>NC_069401.1:31243463-31276921 GCF_026875155.1 Cherax quadricarinatus | reverse complement strand
TCACACAGGGGGAAAAAGCACTCCCGGACAAAAGCCAATGAAAGAACATAAAAAAGGGGATCACTGCACAGGCCTTTTGGGCCCATACTAGGCGGGTCCTTTTACAACCCTTTTCCCACAAACAAAATATTTGCCAACCCCAAATTTTACAATGCCCCAAAGAAACAAGTTTTGATGATCAATTACTAATTCTGCAAGTCTCTCTCAAATCCAACCCCCTCTCACTCATGTATTTATCTAACCAAATTTGAAACACCCAACATTTTAGCTTCAATAACCCTACTAGGGCAGACTTTTCCCACTCATCAACTACCCTTTTTTCCAAAAACCAATATTTTTCCTATATCCTTTTCAAATCAAACTTGTCCAAAATGCCCCCTTATTGGGGGTTTCTCTTTGGAGGGATTTTCTCAAACCTTATTTATATCCCCTTTTTTAAACCCTTTTTTAGGGTTTTCGCGTACAGTTCTCTTACGGTAGGGGTTTTTGACGTAAAGTACCAAAATTCAAAGCGGCCTAAATCCGCGCGAAAAAGGTGATAGGCCTAGGTGTGAGAGAAGGGGGTCTGCGTGGTCAGGTGCGCGGTAAAAAAAAAATCTGGACCCAGGGGTGATTGGGGAATCCCCTCTTTGTAAACAATGTCCCCCCCCCTCGCGGTAAGAAGCTCCTCACTCCTCGGCGAATTGGGACACTTTTTTTCCCCCAGTGACGTTCTAATAGTGTTGGAAGCCAGTAAGATATTTCGGGTTTTAGTGGGTTTTGACCAAAAACTAATGCCCAAAATAGGGTAATAGTGAAGAAAACCCAACGACCCCACCCTTTTCCACCTCTGGTGCTGGGGCCCTTGTTCAGTTCGTTTTTCCAGAACCCAAAAGGAAATTTCCCTTTTTCCCAAATCCCAGACTCAGATGAGAGAAAGGGGGGAGATTGAAAGTGAATAGAACACAAGCTTTTAAAACTAGTTCCAGTGTGATAGTGGTGCAATATTCCCCAGTGAAGCGTCATATATACGCAATATGCCTCGGGAAGTGTGCCAAGCTTTTTCCAAAGGGGGGAAGGATGTATCCGGGTACATCCTGGCTGTACAACAGGAAAGACATGAAAATGAAAAAGATACTTTTTGAAAAGGGGGATAAAAAATGGCGGGGGGGTAGGGGGCCCGGGCGGTGGGGCCCACAGCAGTGGGCCATGCTGCCCACCCCCCGCTCCCTCACTGTCTAGAAAAAAGGGCCCCCACCCCCCACTCCCCCACCACACCACCCCTCCAAAACCACAACCTCCAAAACCCAAAACCACCTTCATTGCCCCAACCCCACCGCAGACCGACCGGGGGATTGGCGGGAAGCGTAAATTTTTTCCAAAACCCCCCAGTTTGATGGCACCAAAGTGGAATACGGCCATCTTGTGCATTTGGGGAACAATGCCACTGAACGGGGAATGTTTCGAGTTTTTCTTTGACGAACCACTGATGAAAAGTATTGCAGGGAAAGCAACACATCTAAGAGTACACCAGGCAAACAAAAATCTTTCCCAAAATCACTCTACACCAATGGAAGGAGGCAACTGGGGCGAGTTTGAAATCTTTCTTTGCCACAATAAGTTTATGCCACATGGTATAAGCACAAAAAAAAACCCATACTGGTCAACAGACCCCCTGTTGCAACCCCAGGTTTCAGTGTATAACCAGTGAACGATTTGTGCTAATGTTATATTTTTCACTTCCAGTAAAACCGGGCCTGACAGAACTGACAGGTTATATAAGATAGGAATGGTTTTGTGTATCTGAAACAGAATTCAGTACTCTTTTTATCCCTTTCAGGAACTTGAAATTTGACAGTCTTTGATTCTTTTCAAAGGAAGACTCTCTTTCAAGAGTCAAAACCAAGCAAGAGGAAAAAACGCTTTGGTATAAATTTGTTGTGCTTTTGTGATTGTTACAGTGGTCGGTATTGGAATTATTGTGTACATGGAAGTTAAAAAATTGCAAAAACCAGGAAGTTTTTGGGCATCCAGGTGATGTGGGTTCGAACAATGACAGAATCATACCTTAAGGGGCATATTTTATATACAGAAAATGGTACACAAGCCCCTCACTCATTGATTTTTTGCGAGTGAAATGACAATGTGTGTGGCACAGTGCGTGAAATCGAAAACATATGCCATTTTTTGATGCTGGCACCGCAGAGGTAGGTGCAGGCGTTTGCTGCCAATGACATCATGGCATTTCGGGGGATGACAAAGAGATGTCACACGTTGTCATCAATTCACCCTAATGAAATGGCGACAGGGGCCAGGCAGCATAGAAGAGAATAACCCATTCTAAAACCGCAGCTGGATTGATTACACCTTAAACATGCGTTCAGTGGACAAATGTGACAGCGATTGGTTTGCTGATTGTTTTCGCAAGAGTTTAAGTGGTACATCAAACTTTTTCCCCATTTCGGACATTTCCATGCTCAATGCTTATAATATGTTAAATGAGCCCCAGAAACAAACCACAGACGGCAATTCTGTTTTCTGTCATCAGACAAATTTTCAATCCCAAAGGGAATGCACCGCAATTTACCGCCCCCCAAATTTTCAAAAAACTACCCGCTCGTCTGAAGCATGGGGATCATTCCGGTAAAACTGCCCCCTACTGCTTTGAAGAAAAAGGCTCAGAAAAGGGGTTACTCTGTTCAATACAAAAAAAAAGCCCACGACAAAGCAGAGACACTCTTTTATTGTGAGGAGTGCAAAACTCCCCTGTGCATACACCGTTTCAAGAGTTCCACAGCTGCAGAACTTTTATAAAAATTTCCCTTGACTGTATATTTTTTATAAAATATAGAAAAAAAAAATAAACAACTTTCAATTTTTTTTGTGTAAATATTTTTTTGTAAACAAAAAATGACACAGTGTTTAAAAGCCCTTATTGTTATAGAAAAAGAAAAAACTTACAAAATAGATCATGTTGGGCCCCAGAGGGGGATAAAAATTTTCAGAAAAAAAAAAAATTAAAAAAAATTTTAAAAAGTCATAAAAAAGTAAATAGAAAAAACCCGGGGGCGGCAGTCGGCGATGTTACCATATTTGTTAATTTTTGGGGAAATTTTACACCTCCATATCTCGGGGAAGTAAATTTACCTAAAATTTTTTTTTTTTAGCCTAAAAATGTTTAGAAAAAAATACTCTATTTTTTCATAAGAAAAAAAATTTTTTTTTTTTTTGAAATTTGGCCGACCCCGAGAAAGAGTTTTTGGGGAAAGGGCCCTGTTGACCCCAAGGGTTAATACCCCTCTTTCCCCTTATAAATTCGATCAGTCTCCCCTTTATTCTTCGTCTTACAAGTGAATGTATTTTTAAAAGTCTTCAAACATTCTCATACGGAAGATTTCTAAGCTATATATTAAATTTGGTCATTCTAAAACCCGGATATTTTGTTGCGAATTTATATCCACTTGTAATATGGAGACTAGAACTAGCTGCGTAATCTAGGGAGGCCTTATAATGATTTTATAAAGCTGTAAAAAAAGCTGGACTTCTGTTCTTACACTTCTGATATAAAACCCGTAATCTTTTGCTTCGTTTCGAAAAACCCTTTGGCATTTCGTCTTGGCTTAAGGTTGTGCTTACCTAACCCCAAATCCTTTTGGCAATCTGTATGGTTAAGTTCTACGTTATTTAACTGATAATACAGTGGACCCCGGCTTAACCCCTTTAGGGGCCCAAGGGGCCCAAAACTGGGGTCATTTCACCAGTGCCCAAAAATTTAAAAAAAAAAAAATGTTTTTTTTTTATGAAATGTAGAATTTTTTTTGAAGGTAATAAAAACAAAAAGTACGAAATTTTTGGGGAAAAATTTACGAAATTAGCTCTCGCGAATTTTTTGTGTCCAACTTTACAAACGGCGATTTTTTCGACTTTGACTCCCATTTTAGGCCAATTACATTATTCCAATCAAAACCAAATTCTTTGCTATTTTCCCAGTATTATTCTATTCTATCGTTGAGCACAAGAAATCGCCAATCAAATGTTTCAACACAAAATAAAGTGATCGGAAATTGTTAATTTGGCCAAATTTAACACAAAGTTCAAAATATTCCCAAATTTCAAAATAGGGTCCAAATGAACAATTAGGGAATTTCCGGCCTAAACTAACATTTCCTCTGTTTTTATTTGTTATGTTTTTTGGGGTTTCAAAAAAAATTCCTTTTGATTTTTTTTTCACATAAGAATTTTTTTTTCAACCCAAAAAATAGAAGATTTACTGTTATGCAATACTGTAATAATTGATAAAACATCACCAATTTTGAATTTATTAGAACCCCCCCAGCTGGGTGTATTAGACTGTGGAGGTCGTTTGTTTACTCTTGAATATCGGCAAAAATTTTAACATTTCTGCTACTTTGAGCTCAGTTTCAAGCCATTTCCAGTGCTAAAAACCAATCAAAATCATCTCTATTTCTGTTAATATGTCTTCCATTCTATCAAATGAGACCAAGAAATCGCAAATACAACATATAAAAAACATACGAAAAAACACTGCAAAGTTGCTGTTTTAATCGAAAAATCATGATTTCATTTTTTTTCTCTCATTATACACAGTGTGCTGCAGGATCTGTTTTATGTGGTGCACACATACCACTAGATGTATTCTCTCATATCTAGGCCCAAATGTACCACTCACAGTTTATCAGAGTGAGCTGAGCTCATGGCGTAGATCTACGGTTTGGACCCTGAACGTAAAGCCGTAGATCTACAGGACGGACCCTGAAAGGGTTAACAATCACCTCCCAATGCGACCAATTATGTAAGTGTATTTATGTAAGTGCGTTTGTATGTGTATGTTTGGGGGTCTGAAATGGACTAATCTACTTCACAATATTCCTTATGGGAACAAATTCGGTCAGTACTGGCACCTGAACATACTTCTGGAATGAAAAAATATCGTTAACCGAGGATCCACTGTACTAGGTTTATGGACACGCCCGAGCTTCAGAACCTTGCATTTATCTACACTGAACTGCATCTGTCACTTTTTCTGACCACAAACTGAGTTTGTCTAAATCCTCTGAAGTTCCATGACATCTAAGTTTGAATCAATTATCCTACCTATCTTTGTGTCATCGGCAAATTTGCTCATATCACTAGTAATTCCCTCAAGATCATTGATATACATGTATATTATAAACAACGGGCCCAAGACTGATCCCTGTGGAACGACACTTGTTACAGATCCTCACTCGGATTTAACCCCATTTAAGCATACTCTCTGCTTCCTATTGGTGAGCCATGACTCGATCCATGACAGCAATTTTTCCCCAATGCCATGAGCTGCCACTTTCTTTAACAGTCTCTGGTGCGGCACTATCAAAAACCTTACTAAAATCTAAATAAACAATATCAAATTCTTTATCATGATCAACGGCCTCAAAAGCTTTAATGAAGAAGGTTAATAAATTAGTTAGGCAGGAACGGCCCCTGGTGAAACCATGTTGAGTATCATTAATCAAATTATGCCTATCGAGATGGCTTCTTATATTATCAGCTATAATTGACTTGTAATTTGCCTACAATTGAGGTTAGGCTTATTGGGCGGTAATTTATTGGTAACGACTTGTCCCCTGCTTTAAAAATAGGAATTACATTAGCCATCTTCCACATATCAGACACTACACCTGTTTGAAGAGATAAATTAAAAAATATAGTCAATGATACACAAAGTTCCATTTTACACTCTTTAATGTGCCAAGGAGTGATTATTAAATATACATCGCATATAATAAACATTGCATGTTTATATGCTATATAACGTGTTTCTTACTTAATTTTGTGTTATAATAATAGATGGATTAATGAAAATGTCTATATTAACGTGAAGTAAGACATTTAATGTACCAGTGATTATTATTAAATATACATCCCATATAAACATTGCATGATTTCATATACTATGTAACTGTGTTTCTTTGGGCCCATGGTTGCTTATTTTGCAGTTGTACTCGATCAATAACCACAAAAAAAATGGATTATAACAAAATGTTTGGATGAATGAGCAGAAGCTTCCTCACTCGCCCAGAGACAAAGCCAAACTGACTCGCAAGCAGCCCCAGCCGGCGGATGGATGCCTCTCAAATGGCTGATAACCGAATTAATGGCCGATAACTGGCCGATAACCGAGTTGGCCGATAACTGAACCAGCTGATAACCGGGGTGTCCATTGTACCAGCAGGGTACTTCCCCACACACCAGCCAGGGTACTTCCCCACACACCAGCCAGGGTACTTCCCCACACACCAGCCAGGGTACTTCCCCACACACCAGCCAGGGTACTTCCCCACACACCAGCCAGGGTACTTCCCCACACACCAGCCAGGGTACTTCCCCCACACACCAGCAGGTACTTCCCCACACACCAGCCAGGTACTTCCCCACACACCAGCCAGGGTACTTCCCACACACCAGCCAGGGTACTTCCCCCACACACCAGCCAGGGTACTTCCCCACACACCAGCCAGGGTACTTCCCCACACACCAGCCAGGGTACTTCCCCACACACCAGCCAGGGTACTTCCCCACACATCAGCCAGGGTACTTCCCCACACACCAGCCAGGGTACTTCCCCACTCACCAGCCAGGGTACTTCCCCACACACCAGCCAGGGTACTTCCCCCACACACCAGCCAGGGTACTTCCCCCACACACCAGCCAGGGTACTTCCCCCCACACACCAGCCAGGGTACTTCCCCCCCACACACCAGCCAGGGTGCTTCCCCCCACACCAGCCAGGGTACTTCCCCCCCCACACACCAGCCAGGTACTTCCCCCCCCCCCACACACCAGCCAGGGTACTTCCCCCCACACATGATTGATTTGAGTGGGACTTGCACATGAGTGAATAAAATTATCAAAGCTTATTGCTTGGGAAGCGCTGAAAATTGGGTTGGGCAAATATGATGGTTTGTGAAGGACCTGCTGCAGTGTTCCTGCTTTCTTATGTGCAAACATTTATGGACGAACATCACCCTGACACAGCTGTTGCAGGCAGTGCTGGCAACATCTACAATGACAATGTTGTGTCCCATTTCAGGGAAATTTTAAGGAGACACCAGAAATAGAGCTCTCTGGACAGATATTTAGTGCCACAAGTGTGCAGTGACTCACAAGCTGGCCCTAGTGGCATTAACCCTTTCAGGGTTGGTGCCGTACTAGTATGGCTTGCACGCCAGGGTTGGTGCCGTACTAGTACGCATAAATTCTGGCGCCTTCAAATCAAGGGAGAGAAAGCTGGTAGGCCTACATATGAAAGAATGGGTCTATGTGGTCAGTGTGCGCAGTATAAAAAAATCCTGCAGCGCACAGTGCATAATGAGAAAAAAAAAAAAACTCCAACCGTGTTTTTGGTTTAAGATTTGATTAGATTTTGCCACCGAAGTGGCTAGTTTATTGTGCACCCCATATCCGTCCTGTGGACGGTAGCGCAAGAGCACATGGATACACAAATGGCCTAGGAACTAGGCCCCAAAGGGTTAACAGGAATACATATAGATTTATATCTACATATGTATAGTTCAATTATCTGTTACAAGCAAATTTAGGAAATTTGCTTAGTATACCTGGTATCTTATATTCATTAATAACATATCTTGACATGTCACGTAGGTTATTATATCGTCTATCTCTGTATTCCTCAATAAGTGGACAATTAACCCTTTGAGGGTCGACAGGCCCTCTCCGAAACTCGTTCTCAGGGTCGGCCAAATTTAAAAAAAAAAAAATTATTTTCTCTTATGAAAAGATAGAGAATCTTTTCCCGATCATAAAGACACCAAAAGTTTGAAATTTGATAGAAAACTTACGGAATTATGCTCTCGCAAAGTTAGCGGTCTCGGCGATGTTTACGCATCGGCGATTTTGCCCACTTTGAGCCCCATTTTCGGCCAATTTCACTGTACTAGTCGACAAAAAACATGAATATTTCGCTAGAACTCCATTTTTTCTATCGAATGGGTGCAAAGAAACCACTCATTTATGAAATTCAACTATCCAGTACGTGGTCAGAATTTAGCAATTTTGCCAATTTCACACAAATTTCAAAAGATGCCAATTTCCGAATAGGGTCCAGAATAAACAAGAAAGACATTCCTGGCACTAAAATGACATTTCCTCTAGTCATTAGTCACGTCTCAAGGCCCCTCTATATTCTTTTTGCTTTCCACTTTGAATTTTTTATTTTCACAAAAAATATAAGATTTACTGTTATGCAGACTACTGCATTAGTGTAAAAAAAGGTATAAATATTATTGTACACTTGTGAAAGAATATTAGACTCACCAGCTGACGTGTATTGCACGCTTGGCACGATTTGTTTACTTTTGAAGTTGGTAAAAATCGAACATTTCTGCTACTTTGAGCTCAATTTTCAAGGCACCTTTCTTTGTAAAACCAGTCAAAATCATCTCAATTTCTGTAATATGTCTTCCATTCTATAAAATGAGACCAAGAAAACTAGAATACAACAATAAATACCATACGAAAATACACTGCAAAGTCGCTGATTTATTAAAAAAAATGGTCAAATTTTTTTTTTTCTCATTATGCACTGTTTGCTGCAGGATTTTTTTTAGACTGTGCACACTGACCACATAGACCCATTCTTTCATATGAAGGCCTACCAGCTTTCTCCCACTAGATTTGAGGCCGCTAGAATTTATGAGTGTTCATCATCATTTGTGTGTCTCCCAAACTGCCAGAAGTACTTGTAACCAAGCCTAAGCCTGGCCACTACAACATCAGTCAGTCTGTTCACATTACACATAGCTCCATAAACATACTTATCTATATTCATGTTATCATAGTGGGTTATAGATCTACTTAGGCTTCTAACTGCATTCCTATAATAATCATTTTCATTATTTACTTCTCTCCTAATATTATTCCTAATGCAAAGACATAGATATACCAGTTATATTTCTATATTCTCCTTTTGGGTACTCTTCTTGGCTAACATATCAACTTTATCACGAAGGAGTAATCCAATGTGTGATGGGATCCATATCAATTTTACATTAATTCCTTTGTCCCTGATTTTTGAGTATACCTGGCTTCTCCAATGAGCATGTTGTTGGAGTCATTATATGAGTTAAGAGTATTCAGTGATGACATAGAATCAGTAATGATGATAGAGTCAAGCTCAGTGTCATAGTTAGCTTTAGCTAACCTATGACACTGAGCCATTAGGACTGCAAACAGCTCAGTTTGCAATGTAGACGCCCAGTTGTTAATTCTTATGCCTAATTCAACAAGTTTATTATCGTTCTTAACTAGGAAAGTTTAAAACAGCGACTTTGTAGTGTATTTTCGAATGCTATTTATGGCTGTATTCTAGTTTTCCTGGTCTCATTTTATAGAATGGAAGGCATATTACAAAAATTGATATGATTTTGACTGGTTTGACAAAAAAGTACCTTGAAATTGAGCTCCAAGTAGCAGAAATGTTCGATTTTTGTCAAAGTTCAAAAGAACATAAGAAAGAACACTGCAGCAGGCCTACTGGCCCATGCAAGGCAGGTCCAAGTCTCCTACTGGCTTAAGCCAATGCCGAAGTAAACAAATCATGTCATGCGTCCAATACACGTCAACTGGCGAGTCTAATATTCTTTCACAAGTGCACTGATATTGTTTATACCATTTGTACACCATTTCTACACTAATGCAGTAGACTGCATAACAGTAAAATTTCTGTTTTTTGAGAGAATAAAAATTCAAAGTGTAAAGCAAAAGAAATGTAACGGAGGCCTGGGGACGTGACTAATGAACAGAGGAAATGTTATTTTAGTGCCAGGAATGTCTGTTGTTGTTTATTCTGGACCCTATTTGGAATTGGCATCTTTGAAATTTGTGTGAAATTGGCAAAATTGCCAATTTCTGACCACTTTATGGATAGTTGAAATCAGTAAAATGGGTGGTTTCTTGTACTCCTCTGATAAAAAAATTGGAGTTCTAGCGAAATAGTTATGATTTTTGTCAACTGGTACATTGGAATTGGCCGAAAATAGGGCTCAAAGCGGGCAAAATCGCCGGTGTAAATATCGTCAAGACCTCTAACTTCACTACAGCATAATTCCATAAGTTTTCCACCAAATTTCTTACTTTTGGTGTCATTATGATTGGGAAAAGAATCTCTATCATTTCATAAGAAAAAATTATTTTTTGTCGAAAAATTTCCGACCCTGAGAACAAGTTTAGGAGAGGGCCTGCCGATCCTGAAAGGGTTAAAAAACAAAGAAGGGAAGTACCCAGAAAAGGGCTTGGTACCTGAAGTCTTTATGGAAGGGGATTCCCCTTCCAAACAATAGTACACCTCCATCCTCTCCCCTCCTATCTCATCACTCATTAATAAGTCTTCAATAAAGGTAAGTGTCATTTTAGTATTGTTTATTCTGCATGTCTCATTGTTTTCTGTGTAGGAAAATGTATATTTCATGTAAAAAAATTATTTTGTTTAATACTTTTGGTGTCTGGGAACGGATTAATTGGATTTCCATTATTTCTTATGGGGAAAATTAATTCGGATAACAACAGAATCGGTTAAAGACAAGCTCTCTGAATAGATTAATGTCATTAACTGAGGGTCCACTATATTCTTACCGCATGGCACGGTAAACAAGGACTACTGAAATGGCGTTCCCACAATGCAATGCGGGTTTACCTGGAGTTTACTTGGAGAGGGTTTTGGGGGTCAACACCCCACGGCCCAGTCTGAGACCAGGCCGCATGGTGGATCAGGGTTGATCAACCAGGCTGTTACAGCTGGCCGCATCCAAGCTGACATACGAACCACAGCCCGGTTGGTCAGGTACTGACTTTAGGTGCCTGTCCAGTAGCCCCACCAAACAGTACCAGCAGGTTGGTGTGGCGACCCTGGAAATTTGAAATTATGCTGGCCGAAATTAGTGCTGAATAACTGATGGAACCAGACGTCTGATTGCCGGATTTGTGATGGCAGACCTGTATTTGTATTCTACCACTCTATATCTGTCTAGACTTAAGTAGTCTATAAGTATTAGACTAAGTCTGCCTGAAATGCCTCGGCATGATAGTGTCTTTCTTTGCACCAATCCAGTTATGAAATGTAAACACACATTGTAACCTTAGCAAAGAAATAAAATTTTATTTTATTATTTATTATTATAACAGTCATTGATGAATAATAAATAGTTAATCCACTTTGGGGTTAAGAGTATCATTTTGGCACACCATGGTGAACAATGGATAACTAACATGACGCTCCCATGATGTATGTGGCAAACCCGAGATTTATACATAGATCTAAGGCATTGATACTCTCCCCAAACACATAGCTCTACAAGACCAACAATTTAAGGCTTAAATGAAGAAATGAATATTGCAGGAGTAAAAGGACTTTTGTGTAGAACACAGGGGAAAAAAAGAGGAAAGTGCATTAAGGTTTCACAATCACATGACTAAAAAAGATGATTTACATCTGTCGGCAATACTGGCATCCAGTCACACAAGTGTGTTGATAAACATACGTAATAAACTCCAACAATCTTAAGTGCATAATAAATTAGGCTCTCAAAACTGTTCAAAAACAATGTTTACATTATCAAGTGAAATTAAGGATTTAGAGTGAACACTGAAAAATTTCTATAAAAATTTCAGTGAAAAAGGTTAAAGAATCTTGTGTACCTTTTGACAGATTCCCTCCTCCACAAAGCTGTCAAGTGTGATGTGCAATGCTTTGCAACTTCATATCTCATGATTTATAAAGAATGTATTATTATGTGGTAAATCTCTCTGCTTACCCTGGAGAGGATCTCAAAGTTTACAAAATGTCTTGATGCACACCAGTCAAATGAGGTAAAAACTTTCTGTCATGATTAATAACATCGACTTTTCAAATCCAGCCAAGAAGCAACGTGCCAGACCACTGCCAGGTATTATAAATAAGAGCAAGAACTCTTGCCTAAAGTTACTTGAGAAATGGTTAAGGAACGTATTACCCTTAGCAGGTCAAATGCTGGGTCAGGATTTCTCTCCGAGATCCCAAATACAGCAGGGATTACACACCAAGAGCTGCAACCTTTAAGCCTTTGACAATTTTAGACACATCTCTGAAACATATAACCCATACCTTCACTTAATTGCTGAATGCTACAAAAGACCAATTTTCAAATTCCCTGACAAAATAAAAACTTTCCCTTACAATATATCACTACCTGCAGCCTCAACCTCCCCTTACAGTCGCCCATTCCTCCCACAACACGTCTTTACAATCAGCGAGTTCTCCTTACTGATTGGCAAGTTAAAACTGCTAACATTATGTCCTGTATTCAACATTTTACTACACTATCTTTATAACTCTTTCCTTAACTTTAGTACAGCATACTTTCTCTCTTTCTACTAGGATAGTATTACTTAACTCAAGCTCCATCATCTAAATACCTTAATGTCATTTACTATACTATAGGCACCCGACAAACTTCTACAGTATTTGCAATAAATATGGTGTGTACTTATTACTGTGGCCATATCACTGCCAAATCTTTATGGACCCTAACAGACAAATTACACTGTTTAGCTTCATTTGATTATCCTATGTTAAAGCTGGTGTCTTTTTCTGTCTCAAACACGCTAGATAACAGGGATATCTTGCTACTCCTACTTACGTTTGGTCACACTTCAGACACGCACTGCATATATATATATATATATATACGTACATCTAAGTTTTTTCTCCTTTTTCTAAATAGCTCTTGTTCTTCTTTATTTCTTCTATTGTCCATGGGGAAGTGGAAAAGAATCTTTCCTCCGTAAGCCATGCGTGTCATATGAGGCGACTAAAATGCCGGGAGCAATGGTTAGTAACCCCTTCCCTGTAAACATTTACTAAAAAAGAGAAGATGAAAAGCTTTATAAAACTGGGATGCTTGAATGTGCATGGATGTAGTGCAGATGACAAGAAACAGATGATTGCTGATGTTATGAATAAAAAGAAGTTGGATGTCCTGGCCCTAAGCGAAAACAAAGCTGAAGGGGGTTAGGGGAGTTTCAGTGGGGAAAATAAATGGAATTAAATCTGGAGTATCTGAGAGAGTTAGAGCTAAGGAAGGGGTAACAATAATGTTGAAGGATCAGTTATGGAAGGAGAAAAGAGAATATGAATGTGTAAATTCAAGGATTATGTGGATTACAGTAAAGGTTGGATGCGAAAAGTGGGTCATAATAAGCGTGTATGCACCTGGAGAAGAGAGGAATGTAGAGGAGAGAGAGAGATTTTGGGAGATGTTAAGTGAATGTATAGGAACCTTTGAACAAAGTGAGAGAGTAATTGTGGTAGGGGACCTGAATGCTAAAGTAGGAGAAACTTTTAGAGAGGGTGTGGAGGTAAGTTTGGGGTGCCAGGTGTAAATGATAATGGGAGCCCTTTGATTGAACTTTGTATAGAAAGGGGTTTAGTTATAGGTAATACATATTTTAAAAAAAAAAGAGGATAAATAAGTATACAAGATATGATGTAGGGCAAAATGACAGTAGTTTGTTGGATTATGTATTGGTAGATAAAAGACTGTTGAGTAGACTTCAGGATGTACATGTTTATAGAGGGGCCACAGATAGATCACTTTTTAGTTGTAGCTACACTGAGAGTAAAAGGTAGATGGGATACAAGGAGAATAGAAGCATCAGGTAAGAGAGAGGTGAAGGTTTATAAACTAAAAGAGGAGGCAGTTAGGGTAAGATATAAACAACTATTGGAGGATAGATGGGCTATTGAGAGCATAGGCAATGGGGTTGAAGAGGTATGGGGTAGGTTTAAAAATGTAGTGTTAAGAGTGTTCAGCAGAAGTTTTGTGGTTACAGAAAAGTGGGTGCGGGAGGGAAAAGGAGCGATTGGTGGAATGATGATATAAAGAGAGTAGTAAGGGAGAAAAAGTTAGCATATTGAGAAGTTTTTACAAAGTAGAAGTGATGCAAGGAGGAAGAGTATATGGAGAAAAAGAGAGGTTAAGAGAGTGGTGAAGCAATGTAAAAAGAGAGCAAATGAGAGAGTGGGTGAGATGTTATCAACAAATTTTGTTGAAAATAAGAAAAAGTTTTGGAGTGAGATTAACAAGTTAAGGAAGCCTAGAGAACAAGTAAGAAAATAAGAAAGAAGGAACACTGCAACAGGCCTACTGACCCATGCGAAGCAGGTCCATGTCCCCCCCTGGATTAGACCAATGACCCCCCCCCCAGATTAGCCCAATGACCCACCTAGTCTGGTCATCTCCACTCAAAGATGGAGCACTGCACCAGACCCAGCAGCACAAGCTAGTCAGGTCCAACTCACACCCACCCACACCCACTCATGTATTTATCTAACCTATTTTTAAAACTACACAACGTTTTAGCCTGAATAACTGTACTCGGAGGTTTGTTCCACTCATCCACAACTCTGTTACCAAACAGTGCTTTCCTATATCTTTCCTGAATCTGAATTTTTCCAACTTGAAACCATTGCTGCGAGTCTTGTCCTGGCTGGAAATTTTCAGCATGCTATTTACATCCCCTTCATCTATTCCCGTTTTCCATTTATACACCTCGATCATATCCCCCCTAATTCTACGCCTTTCGAGAGAGTGGAGATTCAGGGCCCTCAGTCTATCCTCATAGGGAAGATTTCTGATACGTGGGATCATCTTTGTCATCCTCCTCTGTACGTTTTCCAGAGCATTTATGCATTCTGTAATACGGTGACCAGAACTGAGCAGCATAGTCTAAATGAGGCCTAACCAAGTATATATAGCGTTGAAGAATAACCTGAGGACTTCTATTATTTATACTTCTAGATATGAAGCCAAGAATTCTGTTAGCTTTATTGCGAACACTAATGCACTGTTGTCTTGGTTTTTAGATTACTGCTAACCAGAACTAAATCCTTTTTGCAATCAGTAGTATTAAGATTTGCCAGTTAAAAATAGGAGAGGAGAGTTATTAAATGGAGAGTTAGAGGTATTGGGAAGATGGAGGGAATACAGTGGACCCCCGGGCTTACGATATTATTTCATTCCAGAAGTATGTTCATGTGCCATTACTGAATGAATTTGTTCCCATAAGGAATATTGTGAATTAGATTAGTCGATTTCAGACCCCAAACATACACGTACAAACGCAATTACATAAATACACTTACATAATTGGTCGCATTGGGAGCTGATCGTAAAGCGGGGTCCACTGTTATTTTGAGGAAACTGTTGAATGTTGATGAAGATAGGGAAGCTGTGATTTCATGTATAGGGCAAGGAGGATAACATCTTGTAGGAGTGAGGAAGAGCCAGTTGTGAGTGTGGGGGAAGTTCGTGAGGCAGTAGGTAAAATGAAAGGGGTAAGGCAGCTGGGATTGATGGGATAAAGATAGAAATGTTAAAAGCAGGTGGGTATATAGTTTTGGAGTGGTTGGTGCTATTAGTTAATAAATGTATGGAAGAGGGTAAGGTACCTAGGGATTGGCAGAGAGCATGCATAGTTCCTTTGTATAAAGGCAAGGGGGACAAAAGAGTGCAAAAATTATAGGGGGTAAGTCTGTTGAGTATACCTGGTAAAGTGTATGGTAGAGTTATTATTGAAAGAATTAAGAGTAAGACAGAGAATAGGATAGCAGATGAACAAGGAGGCTTTAGGAAAGGTAGGGGTGTGTGGACCAGGTGTTTACAGTGAAACATTTAAGTGAACAGTATTAGATAAGGCTAAAGAGGTTTTTGTGGCATTTATGGATTTGGAAAAGGCGTATGACAGGGTGGATAGGGGGGCAATGTGGCAGATGTATGGTATAGGAGGTAGGTTACTGAAAGCAGTGAAGAGTTTTTACGAGGATAGTGAGGCTCAAGTTAGAGTATGTAGGAAAGAGGGAGATTATTTCCCAGTAAAAGTAGGCCTTAGACAAGGATGTGTGATGTCACCGTGGTTGTTCAATATATTTATAGATGGGGTTGTAAGAGAAGTAAATGCGAGGGTCTTGGCAAGAGGTGTGGAGTTAAAAGATAAAGAATCACACAAAGTGGGAGTTGTCACAGTTGCTCTTTGCTGATGACACTGTGCTCTTGGGTGATTCTGAAGAGAAGTTGCAGAGGTGGTGGATGAATTTGGTAGGGTATGTAAAAGAAGAAAATGAAAGTGAATACAGGAAAGAGTAAGGTTATGAGGATAACAAAAAGATTAGGTGATGAAAGATTGGATATCAGATTGGAGGGAGAGTATGGAGGAGGTGAATGTATTCAGATATTTGGGAGTGGACGTGTCTGCGGATGGGTCTATGAAAGATGAGGTGAATCATAGATTAGGAGTCTGTGGAGACAAAGAACTTTGTCCTTGGAAGCAAAGAGGGGAATGTATGAGAGTATAGTTTTACCAACGCTCTTATATGGGTGTGAAGCATGGGTGATGAATGTTGCAGCGAGGAGAAGGCTGGAGGCAGTGGAGATGTCATGTCTGAGGGCAATGTGTGGTGTGAATATAAGAACATAAGAACATAAGAACGAAGGAACACTGCAGAAGGCCTACTGGCCCATGCGAGGCAGGTCCAAGTCCCTACCGGCTTAAGCCAAAGCACCCAACCTAGTCAGGTCAGGTCACATTGACTTAAGGGAGGAACACGGCAACCGACTGTTAGCCACAGCTATCAGGTCTAACTCACACCCACCCACATCTACTCATGTATTTATCCAACCTATTTTTAAAGCTACACAACGTTCTGGCCTCTATACGGTACTTGGAGTTTTTTTCCACTCATCCACAACTCTATTACCAAACCAGTACTTTCCTATATCCCTCCTGAATCTGAATTTTTCCAACTTAAAACCATTGCTGCGAGTCCTGTCTAGGCTAGATATTTTCAGCACACTATTTACATCCCTTTATTTATTCCGTCTTCCACTTATAAACCTCAATCATATCCCCCTAATTCTACGTCTTTCTAGAGAGTGCAGTTTCAGGGCCCTTAGTCTATCCTCATAGGGAAGGTTTCTGATACATGGGATCATCTTTGTCATCCTCCTTTGTACATTTTCCAGAGAATTTTATATCCATTCGCAGTTTGGAAGTTAGAAGGTGCGGGATTGCCAAAACTGTTGTCCAGAGGGCTGAGGAAGGGTTGTTGAGGTGTTTCAGACATGTAGAGAGAATGGAGCGAAACAGAATGACTTCAAGAGTGTATCAGTCTGTAGTGGAAGGAAGGCGGGGTAGGGGTCGGCCTAGGAAAGGTTGGAGGGAGGGGGTAAAGGAGGTTTTGTGTGCGAGGGGCTTGGACTTCCAGCGGGCATGCGTGAGCGTGTTTGATAGGAGTGAATGGAGACAAATGGTTTTTAATACTTGACGTGCTGTTGGAGTGTGAGCAAAGTAACATTTATGAAGGGATTCAGGGAAACCGGCAGGCTGGACTCGAGTCCTGGAGATGGGAAGTACAGTGCATGCACTCTGAAGGAGGGGTGTTAATGTTGCAGTTTAAAAACTGTAGTGTAAAGCACCCTTCTGGCAAGACAGTGATGGAGTGAATGATGGTGAAAGTTTTTCTTTTTCAGGCCACCCTGCCTTGGTGGGAATCGCCCAGTGTGTTAAAAAAAAATGTTAAAGCTACATAATGCACAACTGATGTATGCATAAAATATTCACGACATATACTTGAGCCCTCAGAAACTATAAAAACCTGTGCTAATGTCTAAAATGCATGCAGATTACCTGAATAAATATTGCCTTATTAAGTCAGCAAAGCCAGAAGACTATCTGGACTATTAACCCTGAAGGGTTAGTAACCAAGGATGACCCAATAAAGCCAATCTATGTGGCTTATCTACAAAGGGGTTCGTTCTTCTTAAGGTCTTCCCCAGGATGGGACCCACAAGCCAACTAACTCCCAGTTATCTACTTACTGCTAGGTTTTACTACACTTGCCTCATAAAGGTTTGACTCCCACGTGATCCAAAGGTAAGCGAAACATGCTAACCACTGCTCAATGAGGATTTATTATTATTATTCATGGAAACACTAAACCCATTGGGGTCACTGACTGAGGTAATGGAAGGTATTCAGACTCGATTGAAGGAATCTGAACCAAGGATTTATATACCTAGGGGTCATGTAAGTTTTTATTTAATCAAGTGTTTAATTCACCCTCATTCAATTTTTAAAAATGTACAAGGATTTTAAATAGTAATTATGCAGAATTTCACCAAGGACAACAAAACAAGTCAACCAATGTGACTTATTTCCAGTGGTGCTTTTTCAAGGCACATAAAAAAATTCCTGTTTCTTGAAGAATACTGTTGTTAGTCAAGTACTGTAATACATTATGTAGATTTAACACATGATAACTCAAGTCACTTGTAGCCACTTAATACATAATTTTCTGTACAATTTTATCTTTTTTCTTTAAACAAGAGCAGCAACATAAAACCATTACTCAGAAAAGTAAATACAACTCCTCATATAATTAATAATAACATTAGGACAGAGTTTTCCACAACAAAGTTTGTTAAAACAAAAGCTAATCAGTAGAACAAACTCCTAAAGTTAAATGTTTTTTGAAGTATTCCTCTACAAGATTGATGGTGAGGCAAGATGCCACCTGGCAGGCTGGTGGGAAGAACCACCTGTGGCATCAACACACTAGAAGAGAAAGAAATAGAAATAGGATTTGAAAGACGGGGGGAGGCAGAGCCGCCCCTCTACCATGCCAAGGATGTCGTCTTTTACCCCCTGTCAGACACTCTGGCACTCTCACACCCTGCAACCTACCCTCCCTTGCCACCCTACACTCAATTAGGATGGAAATCTAACTGCAGGATAGAGGATAGAAGCAGAGATGTTAGAAGTAAAGGGCAGGGAAGGTGGCTACGGCGTCGGGGTGGGCAGCGCTAACTTGGGGGGAGACACCAAACAAAGCTTTCCTCACCTTTCACCATCTTCCCGCGGTGAGCAGAGCGAAGCTGGATACTCCTGTGGACGAGGATGTGGCTCACCATGTACTACTGGTCTTCCAGAGCTGCAACCAAGTGAGAAAAACAGACTAGGAGGAGGGGCTAAAGACTAACACTAACACGCGTTACCTCCCAGACCTCCTCCATTCAAACATCAACTGAGACTCGTTTCTCACACACCTCCTGCTCTTTACAAGCAGAATAAAAGATCTATTATCGCTCTTGTCACTACCTCACTCAAGTGAACATCCCTTGTATTCAACATTCCTTTCACTGTAAGCTAGAAAAACAGATATAAATAATCAATTAAGCTTAGTAAGCTTTCGGAACAGCAAATTTCTTACCAGCTGATGACTAGTGTGTGAGCCTTGACTCAGCACGAGGGAGCGAAAAGTAAATACAATGATCACATCACACTGTCTTACTGTATTATTTAAAGTAAATACAATGATCACATCACACTGTCTTACTGTATTATTTAAAGTAAATACAATGATCACATCACACTGTCTTACTGTATTATTTAAAGTAAATACAATGATCACATCACACTGTCTTACTGTATTATTTAAAGTAAATACAATGATCACATCACACTGTCTTACTGTATTATTTAAAGTAAATACAATGATCACATCACACTGTCTTACTGTATTATTTAAAGTAAATACAATGATCACATCACACTGACTTACTGTATTATTTAAAGTAAATACAATGATCACATCACACTGTCTTACTGTATTATTTAAAGTAAATACAATGATCACATCACACTGTCTTACTGTATTATTTAAAGTAAATACAATGATCACATCACCTGGAGTTTACCTGGAGAGAGTTCCGGGGGTCAACGCCCCCACGGCCCGGTCTGTGACCAGGCCTCCTGGTGGACCAGAGCCTGATCAACCAGACTGTTGCTGCTGGCTGCACGCAAACCAACGTACGAGCCACAGCCCGGCTGGTCAGGAACCGACTTTAGGTGCTTTTCCAGTGCCAGCTTGAAGACTGCCAGGGGTCTGTTGGTAATCCCCCTTATGTGTGCTGGGAGGCAGTTGAACAGTCTCGGGCCCCTGACACTTATTGTATGGTCTCTTAACGTGCTAGTGACACCCCTGCTTTTCATTGGGGGGATGGTGCATCGTCTGCCAAGTCTTTTGCTTTCGTAGTGAGTGATTTTCGTGTGCAAGTTCGGTACTAGTCCCTCTAGGATTTTCCACGTGTATATAATCATGTATCTCTCCCTCCTGCGTTCCAGGGAATACAGTTTTAGGAACCTCAAGCGCTCCCATTAATTGAGGTGTTTTATCTCCGTTATGTGCGCCGTGAAGGTTCTCGGTACATTTTCTAGGTCAGCAATTTCACCTGCCTTGAAAGGTGCTGTTAGTGTGCAGCAATATTCCAGCCTAGATAGAACAAGTGACCTGAAGAGTGTCATCATGGGTTTGGCCTCCCTAGTTTTGAAGGTTCTCATTATCCATCCTGTCATTTTTCTAGCAGATGCGATCGATACAATGTTATGGTCCTTGAAGGTGAGATCCTCCGACATGATCACTCCCAGGTCTTTGACGTTGGTGTTTCGCTCTATTTTGTGGTCAGAATTTGTTTTGTACTCTGATGAAGATTTAATTTCCTCGTGTTTACCAGTTAGTTTAATATGTTTATTATGCACCCCATACCCATCCTGTGGGCGGTAGTCAAGAGATTACAGAGGTACATAATTGGTCCAGGGACTGGACTCCAAAGTTTTGATAGCTGAGCAAGTTACAGAGGCAATGAACTCACAATTTACAAAGGTAATGAACTCACAATTTACAAAGGTAATGAACTCACAATTTACAAAGGTAATGAACTCACAATTTACAAAGGTAATGAACTCCAGGTAAGTCTGGTCACAATCATGACAAGCTACAAAGGTATTTACAGATTACAGAGGTACGTAATGGGTCCAGGGACTGGGCCCCCAAAGTTTTGATAGCTGAACTAGGTACAAAGGTAATGAGCTCACAAGTTACAAAGGTAATGAATTCTGTAGAATGGTTACTTACGTTTATACTTTGGCTACAATCATGAACAAATTATAGAGTAATGAGCAATTCACACTTCCACACCCGGTCACAACTGTAATGAGTTATTGGTGCAAATATTGATTGTTGAGTCACACACACCACACACACACACACACACACACACACACACACACACACACACACACACACACACACACACACACAACACACACACACACACACACACACTTTAGTTTAATATCTTTATGCACCCCATACCCATCCTGTGGGCGGTAGTCAAAAGATTACAAAGGTACATAATGGGTCCAGTGACTGGACCCCAAAGTTATGATAGCTGAACTAGTTACAAAGGTAATGAACTCCAGGTAGATCTGGTCACTAATCATGGCAAGTTACAGAGGTAATGAATCAGCTTCACTCCTATACATGGTTACAGTCATGAACAAATTACAAAGTAATGAACCACTGATACGTCCACACCTGGTCACAATTGTAATGAGTTATAAATACAAATATTAAGTGGATCATACACCCACACTAGCGCGCGCGCGCACATACACACACGAGGGCGCACGCACGGACATGTGCACACGAGCGTACAAATATATGCATACACACAAGGACGCACACCCACACACACACACCCACACACACACACACCAACACCCACACACACACACCCTCACACACACCCACACACACACCCTCACACACACCCACACACACACACCCACACACACACACACACACACCCACACACCCACACACGCACACACACACCCACACACGCACACACACACACACACACACGCACACACACACACACCCTCACACACACCCACACACACACCCTCACACACACCCACACACACGCACGCTCACACACACACCACACACACACACACACACACACACACACACACACACACACACACACACACACACACCCTCACACACACCCACACACACACACACACACACACACACACACACACACACACACACACACACACACACACACACACACACACACATGCACACATGCACACATGTGGTAATGCTTTATTTACAGCTAGCAAAGTCAGGGTATTTCTCCAGAATGGTCTGCAATATACCACTGTGGATAAAATACTTAGCCATTTCTTGAACACTTCTGAGTGAGTTGTTTCTAAATTCATTAATTTTATCACACTCCAGTACATAATGACGCAATGTGTGACAATAGTCCATCTCTGACCGCGGGTTCAATCCCGCCCGTGGTATTGTTTGATCAACATATTAAATTACGTTTTTTTTTTTTACACAGGGTTTGATAAGGTTAAGGATCCCTAGCTTTATTGACAAGCTATTTACAGGTTAAGGATTCTTAACTTTATTGACAAGTTAAGAGCTGTTACCTACATCACCCCTCTTTTGAAAGAAAATTTTTATTGTTATGAGACATACAAATAGGGAACAGGATGAAGTTGGAGCCATCTGTGGGCCAGAAACTTTCATTTGATAAACTGACTTTACCCCTCGTTGAAACCCTTTAAACTGTAGGGAATGTTTTTTCCATACTGACTGTGGAGAAATCGAGAGGACCCTATAGGGGGTGTAGCCATCTTAGTTAAATTAGCCTATGCTTTTTAGAAATATTCTTGTTGTTTGAGATAACAATATTGAAATTAGAACTGACGACGTTTTCATGGCCAACTATTGAAAAGAACTGGATTTTTTTTTCCCCCCCGGGGACAACAATATATAGAGTAAATTTCCTCTACATAGGATTTTAACAGAAAAATTTTCCAACAATTCTGGGGGGTTTTTTTAAAAGCCCCATCCCCCTGCCCTCTTCAATGGGGAAATTGGTATTCCACTGGGGGGATTTAAAAAGGGGGAAAAACAACTTTTTAAAATCATGCCCTGCCAAAACTTGTCATTTCAAGGCCCCATTTTTTAAAATCGTTTTTTGGCCCTCATCCCGGGGGACACCGATAAGTACTGAAAAACAGAGACTGGGCCTCTTTCATTGTCTTTGTCTCCCCTGGGGGGAAACGAAGGATCGGGCCATATCCGGTTATAATACAATACAAATCCCCATTTAGAAAAACCTTTACCCCCCTAAACCCAATGATAACACCCTAGAATTTGACCCTTTCAGGAAAATTTCTGGGTGAAGAAAATTGTTTTCTTGGGAAAAATATCCCTTTCCACTGAAAATTGAAAACGCGATCGGGCCCCCCTTCACAATCGAATAATTGATGTACAAATGAAATTTTTTTTCCATTAGTTCCCCACAAAGACCCTACCAACAATAAAAAACCAAACTAGAAAAAATTAGAGACGATATGAGAAATTATAAAACGGGAAGTCAAGGCATCTTAAACGGGGCAACCACCATTGCAAACATTGTTAGTTTTGAGGCGGGTTTAAAATTAAACCCTGATTAGCCACCAAAACACTTAGGGAAATTTTAGTTCTAAAATTTAATCTTTAAAAAACCGAAAAACCTGAAAAATTTTTGGATTTAAGATTGGGCAATTTTTAGGTCCCAAAGCAAAAGGGGCTCCTAGTCCCCTTAATTCATATTCACTGATGAGATGATGAAGACGTTGAAAATTAAATTTGATGATCCACGGCCCGGGGAAATTTTGATGGGTGAAGAAAGGGGAAAAAATTTTCTCTCCCACAATAGCAGTCTTTCGTTTTAAAATAAAATCCTATCTTTTGGTCAATGAATGGAGAAGAAAACCCTTAGCTGTTTCTACAACCACTCCCTTCCATCGAACACAATTTCTTAAAGCGCCCACCCCCCTTACTGCCCTATTACATTACTTGAGCGAGCGGTTTTTTGGAAGAATGCGAAAATGGGCCCCGGGGCCTTTTTGGAATAACAATGAAAAAAAATAAAGTTCCTCCCCAAAATTGAAAAACAGTTTTTGGTTAATATTTTTAATCCCAAATTTTGGCCTTTCAGGATTTTCCCGCTGTTTTTAAGACTGCTGGAGGGGATCTTTCTTGCTAACCCCAAATAAAAAATCCATAAACCGGGGAAAGGGTTATAGACCAAATACCCTTACTTAAAGGGCACGGAAAAGTTCTTGAAAAGACCCTTTCCAACAGACTGAACTACTAAAGGGGAGTTTAACCCCCTTTTTAACAAACAACATTTTTGGCTTTAGGAACATAAAAGGCCCCCACATGCTTTAAAATTTATTTTTTTGTTTACTGTAGGAGCCTAAAAAATCAGGGAAATTTCCCCAAATTTTGCCACCAGGAGGGTTTCTTTAAAGTTTTTTGAAAAAAGCTTAGGGGCATAAAGGTCTTATAGGGCTTTTTTAAATTGACCTCCCTGCCCAAACGGACTTCTCAGATTTATATTAGCTTTTAACTCAAAAAAAAAAAAAATCTTTTCCTCCCTTTCTTGGCAAGTCAACAAAACCTTTTATGCGCCCGCTGGGGGCCCGCAAGGTTCTTGTCTTAGTCCAATTCTGTTCAATATTTATGTAAAATTAAACCTTCCTCAACCAGATTTTAAATGAACAATTATAAGGGCAATTTGCAATGATGTTATCAATGTCGTCTGGGCCCCCAACCCCTGTAACAGGAAAATAAAATTAAAAGGGAGTCAAGAAAAAATGAAATATTGAACTTCGTCAAACACCCAAAAATTGGAAAAAAATGGAGAATTACGATTAACCCTGAAAAAGGGTCCTTTTTTAGCAAGATGGGAAATGGTTTTGCATCAACCATCGAAGTTTAAGGGGGTATCCCCCACCCAAGGGGTTTACACCTGTACCTTAAAAAAACCTAACAAGTTTTGGGGGATATGAAATAGACAGGCGCTCCACTAAACTCCAGTCAAAAAAAAAGATAAACCCTAGCCAAACCCGGCCCTTGGCAGTCCTTTAGTTTAATAAAGCCCCTTCATATGTCAAAAAAACTTAAAAAATTTGGATGATAAGACCAATACTCGAATACCCTTGTGCCCCAATGCCCTTTTAAAAAACAAAGCCAAACATGCAAAATTTGAAAAACGGGTCTAGAACAAAAAAGAGTCAAAAATGGCAAAAATTTACACGTAAAAACCCGGATATTACTCCCTTTTAATTGTACGCCTTGATACGCTGAAAAAGAGAACTTTTAGGCAAACATAAAACTCTACATACCAACAGAGAATTTTCCTCTCCAATTTTGAAAAAAACCCACTGACTATATCTTTAAATACCCCTTTCCCACGGGACCCAAAAAATGACTCCCCCAAAAAGGCGGGCGTCGCTTCATCCAAAAAGCCGTTACCATGAACAATGTCTTAAAACAACCTTCTGCAGTTGAAGATGTTTTGGGGAACCCAAAACCCTTCTATGTTTTAAAAAATTTTAATCCCCCCAAAATTTAGGGGGGACATTTGTAAAAACACTTATACTTCTACATCAAATTTTTACAAAAAAGTTTAATTTACTATGGTGGGACCCCACCTTGAAAGATCCCGGGAAAAATGCTTAAAAAAAAAGGCCCCTGAAGATAAAGACTACAAACTATGCTATTTGTCAAAAGTATCTGCCACTGTAGCCCAAAGCTTTTGGGTTTTAAACCATCTTAGGAGAAAGGGAATTGTAATAACTAAATAAAAAGGTACTTTTAAAAAATCTTTTAGGGAATATTGCTTCCATCAGGAAGCGGTTGCCTGACTTAAACATAATTTAGTGCAACCAAAAATATTGTGTCATCTGTTTGCGGGAAGAAGATTAAAAAGATGGAGACTCCCCCAAAACCCTTGCCTGGTTATGCAGCTTAAAAATTTAAGGTAAACAAAACTGTTGTGTAGTATGTCAGAAAGAACTTGCCACATTCACTCTTTCCTTGCAGAGTCGATTTAACATGCAGTATCTTTGGTGGCCCAAAGTATTTTGCGGGGGCGTTTTTTCCCATAAACATTTTTAATCCTTGCCCCAGCAAACCCAAGCTTGGGACCTGATGCTTTACCGATCGCATAAAAATAGTGAACCTACCATCTTTCCCTTGGAGTTTTTAAAAACCCAAAACTAAGAATTTGGGGGTCTATAACAAACACCAATGAAAAAAATATTGAGATTGCTAAATGAGAAAGATAATGTTCAAAATTGTGGGAAATACTGGACTATTTTCAATATATGGTGGATACTAAAATTGGGGTTTGGGGTTTAATACACATAAAACGATGCATAAACTCTGCATGTTTGTTTGATTTCCCTACTGATCACTTCCCAAGACTAAAAACCGTATTCTTGATCAAATCTCCGGGCAATAAGGAGCTAAATACGAAGGGGGGAAATTTTTTTAAAAAACCAGAACACAGAGAAAACCTTTTTTAAACCCCCGGGATAAAATGGAATAAGAAAAAACGCCCCCATTGGCACACAAAAATTTAATATGTTTTTTAATTCCCAAATATTGAGAGTGTTTCAAGTTCAAGGGGGAGGAATGGAAACAAAAAACCCCCACTTAAATAAAAATTTAAAAACCCAAGTAAATATATAATGATCCACCTGCGAAATTCTAACACATGCAGCTGGGGAAGGTTTGGGAAAAAGCATCCCGTGAATTAGAACCCCAGCCCTGCTCAGAACGTTTCCAAGCTGCACTAACAAATGAAAGGGAATAAAAAGGGAAGAACTTAGGCAACAGAAAGGGGAACATTTTGTTAGGGGAAATTAAATGGGTCCCCCCCTTTGAGTTTGGTTTGGGGAAAGGTAAAAAAAAAAATAACCAGGAAAAAGACTGGCAATTTTTGCTCACCCCTTTTCCCTCTTGAAAAAGCAAATGACCTAAAAATGATGGTCCAAAACATCCAGGCATTTAAAGCCTTCCCCCTCTATATTAGAAAAAAAATTTTGAGAGTAATTCTGAAAAAAAGCTTTAAACTTTATTTTTTTTATGAGCCCCCAAAAATTGAAAGAGAGTGTTTTTCCCCTTTACCGAGGATGAATTAGATAATGCAAATTTAAACCCAAAGGGCGGAAACAACTGGGTCCTTTGGGAGGATGGTATAACCATGTATTCTCGAACCCCTAAGGCCGTGCCTGATAACCCCTTTTTTGGCACTGTATAATCTCAGTTACATTGGGGGGTTCTTTTCCCCCCTTTCCCGGACCCAAAAGTCCATTGTGCCCATCCCTAAGCCCCAACACCCCGAAAAATTTTGGGGCCCAACTCCTTAACTGTTGTCTTTGTAAAAAATTTTGAAAAGGGAAGATGTTTTAAAAGAAAAGTTTCTACAGAATCAGACATCAACTTTCCCCCTAAAACCCCTATGGGGCAAGAAAGGTAAAATTGCAAACTGTATTTCCACCCTTTTCACTGCACCCCACCTCTACTAGTTTTACCCTTTTTTTGGGTCTAAAATCTGCAAATTTTATATTGCGAAAAAGAACCCTTATACTTTCATGAAAAGCCCCAAAAAGAATATGGTGGTAGCTTACCTGCTGGATAATAGGATACCTGTCAAAAAGGTATCCTCTGTCCTTTACCAAGGCTTCAGAAATGATTCTAAAGAAATGCTTTTTGGTACAGCAGGGAGGAGTTTTTTAGTCCCCTGCTATTTAATAAATTTGATTAATGCTCTCCTAAAAGCCCCACCCGCCTCACCCAAACAATTTGTTAAGTAAGCTGATGAATTTTATGATCCATTACAACAGGGCATAAGAAATGAATACCATCTTAATGAAGTTCAAGCAATTTGTAAAAACGACTAGGGCCCCATAAAATCTTCCCCTAAAAAAAAAGATATTTAAAAAGCAAAAGAATTTCCCCCCCCCATCTATTTGGCCGGGGAAATATTAGCTACGTTTAAAAATTACAGATTTTGGGGGTTTGAAATTAAAACCCCTTTTAAAAAATTTCCCCTATACCACAAAAATAAACAAGAAAGTAAAGTAGGCTAAATACCCCAAAATGTTGCTGGAAAATCCCAACTATGGTTTCTAATGTTAGAATGTGAGAATATGTACATTAAACCCCATGGTTTAGGCTTTAAATTTATTTTTTTGCTGCTCCCATGTTGGGTATTAGCTAGAGAAATTTTTCTCCGACCTTTGGGGTTAATGCAAAATGAAGCTCTCAGGATTATTCTTGGCTGTCCCAGAACTACAAAAATTCTTTCATGAGGGAAGGGGCTTTGGTTTTTTCAAAATACAGTGAAGGATTTTGAAAAATTAAAACTTTTACTCGGTATTAAAAAATTTGGGAAAAGAACCAACCCCTGTCACAGTGAATTTACCAAGTGTCAGAGGTAAATACTACCCGATCTAAAGGATTGTGAAAACGTTGGGAAAAGGGATTAAAATTTTTATGCTTGCAAGAACGTATCACCGTAGGGAAAAGAGCATTTCACCCCTCCCCTGGAAGATGGTTTTTTTTAATATCCCTTCCCACAATCCCTCCCCAAAAAGCTCATTGCTAGTAATCCCTTCCCTTTAAAAATTTTTTGTTAGAGCAACTGCTCAAAAAGAAATTTCTCCCAAACTGGTAGTAACCCAAATTATTCAAGTTTTAACACTGAGGATCTAAAAAGGGGGTCTTCTGGCCCGGGCTGCATCTGCTCTTGTTGCCCCTCCCTGTTAAGAACCCATAATAAATTTTTGAGTTTGGCTTAAAAAATTTAAAAACTGGGCGTTTTACACGCAAACTGAAATTTTTTGCAATCCTAATGGCGCTAAAAACCCAACCCATGACATGAAACTTGACTCTATCATATTAATGATTCCTGTCATCATTTAAAGGGCCCTTTATCCTTAAAATGGGAAAATTTTCCCAAAAAACATGTCCTTGGGGAAGCCCGGTTTTAGATATCAAAAATTTGGGCAAAAGGGAAATTTAAAGTACAAATTCTATGGGTCCCCTCACACATTGGATTACTCCCTTTTAGAAAAAGTTGATATGTTAGCCCCAAAAAGGGGGGGTACCGAAAGGGGAAAGTAAAAAAATAAATTTGGTATAAAATGTGTCACATTAAAGGGAAAAATTTTTTGGGGAAAAATTTAAAAAATTTAAAATGTTGTTATAGGAATGCAGTTAGAAGGGCCCGAGTAGATTAAAAAACCCACTATAAAACATAACGTAGAAAAAGTTTTTGTTTTTGGACAAATTGCAATGTTAACAGACCGGGGTGTTTTTGTAGTGGAGGCCCGGCTTAGGGTTTGGGTTTCAAGTAATTTGGCAGTTTGGGAGGGAAAACAGATGTGATCAAAAATAAAAAGTAATTATGTGATCAGGATATGGTTTACTTCTTTAAACTATGGCTTTAAATTTTCCACTTATTGAGGGGGCAGAGACAGACAGTATTAAAAAACCTATGTGACAGTAAAAATATCTTAAATTTAATTTAAAATTGATACCCGATATACTAAGCAAATTTTCCCAAAAATTTTCTTGTAACAGATAAGTGAACAAAAGATATGTTAAAATTTTAAAATCCTATGTATTCCTGTTAAACCCCCTTTTGGGGGCCCAGTTTTCCCAGGGGCCCTTTTTTGTATCCATATGCTCTCCCCGCTAAACCCTCCACAGGATGGATTGGGGTGCACAAAAAACCAGCCACTTCGGTGGGAAAAAACTAAAGTAAAAACTTGGGAAAAAAGCTAAAAGGTCAAGTTAAATTTTTTACGGGAAATGTCCCGATTCCGCCTTGCCCTTTTCATTTAAATATTCGTTATGGGGAATTTGAAAAAAAAAAAAAAATTTCAAACTTTTATATAAATACCCAAAAATTTTAAAAGGGCATTTTACCTATAAACTGTTTAAAATTTTGACTGATGGGTTAGTATTAAAACCCCTTCAAAAATATTTTTATTATTTTCACACACTTTTTTAAAATTGGGGTCAAATTACCCTTTTTTAAAAACTTTCCTCAATCCCCCCCCCCCACCTTTTTTCCCAAAATTTCTACCTTTTCCGTCTTACCCAAAGGGGCTCTGGTCATAAGAATAGAATTCACTTTGCAACCCCACCCGAACGCGGTTGGGAAAAGCAACTTTGATGAATCATCAACAGTTCCCACGGTTGGGGTTTTATCTTGGGCACGATAAATAAATAAATAAATGGTACAAATTTAAGGAGGGAAAACGTGGTAAAGGTTTTCCCCCCCCCCCAACGGGAACGTAAAGGGGGGACTGAGTAAGGAAGGAGGTGCTATGACCCGGGCCCAGTCCAAAATCAAAAGCCAGAATCGCCCTTCTCTTCGGGGTTCTGCTTCTGACTCTCGCCTTGGCGGTCATAGCAGCTCTCCTTATTTTCACAGTTTTCCCTTTCACCCCCTTGGGGAGGGGGGAAACCCTCCCTCCCCCACAGTACATTTGTGTTTAAAAATTAAACCCAAGTCTGCTTTCCCCTTTTAAAGACACCCCGAAGCTTGACTTGCAAAACCCCACTCAACACTTGTCTTCACGCCAAATTTTTTCCAAAATTACCCCAAATGAAAAAAAGCCCTTTATCGTTACCTTTCTCATGATGCTGAAGCTGAAAAGTACTTCACCTACAAACCCTGAATACAATTTGGAAAAACCGGGGGTTTTCCCCTCCCCGTTTCCCCATACATGCGTGCAAAAAACCCCCGTTTTTTCATGAAACGCCTTGGGCAGGCTAAACACGACAAGCTATCGAGGGAAAATTAAAGTCATCACTTTTTAAAAACCCCCAACACTTTGGGCCCAAATTGATCTGTTGTGAAATCCCCCAAAGCTTCCCCGATGCTTAAAAATTTACGTTTCTAGACGTTACCCCCAAAGGCGACCAGAGCACCCTCTGATGGGCCCGGCCATCCTTATATACATAACCTCGTCAGATTGAACCCCCCAAAGCTTTACGTTTCATAAAACCTTGTGGGCATGTTTTTCGTTTCAAATCCCCCTTAAAGGCCCACGGGCCCCGGGGAAAAAAATAAGAAAAAAATTTCCATCTGTGGGTTTGCAGGTCACGATTTTCGTTCTTGCAATTCCACTGCTGCTCCCACTTGCATCAACTGTAAGAGTGACCACCATACTCTTGCAGCCAAATGTACAGTGCGTAAGGATATCCTCTCTAAGAAACTGAAGGAAGAAACTAAGAAGTCATCTGGAACCTCTCCTTCATACGCTGCAATTGCGAAGATTCAGTCAACAACATCCAAGATTCTACAATTGTGCCACTCAACAGTTGTCTCCACCACCTCTCACTACCCAACCTCCACCTGATGATATCTCTACCAAATTCTATTACTGCATGATGTTTGCTCACATGCAAAATGCTGCAAAACCTGGCTCTTTCAACACGACTATTAATGAACTTCTTGCACTTAACAACATGCCATCATTTAACTTCCCTGCAAGTCCACCATCAGCTGATATTTTGCAAATAGGATAGGATAGGATAGGACTCACAGGTAAGTACCCACGAGGGGCGAGGGGCAAGTGGGGACAGTGCGAAGAATAGACGGTGAGAGGAATGTCTTGAGTCGAAGAGAGAAGAGTCAGGACTAGACCCAACTGCTAAGCCACAATAACGATAACAAAAGACGATGTAGATACAACAGGAGCTCTGCAGGCACTGACTGCAACTTGCTGGACGAAAAATTGCTGCATCTTGATGTTGATTGGCGGCTGGCAGGAGCTGGAGGAGTGGTCAAGGGAGGCAAGCTTCTTGATTGGTCAGGTGTCTTTTATATGTGTGTCTGGAGTTACTTCGTTTCTTTCGTGAAGGAGGCATTCCTTATGTTGTGCAATTTTTGGATGGAACGATCTGTAGTCTTGTAATCTTAGGTCGAAATGCTGGGTTGGCTAGTAACTGGTCAAAGGTCATCTGGAGAGTAGTGATGGAGCAGTGGGATCCTTTACGGTTTGTAAACTTGACTCTACTGTCGATTATTTTCTTGTACAAGGTGTCGAACATCCATGTTAGGTTCTTGGTCAGAGTCGTATAAAAAGTTATATCTTTCCAGTGCAGGTATTGATCTTGATGTTGGTCTTCTATATTAATACGTCGAGAGATAGCTGGAGAGGTTTTGTTGGTGGTTGCCGCATTGAAGGTTCTTTCAATGTTGGTGTCTCCGCTAGAGAGTGTGTAGAAGACTGTGGGAGAATCGTGGCTTCTGATTGGTCCATATGAGTAGTGGTGGGTGGAGGTGAAGGAGGTACGCCGCCACGACGAGCCAATCGACGAGCAGGAGGCGATCGACGAATAGGAGGCCTTGTTGGAGTGACGCACTAGGTGTTGGTGGTGTTGGAGCTGCTGATGCAGAAGTGTTGATTAGATCCTGGTAAATTTGAGTATTTCTTCCGAAGGTGGAGATGCTGGGAATATAAATGATGGCATATTATTTAGTGCAAATACTCGTTGATGGTAGAGTTAAAAGATCCAGGTACAGCCATATTCTGCATGTGAGCGTATATAGACAGTAGTGGATCTTGGTTACGTCACAAGCTGAGGAGTGATGATGGTGGAGGCTGGCTGAGTAGTAGCTTGAAGTAATTTCGTAGTATTAGCTTGGATCTTTGCAATTGCTGCATACGTTGGTGTGTTGCTAGTAGGTTTTTTCTTTGCTGCTTCTTGTGTTTTCTTCACAAATATCCTTACGTGTAGGACATTTTGCTGCCAGTGTATGGTGGTCGTTACTTTTACAGTTTAAGCACGATGGTTGTGGTGGAGTAGCATCGGTGCAGGAACTGAAGGTGTGTTCCCTCACTACCACATGTAGTGCAGAACTTCTTCTCTTTTACTGACATGCTTTGGTGGTGTGATGGTAAGAATAACAGTTCCAGCAGTGTTGGATGTACTGATATCTTTCTGCTTCGATGTAAGTTGGACTGATGAAGTAGTAATAAACAGCAAGACCTTCGTTCAGAGCAGTGGCAGCCATGTTAACGTCAGTGAAGGTGACCTTGAGCATGGACGATGCATTCGGGATTTTTTGTGATGCTGTCAACAGTAGCCCAAGTATTTTGCGTCTCGATGGATGTTCTTGAGTTCTGCAGGTGATTGAGACGTCAGAATCTTGTCTAGTTTTTTAAGGAATACTGATTCCTGGCCTTGAGGGCAGGAGATGACATAACAGTAACCCTTGAGCAGTAAGTGTAGTGGTGGCATCTGTAGTGAGTAGCTTCTCTGCTTCAGCATCATCGTGACACACAACAATGAATGCTTCTTTCAGAGACAAAATGGTGTTGAATTTAACTTTCAGTGTTCCTTGAACAACAGTTGCAAGAGCAATCTTCGTTGAATCATCAACGGTACCACTTGTTGGCTTGATCTTGACACGATTTGCGTAGCTCATCGTGCAAGTCAAGGTGAAGACAACGCTGGTAAAGGTTCCCCTCCCCAACGGGGATCGTAGGGAGACTGAGTAAGTAAGGAGAGCTGCTATGACCTGCCAGGGCAAGAGTCAAGAGCAGAATGTCTGAAGTTTTGCAAATAATCCCGAAGATCGTCACTTTTGAAGCGCCAGATGACTTGAAGGAATTCTTCTTCTTCTTATACGAGT
>NC_069401.1:31091959-31242963 GCF_026875155.1 Cherax quadricarinatus | reverse complement strand
TAAACCCCCCTACCACTGCCTCACCACCCACACACTGCCTCAAACCCCCACCACACTGCCTCGCTCACCTACACACTGCCTCACACACCCAAAACCTCCCCTCAAACTAAACCCTACCACTCCTAAAACCACCCCACACTGCCTCACACGCCCACACACTGCCTCACTCACCTACACACTGCCTCACACACCCACACACGCCTCACACCCCCACACTGCCTCACACACCCAACACTGCCTCACACACCCACACACCCCTCACCCCCCTACACACGCCTCAAAACCCCCCAACAAAATCCCTCACACACCCACACACTGCCTCACACGCCCACACACTGCCTCACTCACCTACACAGTGCCTCACACACCCACACACTGCCTCACACGCCCACACACTCCCCTCACACACCCACACACTGCCTCACACACCCAAACCTGCCTCACACACCCAAACCTGACTCACACACCACACACTGCCTCACACGCCCACACACTGCCTCCACCACCCACACACTGTCTCACACACAACCCAAAACTCTGCCCCACACACTGCCTCGCACACCTACACTCTGGCCTCCCCACACCAACACACTACCTCACACCCACACTCTGCCTCACATACTGCCCCACACCCAAACACTGCCTCTCACACCCACACACGGGCCTCACACATCCACACACTACCTCACACACCCAAACACTGCCTCACACACCCAAACACTGACTCAAAACCCTACACACTGCCTCACACGCTCAAAACACTGCCTCACACACCCACACACTGTCTCAACAAAACACCCACACTCGGCCCCACACACTGCCTCACACACCTACACAACTGCCCCCACACACCAAAAACACTGCCTCACACCCACACTCTGCCTCACATACGCCTCACACACCCAAACACCTGCCTCTCACCCCCCACAAAACTGCCTCAAAACATCCACACACTACCTCACACACCCACACTCTGCCTCACATACGCCTCACACAACCCAAACAGTGCCTCACACACCCAACACATTGGCCTCACACATCCACACATTGCCTCACACATCCACACTGCCTCACATACCCACATACTACGTCACACATCCACACACTGCCTACACCCACACACTGCTCACACACACCCACACACTACCTCACACACCCACACACTTCCTCACACTGCCTCACACACCCAAAAAACTGCCTAACTCACCCCCACACGGGCCTCATATATGCCTCACACACTCACACACTCCCTCACACACCTACACACTGCCTCACAAAACCCACACACTGCCTCACACACCCACACACTGCCTTACACACCCACACACTGCCTCATACACCTCACACTCCCTCACACACCCACACACTCCCTCACACACCCACACACTGTCTCACACACCCACACACTGCCTAACCACCTACACGCTGCCTCACACACCCACACACTGCCTCACACACCCACACACTCCCTCACACACCCACACATTTGCCTCACACACCCACACACTGCCTCACACGCCCACACACTGCCTCACTCACCTACACACTGCCTCACACACCCACACACTGCCTCACACGCCCACACACTGCCTCACACACCCACACACTGCCTCACACACCCACACACTGCCTCACACACCTACACACTGCCTCACACACCCACACACTGCCTCACACACCCACACACTGCCTCACACACCCACACACTGCCTCATGCGTGGAACTCTTGAAACATTCTCCTGTATCGATTTATAGGCTGGTGGTCCTCACTCTCTTCACCTTTGTAGTGGTTGGTATGTTTCCTGGAAGTCAGCAACCTGGGTCTTAAATGTCGCCTTAACGCACACACACACACACACACACACACACACACACACACACACACACACACACACACACACACACACACACACACACACACACACACACACACACACACTCACACACACACACACACACACACACACACACACACACACACACACACACACACACACACCCACACCACACACACACACACACACACACACACATACACACACACACACACACACACACACACACACACACGACACTGGAGGACAGGAGAGATAGGGGGACATGATGACGACATACAAAATACTGAGAGGAATTGACAAGGTGGACAAAGACAGGATGTTCCAGAGATTGGACACAGTAACAAGGGGACACAGTTGGAAGCTGAAGACACAGATGAATCACAGGGATGTTAGGAAGTATTTCTTCAGCCACAGAGTAGTCAGTAAGTGGAATAGTTTGGGAAGCGATGTAGTGGAGGCAGGATCCATACATAGCTTTAAAGCAGAGGTATGATAAAGCTCACTGCTCAGGGAGAGTGACCTAGTAGCGGTCAGTGAAGAGGTGGGGGCCAGGAGCTCGGACTCGACCCCCGCAACCTCAACTAGGTTAGTACAACTAGGTGAGTACACATACACACACACACACATACACACACACACACACACACACACACACACACACACACACACACACACACACACACACACACACACACTCACACACAGCAAGCAATGGTGGATCTCATATTCACTCTGAATAGTTCAGACGTTGAGGACATCACATACGACAGTCACCTCTTAGCTCGTGATCACATGGTCATGAGCTTCGAATAGATTGTAGAGTTAAAAACGGAGAGTTAAGCAGCACGAGTAGGACAAGAGACGCCTATTATAACACAGGGGACTACACAGACATGAGGAATTCCCTGCATGAGGTACAGCGGAAAAGAGAACGGGTGGGATTAAAGTAAATGAAATGAACGAATACGTAATCACAAAATGAAAGCAGAGAGTTTCGTAGTTAAGGGCAAGAGAAACAATAGGAAAACCAGAGCGAGCCCTTGGTTCACGCAAAGGTGTAGAGAGGCCAGAAGTGCACTAGAGAATGGAAAAAGTATAGAAGACAAAGAACCTGGGAAAAATGAGATTAATCGAAGAGCCAGAAATGAATATGCATTGATAAGGAGAGAGAACCACTAAACGAGAATGACATAGCATCGAAAGCCAAATCTGACCCGAAACTGTTGCACAGAAACATCAGGAGGAAAACGACAGTCAAGGACCAGGTAATCAGGCTGAGGAAGGAAGGTGGGAAGATGACAAGAAATGACAAAGACGTATGTAAAGAGCTCAAGACGTGATTTAAGGAAGTATTATCAGTGGAGACGGAAAGGACTCCAACAAACTGGTGAAGAAGGGTTCACTAACAAGTGCTGGACATACTGCACACAAGTGAGGAGAGGTGAAGCGGCTGCTACGTGAACCAGATATCTTAAAAACGGTGGAACCAGACAACATCTCTCGATAGGTTCTGAGACAGGGAAGAGGCGCTGTGTGTGCCACTAAGAACAATCTTCAACACATCTATCGAAACAGGACAACTACCTGGAGTGTGGAAAACAGCAAATGTAGTTCCAACTTTTAAGAAAGGAGATAGACAGGTAGCGTTAAACTACAGACCAGTGTCACTGACATGTATAGTATGAAAAGTCATGGAGAAGATTATCAGGAAAACACTAGTGGAGCACCTAAAAAGGAATGATCTTATACACGATAACCAGCATGGTTTCAGGGAGGGGAAACCCTGTGTCACAAACCTACTGGAGTTTTACGACACGGTGACAGAAGGCAGGAAAGAGAAGGCGGGAAGACTGCATTTTCTTGAACTGAAAGAAGGCTGTCGGCACAATTCTGCAGAAGACATTAGTGCAAGAGCTAGAGCACCAGGCGGGAATAACAGAAAGGCAATGTAATGCATCGGAGAATACTTGACAGGAAGGAAGCAACGAGTGATGGTACGTGACGAGATGTCAGACTGGGAGCCTGTGATAGCGGGTTAAACAAGGGTCATCTAGGGCTGTTTCTTTTTTGGTAAACGTAATGACATCACAAGGGATAAATTCAAAGTGCCCCTTTGCAGACGATTGAAGCGAAGCGGAAATTCAAGGGGAGGGGGGGATCGGGTAGGATACAAAGGGACCCGGGAAAGGCTGAAAGCCGGGTCCAACAACTACCCCTGGAGTTTTAAAAAACCCCCCCAAGGCAAAGAAATGAAATTAGGGAAGGTCAACCAAGGCCCAACAGAATACGGTTAGGGGATCAAAAATACAAACCCACTAAAGGAATGGATCTTGGGGAAGTATAACCTTTGCACTTTCCCCCAGGGCGCACATAAACCCAAAAAACTGCTAGATTATAGGGCCCCTTTGCAAACCAAGAAAGAATTTCGACAAAAAGTAAGGGACTTTCTAGTCCGTACAAGTGTACGTCAAGCCTATTGGTTGAGTACACGTTATACAGGACTTGTACGTACAATTGGCACGTGCGTCAGTACGAACCCCACAACGGTAAACCCACGTCACGAATTAGAGAAAGTAAAAAAGTTTGTAACAAGATTAGTCCCGGGTTAAGGGGTATGTCCTACTGGGGGACAGGGGGAGGGGGGGACATGATAGAGAAAAAAAAATAAGAGTAAAATTGAAAGGTGGGTAGGGAAAGATGTTTCAGAGATAAGACAGTTGCAAACTGAAGACTCAAATAAATCACAGGGGGTGGGAAATAAATATTTATTCAGTCATAGAGCCTCAGAAGTGGAACAATCTGGGAGAGTGTTGTGCAAAGGGGAGGATCCTAGAAAGCTTTAAGAAGAGAAACGAAAGACTCATGGAGGGAGGGAAAAAGGGGCCTATAGCACCCGTGAAGAGGGGGGCCAGGGCTGTAATTGACCCAGGGAACCACAATTAGGTGAAAATAAAATAAATGAGACACACACCACACACACACACACCACACACACCACCACACCACACACCACAATACACACACATCAAAACACAACACACATACACACACATACACACCTAAAACACAAACCATACAACCCACACAAAAACACCCACCTAACATAACCCAAAACACACATACCACACACACACTAAAAATACACACACACAAAACACACACACAACACAAAAACACACACACAAAATAACACCCCCCAGAAAACACCTGCAGAAGGACTCCCGCCACGACACCCCCCAGGCAACGAACATTCCAAAACCCCCACACACACCGATCCCTCTGTTTCCACCCCCCACCCCGTTAGTTTAGAACAGAATTTTAAGGTTTTGGGGCACAAATGCAGATGGGTTAACAATAAACATGAGGAAAAGGGAAAAAAGAACAATAGAAGTCCCCAACATCATAGCAGTTCAGAAAAAAAACCATGGAGACAATAACAGATGCAATCTTCCCCCAAGGATACCCAAACATAGGAAAAATAGAAGGGGGAGGGGGGGGGTGGGGTTCTCTGCTCGTAAAAAACAGATGGAAATTCGAAAAATGGAAAGGGAAAAGATGAGACGGAAAGAACACAAGCAGGTACACTTCATCTGGGGAACCAAAAGGGGCATTGCAGTGATGTAAATCCACCCCCAAACTGCAGGGGGGCCAAAAGAGGAATATGAAGAGAGCAACAGAGCAATGGGGACACACTTGCTGAGGTGGCAAGAAGAGCTCACTCCAGCAGAGCAAAGTTGCTGGTTATGGGGGATTCAACCACAGGGAGAAATTGACTGGGAAAACCTGGAGCCACATGGGGTCCCGAAACATGGAGAGCCAGGATGTTGGACGTGGGTGCTGGAAAACCTCATGCACCAACATGTTAAGGACACTACCAGAGTGAGAGGGGAGGATGAACCAGCAAGATTGGACCTTTTGTTCACCCTGGGCAGCTCAGACAAATTTAGGATATCAAGTATGAGAGTCCCCTAGGAGCTAGCGACCACGTGGTTCTGTGCTTTTTAATACATATTAGAGCTGCAAGTGGAGAGAATAACAGGAGTAGAATGGGAAAAGCCTGACTATAAAAGAGGGGGCACATAGGGTTGAAGAACTTCATGCGGGAGGTCCAGTGGGACAGAGAACTGGCAGGAAGCCAGTAAATGAAAATGAAGGAATATGTAGCAACAAAATGCAAGGAGGCAGTGGAAAGGGTTTATTCCCCAAAGGGCAACAGTAACAACGGGAAGACCAGAACAAGCCCCTGGTTACCCGACGGTGTAAGGAGGCAAAAACAAAGTGCAATAGAGAATGGGAAAAAGTACAGAAGGCAAGAACACACGAAAATAGGAGATCAGTCGCAGAGCCAGGAATGAGTACGCACAGGTAAGGAGGGAGGCCCAGCGACAGTATGAAAATGACATAGCATCGAGAATCAAGACTGACCCGAAACTGTTGTATAGCCACATCAGGAAAAGGGACAACAGTAAAAGGGACCAGGTGATCAGATTAAGGACAGAAGGTGGAGAAACTCACAAGAAATGATCAGGAGGTATGTGGGGGAGCTGAACAGGAATTTAAGGAAGTTTTTACCGTAGAGACAGGAAGGGCTGGGGGAAAGACAGCACAGAAGGGAACATCAAGAGGGAATATACCAACAAGTGTTGGATGACATACGAACAACTGAGGAGGAGGTGAAGAAGCCTTAAGTGACCTTGACACCTCAAAGGCGATGGGCCCGGGACAACATCTCCCCATGGGTCCTTAGAGAAGGAGCAGAGATGCTGTGTGTGCCTCTAACCACAATCTTCAAACACATCCCTTGAAACTGGGCAACAACCTGAAAATGGAAGACAGCTAATGTAGTCCCCATATTTAAGAAAGGAAACAGAAACGAGGCACTAAACTACAGACCTGTGTCTCTGACATGTATTGTGTGCAAAGTCATGGAGAAGATTATCAGGAGGAGAGTGGTCGAACACCTGGAAAGGAACAAGATTATAAATGAAAAACCAGCATGGGTTCATGGAAGGCAAATCTTGTATCACAAACCTCCTGGAGTTTTATGACAAGTAACAGAAGTAAGACACGAGAGAGAGGGTTGGGTAGATTGCGTTTTCCTAGACTGCAGGAAGGCCTTTGACACAGTTCCCCACAAGAGATTAGTGCAGAAGCTGGAGGATCAGGCACACATAAAAGGAAGGGCACTGCAATGGATAAGGGAATACCTGACAGGGAGGCAGCAGCGAGTCATGGTACGTGAAGAGGTATCACAGTGGGCGCCTGTTACGAGCGGGGTCCCACAGGGTCAGTTCTAGACCAGTGCTATTTTTGATATATGTGAACGACATGATGGAAGGAATAGACTCTGAAGTGTCCCTGTTCGCAGATGACGTGAAGTTGATGAGAAGAATTAAATCGGACGAGGATGAGGCAGGACTGCAAAGAGACCTGGAGAGGCTGACATGTGGTCCAGTAACTGGCTCCTCGAATTCAATCCAGCCAAATGCAAAGTCATGAAGATTGGGGAGGGCAAAGAAGACCGCAGACAGAATATAGGCTAGGTGGACAAAGACTACAGACCTCACTCAGGGAGAAAGACCTTGGGGTGACCATAACACCGAGTACATCACCGGAGGCACACATCAACCAAATAACCGCTGCAGCATACGGGCGCCTGGCAAACCTGAGAATAGCGTTCCGATACCTCAATAAGGAATCGTTCAAGACACTGTACACTGTGTATGTTAGGCCCATACTGGAGTATGCAGCACCAGTCTGGAACCCACACCTGGTCAAGCACGTCAAGAAGTTAGAGAAAGTACAAAGGTTTGCAACAAGGCTAGTCCCAGACCTCAAGGGAATGTCGTACGAGGAAAGGTTAAGGGAAATCGGACTGACGACACTGGAGGACAGAAGGGTCAGGGAGACATGATAACGACATACAAGTACTGCGGGGAATAACAAGGTGGACAGAGATAGGATGTTCCAGAGAGGGGAACAGGGACAAGGGGTCACAACTGGAAGCTGAAGACTCAACGAGTCACAGGGACGTTAGGAAGTATTTCTTCAGTCATAGAGTTGTCAGCAAGTGGAATAGCCTAGCAAGTGAAGTAGTGGAGGCAGGAACCATACATAGTTTTAAGAAGAGGTATGACAAAGCTCAGGAAGCAGAGAGAGAGAGGATCCAGTAGCGATCAGTGAAGAGGCGGGGCCAGGAGCTGAGTCTCGACCCCTGCAACCACAATTAGGTGAGTACAATTAGGTGAGTACACACTCACCCATTACATGGACGTGACCTTGAGATATTAATCACTGCTGCTGCCGGCAGAGGGAGGTGGGAGTCAAGAGAGGCATGTGTCAGTGTCAGTACCAACGGTACTACACTTCGATACCCTCTCACCCCCCCTCCCCGATGTTCATACATACCCCCCCCAACCACCCTCACATTAATACCACGTTTCAGTATTTTAAATTATCGTGAAGGCATCCTCTCATCACACTTCCTGCTACTGCTTGCACCTGTCTTCTAACTTGTCGTCTTACGCTGCAGAAGATGCTCTCTTGCCTCCAACCATCTTCCCTTCTCTATTTTTCTCTCTCTCTCTCTCTCCCCTCTCTCTCTCTCTCTCTCTCTCTCTCTCTCTCTCTCTGTTATCTATCATAAACTCTGTTATCCTGGTTCCCACGCTGTGTTTGTGCGTGTGTGTGCACTTACGTATTTGCACTTACCTGTTTGTGGTTGCAGGGGTCGGTTCACACCTCCCGGCCCCTCCTCTTTGCTGGTCTCTACTAGGTCCACTCTCTCCTTGCTCCATGAGCTTTGTCGTATCTCATCTTAAAGCTATGTATGGATCCTGCCTCCACTACATCACTCTCCAGATTGTTCCACTTCCTGATAACTCTATAGCTGAAAAAAACTTAATAACATCTCTGTGACTCATCCGAATCTTGAACTTCCAGTTGTGATCACATGTTGCTGTGTCCCGTCTCTGAAACATCCTATCCCTATCTGTCATGTGGGTTTTCGATACGTGGATAGGGTAAGAATACTCAAGTAGGCTGGTAGTACGTATAATATAACGGAATGTGTGGGAAAGCGCCAACAGCCGTCCTGCCTCTCTCTGCTCCCTAGCCTGACTGACCCACCAGTGCCTATGTGTGAGGGGTGTTTGAAATCCTGCTATGGTCAGCAGCAATAAGAATACAGTCAATGATTCACACAGACGGTTGGTAGTGAGTCATCTACTGGTATACTGGTTACTGGTAACTGGTTACTAGGAACTGGTACTACTACTGAGAACGTCTCTGAAACATCCTATCCCTATCCACCTTGTCAATTCCTCATGTCATCCTCATCTCTCCTGTCCTCCAGTGTCGCCAGGTCGATTTCCCTTAGCTTTTATTCATAAGACATACCTCTTAGTTCAGGGACTAGTCTTGTTGCAAACCTTAGCACTATCTCTAATTTCTTTTCGTGCATGACCAAGTGTGGGTTGTATACTGGTGCTGCATACTCCAATATGGGCCTGACGTATGCGTTGTACAGAGTCTAGAATGGCTCCTTACACATTTGTCGAAACGCTGTTCTTAGGTTTGCTAGTCACCCATATACTGTAGCAGTTATTTGGTTGATGTGCGCCTCAGGAGATGTGCTCGTTATTATACTCACCCAAAATCCTTTTCTTTGAGTGAGGTTTGCTGTCTTTGGCCCCCTTACCTGTACTCTGTCTGCGGTTTTCTTGGACCTTCCCTAATCTTAATGACTTTGTACTTGGTGCGGTTAAACTCCAGGACCCGTTGTTGGACCAGGCTTGCAGCCTGTACAGATCCCTTTGTAGTTCTGCCTGATTTTCATCCGCTTGGATTTTCTGCATTAGCTTCACGTCGTCTGCAAACAGGGACACTTCTGAATTTATCTCTTCCGTCATGTCATTCACATTTACTATAAACAGCACTGACCCTAGGACCGCCCTGACACCTCGTCGAGGACCATCACCCGTTGTTTCCTTCCTGTCAGACATTGTTCCATTGCAGTACCTTTCATTTTATTCATGGTTGCTTCTGTAGCTTTTACACTAATCTCTTGTGCGGAACTGTGACGAAAGCCTTCGTACAGTTCAAGAAAATATAGTCTAACTCTCTCTCTCTCCTGCTTTACTTCTGTCACCTTATCGTAAAACTCCAGTAAGTTTGTGACACAATATTTCACCTCCCTGAAACCTTGTTGGTTGTCATGTATAAGCTCATTCATTTCTAGGTGCTCCACCAGTCTTTTCTCGACAGGTTTCTCCACGGTTTTGAATGCTGTGTCATTCTCTTATTGACGCTGGGTCTCTCTTCTTATCCGTGAATATTCATTTCTGGCTCTTCAGCTAATCTTCCTATTCTCCTGGGCCCTTTTTCGTCTATACTTTTCCCATCCTCTAGCGCACTTAGTTTTGGCCTCGTTACATCTTTGGGTGAACTAAAAGCTCCTTCTGGTTTTCCCATTGATTCTGTTGCCCTTAGGTACTGATCTCTCCTCGGCTTCTTTGCTTTTTTGTGGTCACAGGTGTGTGTGTGTGTGTGTGTGTGTGTGTGTGTGTGTGTGTGTGTGTGTGTGTGTGTGTGTGTGTGTGTGTGTGTGTGTGTGTTTATGTGTGTCCAGATTGTTCCACTTCCTGACAACTCTATGGTTGAGGAAATAATTCCTAACATCCCTGTGGCTCATCTTATTTTTTCAAATCCGGGTTGGGGCCCCCTTTGGGTTGCTGTGCCATCTTGAAACATCCTGTCCTATCCACCTGTCTATTTCTCTCAGTATTTTATATATAGTTATCATGTCCCCCTATCCCTCCTATCTTCCGGTGTAATCAGGTTGAGTTCCCTTAACCTCTCCTGATAGGACTTACCCTTACACGAATGACTCCTTACTTAGATGTGTAAACGCTATTCTCAGGTTCGTCAGGTGCCCGTATGCTGCAGCAGTTATTTGGTTAATGTGCACCTCAGGAGATGTGCTCGGTATAATGCTCACATAGTAGATTCTTTTCCTTGAGTGAGTTTTACAGACTTGACCTTTTAGGCTTATTCTCGGTCAGCGGTCTCTTTGTCCTTCCCAATCTTCTTAACTTGCAATTGTGGGGTTAACTCCAGAAGCCATTTGTCAGATCAGGCTTGCAGCCTTTGCAGATCTCCATGTAGGCTCACCTTACCCTCTTCTGCTTGTATTATCTTCATTAGCCTCACATTCCGTCTGCAACAAGGAACACCTCTGACACTTTCCTTTCCGTCTTATCATTCACTGATACAGAAACAGCGTTGGAGCACTAGGACATTGGTATTGCAATGACTGTATGCAGCAGAACAGATGAGAATGTACTGTTATAAGCTGGATCTGTGTGAGAATGACTGTGCATGAATGACTCGGTGAGCAATGACTGTGTAAGCCGTCGACATTGTGAGCATGACTATTCAAGACATGACTGTGAGATATGAGTGTGGTGAGCAGGACTTTGTGAGCAATAAACTGCGTTGACGCATGTACTGTGTGAACATCAATGTGTAAGCGTAACTGTGCAAGCATGACTGTGTGAGCATGACCTGACCTGACTAGGTTGGGGAATTAGCTTAAGCCGGTAGGAGACTTGGAGCTGCCTCGCATGGGCCAGTAGGCCTGCTGCAGTGTTCCTTCTTACGTTCTTATGACTTTGCGTGCATGACTGTGTGTGCATGACCTGTCTGTGTTGCATGGACCTGTGTGCATGACTGTGTGTGCATGACTGTGTGTGCATGACTGTGTGTGCATGACTGTGTGTGCATGACTGTGTGTGCATGACTGTGTGTGCATGACTGTGTGTGCATGACTGTGTGAGCATGGCTGTGTGAACATAACTGTGTGAGCATGACTGTGTGAACATGACTGTTTGACATAATGTTCAACATGACTTGTGAGCATAAACTCGTGCAAGCTGACTTTGATCATAAACGTGTGAGCATGACTGTTGCACAGCATGTACTGTGCGAGGTATGACTGTCCCGTGGCATGCCCTGTGTGAGGCATGACTGTGTGAGCTGAACTGTATCAAAGCTTGACTGTGTATGTATGACTGTGGTGAGCCAAGTAGACTGTGAGCATGACTGTCGTGGAGCAATGACTGTCATGTTTGAATGTGTAGTATGACTGTGTGGAGCATGATGTGAGCATGACTGTGCAAGCAGTGACTGTGAGCATAACTGTGCGAAGCATGACTGTGATCATGGACCGTGTTGAAGCATGGAACTGTGCAAGCTTAGCACGGTGCGAGTTTGGCTGTGTGAAGCAATTGTGGGGGGGACCTAGTTGTCTGAGACATGTCTGTCGTGAGCTTGACTGTAGTTTTAAGATTGACTGTGTGACACACCTAACTGTGTAAGTTGTGCATGCTTGTGTCGACAAAATGTCGTTCCTGACAGTAGACGTGAGTCACCTCACGTCATGTCTCAGTCGTGGATGGTTAATCTTTACCTGAGTTAAGTTCCCAGGGTCAAGGATAAACAATCCTCTAGGCCAGGTCAAAACAAAAAAAATTATCCATTAGGGCACTCCAGAGAAAGAAACCTACCCTCCCCTTTCCTCTCCGAAATCCCTTAGTAGGCCATATGAAAACCCCAGTTAAAACTCATAAATATTTTTGGGTCCCCGAACATGGTTAAAAATTTTTTTCCATGCCAGGACTCCCACAAGCTATATATTAATTTCCCAAGCAAGTATTTTACGCAGTATTTTACAGTTTCAAGTGAGACCAAGTGACCATCTAAATTAAAAGATACATCAGAGTGAGAGTTAGTTTGTCAAAATGAAGCGCATATTTTCTCAGTGCAAATGAACCCGAGTAATTATGAAGGACCCCAGTAATAACGTACAGTACTGAGGACAATATTTTGCACATGCACTTGAGAGGTCTGCCGGGGGTACCCCCCTTTTTGTTGCAGAGCAAGTTGCTACGGGTTTTTTTCGAAACCACCTATAACAGCCCCGACTCACCGCGCAACTTGGGGGATGATAACCCCGCGGAAAAAAACTTCCCTTTTTTTTCCAACCCTATCTCTTTCAAATATGAGGCAGGTGTCTATGTCTTAAAAAAAACTAGTGGACAGGAAGATATCCATATGTTAGCCTGGTAGACAACCCTTCACAGTGCTGGTTTTTTTGGGGTTGTTAATATATTCAATTTCCGACAATTTAATAACTAAAGAACGTGTGCAACAGTTAGTTAAATTTATTTAGTATATTTCGCTAAAACGTTAAATATTTTTCGCAGTAACTTTTTTAGGGGAATATAAATCTAGTCTGGAACAAGTTCCAGATTTTTTTTTTAAAGCCCAGAGCTATTTTTCCCGGCTGAGGGATGCCACCCCAAAAACTTATCTTCGGGGTAATGGATGATTATATTGTCTTTACATCTTATTGCTTTGCTGCTGAGGGGGGAAGCCCTTGTGCAGGCGGAAAAAAAATTTCGGAATAAAGAAACCCAAATGTTGTACTTGTTCTTTCTTATAAAAAAGTGGTGGTCACAGAGTATTCCATTCAGTGGAATCATCTTATTCCGATTTGCTGGGAGTCAACTGCTTCCCGAGGTGGTTTTTTAACCCTTTTTTTCCTCCCCCTAGACATGAAAAGCGATTTTCAGTTAAAGGGAATGAAGAGCTGTTTCACTTCATTTTAAAGGTCGGGAAGGAACCCCCTTTTTTTCCATGAACATTTTTTGGGGACATTCGAAGGCTTTGAAATAAAGATATTTTGAACGGTTTTTGGCCGGGTTTTTGAACCCCACAGCCAGTGACTGCAGCACAGAAAAGAGCAGTTCATAATATTTTTTACCAAAAGTTTCAGTAGTTTTCCCTGTGTTTACATGCGTTCGAAAAAACAGATGTAAACTTAAAAAGAGGGGAAGCGATAGTTAAAAATGATCAACATCAGAGTCGTTTTTGTACTTCCAAAATGTTTTTGGGGGGGGGGGAATGATCAGTCCCCACAACATGAAGAATGGTGTTGGAGAGTTCATGTTGTTTCCCTCTTCTAGATTCTTTTCCCATGTGCGGGATGGCCCCAGTATTTCACTGTTTCCTATTATCACGGAGGTGTTTAGATCACCCGAAGAGCATGGGTTTTTGTCGATGTGATTTTTTTTTAAGGCACTGAAAGATTAAACCCTTTCCAGGTATTTCTTTACTGGTCTGTGATGTCCAAAAAACAATATGGAAAGGAGACCTTCCTAAAGCCCCTTCGAATGTGTTTTTGAAAACGTATCAAAAATTTTTTGGGGTGTTCCGGGGGGGTTAAAACCGCCCCCCCCCCCCCCCGGCCCCGGGGCTTTTGAAGGGGGTTTTTCTTGGGGTTCGGGCCCCCCTGACCCAACCGGGTTTGGCTTTTTTTTTGGTTTTTTAAAAGTTTTTACCCCCCCAATTAGGCCCCCCCCCCCCCGAAAAATTCCCAACCCCCTGGGCAGCAGGCATTTGGGGTTTTTGAGCCCCTCCCCCCCCCAAAATCTCAACAAAAAAAGGACCCCATACAAAAAGGGACTAAACCCCAAAACCGGAAAAAAAAAAAATTTTTCTCAGTGGAATTTTTTTTTTTTTTCTAAAAATCTCTACGATATTTTTTGGGAATTTGAAAACCCCCGGAAAACCCCAAAAAAAGGTTATGGCAATGGAAAACCCAGGAAAAAAAACCAGGGTTTCCCCCCCCCCCCCCCCCCCCCCAAAAAATTTCCCCCCCCCCCCCCCCCCCCAACCCCCCCCCCCCCGGTTTCCCCCCCCCCCCCCCCCCCCCCTTTGGTTTTTATTTTTTTTTTAACCCCGGGGCGTCGCCAACCATCCCGTGGTTTTTTTTCGGTTGTGATTTTTACGATTTCCCGAGTCATGATAATAAAAATCTCCCACCTCTGCCATGGATATAGAAGCTGAAACCCTAGTGAGGAAAAGGAATGGAAAAGGTCGGATTCGGTTTCACATGTATGCTTTGGGGGTTTCCCCCGGAAAAATTTTGCCCCCTAAAAAAAAAAAATTTTTTGTCCTTGTTTTTTATTTTTTTAACCGTTCCCCTTTTTAAATTTTTTTTAAAAAAAAAAAAAAATGAAGGGTCTCTTTGAAATTGTGGGGGGTCCCCCTTTAAAATTTTTTTTGGCTTTCAAGGATGGCTTTTTTTCCAAACAAAACTGCCCGTTCCCCCTGTAGGCTTTGGGGCCCCCCAAACCCGAAAAAACCGGGTTTTTTTGATTTTCAAAATTTTTTTCAAAAAGGTCCCCCCCCCTATTCCCCTTTCCCCTCTTTTACCAAAACAGGTTACTTAGGTACAATTAACAATAAAAAATAGTAGTGTAGTCTGAGTTTTCCCGGGCCCCTTAAAATAAAATAAAATGAGGGAAATCACAAAAGTCTTCATCTTTTTTGGTTGCTGGGGAATTTCGACAATCCCGGAGGATTTTGATTTGTATAGGTCTATAGGGTTTCGGGGGGGCCCCCCCCCCCCCCAAAACCCCCCCCCCCCCCCCCCCCTTTCCCAAAAAGGGGGGCCCGCGGGGAAACCCCAAGGGAATTTTTTCCCCCCTTTCGGGGGGGGGGGGGGGATGGGGGGAGGGGGGGGGGGCGGGTGGGACCCCCACTTTCCAGGTTTTTCGATTTTTTCACGACCCAAAAAAATATTTGGGGGGGGAAAAAGGAAAAAAAAAAAAACCCCTTTGGGGGGGAAGAAATTTATCAAACAAATCTTTAACTTTTTTTTTTTAACCCTTTAAACCCCGGGGTTATTCTGACCCACAAGACCATCCCCAGTTTAAAAATTCTCTAAATAAGATGAGTTTGTGTTCAGGGGCGCCTTTTCGAGGACTTTTTTTTTCCTTATTTCCTTTGGGGTTTTTAAACCCTGTCCCCCCCAGAATCCCGCCCCCCCCAACCAAAACGGTTTTAACCCCGGGGTTTAAAATTTATTTTTTTTTTGCTAAGTGAAGGGGGGGAAACGGGTTTGGTTTTTAAGGAAAAACACACCCCAATTTTTTCCACTCTTGCCAGGGCCCTAAAAAAAAAAAAAAACTCAGTTTTGGAGGGGGGAAATTTTGCCAAAATTAGGCCCAGGGCCCACCCCCCCACTGCTCCTAAAAAAACCCCGGGTTTAACTGGTTTTTTTGCCACCCCGGGGTCCATAGAGCAAAGGCCTTGCCTTCCGGTCTCACTCTCCACTGCTGCGTGGGGCCCCATGGTCCTGAGACCGGGGGACCCCCGGTGCCCCAAAAAGGGGGGTTGGGGTTTTTCCCTTTTAGTTTCCCCAGTTTAAAAAAGGCATGGAAAAGGGGAATTGAAAATGACGGAGGTAATTGTTTGGTTTTTTTGGTTTTGTTTTTTCCAGGACTAAAAGTTCGTCTTTTCACCTTCATTGTCTTTGGGGCTTTTGAGGGGGATATTACCTGTTACCCTACCTTTTCTCCTCCTTCCTGTTTTCCCTACCTGTTTTTACATCTTCCTCTTTTCCTGTAAATTTCAAAACCTCCCTATTTTCTGCTTCTCCCCTTCAAATATTGTAAATTCATGCCTACATTGTACTCCGTTTCTTTCTTCCTCCTTTTTTAGGGCCCAAAACCGTTATCCTCTGCCTTGTCTGGCCTCTCCCCCCAAATTTTTAAAAAAATTTTTCCAATTTTTTTTTTTTTTTAAACCCAAATTTTTCTTTTGAATAACACACTTTTCCGCCCCCTCTGGATAAAAAACGAAAAGAAAATTTTTTTCAAGCCCCTTTTTAACAACAAAGAAATTCGTTTAAACCTACAAAATTTAATCTTTTTCACTACTAAGTCTCTTTTTTCACTACTAATTTAAATATTCATTTTTCCTGGATTCTGACCGGGGGTCCTGTTTCGGGGGGGCCCCCCCCCCCCCCCCTTTTTTTTTCCCCACATATTTAAAAATTGGGGCACCGCGCTTTTTTCCTAGGGTCATGTATGGGAAAATTTCCCAACCCCCCCAGCCCCAATATGTTTAGACTTTAAAAAGGGGGGAAAACCTTTGTTTTGGGGGTTTCCCAGTTTAAATGGGGGATATTAAATTTACAGACACCAGGGTTATTGATTTAGGGACACCTTGGGTTTTTGGGAATATAGCCCAAGCATGTTTATTGAGTACAGACACCCCTTTTTTATTGAGTACGGGCCCCAAAATGTTTATTGAGTAGTGACTCCAGGTTATTGCGATTTTGACCCCCCATTTTTTTTTTATTGAGAAACAAAAACCACCATGTTATTAATTTCCCTGCCCCCATTTTTTTTTTGATTTAGTTACACCATGTTTTTTAAATTGGTGACCCCAGGGTATTGGGGGTACGGGGACACCTTTTGTTTTTGAGTAAAGACACCATTTTAATAAAATTTGGGAACCCCCATGTTATTGAATACAGGACCCCTTTTTTACTGAGTACGGGATAACTTTGTTAAATTTTTGATTTACGGGCACCATGTTATTGAGGGCGGACCCTTTGTTTTTGAGTACAGACACCTTTTTTGAGTAGTGAACCTTGTTAATGAGTGGGTGAAAAAGGGGTTATTAGTACGGGCCCCCCCAGTTATTGATAACAGACACCGTTATTGAATACAGACACCAGGGTTTATTGAGTAGTGACACAATGTTATTGAGCAGCTACACCATGTTATTGAGTAGTGACACCATGTTATTGAGTACAGACACCATGTTATTGAGTACAGACACCATGCTATATAATATGACACCATGTTATTGAATACAGACACCATGTTATTGAGTACAGACACCATGTTATTGAGTACAGACACCATGTTATTGACTACAGACACCATGTTATTGAGTACAGACACCATGTTATTGAGTACAGACACCATGTTATTGAGTACAGACACCATGTTACTGAATACAGACACCATGTTATTGAGTACAGACACCATGTTATTGAGTACAGACAGCATGTTATTGAGTACAGACACCATGTTATTGAGTACAGACAGCATGTTATTGAGTACAGACACCATGTTATTGAGTACAGACACCATGTTATTAAGTACAGACAGCATGTTATTGAGTACAGACACCATGTTATTGAGTACAGACACCATGTTATTAAGTACAGACAGCATGTTATTGAGTACAGACACCATGTTATTAAGTACAGAGACCATGTTATTGAGTACAGACAGCATGTTATTGAGTACAGACAGCATGTTATTGAGTACAGACAGCATGTTATTGAGTACAGACAGCATGTTATTGAGTACAGACACCATGTTATTGAGTACAGACACCATGTTATTGAGTACAGACACCATGTTATTGAGTACAGACACCATGTTATTGAGTACAGACACCATGTTATTGAGTACAGACACCATGTTATTGAGTACAGACACCATGTTATTGAGTACAGACACCATGTTATTGAGTACAGACACCATGTTATTGAATACAGACAGCATGTTATTGAGTACAGACACCATGTTATTGAGTACAGACAGCATGTTATTAAGTACAGACACCATGTTATTGAGTACAGACAGCATGTTATTAAGTACAGACACCATGTTATTAAGTACAGACACCATGTTATTAAGTACAGACACCATGTTATTTCGTACTAACACCATATTATTGAATAATTACTTATAAACATTAACTTGAAATTCTTAATTAGCTCTATCGCTTCTATAACATTGCTCGAATGCTCATGACCTGACCAGATCTTCGCTGTCTCTTCGGTTCTCCTTTTCCTTGACCTAATATCCAGCTTTCTCTCCTCTTTTCACTCACTAGCGACTTTGTCGTTTTCCAGGACGATCTGAAACATCTTCCGGTTTTTATTTTTCACTTTTTTTGTGTGCTATAACCGGTTTTAACAATACTGTTGTAACCTTTTATTCAGCATCTGGAAATCTTTTATTTAAAAACTGGTTAGATGGAAAGGTTGCTTAATCTCTCGCTCCGTCTGTTTTTGACTCACGTAATGAATGAATATCTTACTGATAACAAAACATTGGGTACTGGAAAAAGTACAATTCCAGAAAGGATTTTTACCTCGTGCTGAGACGTTTTACATACAGAACTGACTTCTTCAGTCTTGTTCACCACTTGCTGCATGTCTTCAAAACAGCTTTCGTATATGTAGACACTGATGCACAGCTCAAGATATTCATAGATGGAACGTTTTGCTACGAGTGGCTTCGCGACGGCCATTCGAGGCGAAAAATTTCACCATTAAATGTCTAAAACTGTGCATGAGTGTCGGTGCTCACCGTCGGCACCACCACATCTGTTGTCCAGCCAGAACACTGTTTATATCTGGAACAGTTCAGCTAACACACGTTTAGTGGTAATAGAGATTGGACAAATCTGAGTGAAAAGGGCTGGGTTTGATTAGTATCTAAAATATTGAAGATATGTTAAGGCCACAAGGCACGATTTGTTAAGGCCATCACGCACGGTAACGTAGTAATTCTCGGGGACTAACATTAGTCAGATTGACTGGAATTTATTGACTGGGAATTTAGAGTCTAAAGACTTCTTATAGGTACCTCAGATTTTCTTTTTCTTTTTTGATCAGTTTGTTATAGAACCTTCAAGGGGAAATGACCTGCTTGACTTGGTTCTGGCAAACAAGGATCCCCTAGTAAATAATTTTGAAATTACAGAGGAACTTGGCGCAAGAGACCATAAATCAATTACCCTAAACATTGACTGGGAGTATGATAGTAGGAATAATTCAATAATAGTCCCAGATTTTCGCTTAGCAGATTAAAATGGACTGAGAGAACATTTATCATCTGTGGACTAGAGTAACGAAGAGAACTATCAATATTTTTTCTCCAAGGTTGATGGATTGATTACATTACCTTTGTTTCATTACTACTACTCCCTTTATATTTGACTGAAGAGGCCTACTGTGTAAGCAAAACGTTTCAGAATAAAGATGCCTGATTGTTGCCTATGTGTCTCACTTACCAACCTGTCGGTATTATATATCATTTTGATATTTACATAAGTCATTTTGTTGTTGTTTGCCGGTAATGTCCTGGCCCGGGTCTTCTGCTTGTGACCCGGCATTTGTCCCCCGGGTGGGTGGGTGTCTCAGTTCTCTCGTTGTGAAGAGGTGTTTATGTTGCCACTTACTCCGCCCCAACGGGGCTCGAAGGGCGTGGCAGCTTCGTTGGAGCAGCAGACATGTCCTGAGGACTTTTCTGGAGCCACACCCCAGCTTTGGACAAAGCACGAGCGCTGGGGATGCTCGGGATACCAACTTGTGGTGTGACGTATCACAGTGCACCCTTGAGGAGTCAATTGTTAGGTAAAGAGGACAGAAGTGCAACTAATGCGACATTTTATTGTGGCAACGTTTCGCTCTCCAGGATCTATGTTTACCGAAACGTTGCCACAATAAATAAAATGTCACATTAGATGTCCTTGTGTCCTTTTACGTTATATATTCTCGGTAATTCTATCAACTTCATTGCAAAAATCAGTTGGACTTGATGGGGAAGACTCTCTCTCTCTCTCTCTCTCTCTCTCTCTCTCTCTCTCTCTCTCTCTCTCTCTCTCTCTCTCTCTCTCTCTCTCTCTCTCTCTCTCTCTCTCTCTCTCTCTCTCTCTCTCTCTCCCACAGTCAATAATATCTGAGTAAAGCCTTTGTCTACTTATCACCAATGATTACCTTATTATTAATTATATTCCATTGTGACGTGGAAGTGCGACCTGGAATTGTGACCTGAGGAATGAGAAAATGAAGTGTGAATTCCATGTGCGTCAAGGAAGTGTGGCTTGCAGGTGTGGCCAGGAAGTTAAGCAGGTATGCCACCTGGAAGTGCGACCTGGGAGTGTGAACTAGGGTGCGTCCTGGGATATGTCATGGGGGTGATGTGTCTCCGGGGTGTGACCTAGCTAGGACAAAAATAGGAAATGTGTGAGTGCCGACAAGATCAGGGTCAGGTGTTTGGTATAGTGAAGGAGAACTGGACGAGTGAGAGGGAAGGGAAGGCAAGTGAAGAAGAAAGCGACGAGAGAGAGAGGGAGAGAGAGAGAGAGAAAAAGAGAGAGAGAGAGAGAGAGAGAGAGAGAGAGAGAGAGAGAGAGAGAGAGAGAGAGGAGAGAGAGAGAGAGAGAGAGGACAGACAGAGAGAGAGAGAGAGACACAAGAGGTGAATAGAAACAAAGAGGAGAGGAGATCGTAGGAATAGAAAGGGTTGAGAGGGAGGAAGGCTAAAGAAGGAGAGTATTGGTATTGAGGAGACAGAGGGGAAAAAGAAGAAGTGGGGGTAAACAAGAGACACAGCATACACCAACTAAAGCACACTATGGGAAAAATAAACAAAGACTACACCTCCAGTACAGACAGAGAGACACACAGACACACAGACAGAAAGACACACAGACACACAGACAGAGAGACACACAGACACACAGACAGATACTGACATTTTCATAACCCATAGATCATTAAAAAGCACTTATGACCTTAGACTTTGAGCAAATAATGACTCAATAACAAATACACCAACACGACAACAAATACACTTTGCAGACACAAAGCTTCACGATCGCTGTAGACGAACAAATTAACTTCACAAAAAGTGGAAAACGAGAGTGGAAGAAGAAATGCAAAAAAGTTGTGAGGATCAGAGACAAAACACAGTAGTGAGGATCAGTGACATTACATAGTAGTGAGGATCAGTGACATTACATAGTAGTGAGGATCAGTGACATTACATAGTAGTGAGGATCAGTGACATTACATAGTAGTGAGGATCAGTGACACAGCACAGTAGTGAGGATCAGTGACATTACATAGTAGTGAGGATCAGTGACACAGCACAGTAGTGAGGATCAGTGACACAACACAGAAGTGAGGATCAGAGGCAAAACACAGTAGTGAGGATCAGAGACAAAACACAGTAGTGAGGATCAGAGACAACACAGTAGAGAGAATCAGTGACACAACACAGTAATGAGAATCAGTGGCACAACACAGTAGTGAGGATCAAAGACAAAACAGAGTAGTGAGGATCAGTGACATTACACAGTAGCGAGGATCAGTGACACAGCACAGTAGTGAGGATCAGTGACACAACACCGTATTGAGGACCAGTGACACAACACAGTAGTGAAAACCAGTGACATAACAGAGTGGTGAGGACCAAAAAACACAACACAATGGTGAGGATCAATGACACAACACAGTAGTGAGGACCAGTGACACAACACTGTAGTGAGGATCAGAGACAAAATAGTAGTGAGGATCAGGATCCTCAGCAACACTGACTGGGTGAATATAACCAAAGATATCTGTAGGAGAGGCGAGGCGGGTGGTTGAACACTGTAAACACGGATGTTTGGCAGTGTGTGTGTGTGTGTGTGTGTGTGTGTGTGTGTGTGTGTGTGTGTGTGTGTGTGTGTGTGTGTGTGTGTGTGTGTGTGTGTGTGTGTGTGTGTGTGTGTGTGTGTGTGTGTACTCACCTATTTGTGGTTGCAGGGGTCGAGTCTTAGCTCCTGGCCCCGCCTCTTCACCGGTTGCTACTGGGCCCTCTCTCTCCCCGCTCCATGAGCTTTATCAAACCTCGTCTTAAAACTGTGTATGGTTCCTGCCTCCACTACGTCATTTTCTAGGCTATTCCACTGCCTTACAACTCTATGACTGAAGAAATACTTCCTAATATCTCTCTGACTCATTTGTGTCTTCAACTTCCAATTGTGGCCTCTTGTTTCTGTGTCCCCTCCCTGGAACATCCTGTCTTTGTCCACCTCGTCTATTCCACGCAGTATTTTATATGTCGTTATCATGTCTCCCCTGACCCTCCTGTCCTCCAGTGTCGTCAGGCCGATTTCCCCTTAATCTTTCTTCATAGGACATTCCCCTTAGCTCTGGAACTAACCTTGTCGCAAACCTTTGTACTTTCTCTAGTTTCTTGACGTGCTTTATCAAGTGCGGGTTCCAAACAGGTGCTGCATACTCCAGTATTGGCCTGACATACACGGTGTACAGTGTCTTGAACGATTCCTTACTAAGGTATCGGAATGCTCTTCTCAGGTTTGCCAGGCGCCCATATGCTGCAGCAGTTATCTGATTGATGTGTGCTTCCGGAGACATGCTCGGTGTTATACTCACCCCAAGATCTTTCTCCTTGAGTGAGGTTTGCAATCTTTGGCCACCTAGCCTATACTCTGTCTGTGGTCTTTTGTGCCCTTCCCCTATCTTCATGACTTTGCATTTGGCAGGATTAAATTCGAAAAGCCATTTGCTGGACCAGGTGTTCAGTCTGTCCAGGTCTCTTTGAAGTCCTGCCTGGTCCTCATCAGATTTAATTCTCCTCATTAACTTCACATCATCTGCAAACAGGGACACTTCTGAGTCTAACCCTTCCATCATGTCGTTCTCATATACCAAAAATAGCACTGGTCCTAGGACCGACCCCTGTGGGACCCCGCTCGTCACAGGTGCCCACTGTGATACATCATTACGTACCATGTGTGTGTGTGTGTATATGTGTGTGTGTGTGTGTGTGTGTGTGTGTGTGTGTGTGTGTGTGTGTGTGTGTGTGTGTGTGTGTGTGTATGTGTGTGTGTGTGTGTGTGTGTATGTGTGTGTGTGTGTGTGTGTGTGTGTGTGTGTGTGTGTGTGTGTGTATGTGTGTCTGTGTGTGTGTGTACTCACCTATTTGTACTCACCTATCTGTGGTTGCAGGGGTCGAGTCATAGCTCCTGGCCCCGCCTCTTCACTGATTGCTACTAGGTCCTCTCTCTCCCTGCTCCATGAGCTTTATCATACCTCACCTTAAAACTATGTATGGTTCCCGCCTCCACTACTTCACTTTCTAGGCTGTTCCACGGCTTGACTACTCTATGACTGAAGAAATACTTCCTAACATCCCTTTGATTCATCTGAGTCTTCAACTTCCAATTGTGACCTCTTGTGTCTATGTCCCATCTCTGGAACATCCCGTCTTTGTCCACCTCGTCTATTCCGCGCAGTATTTTATATGTCGTTATCATGTCTCCCCTGACCCTCCTTGCCTCCAGTGTCGTCAGGCCGATTACCCACAACCTTTCTTCGTAGGACAATCCCCGTAGCTCTGGGACTAGTCTTGTTGCAAACCTTTGCACTTTTTCTAATTTCTTGACGTGCTTGACTAGGTGTGGATTCCAAACTGGTGCTGCATACTCCAGTATGGGCCTGACGAATCCTTACTGAGGTATCGGAACGCAATCCGTAGGTTTGCCAGGCGCTCGTATGCTGCAGCAGTTATCTGACTGATGTGCGACTCGAGAGATATGCTCGGTGTTATACTCACCCCCAGATCTTTTTCCTTAAGTGAGGTTTGCAGATTTTGGCCGTCTAAACTATATTGTGTCTGCGGTCTTCTTTGCCCTTCCCCAATCTTCATGACTTTGCATTTGGCAGGGTTAAACTCAAGGAGCCAGTTGCTGGACCAGGCTTGTAGCCTGTCCAGGTCTCTTTGTAGTCCTGCCTGATCCTCATCCGATTTGATTCTTCTCATTAACTTCACATCGCCCGCAAACAAGGACACTTCTGAGTCTATCCCTTCCGTTATGTCATTCACATATACCAAGAACAGCACAGGTCCTAGGACTGACCCCTGTGGAACCCCGCTTGTCACAGGCGCCCACTCTGACACCTCGTCACGTACCATGACTCGTTGTTGCCTCCCTGTCGGGTATTCTCTGATCCATTGCAGTGCCTTTCCTGTTATGTGTGCCTGATCCTCTAGCTTTTGCAGTAACCTCTTGTGAGGAACTGTATCGAAGGCCTTCTTGCAGTCCAAAAAATCATTCCTTTCTAGGTGATCCACCACACTTCTCCTGATAATCTTCTCCATGGCTTTGCATACTATACATGTCAGTGACACTGGTCTGTAGTTTAGTGCTTCATTTCTGTCTCCTTTTTTAAAGATTGGGACTACATTTGTTGTCTTCCATGCCTCAGGCAATCTCCCTGTTTCGATAGATGTATTGAATATTGTTGTTAGGGGTTCACATAGCACCTCTGCTCCCTCTCTTAGGACCCATGGGGAGATGTTATCCGGCCCCATTGCCTTTGAGGTATCTAGCTCACTCAGAAGCCTCTTCACTTCTTCCTCGGTTGTGTGTACTGTGTCCAGCACTTGGTGGTGTACCCCACCTCTCCGTCTTTCTGGAGCTCGTTCTGTCTCCTCTGTGAACACTTCTTTGAATCTCTTATTGAGTTCCTCACATACTTCACGGTCATTTCTTGTTGTCTCTCCTCCTTCCTTCCTTAGACTGATTACCTGGTCCTTGACTGTTGTTTTCATAAGAACATAAGAATGGAGGAACACTGCAGAAGGCCTACTGGCCCATGCGAGGCAGGTCCTTATCAAAACTACTACTACCTAAAGCTTCCCAAGAAATAACTCCAGTACCCAATGACACCAATCAAACCCAGCCCCTCCCACTCATATATTTGTCCAGTCTCTTCTTAAAGCTAACCAAGGTCCTAGCCTCTATCACCCCACTGGGAAGACTGTTCCACGCATCTACAGCTCTGTTAGAAAACCAGTACTTACCTATGTCCTTTCTAAATCTAAATTTATCCAACTTAAATCCATTGGAAATAAATGGTATAAAATACCGACACAATGGAAATATAAACACAAATGCAGTATAATGTGATCCTTTACTGACAACGTTTCACCCACACAGTGGGCTTTTTCAAGTCACACACGGATCTACCTGGGGTTGGAAGGTACGAGAGTATTTATAGTCATGTTCAGAATGTTGAGGTCAGGTGGAGAATGCTGCATCTGATGATCTACCGGGTGGGGTTATAGAGTCTTGGGTAGCTTGGCAGGGGTATTGGACAAGTTGTGAGTAGGCCTTCTGCAGTGTTCTATGTTCTTATGTGGGATAGCGATGAAGAAGTTTCTTGGCGAGTGGTTCAGCTATGTTATAGAAGCTTCTAGATCATCAGATGCATTCTCCACCTGACCTCAACATTCTGAACATGACTATAAATACTCTCGTACCTTCCAACCCCAGGTAGATCCGTGTGTGACTTGAAAAAGCCCACTGTGTGGGTGAAACGTTGTCAATAAAGGTTCACATTATACTGCATTTGTGTTTATATTTCCATTAAATCCATTATTCCTGGTTCTTACCTGGTTTGACACCCTCAGTACTTTATTAATATCTCCCTTGTTTATGCCCGTCATCCACTTATACACTTCAATGATATCTCCCCTCATTCTACGCCTCTCCAGAGAGTGGAGATTTAAGGCTTTGAGTCTATCTTCATACGGGAGGTTTCTTACACAGTAAATCATTTTAGTCATTCTTCTCTGTATGTTCTCTAATGAGTCTATATCCATCCTGCAGTAAGGGGACCAAAACTGAGCAGCATAATCTAAATGAGGCCTCACTAGTGATGTATAGAGCTGTAAAATAACATTTGGACTTCTGTTACTTATACTTCTTGAGATAAATCCAAGTAATCTGTTGGCCTTGTTGCGCACACAAAAGGCACTGCTGTCTTGGCTTTAGATTTCTGCTTACCATGACTCCCAAGTCTTTTTCACATTCTGTATGATCAAGCTCAACTTCACCTAGATCATAGCTTCTAGGGTTATTTTCATTACCAAGGGCAAGTACCTTACACTTATCCACATTGAACTTCATCTGCCATTTTCAGACCAAGACATTAATTTGTCCAAATCGTCCTGGAGTTCATTGATATCCTCCTCAGAGTGAATTATACGGCCTATCTTTGTATCATCAGCAAATTTACTCATGTCACTCGTAATCCCTTCATCAAGGTCATTAATGTAAATTATGAACAAGAGAGGGCCTAAAACTGATCCTTGTGGAACGCCATTAGTGACTAATCCCCATTCAGATTTCACTCCATTAATTGTAACTCTCTGCTTTCTATTGGTAAGCCATGCCTCAATCCATGCTAGAACTTTACCTCCTATACCATGAGCTGCCACTTTTCTTAAGAGTCTCTTGTGAGGTACTCTATCGAAGGCTTTACTAAAATCTAAATAAACAATATCATATTCCTTATCACTGTCAACTGCCTCAAATGTTCTATTGAAGAACGTCAGTAAGTTTGTCAGGCAGGAACGACCTCTCGTGAATCCATGCTGAGATTCATTTATCAAGTTATGCTCTTCAAGGTGACTTCTGATAATGTCAGCTATAATTGATTCTAATAACTTGCCCACTATAGATGTCAGGCTTATTGGACGGTAATTTGAAGGAGTGGACTTATCCCCTGATTTGAATATAGGAACCACATTAGCCATCTTCCACAACTCTGGCACAACACCGGTAAGGATGGACGCATTGAATACACTCGTTAATGGCTGACTAAGCTCCATCTTGCATTCCTTAAGTACCCTGGAAAACAACTCATCGGGTCCCGGGGACTTATTTTGCTTCAGTTTGTCTATCTGTTTAATAACCATGTCCCTCGTGACAGTAATATTAGTTAACTTAAATTCATCAGGAACTAAATAATTGTTAATTACTGGAATCTCATTTACATCTTCCTGTGTAAAAAACTGACAAAAAATAGTCATTAAATAAGGAATACATTTCCAGTTCATTATCCGTCAGCTGTCCATTCCCAGTTTTCAGAGGTCCTACTTTTTCCTTCACCTTCGTCCTATACACTTGAAAGAACCCCTTTGGATTAGTCTTTGATTCATTAGCAACTCTAATTTCATAGTCACGTTTAGCCTTTCTAATCGCCTTTTTTACTTCTCTTTTAAGCTGAACATATTGGTCAGTAAGGTTAACCTCTCCTCTTCTGATGCGCCTATAAATTCCCCTTTTCTCCCCTAATAGATGCTTTAGCCTCCTGTTAACCCACTTGGGATCGTTATTATTAGACCTTCTGATGTGGCTGTATAACAGCTTCGGGTCAGATATGGCTTTCGCTGTTATGTCGTTTTCATATTGTCGTTGGGCCTCCCTTCTTATCTGTGCATATTCATTTCTGGCTCTACGACTGCTCTCCTTATTCTCTTGGGTCCTTTGCCTTCTATACTTCTTCCATTCCCTAGCACTCTTGGTTTCTGCCTCCCTGCACCTTTGGGTGAACCATGGGCTCATCCTGGCTTTTTCATTATTCCTGTTACTCTTGGGTACAAACCTTTCCTCAGCCTCCTTGCACATTGTTGCTACATATTCCTTCATCTCATTAACTGGCTTCCCTGCCAGTTCTCTGTCCCACTGAACCTCATTCAGGAAGCTCCTCATTCCTGTGTAGTCCCCTTTCATGTAGTTTGACTTCATTCGCCCTGGCCTTCCTGCTTCCCCTCACATTGTAGCTCTACTGTGTATTCGAAGCTCAAAACCACATGGTCGCTGGCCCCAAGGGGTCTTTCATATGTGATGTCCTCAATATGTGCATTACTCAAGGCGATTACTAGGTCCAGTCTTGCTGGTTCATCCTCTTCTCTTTCTCTTGTAGTGTCCCTTACGTGTTGGTACATGAAGTTTTCCAGTACCACCTCCATCATCTTAGCCCTCCATGTATCTTGGCCCCCATGTGGCTCCAAGTTCTCCCAATCGATTGCCTTGTGGTTAAAGTCACCCATGATCAGGAGCTTTGCCCTGCATGGATGAACTCTTCTGACCACTGCAGCCAGTGTGCCAACCATCGCTCTATTGCTCTCATCATACTCTTGCCTTGGCCTCCTGCTGTTCTGTGGTGGGTTATACATCACTGCAATTACCACTTTGGGACCTGCAGAGTGAAGCGTTCCTGCTATGTAATCGCTTTCTTCTCCGCTGTCTCCTCTCTCCAGTTCATCAAAATTCCATCGGTTTTTGATCAGCAGTGCCACTCCTTCACCCATCCCCTGTTCCCTCTGTCTTTCCTCAGGATCTGGTATCCCATTGGAAAGATGGCATCTGTTATCATACCTGTGTGTGTGTGTGTGTGTGTGTGTGTGCTCAACTAGTTATGGTTGCAGGGGTCGAGTCATAGCTTCTGGCCCCGCCTCTTCACTTGTCGCTACTAGGATACTCTACCTGCTCCTTGAGCTTTATCATACCTCTTCTTAAAGCTATGTATAGCTCCTGCCTCCACTACATCACTTTCCAGACAATTCCACTTCTTGACAACTCTGTGACTGAAGAAATACTTCGTAACATCACTGTGGCTCATCTGAGTCTTCAACTTCCCACTGTGACCCCTTGCTGCTGTGTCCCATCTCTGGAACGTCCTATCTCTGTCCACCTTGTCAATTCTTCTCAGTATTTTATGTCGTTATCACATCCCCCCTATCTCTCCTGTCCTCCAGTTTCACCAGGTGGATTTCCCTTAACCTCTCCTCGTAGGACATGCCTGTTAGCTCAGGGACTAGTCTTGTTGCAAACCTTTGCACTTTCTCTAATTTCCTCATGTGTTTGGCTAGGTGTGGGTTCCAAACTGGTGCTGTACACCATACATAACGTATACGGTGTACAGTGTTCTGAACGATTCCTTGTTGAGATGTTGGAATGCTATTCTTAGGTTTGCTAGGCGCCCATATGCTGCAGCAGTTCTATGGTTGATGTGGCCGGTGTTATGCTCACCCCAAAATCCTTTCCCTTGAGTGAGGTTTGTAGGCTCTTGTCCCCTAGGCTGTACTCCGTCTGCGGTCATCCTTGCCCTTCCCCAATCTTCATCTTCACGACTTTGCACTTTGTGGGGTTGAACTCCAAGAGAAAGTTTCTGGACCTGGCCTGCAGCCAGTCCAGATCTCTTTGTAGTTCTGCCTGGTCCTAGTCCCATTTAATTCTTCTCATCAACTTCATATCATCTGCAAACAGGGACACTTCTGAATCTATTCCTCCTGTCATGTCCTTCACATATACCAGAAACAGCACCGGTCCTAGGACTGACCCATGGGGAACACCGACCGTCACAGGCGCCCACTCTGGCACCTCGTCACATACCATGACTCGCTGTTGTCTTCCCGACAGTTATTTCTTGATCTATTGTAGTGCCTTCACTGTTATCCCTGCCTGGTCCTTCAGCTTTAGCACTAATCTCTTGTGTGGAATTGTGTCAAACGCCAGAATTGCAGTTCAAGAAAACGTAATCAACCCACCCCTCTCTCTCTTGTCTTACTGCTGTTAGCCTGTCATAGAACTCCATTAAGTTTGTGACACAGGATTTTCAGTCCATGAAACCGTGCTGGTTGTCATTAACAAGCTCATTCCTTTCTAGGTGCTCCACCTCTCCTTTGCTGATAATCTTCTCCATGACTTTGCATGCTATACATGTCAGTGACACTGGTCTGTAGTTCAATGCTTCGTGTCTGTCTTCTTTTTTAAAAATTGGGACTACATTTGTTGTCTTCCATACTTCAGGTAGTCCTCCTTTTTTAGAGATGTGTTGAATATTGTTGATAGTGGTATACATAGCGCCTCTGCTTCCTCTCTCAGGACCCATCAAGAGATGTTATCCAGTTCAATCGCCGTTGAGGTATCTTGCTCGATCATATGTATTGTGTCCAACACTTGATGGTTTACACCACCTCACCGTCTTTCTGAAGTCCTTTCTGTCTCCTCTGTGAACACTTCTTTGAATCTCATGTTGAGTTCCTCACATACTTCACAGTCGGTTCTTGTGATCTCCCCTCCTTCCTTCCTCAGCCTGATTACCTGGTCCTTGACTGTTGTTTTTCTTCTGATATGGCTGTATAACAGCTTTGGGTCAGATTTGGCTTTCGCTGCTATGTCCCTTCTTTTCTGAGCATATTCATTTCTGGCTCTGTGACGGCTCTCCTTATTCTCCTGTGTCCTTTGCCTTCTATACTTTATCCATTCCATAGCAAACTTGATTTTGGCCTCTCTGCACCTTTAGGTGAACCAAGGGCTCATCCTGGCTTTCTCGTTAGTTCTGTTACCCTTTGGTACAAACCTCTCCTCAGTTTCCTTGCGTATTGTTGTTACATATTCCATAATCTCATTTACTGACCTCCTTGCCAGTTCTCTGTCCCACTGAACCCTGTGCAGGAAATTCTTCATGCCTGTGTATCCCCCTCTCTTGTAGTTTCATTCGTCCTGCCCTTCCTGCTTTCCTCTCCTCTTGTAACTTTGCTACGTATTCCAAGCTCAGAACCAAGTAGTCACTGGCCTCGAGGGGTCTTTCATATGAGATGTCCTCAACATCTGCACAATTCATGGTGAATACAAGGTCCAGTCTTGCTGGTTCATCATCTCCTTTCATCAGTGTTGGTGTAACATACCTTCAGTTTCCTCTTCAACACCGTTCTCGGGGGTCTGTAGTGGTGGGGGACTTGGCAGTGTGCTGTGAGATTCTACGGCATAGTGTGGGGTGGGTGCTGCAAGTGTGGATTGTAGGGTGTTTTGGGATAGCGTGTTTGGCTGTGGGGTTCTGAGGGTGGTTCTGTGTGTGCTTGTACTTGTTGCTCTGCCCTGCTGTAGTTGGCCTCTGCTGACTCTGTCAGTGTCACTCTTCCTAGCCCCTTTCGTTTCTGTGTCCTCTCTCTCTCAGCTGCTGTCGTTCTGTTCTTGTTTTGTCGCAGTCTAGGAACACCCTCTTGTATGTTCATGATTCCTTCAGTGTGTATGTGTGCGTGTGTGTGTGTGTGTTCGTGTGTGTGTGTGTGTGCGTGTGTGTGTGTGTGTGTGTGTGTATTTGTGTGTGTGTGTGTTGCATAAGTGTTGCCGAAGGTGTTCTGTTGTGTACCGCCAGTGATGTGCTCTGTACTGTGTTGTGTACCACCAGTGATGTGCATGGCACTGTGTTGTGTACCACCTGTGATGTGCTCTATATTGTGTTGTGTATTACCAGTGATGTGCTCTGTACTGTGTTATGTACTACCATCGATGTGCTCTGTACTGTGTTGTGTACCACCAGTGATGTGCATGGCACTGTATTGTGTACCACCTGTGATGTGCTCTGTACTGTGCATAATGACTCAACATCTTGCAACATCATGACTCAACATCTTGCAGCATCCCGACTCAACATCTTCCAACATCATGACTCAACATCTTGCAACATCCCGACTCAACCTCTTGTAACATCATGACTCAACATCTTGCAGCATCATGATTGAACATCCAGCCACCTGTTTACACTCTACGCCGCATCGTGAGATTGAATTCCAGCAGCTCTATGACGTGAAGAGAGGGAGAGAGCCTTCTGCTCTTCTATACAATGAGCGTCTTCTCTTTCACCACCTCTATCCACTTCAGTCTGTCTTTACCGCCTTCTTTGTCTATCTCTTCTTCACATCTATTTTCTTCCTCTTCCTCTGTCTCATCTTCCACACGGGAAGACCAGGATTTTCCTGAGCTTCCCGGGTTTAACAGTATCTCCACGCTTCTTTGATCTATGATTCTGTACATTCTTGACGGTATGGTTCTACGACATGGTTCTAACGTATGGTTCTAAGGTGTAGTTCTAAGGTATGCTTCTAAGATATGGTTCTAGGGTGTGGTTCTAATTTATGGTTCTAAAGTATAAATCTAAGGCATGGTTCTAAGGTATTTTTCTAAGGTATGGTTCTAAAATTTTGTTCTAACGTATGGTTCTAAGGCATGGTTCTAAGGTGTGGTTTTAAGTTATGGTTCTAAGTTATGGTTCTAAGGTATGATTCTAAGGCATGGTTCTAAGTCATGGACCTAAGGTATAGTTCTCAGGTATGGTTCTAAAGTATGGTTCTTAGGTATTTTTCTAAGGTATGGATCTAAGGCATTTTTCTAAGGTACGGTTCTAAGGTATTTTTCTGAGGTATGGTTCTAAGGTATTTTTCTAAGGTATGGTTCTAAGGTATTTTTCTAAGGTATGGTTCTAAGGTATTTTTCTATGGTATGGTTCTAAGGTATTTTTCTCAGGTATGATTCTAAGGTATTTTTCTAAGGCATGGTTCTAAGGTATTTTTCTAAGGTATGGTTCTTAGGTATTTTTCTAAGGTATGGTTCTAAGGTATTTTTCTAAGGTATGGTTCTAAGGTACTTTTCTAAGGTATGGTTCTTAGGTATTTTTCTAAGGTATGGTTCTAAGGTACCTTTCTAAGGTATGGTTCTTAGGTATTTTTCTAAGGAATGGTTCTAAGGTATTTTTCTAAGGTATGTTCTAAGGTATTTTTCTAAGGAATGGTTCTAAGGCATTTTCCTAAAGTATGGTTCTAAGGTACTTTTCTAAGGTATGGTTCTAAGGTATGGTTCTTGGGTATTTTTCTAACGTATGGTTCTTATGTATTTTTCTAAGGTATGGTTCTAAGGTACTTTTCTAAGGTATTGTTCTAAGGTATTTTTCTAAGGTATATTTCTAAGGTATGGTTCTTAGGTATTTTTCTTAGGTATGGTTCTAAGGTATTTTTCTAAGGTATGGTTCTAAGGCATTTTCCTAAAGTATGGTTTTAAGGTACTTTTCTAAGGTATGGTTCTAAGGTATGGCTCTTAGGTATTTTTCTAAGGTATGGTTCTAAGGTACTTTTCTAAGGTATGGTTCTAAGGTATTTTTCTAAGGTATGGTTCTAAGGTATTTTTCTAAGGTATGGTTCTTAGGTATTTTTTTAGGTATGGTTCTTAGCTATTTTTCTAAGGTATGGTTCTAAGGTATTTTTCTAAGGTATGGTTCTTAGGTATTTTTCTAAGGTATGGTTCTAAGGTATGGTTCTTAGGTATTTTTCTCAGGTATGGTTCTAAGGTATGGTTCTTAGGTATATTTCTAAGGTATGGTTCTAAGGTATGGTTCATAGGTATATTTCTAAGGTATTTTTCTAAGGTATGGTTCTAAGGTATGGTTCTTAGGTATTTTTCTAAGGTATGGTTCTAAGGTATGGTTCTTAGGTATTTTTCTAAGGTATGATTCTAAGGTATTTTTCTAAGGTATTTTCCTAAGGTATGGTTCTTAGGTATTTTTCTAAGGTATGGTTCTGAGGTATTTTTCTAAGGTGTTTTCCTAAGGTATGATTCTAAGGCATGGTTCTAAGGTATTTTTCTAAGGTATGGTTCTTACATATTTTTCTAAGGTATGGTTCTAAGGTACTTTTCTAAGGTATGGTTCTTAGGTATTTTTCTAAGGTATGGTTCTAAGGTACTTTTCTAAGGTATGGTTCTTAGGTATTTTTCTAAGGTATGGTTCTTAGGTATTTTTCTAAGGTATGGTTCTAAGGTATTTTTCTAAGGTATGGTTCTTAGATATTTTTCTAAGGTATGGTTCTAAGGTACTTTTCTAAGGTATGGTTCTTAGGTATTTTTCTAAGGTATGGTTCTAAGGTACTTTTCTAAGGTATGGTTCTTAGGTATTTTTCTAAGGTATGGTTCTTAGGTATTTTTCTAAGGTATGGCTCTAAGGTACTTTTCTAAGGTATGGTTCTTAGGTATTTTTCTAAGGTATGGTTCTAAGGTACTTTTCTAAGGTATGGTTCTTAGGTATTTTTCTAAGGTATGGTTCTTAGGTATTTTTCTAAGGTATGGTCCTAAGGTATTTTTCTAAGGTATGGTTCTTAGGTATTTCTCTAAGGTATGGTTCTTAGGTATTTTTCTAAGGTATGGTTCTTAGGTATTTTTCTAAGGTATGGTTCTAAGGTATTTTTCTAATGTATTTTCCTAAGGCATTTTTCTAAGGTATGGTTCTAAGGTATTTTTCTAAGGTATGGTTCTTAGATATTTTTCTAAGGTATGGTTCTAAGGTACTTTTCTAAGGTATGGTTCTTAGGTATTTTTCTAAGGTATGGTTCTAAGGTACTTTTCTAAGGTATGGTTCTTAGATATTTTTCTAAGGTATGGTTCTTAGGTATTTTTCTAAGGTATGGTTCTAAGGTATTTTTCTAATGTATGGTTCTAAGGTATTTTTCTAAGGTATGGTTCTAAGGTATTTTTCTATGGTATGGTTCTAAGGTATTTTTCTAAGGTATGGTTCTAAGGTATTTTCCTAAAGTATGGTTCTAAGGTACTTTTCTAAGGTATGGTTCTAAGGTATTTTTCTAAGGTATGGTTCTTAGGTATTTTTCTAAGGTATGGTTCTAAGGTATTGTTCTAAGGTATGGTTCTAAGGATTTTTTCTAAGGTATGGTTCTAAGGCATTTTCCTAAAGTATGGTTCTAAGGTACTCTTCTAAGGTATGGTTCTAAGGTATGGCTCTTAGGTATTTTTCTAAGGTATGGTTCTAAGATACTTTTCTAAGGAATTGTTCTAAGGCATTTTTCTAAGGTATGGTTCTAAGGTATGGTTCTTAGGTATTTTTCTAAGGTATGGTTCTAAGGTATTTTTCTAAGGTATGGTTCTAAGGCGTTTTCCTAAAGTATGGTTCTAAGTTACTTTTCTAAGGTATGGTTCTAAGGTATGGTTCTTAGGTATTTTTCTAAGGTATGGTTCTAAGGTACTTTTCTAAGGTATGGTTTCTAAGGTATTTTTCTAAGGTATGGTTCTTAGGTATTTTTCTAAGGTATGGTTCTTAGGTATTTTTCTAAGGTACGGTTCTTAGCTATTTTTCTAAGGTATTGTTCTAAGGTATTTTTCTAAGGTATGGTTCTTAGGTATTTTTATAAGGTATGGTTCTAAGGTATGGTTCTTAGGTATTTTTCTAAGGTATGGTTCAAAGGGTATGGTTCTTAGGTGTTTTTTCTAAGGTATGGTTCTAAGGTATGGTTCTTAGGTATTTTTCTAAGGTATTTTCCTAAGGAATGGTTTCTTTGGTATTTTCTAAGGTATTTTTTCAAAGGGTATGGTTCTGAGGTATGGTTCTTAGGTATATTTCTAAGGTATTTTTCTAAGGTATGGTTCTTATGTATTTTTCTAAGGTATGGTTCTAAGGTATGGTTCTTAGGTATTTTTCTAAGGTATGGTTCTAAGGTATGGTTCTTAGGTATTTTTCTAAGGTATGGTTCTAAGGTATTTTTCTAAGGTATGGTTCTAAGGCGTTTTCCTAAAGTATGGTTCTAAGTTACTTTTCTAAGGTATGGTTCTAAGGTATGGTTCTTAGGTATTTTTCTAAGGTATGGTTCTAAGGTACTTTTCTAAGGTATGGTTCTAAGGTATTTTTCTAAGGTATGGTTCTTAGGTATTTTTCTAAGGTATGGTTCTTAGGTATTTTTCTAAGGTATGGTTCTTAGCTATTTTTCTAAGGTATTGTTCTAAGGTATTTTTCTAAGGTATGGTTCTTAGGTATTTTTATAAGGTATGGTTCTAAGGTATGGTTCTTAGGTATTTTTCTAAGGTATGGTTCTAAGGTATGGTTCTTAGGTATTTTTTCTAAGTATGGTTCTAAGGTATGGTTCTTAGGTATTTTTCTAAGGTATTTTCCTAAGGAATGGTTCTTTGGTATTTTCTAAGGTATTTTTTCTAAGGTATGGTTCTGAGGTATGGTTCTTAGGTATATTTTTCTAAGGTATTTTTCTAAGGTATGGTTCTTATGTATTTTTCTAAGGTATGGTTCTAAGGTATGGTTCTTAGGTATTTTTCTAAGGTATGGTTCTAAGGTATGGTTCTTAGGTATTTTTCTAAGGTAGGGGTTCTAAGTATGGTTCTTAGGTGTTTTTCTAAGGTATTTTCCTAAGGTATGGTTCTTAGGTATTTTTCTAAGGTATGATTCTAAGGTATTTTTCTAAGGTATTTTCCTAAGGTATGGTTCTTAGGTATTTTTCTAAGGTATGGTTCTAAGGTATTTTTCTAAGGTATTTTCCTAAGGTATGATTCTAAGGCATGGTTCTAAGGTATTTTTCTAAGGTAGGGTTTTCTTAAATATTTTTCTAAGGTATGGTTCTAAGGTACTTTTCTAAGGTATGGTTCTTAGGTATTTTTCTAAGGTATGGTTCTAAGGTACTTTTCTAAGGTATGGTTCTTAGGTATTTTTCTAAGGTATGGTTCTAAGGTATTTTTCTAAGGTATGGTTCTTAGGTATTTTTCTAAGGTATGGTTTTCTAAGGTACTTTTCTAAGGTATGGTTTTAGGTATTTTTCTAAGGTATGGTTCTTAGGTATTTTTCTAAGGTATGGTTCTAAGGTATTTTTATAAGGTATGGTTCTTAGGAATTTTTCTAAGGTATGGTTCTTAGGTATTTTTCTAAGGTATGGTTCTTAGGTATTTTTCTAAGGTATGATTCTAAGGTATTTTTCTAAGGTATTTTCCTAAGGCATTTTTGTAAGGTATGGTTCTAAGGTATTTTTCTAAGGTATGGTTCTTAGATATTTTTCTAAGGTATGGCTCTAAGGTACTTTTCTAAGGTATGGTTCTTAGGTATTTTTCTAAGGTATGGTTCTAAGGTATTTTTCTAAGGTATGGTTCTTAGGTATTTTTCTAAGGTATGGTTCTTAGGTATTTTTCTAAGGTATGGTTCTTAGGTATTTTTCTAAGGTATGGTTCTTATGTATTCTTCCAAGGCATGGTTCTAAGGCATGGTTCTAAGGCACGGTTTTAAGGCATAGTTCTAAGGTATGGTTCTAAGGCATGGTTCTAAGGCATGGTTCTAAGGCATGGTTCTAAGGCATATTTCTAAGGTATGGTTCTAAGGTATGGTTCTAAGGTATGGTTCTTAGGTATTTTTCTAAGGTATGGTTCTTAGCTATTTTTCTAAGGTATGGTTCTAAGGTATTTTTCTAAGGTATGATTCTTAGGTATTTTTATAAGGTATGGTTCTAAGGTATGGTTCTTAGGTATTTTTCTAAGGTATGGTTCTAAGGTATGGTTCTTAGGTATTTTTCTAAGGTATGGTTCTAAGGTATGGTTCTTAGGTATTTTTCTAAGGTATTTTCCTAAGGAATGGTTCTTTGGTATTTTCTAAGGTATTTTTCTAAGGTATGGTTCTGAGGTATGGTTCTTAGGTATATTTCTAAGGTATTTTTCTAAGGTATGGTTCTTTTGTATTTTTCTAAGGTATGGTTCTAAGGTATGGTTCTTAGGTATTTTTCTAAGGTATGGTTCTAAGCTATGGTTCTTAGGTATTTTTCTAAGGTATGGTTCTAAGGTATGGTTCTTAGGTGTTTTTCTAAGGTATTTTCCTAAGGTATGGTTCTTAGGTATTTTTCTAAGGTATGATTCTAAGGTATTTTTCTAAGGTATTTTCCTAAGGTATGGTTCTTAGGTATTTTTCTAAGGTATGGTTCTAAGGTATTTTTCTAAGGTATTTTCCTAAGGTATGATTCTAAGGCATGGTTCTAAGGTATTTTTCTAAGGTATGGTTCTTAGATATTTTTCTAAGGTATGGTTCTAAGGTACTTTTCTAGGTATGGTTCTTAGGTATTTTTCTAAGGTATGGTTCTAAGGTACTTTTCTAAGGTATGGTTCTTAGGTATTTTTCTAAGGTATGGTTCTAAGGTATTTTTCTAAGGCATGGTTCTAAGGTATTTTTCTAAGGTATGGTTCTTAGATATTTTTCTAAGGTATGGTTCTAAGGTACTTTTCTTAGGTATGGTTCTTAGGTATTTTTCTAAGGTATGGTTCTAAGGTACTTTTCTAAGGTATGGTTCTTAGGTATTTTTCTAAGGTATGGTTCTTAGGTATTTTTCTAAGGTATGGTTCTAAGGTATTTTTATAAGGTATGGTTCTTAGGTATTTTTCTAAGGTATGGTTCTTAGGTATTTTTCTAATTTATGATTCTAAGGTATTTTTCTAAGGTATTTTCCTAAGGCATTTTTGTAAGGTATGGTTCTAAGGTATTTTTCTAAGGTATGGTTCTTAGGTATTTTTCTAAGGTATGGTTCTTAGGTATTTTTCTAAGGTATGGTTCTAAGGTATTTTTCTAAGGTATTTTCCTAAGGTATGATTCTAAGGCATGGTTCTAAGGTATTTTTCTAAGGTATGGTTCTTAGATATTTTTCTAAGGTATGGTTCTAAGGTACTTTTCTAAGGTATGGTTCTTAGGTATTTTTCTAAGGTATGGTTCTAAGGTACTTTTCTAAGGTATGGTTCTTAGGTATTTTTCTAAGGTATGGTTCTAAGGTATTTTTCTAAGGTATGGTTCTTAGGTATTTTTCTAAGGTATGGTTCTAAGGTACTTTTCTAAGGTATGGTTCTTTGGTATTTTTCTAAGGTATGGTTCTTAGGTATTTTTCTAAGGTATGGTTCTAAGGTATTTTTATAAGGTATGGTTCTTAGGTATTTTTCTAAGGTATGGTTCTTAGGTATTTTTCTAAGGTATGGTTCTTAGGTATTTTTCTAAGGTATGATTCTAAGGTATTTTTCTAAGGTATTTTCCTAAGGCATTTTTGTAAGGTATGGTTCTAAGGTATTTTTCTAAGGTATGGTTCTTAGATATTTTTCTAAGGTATGGTTCTAAGGTACTTTTCTAAGGTATGGTTCTAAGGTATTTTTCTAAGGTATGGTTCTAAGGAAATTTTTCTAAGGTATGGTTCTTAGGTATTTTTTCTAAGGTATGGTTCTAAGGTATTTTTCTAAGGTATGGTTTCTTAGGTATTTTTCTAAGGTATGGTTCTTAGGTATTTTTCTAAGGTATGGTTCTAAGGTACTTTTCTAAGGTATGGTTCTTAGATATTTTTCTAAGGTATGGTTCTAAGGTACTTTTCTAAGGTATGGTTCTTAGGTATTTTTCTAAGGTATGGTTCTAAGTATTTTTCTAAGGTATGGTTTCTTAGGTATTTTTTCTAAGGTATGGTTCTAAGGTATTTTTCTAAGGTATGGTTCTTAGGTATTTTTCTAAGGTATGGTTCTAAGGTATTTTTGTAAGGTATGGTTCTTGGGTATTTTTTCTAAGGTATGGTTCTAAGGTATTTTTCTAAGGTATGGTTCTTAGGTATTTTTCTAAGGTATGGTTCTTAGGTATTTTTCTAAGGTATGGTTCTTAGGTATTTTTCTAAGGTATGGTTCTTATGTATTCTTCCAAGGCATGGTTCTAAGGCATGGTTCTAAGGCACGGTTTTAAGGCATTGTTCTAAGGTATGGTTCTAAGGCATGGTTCTAAGGCATGGTTCTAAGGCATGGTTCTAAGGCATATTTCTAAGGTATGGTTCTAAGGTATGGTTCTAAGGCATGGTTCTAAGGCATGGTTCTAATTCATTTATTCAAAGAGTTTTATGATTTGCATTTGAGAACTGTAAAAATATTTCGTTGTGAAGGTGCTGAGCTTCAGCTCCTGGGACCTTCCTGTTAGTTCTTACACTGGTTAATTGACTAATACTGAAATTCTTTCATAGTTCACAATCTGTATATTACGACAAGTTCCCCCACAACAATCACTATCCTCAACACTCTTTGCTTAATTGTCCATTTACTGAGGTATATATAGACAGTATAATCACCTATGTGATATGTTATGATATCTTATTAATATAAATAAGATACCAGATATATTAAAAAAAAAATTATGTCTATTACAACCCAGGAGTCCCAAAGGTCTGTTATCCTGGGTGTAAAGGGAAGAAAATAAACACAGCAGAAAAACTTTTGACTTGTATTATCCTTCACCAATTTAGAACAGAAGTATGTACACTATATACACTATGTACAACAATAGGTATTAGTGCACTCCACGGTAAGCAAGGCAGAATAGAAGCCACTAGAGAGCAGACCTTGCTTCAACAAGCTCTAGAATGGGAATGACAAGGGCAGACAGGAGAGTGGTACCCACAACACCTTTGCGATTGTCAAAACCATCTTCTCATTAGCTGGAACCTAGGTACTGATTGAACGACGGGGCCCCATCGCTAACCCTTAGCCCCTGGTTCGCTGGTTGGGGGAGATAGCCTTTCAATGAGGGTGTGTACATGCGCCGAATAAAGATTACGTACTCTTTGCATGTAACAGGTATGTGAACTGTGGATATAAATCCAAATATACACCTGTTAACTGTTTTGAGACCTAGTTAGTAGGTCTTTTTGTATCCATATTCTCTTGCGCTACCCTCCACAGAATGGGTATGAGGTGCACAGTGAACTAGCCACCCCAGTGGCAAAATCTAAATATTCACATCTTCCGAATATCCCATTCTTCACAGTTGTTTGTTTGTCCAGTTGTTAGTTTGTCTCCTTTGCATGTTTACCTGCATACCATCTAAAAGGGACCAGGAGGCACAGACCCCACAAGACAAATAATAGTAGCTACGACAACCCAACTCCAGGTGATTTTTTAGTGGCAGGAAACGGAAAAAGAAAATGGAAGGAAATAACAAAAATAGTCCACCACCTTGGAGCCTTGTTGGACTGGAGGCGCAGCCAGTGGCCACCCATGGCCCTCCAGAATTACAACTACTGATGCTAATAACAAAATCCCCCCAACAAACACAGAATACAACCTCGTTCATATTTGCTAATATACAGGGCCTTAAGCCATCCACCAACAACAAAATACCTTTTATCAGTGGACTTCTAGAGGAGTCTAATGCAATGCTTGCAGCCTTCACAGAGACTCACACAAAAGATCAATTTGATAGTGAAATATGGATTAGTGGTTATAACCTTTTTAGATGCGACAGAATGAACAGGCAACAAGGGGGGGTTGGCCTGTATGTCAAAGAGTCCCTCATCTGCACGGAGTTGCTGAACACCACAAATGAGGCAGTTGAAGTTCTATCAATGAAGATCGAGAATCAAAACCTAGTCATTGTGGTTGTATATAAGCCACCAGATGCAACCTCACAACAGTTCAAGGAACAGCTACTGAAAATTGATTACTCTCTGGAAAACCTTCCAGCTCCATCCCCAAACATCTTACTGCTTGGTGATTTCAACCTAAGGCATACAAAATGGAAGAATGTAGCAAATAATGTTATAGCTGAAACAATCCCCAGAGGTAGCACAGATGAAAGGTCACACACACATGAGCTACTAAGTCTCTGCGAAAAGCACACCTTAAGCCAGCAGATAGTGGAGCCAACAAGACTAGAAAACACACTTGACCTTATCTTCACAAATAATGAGGACCTGCTTTGCGGATTAGTGTGGACGGTTACAAAGCATGGCTTGCTTCTGCAGTGTTTTAAAAATTGAGGTTGGAGAGTTGAAGGAGGAGGTCTTGCTTCTCCAGGAGGAGATTAGGAGGCTGAAGGTCCACCTCAATGGGTCTGGGAGAGAGTGTGAGGTGGCTGGAGTTGTGGGGAATGAGGCTTCTAGCAGTGAGGTGCAGTCTGTCTCTCGCTGTGAGGAGGCTGTAGCTGGGGAGGTAGCAACGGCTACCAGCAGTGAGGTGCAGTCCAGCACCTGCTACAAGTGGCGAGTGGTTCACAGTAAGGGAAGGCGCATCAGAGTAAGGAAAGTTAAGAGTGAAGATCTGAAGGTGGGAAAAATCGCTTCTCTGTTCTTCAGGATGAATGTACTTCAGTGGCCAGTGAAGGAAAGGGGTACTACTGCCCCTCTAATGGAGGTAAGCGCATTCTTGTGGTTGGTGACTCTCAGGTAAGATATATTGACCGTGCTTTTTTTTTAATAGGAATAAGAAGATGAGAGACAGAGTGTGCTTCCCCGGAGCTGGTGTTGGGGACATTGTCAACAGGCTGGATAAATTCACGTCAGGTAATGGGAACAAGCCCATTAATCTGTCTCAGTGCTGGTGGAAATGATATTGGGGAAAGGGGAGGAGAGAAAGAGCTCTAGATAAGTACAGGTCAGCTATAGATTTCATTAAGTCTAAGGGAGGGATCCCAATCATATGTAGCATCTTGCCTAGAAGGGGAGAGGGAAATGAACGGTTGTCTAGGGCAATTGGTGTAAATTGCTGGCTAGACAACACTGCAAGGAACTTGCAATCCCCTTCATTGACAACTGGGGAAAAACTTTTATGGCAAACATGATATGTATGCAGGGATGGGGTACATCTCTCTGGGGCTGGGGTCGTAGCACTTGCAGACTCGATTGAGAAGGCCATTGGTGAAATGCCTATGATTTTTTAAACTGATGGAAGATAGAGGTATGGGTGTGTGTGGGAAACAAGCAGGTTGCAACACTAGGGTTGGAAACAGTAAATGTATAAAGGCATTCAGCATGAAGTTAAAAAATAAAGACAATAGATCAGGTCAGCAAACAAAGGGGGACAGCAGAGGGCAGCAAGGGACTAGCTCCCTTAAGGTTACTATACTAATAGCAGGAGTGTAAGAAATAAGATGATGAGCTAGTTAATTGCAAGTGCAGGAAACATAGATATTATTGCTATAACAGAGACCTGGCTTAATCTGAAGATAGAGAGATGCCCTCTGAATGTCACATACAAGGCTATAAATTATTCCACACTGACAGGGTCAACAGGAAAGGTGGTGGAGTGCGATGTATGTCAGAGACAATTTAAATTGTTGTGTTAGACAAGATATTAAATTAGAAGCGTCAGCCACTGAATCTGTTTGGTTACAGCTTCTCGGGGGCCGAGAAAAACTAATTTTGGGTGTGATTTACAGGGCCCCAAAATCTTGAAGGGAGTGCAGTAAACTTCTGGGGGACGAAATTCGTAAGGCATCTACATACGAAAATGTTGTGCTAAGGGGAGATTTCAACTATAGACAGATTGACTGGAGCAATTTGACAGGAAATTTAGAGTCAGGTGACTTTCTTGATACGATCCAGGATTGTTTTTTAAAACAGTTTGTGACAGAGCCAACTAGGGGAAATAACCTCCTTGACTTGGTTCTTGCCAGTAGGGAAACACTAATTAATAATCTTGAGGTTAATGATGAGCTTGGGAAAGTGATCACAAATCACTCAGTTTTAATATATCATGGAATTCCCCTAAATAATGGCAATCAAGTCTCCGTCCCTGACTTTCGCTTGGCTGATTTCATAGGACTGAAAAATTACTTAGGTGGGCTGAACTGGAATGACCTGACTAAGGGTCAGGTAGGTGGTGATGGTTGCCGATATGATGCTTTCCAGGGCATAGTTCTAGCTGCTCAGTCAAATTATGTTCCAAATAGGGAAATCAGATCAAACAAAATGATCCTAAATGGATGAACAATAGATTAAAATATCTGATTGGTCAAAAGAGAGGCATATATAGGCAAATCAAAAGAGGAGAGGGGCAATTGAGAAATCGATATATTCAGTTAAAGAGAGAAATAAAAAAGGGAATTAGAAAAGCAAAAACAGATTATGAGGTTAAAGTTGCAAGAGAATCGAAGACTAACCCAAAAGGATTCTTTCAGGTATACAGAAGTAAGATCAGGGACAAGATAGGCCCACTCAAAAGTTCCTCGGGTCAGCTCACTGACAGTGATAAGGAAATGTGTAGAATTTTTAACACATACTTCCTCTCAGTTTTTACACAGGAGGATACCAGCGATATTCCAGTAATGATAAATTATGTAGAACAGGACGATAATAAACTGTGCACTATTAGGGTCACAAGTGACATGGTCCTTAGGCAAATAGATAAATTAAAACCTAACAAATCCCAGGCCCTGATGAACTGTATGCAAGGGTTCTAAAGGAATGTAAAGAGGAGCTTAGCACACCTTTGGCTAATCTTTTCAACATATCACTACAAACTGGCATGGTGCCAGATAAGTGGAAAATGGCAAATGTGATACCTATTTTCAAAACAGGTGACAGGTCCTTAGCTTCGAACTATAGACCAATAAGCCTAACCTTCATAGTGGGAAAATTTATGGAATCAATAATTGCCGAGGCAGTTCGTAGCCACCTTGAAAAGCATAAATTAATCAACGAATCTCAGCATGGTTTTACAAAGGGGCGTTCCTGCCTTACGAATTTATTAACTTTTTTCACATAGGTATTTGAGGAGGTAGATCATGGTAATGAATATGATATTGTGTATATGGACTTCAGTAAGGCTTTTGACAGGGTCCCACATCAGAGACTAATTGAGGAAAATTAAAGCACATGGAATAGGAGGAGAAATTTTTTCCTGGATAGAGGCATGGTTGACAAATAGGCAGCAGAGAGTTTGCATAAATGGGGAGAAATCAGAGTGGGGAAGCGTCACGAGCGGTGTTCCACAGGGTCAGTGTTGGGCCCCCTGCTGTTCACAATCTACATAAACGACATAGATGAGGGCATAAAGAGCGACATCGGCAAGTTTGCCGATGACACCAAAATAGGCCGTCGAATTCATTCTGACGAGGACATTCGAGCACTCCAGGAAGATTTGAATAGACTGATGCAGTGGTCGGAGAAGTGGCAGATGCAGTTTAATATAGACAAATGCAAAGTTCTAAATGTTGGACAGGACAATAACCATGCCACATATAAACTAAATAATGTAGATCTTAATATTACGGATTGCGAAAAAGATTTAGGAGTTCTGGTTAGCAGTAATCTGAAACCAAGACAACAGTGCATAAGTGTTCGCAATAAAGCTAATAGAATCCTGTGCTTCATATCAAGAAGCATAAATAATAGGAGTCCTCAGGTTGTTCTTCAACTCTATACATCCTTGGTTAGGCCTCATTTAGATTATGCTGCACAGTTTTGGTCCCCCGTATTTACAGAATGGATATAAATTCTCTGAAAATGTACAAAGGAGGATGACAAAGTTGATCCCATGTATCAGAAACCTTCCCTATGAGGATAGACTAAGGGCCCTGAAACTGCACTCTCTAGAAAGACGTAGAATTAGGGGGGATATGATTGAGGTGTATAAATGGAAGACAGGAAAAATAAAGGGGATGTAAATAGTGTGCTGAAAATATCTAGCCTAGACAGGACTCGCAGCAATGGTTTTAAGTTGGAAAAATTCAGATTCAGGAAGGATATAGGAAAGTACTGGTTTGGTAATAGAGTTGTGGATGAGTGGAACAAACTCCCAAATACCGTTATAGAGGCCAGAACGTTGTGTAGCTTTAAAAATAGGTTGGATAAATACATGAGTAGATGTGGGTGGGTGTGAGTTAGACCTGATAGCTTGTGCTACCAGGTCGGTTGCCGTGTTCCTCCCTTAAGTCAATGTGACCTGACCTGACTAGGTTGGGTGCATTGGCTTAAGCCGGTAGGAGACTTGGACCTGCCTTGCATGGGCCAGTAGGCCTTCTGCAGTGTTCCTTCGTTCTTATGTTCTTATGTTCTTATATCAAAAACAACTAATTCCAATCATAACCTAATTGAAGTCCAGACGTACATGCATAGGGGTCCTGATCAGCAGAATGCATGTACCTGTGAAGGTGTCTTCACAAAATACAACTTCAACAACAAGAACATCAACTGGGACCAGGTAAACCATGTCCTAAACGAAACATGTTGGGAAGATATCTTAAATGACATGGATCCAAACCAGTGCCTTGAAAGGATCAACTTCCTGGCAGCTGAAGCATGTTCTAGGCATATTCTCCTAAGAAAGAAGAAGAGCAGGAGTAAACTGGAGAGAGAAAGGCGCTCCCTCTACAGAAGACGACAAAGAGTCACTGAGCTCCTCAGGAGTGCTAGAATATCTGATACACGAAAGGAGGTGCTGACCAAGGAAGTGGAAACTATCGAACTTAAGTTAAATGACTCTCACAGGAACCAGGAGAGACAGGAGGAGCTTAAAGCTATTAGTGGAATTGAAAGAAATTCAAAATATTTCTTTTCATATGCCAAAAACAAGGCAAATACCACATCTAGTATCGGGCCCTTACTCAGACAGGATGGGACTTACACAGATGACAACAAGGAAATGAGTGAAATATTGAAATCCCAGTACGACTCTGTGTTTAGTGAACCACTAATTGGTCTGAGGATTGACGACCCAAATGATTTCTTCATGAATGAGCCTCAAAACTCCATAAGTGTATACCAGATTTCCGACATTACCTTAACTCCGATAGATTTCGAAAAAGCCATTGACAACATGCCCATGCACTCAGCCCCGGGCCCAGACTCGTGGAACTCTGTTTTCATTAAGAACTGCAAGAAACCCCTCTCACGTGCCCTAAGTACACTATGGAGGAGGAGCTTGGACATGGGTGAAATTCCACAGTCACTTAAAACAACGGATATAGCCCCACTCCATAAAGGTGGCAGCAAAGCATTAGCTAAGAACTATAGACCAATAGCTCTGACGTCCCACATCATAAAAATCTTTGAAGGAGTGCTAAGAAGCAGGATTCCAAATCACCTGGATTCCCAAAATCTGCACAATCCAGGGCAACATGGGTTCAGGGCAGGTCGTTCCTGCCTCTCACAACTACTGGATCACTATGACATGGCCTTGGATGCACTGGAAGAAAATCAGAATATACACAGACTTTGCAAAAGCATTTGACAAATGCGATCATGGCGTAATAGCCCATAAAATACGTGCTAAAGGAATAACTGGGAAAGTGGGGAGATAGATCTTCAACTTCCTAACAAATCGAACACAAAGAGTAGTGGTCAACAGAGTTAAATCGGAGGCTGCCATAGTGAAGAGCTCTGTTCCACAAGGCACAGTACTCGCCCCCATCTTATTCCTTATCCTCATATCAGACATAGAGATATACATCACAGCACTGTATCATCCTTTGCGGATGATACTAGGATCTGCATGAGGCTGTCATCTGCTGAGGACGCAGTTAACCTCCAAGAAGATATAAACAAAGTTTTCCAGTGGGCAACGGTAAACAATATGATGTTCAATGAGGACAAATTCCAACTACTCCGTTATGGAAAATTAGAGGAGATAATAACTAGAACAGAGTATACTACAGACTCTGGCCATACAATAGAGCGGAAAAATAATGTAAGGGACCTGGGAGTAGCAATGTCTGAGGATCTCACTTTCAAGGATCACAACAGTGCCACGATCGCACGTGCAAAGAAAATGATAGGATGGATAATGAGAACGTTCAAAACGAGAGAAGCCAAGCCAATGATGATCCTTTTCAAATCACTTGTTCTCTCTAGGCTGGAATACTGCTGTACATTAACATTTCCATTCAATGCAGGTGAAATCGCAGATCTAGAGAGTGTACAGAGATCCTTTACTGCACGTATAAGTTCTGTCAAGCACCTTAACTACTGGGAACGCTTGGAAGCACTTGACTTGTACTCGTTGGAACGCAGGAGGGAGAGATATATCATAATCTACACTTGGAAAATCTTGGAAGGAATGGTCCCAAATCTGCACACTCCCTACGAAAGCAAAAGGCTGGGCAGGCGATGCAAAATGCCCCAAATAAAAAGTAGGGGTGCCATTGGTACACTAAGGGAAAACACCATAAGTGTCCGGGGCCCAAGACTGTTCAACAGCTTCCCATCAAGCATTAGGGGAATTGCCAATAAACCCCTGGCTGCCTTCAAGAGAGAGCTGGACAGATACCTAAAGTCAGTGCCGGATCAGCCGGGCTGTGGCTCGTACGTTGGACTGCGTGCGGCCAGCAGTAACAGCCTAGTTGATCAGGCCCTGATCCATCGGGAGGCCTGGTCATGGACCGGGCCGCGGGGGCGTTGATCCCCGGAATAACCTCCAGGTAACCTCCAGGTACCGTAGCCCTGATCTGCCACATGATCTACCGTGCCCATGACTCGGCGTATAGTGTATGTTGTGATCATATTCACTCTCAATGTCCAGAGATTAAGCTTCTGTTATTTTTTGGAGAAACTCGAATCCCTCGGCTCCTGTACCGATTAATCTGATGGAATTTTAGTAAACTTTCTCTAGCTTTTAGTATATGTGGGTATCTGCTGGCTCCATGCTGGTGTTGGATACTCGAGGAGGCCTACTCAAATTCCTGAAGTCAGTGTTTGTGTTTACCATTCACAGGTCAACAAATACTGATGTTATAAGGTTAGTACTGGCATGGAGAGAGATGCTCGGGGTGTTGCGTTCTTCCAGGACTTCAACTTCCTGTTATTAACGTTCTCTTATTGTTTATAAATCGGAAAACCGGTCAACAGTCACCAGCGAAGGTTCTAATAAGCTTCATTCACATATAACAAACACCAGTCACCAATATTGTGAGGGGTGACAGTCACCAGTCACCAATATTGTGAGGAGTGACAGTCACCAGTGAGAGTAGAACGTATGGCGCTGCTCATACTATGGAAGGGCACAAGAGTACTCAGAATATATTTATTAGACACTTGCCGTGTTCTTACACCTTGCACACTCATCATCTGGAGTCACCAACCTCCCAAGACCGATATGCATCCAGGAAACATGTACTAATGTACCTGTGTCGTTTCATCCATGATCACCAACCATACGTCATTACTTAGAGAACACAAGTCTGGAGAATCCTACTCACCTAACCCCATCCCCTGTCCCCATCTCCCCCCTTCCCTAATAAAAAGTCACCAGATGCTAGTCATTAACTACTAATTCCCAGTCCCCAAACACTAGTCTTCTCTCATGTCAGTAATAACTAGTCACCAGTGTCTACGAAACCCGTTCCTGGCCAACAGTCACAGCTTATCAGCCATTTGCAACAGAAACCTCCCCCTCGACCGTCACCAGTTCATCTGGGGCTGAGTAGTTACAAGACTCGAGGCACAACCGATAGCTCTCAGGGTCAGAGTCCCAGGCGTTAATTGCAGGTCGCTACTTAGAGAGAAGTTTGTTTCAAGGAAAAAATGGATATGACACTAAAGATGTGAGTAGTAGGTACTATGAGACCATGGGTGTGACTGGACCACTTTCACACACAGGCTGGTAGACAACTTTTCCTCCCCACACTCCCATTTCTCCCCGCCCCTCCCCATCCCCTCCACTCACCATTCCATACCTCCCTACCACCTCCTTCCTAAGTCCCATCAACATCGTCCGTTCTCTCAATTACCACCTTCTCTCCTCCTCCAACCATCACCCCACACCATAAACCACACCACCATCATCACCACCACCACCACCACCATCGCCATCACCATCATTCACATGGAAGACAGTGCTATAGTTTACAAAACACTCTTCCTTTGCAGAGGATACTATAATTTGCGCGAGTGTCATCCACCGAAGACACTGCAGATTTTCAAGCAGCTATTAACCAAGTCTTCCAGTGAGCCGCGGGAAACAATATGAGGTTCAATGTGGACAAATTTCAGTTATTTTAGTTATGGAAAATTTTGTGGAAACAAAAAATACAACAGAGTATAAAGATAAATTCTAACTACACAAGTGGAGCGAGAAAGTAATGTGAAGGACGTAGGAGTGATAACGTCAGAGGATCTCACTTTGAAGGATCATAACAGTGTCACTATCACAACTGTACAGTGAGAACCTTCAAAACAAGGAATGTTAAGCCAGTGATGATCTTTAAATCACGTGTTCTCTCAAGGCGGCTGGAATACTGCTGTACACTAACAGCCCCTATTAAGGCAAGCGAAACTGCAGATCTAAAAATGTACAGAGAACTTTCACTGCACGTACCGGTTCAGTTCTACACCTTAATTATTAGGAACTTTTGAAATCCTTTGATGTGTACTCCTTGGGACGCAGGCGAGAAAGATACATCAGCTTGGAAAATCATAGGACTGATCCCAAATCTGCACAGAGAAATAACTCCCTACCTTGGTTCAAGATGAAACTAGAAAGGTTCCTAAGACAGTTCCTGATCACCAGCGCTGGGGTTCAGACGTTGGACTGCGTGCGGCCAGCAGTAGCAGCCTGGATGATCAGGCCCTGATCTATAGATCAGGAGGCCTGCTCATAAACCGAGACGCGGGGGCGTCGACCCCCGGAAGACACTCCAGGTAGACCCCAAGTAGGTAGATTACCATAACCACCACCATCACCATCACCATCACCACCACCATCACCATCACCATCACCACCACCATCACCATCACCATCACCACCACCATCACCATCACCATCACCACCACCATCACCATCACCATCACCACCACCATCACCATCACCATCACCACCACAATCACCACCACCACCACCATCACCATCACCACCACCATCACCACCACCATCACCACACCACCACCATCACCATCACCACCACCATCACCATCACCACCACCATCACCATCACCACCACCATCACCACCACCACCACCATCACCATCACCACCACCATCACCATCACCAGCACCATCACCACCACCATCACCACCACCACCACCACCACCACCACCACCACCACCACCACCACCACCACCACCACCACCAGCACCATCACCACCATCACCACCATCACCACCATCACCACCATCACCACCACCACCATCACCACCACCACCACCACCACCACCACCACCACCACCACCACCACCACCACCACCACCACCACCACCATCACCACCACCACCACCACCACCACCACCACCACCACCATCACCACCATCTTATCTATCTGACAAAACTAAGATCAGCTTTCTGGAACCTCAACAAGGAATCAATCACTATAGGAACATGTCAGGCTCATACTGGAGTACGCAGCACCAGTATGAAACACGTCTGATATAAAATGTTAAGAAGCTTGAAAATGTGCAGAGAGTTAACGATGAAACTAACCTAGAGTTAGGGAGCATGAACTTTGAAGAGAGATTTTAAAAAGCTAAACCTGATGGCATTATAAGACAGGCCTCTCACTGGATCAGGGCTTGATCAACCAAGCTGTTACTGCTGGCCGCACACAGTATAGCATACGAACAACAGCACGACCGGTCAGAAGCTGATTTTAGGACTCTTTTAGGTTCCCTCTTAAATGCAGCCAAGGGTCTATTGGTAATCCCCCCTCATGAAAGATGGGTTGTTGTTGAATAGTCTTGCGCCCTTGACACTTATCGAGTTGTCTCTTAGTGTACTCATAGGGGTATGTTGCACCATCTGCCGAGCTTTTTGTTTTCAACGGGAGTGATTTCTGTGTGCATATTTGGGACAGGTTCCTCTAGGATTTTCCGGTATAAATTATGACGAATCTTTCTCATCTACATTCCAAGGAGTACATGTACAGGTACTTCAAAAGTTGCCAGTAATTAAGGTGCTTGACTGAACTTATACATGCAGGGAAAGTTCTGCTTTAAACTCAGTTCTAGCTTTAATTTCCTCAAGTTTTCCATAAAGGAGTAACTGAAATTTGTCCTCATTGAACATCATATTCTTTTCTGTGATCCAATGAAAGACTTGGATTATTTCCACTAGAAGATTTACACTGTCCTTAATGGATGACACAACTTAGGGCAACATGAATTTAGAAAAGGTTGCTGTTGCTTCTAGCAACTGCTGAACCACTATTGCTTGGTCTTGGACGCACTGGAAGACAGACAGAATTCACGTGTAGTATACACAGACTTTGCAAAAGTATGTTATCATATTACCCCAAGACCCTCTTTCCTCTAGTGTACTCAGGTTTAATTCTCTTAACCTTCGACAAGCGCGATTGTGGTGTTATAGCGCACAGAATGCTAGCCAAAGGAATAAGTGGAAAAGTGAGCAGATGGATCTCTAACCTTCTGTCCAAGAGAATAGAGTAATAATAAACAGAGTTAAGTCAGAAATGGCTACCGTACAGTACTCGCTCCCATCTTTTGTCTCACCCTCTTATCTGACATAGACGGAGATGTAAATCATAGCACCGTATCTTCCTTTGCTGACGATGCTAGAATTTGCAAAGGACGTGGTAAATCTCTAAGTGGTAACAAACCAAATCTTCATTTGGGTCATAGAAAAACAACGTAATGTTATGAATGGTTTTGAAAACCGACAAGTTGAAGATTTGAGACACTTATGCAACATATGGGACTCTTTATTGAAGATACGTTTCGCCACACAGTGGCTTCATCAGTCTTATACAAAGCAGGAAGGTATAAGAAAAGGAGGAGTTTGAGGTAATCAGTCCCTCAGTCTGGAGTCGATGTGTTCAGTCCATCAATCTCGTAGAAAGTACAGCACAGGGCAGAAGCAGTGGCTTATATACTGTAGTGAGGTGAGGCGAAGCAGGAGGAGGCGGGGTCACAGTGGTACCATCTACTAGTCGAAGTAGGTCTTCGTCCAAAGATTGGACAAGTTTTTAAGAATTCTTTGTATCAAGCTCCCATGATGATGCAGTGTGTGACAAATGTTATGAATGGTTTTGACTGACTGATTACCTCAAACTTCTCCTCTCCTTATACCTTTCTGCTTTGTATTAGACTGATGAAGCCACTGTGTGGCGAAACGTTTCTTCAGTAAAGATTCCCATATGCTACATAAGTGTCTCAATTCTTAAAAAAATGTAATATTCAGTGAGAAAAAATTTCTGTTACCCTGTTGTGGAAAACTTAAAGAAATAAAAGCTAAGACTTAGTATAAAGCAAATTCTGATCCAACATAAGAGCAAAAAACTAATATGAAAGACTAAAGAGTGGTAATGCCAGAGGATCTCACCTTCAAGGATCACTACAGATTCGTTATCACAACTGCACGGAAAATAATAGAATGGATAATGAGAACCTTCAAAACAAGAGATGCCAAACCAAATCAAGTGTTCTGTCTAGGCTGAAATACTGCTGTACACTAACAGCCCCTTCAAGGCAAGTGAAATTACAGATCTGGAGAATACACAGAGAACTTTCACTGCATGTATATAAGCTCAGTCAAGCACCTTAATTATTGGGAACGTTTGAAGTCCCTTTACCTGTACTCCTAATAATGCAAGCGAGAAAGATACTTTTTAATTTACGTCTGGAAAATTCTAAAGGAACTAGTCCCATATCTGCATACAAAAATCACACCCTCCAAAACAAATGATTCTGCAGGCGGTTCAACTTACCATCAGTGAAAAGCAGGAGCGCCATGAGTACACTGAGAAATAGCACAAGTGTAAAGTGCCCAAGACTCTTCAACAGCATCCCTTCACGCATAAAGGTGATTGTGATGAATGGTTTGAAAAACCGACAAGTTGAAGATTGAGACACTTATGCAGCATATGGGAATCTTTATTCAAGAAACGTTTCGCCTCACAGTGGCTTCATCAGTCCAATACAAAGAGGAAGGCGTAAGGAGAGGAGGAGTATGAGGTAATCAGTCCCTCAGCCTGGAGTCGATGTGTTCAGTCCATCAATCTTGTAGAATGTACAGCATAGGGCCGTAGACGTGGCTTATATACTGTAGTGAGGTGAGGTGAAGCAGGCGGAGGCGGGGTCATAGTGGTACCATCACTACAGTATATAAGCCACGTCTACGGCCCTATGCTGTACATTCTACAAGATTGATGGACTGAACACATCGACTCCAGGCTGAGGGACTGATTACCTCATACTCCTCCTCTCCTTACGCCTTCCTCTTTGTATTGGACTGATGAAGCCACTGTGTGGCGAAACGTTTCCTGAATAAAGATTCCCATATGCTGCATAAGTGTCTCAATCTTCATAATGGTGATTACCCCTTGCTGTTTTCAAGAGGGAACTGGATACGTACCTAAAATCATTGCCTGACGAGTTGACCTGTGATTCATACGTTGGATTGTCTGCACCCAAGAGTAACAGCCTGATCGATCAGGCTCTGATCCGCTGGGCCACGGAATCGCTGACATCCCATTCAAGGTAGACTGGTGCAAATTCTTGTGTCATCTACAGTGGAAGACAGAGTGCTATCTATGATTTACACCTGTTCATGCCAGATGTGAGGATGAGGAAAAATATGGGATCGAACTTACCTGGAGTCCCCAGGGAAGGTGCTCCGGGGATCAACGCCCCAGCGGCCTTGTCCTTAACCTGACTTCCAGGCGGATCAGGGCCTAACCTAACCTAACCTAACACATTAGCTCATAAATCTTCCCCCACCACCATGCACACACACACATTTTTACACAAAGCTGAAGGAGCTAGAGCATCTTAACAGGATAAGAAAAAATGGGATCTCAATAGGAAGGACGTAAAGGCAAGGGAACCGAGGATGGCTGGTCTGAAAAGGAAGAATGGATAGAACAGCTCAAGAACAAAATGGAACAAGAATGGAGAAAATGTTAAATGAGTTTTGTAATAACACGTTAGAGAAGATATCTGCAGAGAACAAAAGTGGGAATCATGAGCTGTAGTAGCTGAGGCAAAGATACTGAGAATGGAGGAAGAAATGGATGTGCTGAAGCAGGATATAAAGATGAGGTCCGATAGGAGCAATGTGGCTGAAATGGGAACATCAGCAGGCAGCGAGGGGACTGAAGGAGGGGATGGAGCTAAGATGTCTTTTGCAGCAGTAATATTAGGCCACCAGGGTGTCTGGGAGATGATAAAGGAAACAACAAAGGAGATGCTTAAATCAGATCCAGAGATATGGAGGGAAAAGAAATAGGAAGAAGAGAGGGAGACGTCAATAATTATTCATGGGCTTCAGGAGGCTGAAGGGAAGACATTTGATGAAAGAAAGCGTTGGGAGGAAACAGAGATTAAGAACATCATTGCAATAACATGAAAGAAAGACATGTCTCAGGTGGAAAATTTTCACAGACTTCGGGGATATTCGAGGGAAAAAAATCGACGAATCAAATTAACATTCAAAAGAGAAGTGGTACAGAACAGGATACTACAACAAAAGACACTGTTAAAGGACTCTCCAGATTATCAACAAGTGTACTTCAATTGAAACACAGCACGAAAGGAAAGGGAACAACTGAAAGTGAGAGCAAGACGAAAACCAGTGGAAGGAAAGAGAGACAGGACAGGCAACGACAGACAGGAAGGCTCAGCCTTTGGGGGAACATCAAACACAAATGCTTACAGAAACCTCTCAACCCCTGTCACCACATATAACCCAAACACAGTAAACAGAAACGAACCTCACTCCATAGCCCCCACCCCTCAAGGCACTAATTTCACAATCACAGCAGCCTCCCATAATATTCCACCCTGCCTCCCACCCTCCCAGCCTGAACCTTCCTCTTCCATCTCCCAAAATACAGTAATCGAAAGAAAGCTAAAGGTATGGTACACCAATGCAAATGGAAGAACAAATAAGAGTGAAGAGTGGCAAGAACAAATCATTGATGCATCACCTGACATCATAGCACTAACAGAGACAAAACGTACACGGATGATAGCAGATGCAATCTTTCCACCTGAATATCAGATTATGAGGAAAGACAGAGAGTACAGAGGAGGAGGAGGAGGAGTAGCACTGTTCATCAAAAACCAGTGAAGTCTTGAGGAAATGGGAGGAATGAACAGAAAGGAAACAGACGACTTCATTGTAGGAACACTTCAGACTGGGGGCCTAAAGGCGATGATAGCAGTGATGTATAACCCACAACTGAACAGCAGGAGGATCAGACAAGATGTGGGTACGAGAAAATTACTTATAATTGGGGATTTCAATCATAAAGAGATTGACTGGGAAAACCAAGAGCCACATGGGGGACCAGGAACATGGAGGGCTAAGATGGGTAAGACCAGAGTGAGCCCATGGTTTAACTGGAGGTGTGAAGAGGCCAAAGCCAAGTCAGAAACGAATATGCAGGGATAAGGAGAGAGGCCCAGAGGAAATACGAGAACTGCATAACATCAAAAATCAAATCTGAACCAAAGTTGTCATACAGCCACACTAGGAGAAAAACAACAGTCAAGGGCCAGGTAATCAGGCTGAGGGAAAAAAGAGGGGAGCTCACAAAGAGTGGCCAGGAAGTATGTGATGAACTAGACACAAGATTTAGAGAAGTATTCACAATAGAGAGAGGAATGCTTCCAGCAAACCGTGGAGGTAGGGTGCACCAGCATGTAATGGACACAATACACATAACCAAGGAGGAGGTGAATAAACTGGTAGGTGAACTAGATACAACAAAGGCAGTGGGCCCAGATAATATATATTTACATGGATACTGAGAGAGAGAGCAGAGGAACTGTGTGTGCCGCTGGCAGCAATCTTCAGTAAATTATCGAAACTGGGCAGTTGCCGTAGGTGTAGAAGACAGCAAGTGTTGTTTCAGTTTTTAGGAAAGGAGACAGACAGGCAGCGTTAAACTACAGACCAGTATCACTGACTTGTATAGTATGTAGAGTCATGGAAAAGATTATCAGGAGAAGAGTGGTGGAACACATTGAAAAGATTGGGCTCATATATGACAATCAGTATGGCTTCAGAGATGGGAAATCCTGTGTCAAAAATCTGCTTGAGTTCTACGATAAGATAACAGAAGTAAGACAGGAGAGAGAGGGATGGGTAGATTGTATTCTTTTGGACTGCAAGAAGGCTTTTGACACAGTACCACACAAGAGACTGTTGCAAAAATTAAAGGAGCAGGCAGGAATAATAGGGAAAGTATTGCAATGGATCAGGGAATACATGAAAGGAAGGAAACAATGAGTGTTGGTACGTGATGAAGTGTCAGAGTGGGTGCATGTGTCGAGTGGGGTTCCACAAGGGTCAGTCTAGGTCTGGTGCTGTTTCTTGTATACGTGAATGACATGGTGGAAGGAATGGATTCAGAAGTGACACTGTTCGCTGATGATGTGAAACTGATGAGGAGAATACAAGCGGGTGAGGATCAGTTAAGATTACAAGGGGATTTGGATAGACTACAAGTCTGATCCGACAAATGGCTCCTGGAATTTAACCCCACTAAGTGGAAGGTCATGAAAATTGGGGAAGGACACAGAAAATCGCAGACGGAGTACAGGTTAGAAAATCAAAGGCTGCAAAAGTCACTTCAAGAAAAGGATCTTGGGGTAAGCATTATAACGAACATGTCCCCTGAGGCACACATCAGTCAAATAACTACCGCAGCATATGGGCGATTGGCAAACCTGAGATTAGCGTTTAGACATCTTAGTAAGGAGTCATTCACGACATTGTACACCGTGTATGTCAGGCCTATACTGGAGTATACAGCACCAGAATGGAACTCTCACCTAGTCAAACACGACACGAAATTCGAGAAAGTGCAAAAATTTGCAACACAATTAATCCAGGAACTGGGTTAAGGGAACTCAACCTGATAACACAAGACGATAGGAGGGACTGGGGGGGGACATGATAACAACGTATAAAATACTGTGAGGAATTGACAAGGTGGACAGGGCTCAAATGTTTCAGAGATGGGATACAGGAACAATGGGACACAATTGGAAGCTGAAAACCTAGATGAGTCATATGGATGTTAGAAAGTATTTCTTTAGCCTTAGAGTTGTTAGGAAGTGGAATAATCTGGAGAGTGAAATGGTAGAAGCAAGTTCCATACATCGTTTTAAGAAGAGGTATGATAAAGCTTATGAAGCAGGGAGAGAGTGAATTAGTATCGACCAGTGAAGAGGCGGGGCCAGGAGCTATGATTAGACCCCTGCAACCACGTATAGGTGAGTACATATAGGTGAGTACGCACACACACACACACACACACACACACACACACACACACACACACACACACACAGGAGCAGGCACTGCAATGGATCAGAGAATGCCCGACAGAAAGGAAACGAGTGATGGTACGTGACGAGGTGTCAGAGTGGGCGACTGAGACGAGCGGGTTTCCACAGGGGTCAGTCCTAGGACCGGTGCTGTTTCTGGTATATGTGAATGACATGACGAAAGGGATAGATTCAAAAGTGTCCCTGTTTGCAGACGACGTGAAGCTAATGCTGAGAATTCAAGTGGAACAGGATCAGGTAGAACTTAAAAAAGGATCTGGACAGGCTGCAAGCCTGGTCCAACAACTGGCTCCTGGAGTTTAACCCCATCAAGTGCAAAGTCATGAAAATTGGGGAAGGTCAAAGAAGACTGCAGACAGAATACTGTCTAGGGGACAAAAGACTGCAAACCTCACTCACAGAAAAGGATCTTGGGGTGAGTATAATACCGAGCACATCTGAGGCGCACATCACCCAAATAACTATTGCAGCATATGGGCGCCTGGCAAGCTTAAGAATAGCGTTTCGATACCTTAGGAAGGAATCGTTCAAGACTCTGTACATCGTGTACATGAAACCCATACTGGAGTATGCAGCACAAGTATGGAACCCACACCTGGTCAAGTACGTCATGTTTGCAACATGACTAGTCGCGGAGGTAATTGGTGTGTCTCACGAGGAGAGGTTATGGGAATTGACCTTGACGACAGTGGTGGACAGGAGAGATGGGGGGAAACATGATAACGACATACAAAATACTGAGAGGAATTCATAAGGTAGATAGGAACGGAATGTTCCAGACATGGGACACAACAGCAAGGTGTCACAACTGGAAGCTGAGGACTCAAATGAGTCACAGGGATGCTAGGAAGTTTTTCTTCAGCAATACAGTTGTCAGGAAATGAAACAATCTGGAGAGTGATGCAGAATCCATACATAGCTTTAAAAAGAGATACGATAATGCTCGTGGAGCAGGGACTAGCGAAGAGGCGGGGCCAGGAGCTATGAATCGACCCCTGAAACAACAAATAGGTAAGAAATGGGTAAGAACACACATACAAACACACACGGACATGAGGCAGGTGGCGTCAGGCAGGCGGGCACCCCGCACTCAAGGTCTCCTTCCCTCTCACTCCCTCCCTCTACTCTCACCCCTCTCCTTCCCTCTCATTCCCTCCCTCTACTTTCACCCCACTCCTTCCCTCTCACTCCCTGTTTCTACCCTTACCCCACTCCTTCCCTTTGCCATCCTTTCACCCCTTCTTCCCCCCCTCTCTCTCTCTCTCTCTCTCTCTCTCTCTCCGTCCCTTGACCTAAGAAATCCCCAACATAGAGTCTATATTCTAGAACAAAACCACTAACTGTCTATCTTCTCCAACAAAGCCATTGGCAATTTTCCTCTGTATCTACAAGCAGGTGAGAAGCTCGTCACACCTGCCACACCTAAGCATATTTACTACTTGGCCTATCAACGCTCTAAGGGACTGTACATCTCTATCCTGACTGAGGGGGCTGATTACCTCACAATCCACTGTCTCCAGTGTATAATCTCCGAAGTGAAATGAAAAAGCCACTGGCTGTGAAACGTCTGCAGGTGTTGCATATGCGTTTTATTCATCCACTTCCCCGATGTTCTATCTCATTATTGTAGTGATTCTCTCTCCCTAAGTTCCTCGTCCAGTGTAGAGCCGGAGCACCTGTTGCACTTTCCCCTCTCAACTTATTTGATGTTGTGGTGAGGACGAACATGGACGAGCGAATGTAGTCTCTCGTTTTTTAAATACCCCCAACCCTCATCCCCACCGGTTAGAGGCTTAGAAACAGGCCTCTAACTCAGGTGGTTAGGGACTTAGAAATAGGCCTCTAACTACCTGAGTGTCGTACCCTCTACCGTCCTGTCATCATAGGCCTCTGTACTTTTTATCAGTTAAACCCAATCCAGAAGTTTGACTTTCCCTTTAACCTCCAGTAGACTGAAGCTAGGCAGGCAGTAGACTGAAGCTAGGCAGGCAGTAGACTGAAGCTAGGCAGGCAGTAGACTGAAGCTAGGCAGGCAGTAGACTGAAGCTAGGCAGGCAGTAGACTGAAGCTAGGCAGGCAGTAGACTGAAGCTAGGCAGACAGTAGACTGAAGCTAGGCAGGCAGTAGACTGAAGCTAGGCAGGCAGTAGACTGAAGCTAGGCAAGCAATAGACTGAAGCTAGGCAGGTAGTAGACTGAAGTTAAGCAGACAGTAGACTGAAGCTAGGCAAGCAGTGGGACAGAGGTAGACGGGCAGAAAACACAGCTGCCAGATATTTAGGCATAATTTAGACAAACAATGTGAGGCCAGAGGCAGGCAAACATGCCGGACGTTGACAGGAATGCCAGCAGACAGACAAACATTCAGTAGGAAGAAAATCAGCAGGTTTACTGCCTGGCAACAGACAGGCAGTAAACAGACAACAGACAAGCAGTAAGCAGGCAAGAGACAGACAGTAAACAGACAACAGAGAGGCAGTAAACAGACAACAGACAGGCAGTAAACAGACAGAAGGCAGGCAGTAACTGACAACATACAGGCAGTAAACAGACAAAAAATAGACAGTTAACAGACAGTAAATAGACAGTTAACAGACAACAGACAGGCAGTAACAAGCAACAGACAGGCAGTAGTTGTGCAAGAAAGGTATAAAATACCGACAATATGAAAGTTAAGACACATGTGCAACATCTGGATATCTTTATTGTAGACGTTTCGCCAACCAGTGGCTTTATCAATACAGATTCTAGGACATAATAGGAAGACAGTAGAACTATATACAAAAGATGAGGTAATCAGTCCTAGAATCTGTATTGATAAAGCCACTGGTTGGCGAAACGTCTACAATAAAGATATCCAGATGTTGCACATGTGTCTTAACTTTCAGACAGGCAGTAAACAGACAATAAATAGGCAGTTAACAGGCAACAGACAGGCAGTAAACAGACAACAAACAGGCAATAAACAGACAACAAACAGGCAGTAAACAGACAAACAGGCAGTAAACAGACAACAGACAGCCAGTAACAGACAACAGACAGGCAATAAACAGACAACAGACAAGCCGTAAACAGGCAAGAGACAGACAGTAAACAGACAACAGACAAGCAGTAAATAGACAACAGACAGGCAGTAAACAGACAACAAACAGGCAGTAAATCTTAACAGACAGGCAATATGTAAAGTAAAAAGGACACAAGTGCAAATAATGTGACATTTTATTGTGGCAACGTTTCGCTCTCCAGGATCTATGTTTACCGAAACGTTGCCACAATAAAATATCACATTAGTTGCACTTGTGTCCTTTTACTTTACATACAACAGACAGGCAGTAAACAGACAATAGACAGGCAGTAAACAGACAATAGACAGGCAGTAAACAGGCAACAGACAAGCAGTATACAGACAACGGACAGACAATAAACAGGCAACAGACAGGCAGTATACAGACAACGGACAGACAATAAACAGGCAACAGACAGGCAGTATACAGACAACGGACAGACAATAAACAGGCAACAGACAGGCAGTAAACAGGCAACAGACAAGCAGTATACAGACAACGGACAGACAATAAACAGGCAACAGACAGGCAGTATACAGACAACGGACAGACAATAAACAAGCAACAGACAGGCAGTAAACAGGCAGGAGGCAAGCAAGCAACGGGGTACGTAGGGAGAGTGACGTACTCATTCCGCCTCTGCATTCCTCTCAAGGACGGGGCGAGAGAGACAGTGGAGGAAGGGAGGGAGAGGCAGTGGAGGAAGGGAAAGAGAGAGAGGCAGTGGAGGAAGGGAAAGAGAGACAGTGGAGGAAGGGAGGGAGAGGCAGTGGAGGAAGGGAAAGAGAGAGAGGCAGTGGAGGAAGGGAAAGAGAGACAGTGGAGAAAGGGAGGGAGAGGCAGTGGAGGAAGGGAAAGAGAGAGGCAGTGGAGGAAGGGAAAGAGAGACAGTGGAGGAAGGGAGGAAGAGGCAGTGGAGGAAGAGAAAGAGAGAGAGGCAGTGGAGGAAGAGAAGGAGAGAGAGGCAGTGGAAGACTGGAGGTTGGTAGGGCGATGCTAAGGGAAAGAAAGCGGGAAAAATGGGGAGATGAAGGGAGTGGATGAAGGGGGAAGAGGGAGAATGGGGTAGGGGTTGTTGATACGAGAGAGTGACGAGGAATAGAGAAAGAGAGAGAGAGAGAGAGAGAGAGAGAGAGAGAGAGAGAGAGAGAGAGAGAGAGAGAGAGAGAGAGAGAGAGAGAAAAGGGGGAGGGGAGCTAGGGAGGGAGTGAGGAGGGGTTAGAGAGGAGAGAGGCAATGAATGTACAAGGAATGTTGTGAAAGGCAGTTGAACTGAGGATGTATAAGTGTGTGTGTGTGTGTTAGTGTGTGTGTGTACTCACCTAATTGTGGTTGCAGGGGTCGAGACTCAGCTCCTGGCTCCTGGCTCCTGTGTGTGTGTGTGTGTGTGTGTGTGTGTGTGTGTGTGTGTGTGTGTGTGTGTGTGTGTGTGTGTGTGTGTGCGTGTGTGTGTTAGTTACCATTTTGTCCTAGGCACATGTCGATTAGACACTAGGCCTGTGTGTATGTGATATCAGGTGTGTGTGGTATCAGGTGTGTGTGGTGTCAGGTGTGTATGTGGTATCAGGTGTTTGGTGCCAGGTGTGTGTGGTGTCAGTGTGTGTGTGTGTGTGTGTGTGTGTGTGTGTGTGTGTGTGTGTGTGTGTGTGTGTGTGTGTGTGTGTGTGTGTGTGTGTGTGCGCGCGCGCTATCAGGTGTCGTTTCAGGTGTGTGTGTGGGGTATCAGGTTTGTGCGTGTGTGTGTGTGTTAGTTAGTTAGTTACCATTTTGTCCTAGGCACATGTCGATTAGACACTAGGCCTGTTGTGTGAGTTTGTGTGTGTGTGTGTGTGTGTGTGTGTGTGTGTGTGTGTGTGTGCCAGCCACCATCCTGTCCGTGTGTGTGTGTGTGTGTGTATGTGTATGTGTATGTGTGTGTGTGTGTGTGTGTGTGTGTGTGTGTGTGTGTGTGTGTGTGTATGTGTGTGTGTACTCACCTAGTTGTACTCACCTAGTTGAGGTTGCAGGGGTCGAGTCCGAGCTCCTGGCCCCGCCTCTTCACTGATCGCTACTAGGTCACTCTCCCTGAACCGTGAGCTTTATCATACCTCTGCTTAAAGCTATGTATGGATCCTGCCTCCACTACATCGCTTCCCAAACTATTCCACTTACTGGCTACTCTGTGGCTGAAGAAATACTTCCTAACATCCCTGTGATTCATCTGTGTCTTAAACTTCCAACTGTGTCCCCTTGTTACTGTGTCCAATCTCTGGAACATCCTGTCTTTGTCCACCTTGTCAATTCCTCTCAGTATTTTGTATGTCGTTATCATGTCCCCCCTATCTCTCCTGTCCTCCAGTGTCGTCAGGTTGATTTCACTTAACCTCCCCTCGTAGGACATACCTTTTAGCTCTGGGACTAGTCTTGTTGCAAACCTTTGCACTTTCTCTAGTTTCTTTACGTGCTTGGCTAGGTGTGGGTTCCAAACTGTTGCCGCATACTCCAATATGGGCCTAACGTACACGGTGTACAGGGTCCTGAACGATTCCTTATTAAGATGTCGGAATGCTGTTCTGAGGTTTGCCAGGCGCCCATATGCTGCAGCAGTTATTCGGTTGATGTGCGCTTCAGGAGATGTGCCTGGTGTTATACTCACCCCAAGATCTTTTTCCTTGAGTGAGGTTTGTAGTCTCTGGCCTCCTAGACTGTACCCCGTCTGCGGTCTTCTTTGTCCTTCCCCAATCTTCATGACTTTGCACTTGGTGGGATTGAACTCCAGTAGCCAATTACTAGACCAGGTCTGCAGCCTGTCCAGATCCCTTTGTAGTTTTGCCTGGTCTTCGATCGAATGAATTCTTCTCATCAACTTCACGTCATCTGCAAACAGGGACACTTCGGGGTCTATTCCTTCCGTCATGTCGTTCACAAATACCAGAAACAGCACTGGTCCTAGGACTGACCCCTGTGGGACCCCACTGGTCACAGATGCACACTCTGACACCTCTCCACGTACCATGACTCGCTGCTGTCTTCCTGACAAGTATTCCCTGATCCATTGTAGTGCCTTCCCTGTTATCCCTGCTTGGTCCTCTAGTTTTTGCACTAATCTCTTGTGTGGAACTGTGTCAAACGCCTTCTTGCAGTCCAAGAAAATGCAATCCACCCACCCCTCTCTCTCTTGTCTTACTGCTGTCACCATGTCATAGAACTCCAGTAGGTTTGTGACACAAGATTTCCCGTCCCTGAAACCATGTTGGCTGCTGTTGATGAGATCATTCCTTTCTAGGTGTTCCACTACTCTTCTCCTGATAATCTTCTCCATGACTTTACATACTATACATGTTAGTGCTTCATGTCTGTCTCCTTTTTTAAAGATTGGGACTACATTTGCTGTCTCCCATGCCTCAGGCAATCTCCCTGTTTCGATAGATGTATTGAATATTGTTGTTAGGGGTACACATAGCTCCTCTGCTCCCTCTCTCAGGACCCATGGAGAGATGTTATCCGGCCCCATTGCCTTTGAGGTATCTATCTCACTCAGAAGCCTCTTCACTTCTTCCTTGGTTGTGTGTACTGTGTCCAGCACTTGGTGGTGTGCCCCACCTCTCTGTCTTTCTGGAGCCCCTTCTGTCTCCTCTGTGAACACTTCTTTAAATCTCTTGTTGAGTTCCTCACTTACTTCTTGGTCATTTCTTGTTGTCCTCCTCCTTCCTTCCTTAGCCTGATTACTTGGTCCTTGACTTTTTGTTTTCCTCCTGATGTGGCTGTATAACAGTTTTAGGTCAGATTTGGCTTTCGCTGCTATGTCGTTTTCATATTGTCGTTGGGCCTCCCTTTTATCTGTGTCATATTCTTTTCTGGCTCTACGACTGCTCTCCTTATTCTCCTGGTCCTTTGCCTTCTATATTTCTTCCTTTCCCTAGCACACTTGGTTTTTGCCTCCCTGCACTTTTGGGGTGAACTAGGGGGCTCATCCTGGCTTTCATTTAGTCCTTACCCTTGGGTATAAACCTCTCCTCAGCCTTCTTGCACATTGTTGCTACATATTCCATCATCTCATTAACTGACTTCCCTGCCAATTCTCTGTCCCACTGAAACCCGTTCATGAATTTTCCTATTCCCGTGTAGTCCCCTTTTTTGTAGTTTGGCTTCATTCGCCCTGGCCTTCCTGCTTCCCCTCCACTTTGTAGCTTTTACTGTGTATTCGAAGCTTAAAACCACATGATCGGGGCCCAAGGGGTTTTTCATATGTGATGTCCTCAATATCTGCACTACTCAAGGTGAATTTACTAGGTCCAGTCTTGCTGGTTCATCCTCTCCTCTCTCTCTTTAGTGTCCCTTACTTGTTGGTGCATAAAAGTTTTCCAGTACCACCTCCATCATCTTAGCCCCCCATGTGTCTTGGCCCTATGTGGCTCCAAGTTCTCCCAATCGATCTCCTTGTAGTTAAAGTCGCCCATGATCAGGAGCTTTGCCTGCATGCAATGAGCTCTTCCAGCCCACTGCAGCCAGTGTGTCAACCATCGCTCTATTGCTCTCATCATACTCTTCCCTTTGGGCCCTCCTGCTGTTTCTGTGGTGGGTTTACATCACTGCAATTATCACCTTGGCCCTCCGAGTGAAGTGTTTCCACTATGTAATCGTTTGCTTCTCTGCTGTCTCCTCTCTCCAGCTCATCAAAATTCCATCGGTTTTTGATCAACAGTGCCACTCCACCCCCCCCCCGCTGTTACCTCTGTCTTTCCTCAGGATCTGGAAATCCTGTGGAAATATGGCACTGTTAGTATACCTGTTAGCTTGGTTTCTGTGAGAGCAAATGATGTCCGGTGAAGCCTCTTTAAACTCTTTCGTGCCACTCCTCCCACTTATTTGTTATTCCATCAGCGTTTGTGTACCATACCTTCAGTTTCCTTTCCAACACTGTGGTTTGGGGGGCCTGTGAGGGTGGGAGACCTGGTAGCTTACTGTGGGATTCTATAGCTGGGTGTTGGGTGAAAGCTGTGAGTGTGGATTGTAGTTTGTGTTGGGATGGTGTTCTGAGGATAGTTCTGTGTGTGCTTGACTTGCTGCTCTGTTCTGCTCGATTGACCTCTGCTGGTTCCAACCTTGTCTCCTTTCGTAGCTCCTTTCGCTTTTTTGTCTTCTCCCTCAGCTGCTGTCGTTATGTTTGTGTTCTGTCTCTGTCTAAGAACACCCTCATGTACTTTTCCGAGTATTTCAACAGCAGCTTCTCTTGGAGGATCCTGTTCCTTACTGTTTCTGTCCTGAGAATCAGCTTGATCGGTCGTTTTCTCCCCTTGAAGTACCCCCCCTATTCTCTGAAAGTTTACAGTCTCATCCATGTCTTCTTCACCTATTTCCTTGATGATGTTCCCCAACTCCTTTCTTTCTGACTGCCGTCTTTCCGTGTGTGTCCTTTCCTCTCTCTCCTGAAACCCGTGGATAAACACTGATTTTGCCCTTTCCTCCTCCCATTGCCTCTCCCTCTGTGACTCTGGTTCCTGTCTGTACATGGTCATTTTCTCCCTTGCTTTTTCCAGTGACTCTTGGTAGCATTGTTGTGCCTTTGCATTTGACCTAACCCCCTTCTCTGCCTGCACCCAGCTGCTCTCCCCGTTCACTCCTTGCCCTTCTTTGGCAGGTTTGATATGGCCTTAGAATAATTCACATCTCCCTCCTTCCTGTTCGGCCTCTCAGCTTCATATGCTGTGTCTTCTCTGGTCAATGCCCCCTGTAACTTGCTTCAGCCTGTTTACCTCATCTTCTAGGACCTTTATCCTGGTTATTGCAGTTTTGGCTTGTGCCTCCCAATTCTTCTTCTCCTTTTCCAAACCCCTCTTCTAATTTCGCAGAAAGCTCTATCTCCATTTTTTCAGAAAGCTCTCCTAATTTCTCTCCACTCTTGTTCCATCCTTTTCCACTGCTCCTCCATTTCCCCTCCTCCCTACCAAACCATTCTCATCTGATCCCTGGTTCCTGCGAGTCCCCCCCATATTTTTTTTTTAAGAGAAAGAGAAAGAAGGGAGGATGGGGGAGGGGGAGGTAGGAGAGAGGGAGAGAGTGAGAAAAAAAGGGAGGAGAGGGGGAGATTAGAAGGGAAAAGGGAGAAGGAGAGAGAGAGAGAGAGAGAGAAGAGAGAGAGAAGAGGGAGAGAGAGAGAGAGAGAGAGAGAGAGAGAAGAGAGAGAGAGAGAGAGAGGAGAGAGGGCAAGAGGGGGGAAAGGGGAGAGGGGAGAGAGAGGATAGGGGGAGACAGAGGGAGAGAGAGGATAGGGGGAGAAGAGGGGAGAGAGAGAGAGAGGGAAAGGGAGAGGGGAGAGATAGTGAGAGGGGAGAGAGTTAGAGGGGAGAGACATTAGAGGGGGAAGGTGTTAGAGGGAAGAGATGTTATAGGGGAGAATGGAGAGTTGGGAGAGAAGAGAGATAGCAAAGGGAGAGATAGGTAGAGAGATAGGTAGAGATATAGGTAGAGAGAAATAGGTAGAGAGAGGTATAGGTAGCGAGGTATAGGTATAGAGAGGTATAGGTAGAGAGGGTATAGGTAGAGAGAGGTATAGGTAGAGAGAGGTATAGATAGAGAGAGGTATAGGTAGAGAGAGGTATAGATAGAGGTAGTGAGAGAGATAGGTATAGAGGGAGAGAGATAGGTAGAGGTAGAGAAACAGGTACTGAGAGATAGGTAGAGAGAGATGGGTAAAGAGAGGTAGAGAGATAGGTATTGAGAGAGAAAGAGAGAGAAAGAGTGGGAGGGATTTCAGGTCAGTTAACAGGAAGGTATGAAATCTTGTTAGTTACCATTTTGTCCTAGGCACATGTCGATTAGACACTAGGCCTGTTGTATTTGCGAGTATGTGTGTGTGTGGTGTGTGTGTGTGTGTGTGTGGGGTGTGTGTGTGTGTGTGTGTGTGTTGTGTACTCACCTATTATTCACCTATTTGTGGTTGCAGGGGTCGAGTCCTAGCTCCTGGCCCCGCCTCTTCACCGGTTGCTACTAGACCCTCTCTCTCCCCGCTCCATGAGCTTTATCAAACCTCGTCTTAAAACTGTGTATGGTTCCTGCCTCCACTACGTCATTTTCTAGGCTATTCCACTGCCTTACAACTCTATGACTGAAGAAATACTTCCTACTATCTCTCTGACTCATTTGTGTCTTCAACTTCCAATTGTGGCCTCTTGTTTCTGTGTCCTCCCTGGAACATCCTGTCCTTGTCCACCTTGTCTATTCCACGCAGTATTTTATATGTCGTTATCATGTCCTCCCTGACCCTCCTGTCCTCCAGTGTCGTCAGGCCGATTTCCCTTAATCTTTCTTCATAGGAACATTCCCCTTAGCTCTGGAACTAACCTTGTTGCAAACCTTTGTACTTTCTCTAGTTTCTTGACGTGCTTTATCAAGTGCGGGTTCCAAAAAGGTGCTGCATACTCCAAATATGGGCCTGACATACACGGTGTACAGTGTCTTGAATGATTCCTTACTAAGGTGTCGGAATGCTGTTCTCAGGTTTGCCAGGCGCCCATATGCTGCAGCAGTTATCTGATTGATGTGTGCTTCGGAGACATGCTCGTGTTATACTCACCCCAAGATCTTTCTCCTTGAGTGAGGTTTTGCAGTCTTTGGCCACCTAGCCTATACTCTGTCTGTGGTCTTCTGTGCCCTTCCCCTATCTTCATGACTTTGCATTTGGCAGGATTAAATTCGAGAAGCCATTTGCTGGACCAGGTGTCCAGTCTGTCCAGGTCTCTTTGAAGTCCTGCCTGGTCCTCATCAGATTTAATTCTCCTCATTAACTTCACATCATCGCAAACAGGGACACTTCTGAGTCTAACCCTTCCGTCATGTCGTTCACATATACAAAAATAGCACTGGTCCTAGGACCGACCCCTGTGGGACCCCGCTCGTCACAGGTGCCCACTGTGATACATCATTACGTACCATGACTCGTTGTTGCCTCCCTGTCAGGTATTCTCTGATCCATTGCAGTGCTCTTCCTGTTATATGCGCCTGATGCTCTAGCTTCTGCACTAATCTCTTGTGAGGAACTGTGTCAAAGGCCTTCTTGCAGTCCAAGAAGATGCAATCAACCCACCCCTCTCTCTCTTGTCTTACTTCTGTTATTTTATCGTAAAACTCCAGAAGGTTTGTGACACAGGATTTGCCTTCCGTGAATCCGTGCGTGCGTGAATCCGTTGTGTGTGTGTGTGTGTGTATGTATGTGTGTGTGTGTATGTGTGTGTGTGTGTATGTGTGTGTGTGTATGTGTGCCCCCACTTCTAATTATTCATACTGCTAATAAATATCAGTAGTAATACCATTATTTCTAAAACTACCAACAGTGATTCTAGCACTTATCACTTCTACTTATAAAACACAGAAAGTAATTAGGTTGTAAAATTTAGCTTGTCTCAGCTTCTAGGAGTGTCTGACGTCACCCTCACTAGGCTTCCCCTCACTAGGCTGCTCCTCGCTAGTCAACACTATCTTCACCTTATCTATGCTATTTCTGCTCTAATTCTGGTAATAACTTGCAGGAGTGAGTGACCAGTATCTAACAGTGACGCAAGACCACGATTCAGAACCCCACAACAACCCCAACAGGTGAGTGATACCTTTCCCTGGCAGTGATGCGATGACAAGTTGCCAGATGCTGATGACGTAGTCGTCGTACATACGCCTTCTATCACTATTTTGAAAATTCTTCACCCGTGATCTTTATAACCATATATGCTCATACATCCCGCGTCCCTCAAGTGATTTCACTTATGATAGAATACACTTCACTTATATTAGAATACACTTCACATTCTGTGTTACACTTTATATGTTGATAAATTAGACACATGTGCAACTCTTGGGTATCTTTATTGAGGAAACGTTTCGCCACACAGTGGCTTCATCAGTCCATACGTAGGAGAAACTTGAAGAACAGGAGGAGAATGAGGTAATCAGTCCCTCAACCTTGAGTCGATGTGGTCAGTCCATTAATCTTGAATAGAATATGGCAGATGAGCGGAGAAGCAGCTTATAAACCGTATGGCAGGAGAGATGCAGCAGTCGTAGGTGGTGTCACATTTGTTCAATGTGGAAGTAGGTCGTGACCAAGAATTAGGCAAGCGAAGAATTCCCAAGTATTAAGATCCCAAGAAGTTGCAGTGTCTGACAGGTTTGTAGATGAATGGTTCAGAGAACCGGCATGTTGATAAATTAGACACATGTGCAACTCTTGCACATGTGTTGCACATGTGTCTAATTTATCAACATGTCGGTTCTCTGAACCATTCATCTACAAACACTTTATATGTATAATGTGACACAACTGTTGTGACGTCGCTGCTTCAGCAGGCCTACTGCCACCTGCCCTTGTTATATATTATATTTTTCCTTTCTACTTTTGCTTATTAACTTTTTCACTCTCACTGTATGGTGCCCCACATTTCACTTGTTATCCAATCTCTCGAAATTCTTGAACACCCGCTTCCACACTCACTTGAATCTTTGTATATTTGAATCTGTGTAGCAACAGAAGCCTACTAGCCACTAACGGTTTGACACTGAAATATTAAAGATTTCAGGCTTCCTCTCGACTTTTTTTTAACTATGTGTGTGTGTGTGTGTATGTGTGTGTGTGTGTGTGTGTGTGTGTGTGTGTGTGTGTGTGTGTGTGTGTGTATGTGTATGTGGTGTGAGTGTATGCCATGATTTAACTCTCAATAATATATATTATTTTCGCACAGCTCTTTTCCTGCGATCATAACAAACTCTAAACCCTGGATCTCATTCCATGACTCTATCTACATTTACGTTGGAAAAACCTTGCTAATGTGAAACTTTTCTCATCTATGATGGCGTAATAAGAACATAGGAAAGAAGAAACACTGCAGCAGGCCTACTGGCCCGTGCGAGGCAGGTCCAATTCACCTACTGGCTTAAGCCAATGCCTTAAGGTAGTCAGGTCAGATCTCATTCACTAAAGAAGGAGCACGGCAACTGACTTAGTAGCACAAGCTGGTCAGGTCCAACTCACACCCACTCATGTATTTATCTAACCTATTCTTAAAACTACACAACGTTTTAGCTTCTATAACAGTACTCGGGAGTTTGTTCCACTCATCCACAACTCTATTACCAAATCAGTGCTTTCTTCTATTCTTCCTAAATCTGAATTTTTTCAACTTAAAATCATTGCTACGAGTCCTGTCTATGCTAGATATTTTTAGCACACTATTGACAACCCTTGATTAATTCTTGTGTTTCATTTATACACCTCAGTCATATCCCCCGTAATTCTACTCCTCTCCAATGCATTTATATCCATTCTGTAATACGGTGACCAGATCTGTGCAGCATAGTCTAAATGAGGCCTAACCAAGGATATATAGAGTTGAAGAACAACCTGAGGACTTCTGTTATTTATACTTCTAGAAATGAAGCCAAGAATTCTGTTAGCTTTATTGCGAACACTAATGCACTGTTGTCTTGGTTTCACATTACTGCTAACCAGGACTACTAAATCCTTTTTGCAATCAGTAGTATTAAGATCTACATTATTTAATTTATAGGTGGCATGGTTATTGTCTTGTCCAACATTTAGAACTTTACATTTTTGTATATTAAGCTGCATCTGCCACTTCTCCGACCACTGCGTCAGTCTATTCAAATCATCCTGGAGTGCTCTAATGTCCTCATTAGAATGAATTGGACGGCCTATTTTGGTGTCATCAGCAAATTTGCTTATGTCGCTATTTATTCCCTCATCTGTGTTGTTTATGTAGATTGTAAACAACAGGGGGCCCAACACTGACCCCTGAGGAACACCGCTTGTGACGTGCCCCCATTCTGATTTCTCCCCATTTATGCAAACTCTCTGCTGCCTATTTGTCAACCATGCCTTTATCCATGAAAAAATTTCTCCACCTATTCCATGTGACTTAAGTTTCCATATTCAATACCATGATCTACCTCCTCAAATACCTTAGTGAATAAAGCTAGTAAATTCGTAAGACAGGAACGCCGCTTTGTAAAACCGTGCTGAGATCCATTAATCAGTTTATGCCTTTTAAGATGGCCACGAATTGCCTGGCAATTATTGATTCCATAAATTTTCCCACTATGGAGGTAAGGCTTATTGGTCCATAATTCGAAGCTAAGAACCTGTCACCTGACAAATTGATACACGACACAGATTCTGCTTCTGACTCTCGCCTCGGCAGGTCATAGCAGCTCTCCTTACTTGTTCAGTCTCTCTACGATCCCCGTTGGGAAGGGGAACCTCAACCATCTCCACGATGTCTCATCGTGTGAGAATTAAGCCCAAGTCTGCTGGCGTTGACGACACCACGAAGCTTGAGCTTGCAACCTCACTCAACACTTGTCTTCACGCCAAATTCTCCAAGATTACTTCACTGAAAGAAGCCTTCATCGTTACCTTTCTCGATGATGCTGAACCTGACAAAGTACTTACACCTACAGCCATGAAGACATTAGAAGACCGCGGTTTTACCATCTCCACGTCACCTTACATGCGTGCAAAACGCTCTGTGTTCATGAAACGTCTTGACAGGCTAATCACGAACATGTCTATAGAGGAAATTACGTTATCACTTGAAGACCTCAACACTTGGGCCAAGATTGACTCTGTTTTGAAGATCCCCAACGCTTCCTCGATGCTCAAGGTCACGTTTCTAGACGTTACCATGGCGACCAGAGCACTGTCTGATGGCCTGGCCATCTCTTACTACTACATCAACCCTCGTCAGATTGAGCCTGAACGCTTCACTTACATTACACCTTGTTGGACATGCTACTCGTACAGTCACTCTACTGCCGACTGCCACGTGAAGAACAAGAAGATATGTTCCACCTGTGGGTCTGCAGGTCACGATTTTTGTTCTTACACTTCCACTGCTGCTCCCACTTGCATCAACTGTAAGAGTGACCACCATACTCTTGCAGCCAAATGTCCAGTGCGTAAGGATATCCTCTCTAAGAAACTGAAGGAAGAAACTAAGAAGTCATCTGGAACCTCTCCTTCATACGCTGCAATTGCAAAGATTCAATCAACAACATCCAAGATTCTACAAGCCACTCAACAGTCGTCTCCACCACCTCTCACTACCCAACCTCCACCTGACTATATCTCTACCAAATTCTATTACTGCATGATGTTTGCTCACATACAAAATGCTGCAAAATCTGACTCTTTCAACACGACTATTAATGAACTTCTTGCACTTAACAACATGCCATCATTTAACTTCCCTGCAAGTCCACCATCAGGTGAGATTTTGAAAATAATCCCGAAGATCGTCAGTTTTGAAGCGCCAGGTGACATGAAGGAATTAATAATTGATAACGACGACGCATCCTCTTCTGACTCCTCCAATCAGCATTCACCTGACAACATCCAAGACAGCACCACGCCTGCTATTGGTCAACTGGCTTGTCACACCACGACTAACCAAGATCCTACCCTACCTCCGCCATCAACACCACTTTCCTCAACTCCATCACCGCCTTCTCCACCTCCCTCACGTCCACTACCTGGATCACCACGACGCAATACACCAGATCAATGACTTGCCTAGAACTCATCCAACATCTCCAAGACAACACTGCAAAGTACAACAGCGACGAAAAGCCATTCCCTACCGTCAACCAGATAATCCACCAACTCCAGACCAACGAACTCGTCTACAGCTCTCCCATACGTGTGATGCAACTCTCTAGAACAAAATTCAATGCAATGAAAAGAGGATCAAGAGAATAACCAACTCATCCTGCTTGCTGCCTTCTGACACTCAGCTCCTGCCGCTGCCTTCGCCATCCTCTCCTAGTGAGCCAAGTAACATCATTCAAGCCTCTCCATCTACGCCTCCAGTACTTCGGCACCACATGTCCCAAAGTGGTTGGGCCACTTGCCTTGATTCCTCCTCTTCCCCTCCTTCCCATCCTTTTCCAGTTATTTCCATCCTTCCTTATCCTTCTTCCCATCTCACGACAGCTCTCGTCGTCTTCTTCGATTCGATTCGATTCGACCTGTCACCTGCTTTGTATATACGTATTACATTAGCTATTTTCCATTTGTCTGATACTAAGCCAGTGTTGTAGTGATATGTTGAAAAGATTAGCCAAAGGTATGCTTAGTTCCCCTTTACATTTCTTTAATACCCTTGCAAACAGTTCAACAGGGCCTGGGGATTTGTTAGGTTTTAATTTCTCTATTTGTCTGAGGACCATGTCACTAGTTACCCTAATCGTGCATAGCTTATTATCGACCTGTTCTACATAATCTATTATTTCTGGAATTTCACTAGTACTTTCCTGAGTAAAAATTAAGAGGAAGTAAGTGTTGAAAATATCACACATATCCTTATCACTGTCAGTGATCTGACCAGAGTTACTCTTAAGTGAGCCAATCTTGTTCCTAATCTCAGTTCTGTATACCTGAAAGAACTCTTTTGGGTTAGTCTTCGAATCCCTTGCGACTTTAGCCTCATAATCCCTTTTTGCTTTTCATATTCCTTTTTTCTTATTTCTGCCTTTAATTGAGTACATTGATTTTTTAATTGTTCTTCCCCTCTTTTGATATGACTATATGTGCCTCTCTTTTGACCAATGAAATGTTTTAATCTATTGTTTATCCATATGGTAGCATTTCTGTTAGATCTAATTTCTCTACTCAGAACCAGCTACCTGACCCATAGTCAGGTCATCCCAATTTAGCCCACTCAGGTAATTTCTCAGTCCCATGAAGTCGGCCAAGTGAAAGTCTGGGAGAGAGACTTGATTGCAGTTATCAGGGTAATTCCATGATATATTGAAACTAAGTGATTTGTGATCGCTTTCCCCTAACTCATCATTAACCTCAAGATTATTAATTAGTGATTCTTTGTTGGCAAGAACCAAGTCAATAGATTGTTTCCTCTAGTTGGTTCTGTCACAAACTGTTTCAAAAAGCAATCCTGAACCGTATCAAGAAAGTCACTAGACTCAAGATTTCCTGTCATATTGTTCCAATCAATTTGTCTGAAGTTAAAATCTCCCATTAACACAACATTTTCATATATAGATGCCTTATGAAGTTCGTCCCATAACAGCTTACAGAACTCCCTATCAATTGAGGTTTGGGGCCTATAAATCACACCCAAAATTAATTTGTCACGTCCCTCGAGAAACTGTAGCCAAACAGATTCTATGCCGATGTTTCTAATTTTATATCATGCCTAAGACAACAGTTGAAATTTTCTCTGACTTACATCGCCACTCCACCACCCTTCCTGTTGACCCTATCAATGTGGAATAGTTTATAACCCTGTATGTTGCAATAATATCTATATTACCTGAAGTTGCAAGTAAACTTAACTCATCCATCTTGTTTCTTAAACTCCTACTATTTGTATCGTAAACCTTAAGGGAGCTAGTCACTCGTTGCCCTCTACTATCTCTCTTTGTTTGTTGAACAGTTGCTTTGCCCTCTCGTAATGTCTCGTGTACTGTCTCATCATTAACCGCTATTTCTAACAGAGTTAAACAGAATAAAGGCAGCTTTATCATCTATGGATGTTAGGGAGAATTCTCCTCAAAACAATAAACCCTGACATCACACAGCAGCTACTACTAATACTACTGCTTCCATTACTACTATTACCTACAGCAATTATATTACGCTTTACACCTCACTCAGTACACACACACACACACACACACACACACACACACACACACACACACACACACACACACACACACACACACACACTCACACACACACACACACACACACACACTACACAACAACACACTACACACTAACACACACACACACACACACACACCACACACAACACACACACTCACACACACACACACACACACACCACACACATCACACACACTTGTCTGCATTTTTTGTAACGGCTTGACAAAGTCCTGAGAGCGAAATGTCCACAAGAATGCCGCATTAGTTGCACTTGTGTCCTTATACTAACATGTCTCACTTGCAAGGTATCACAGAGTAGAGTTTCACAGCTTGTTATCATCTTTCTCACCGATTTCCTAAAGGACCACACTCTTTACATTGTGAATTACTGGAGTCTCAGTATTGTGCTCCTCTGTATGTTGAAATTGGTTTAGCATTATTTTTCTTTTTGACACATATGGGCTTGCTAACTTCCTGGAGGGCGAAAACGCAGCCCAGTAACATAGCATCCACAATGCTATGTTGAAATTTACCACTTCATGGATTCCTCGATACTTCACTGGTGATATTCTCAGGTATTAACTCTAGATGCTCTACTCTCTCTCTCCCTCTCTCTCTCAATCTCTCTGCTCTCTCTCTCTCTCTCTCCCTCTCTCTCTCTCTCTCATCTCTCTCTCTCTCTCTCTCTCTACACACACACGGTTTGACAAGGTTAGTTTAAGGATCCCTAGCTTTATTGACAAGCTATTTACAGGTTAAGTATTCCTAACTTTATTGGCAAGCTAAGAGCTGTTACCTACATCAGCTCATTTGAAAGCATTTTTATTGTTATGAGACATACAAGTAGGGAGCAGGATGAAGTTGGAGCCATCTGTGGGCCAGCATTTTCATTTGATCAACTGATTTGATCTCGTTGACATCATAATGCTGTACGAATGTGTTCCATATTCGAGTCATCCTGGGGATAAATGATGTCAGATGAAGTGATGTTCTGGAGAAGGGTACAACCAGAGTGAAGTTGCTGCTTTCTGCCCGTCTTGTGGTATAGAGCTTGTTTCACGCTGTCCTCGAAGTGGATCCAGATGTGGTTCTTTGACAATATTGGCCTTGTACATAACAGTAAGGCCACCCACATCCCTCCTGTGTTGAAGGCTCTGGTGAAATGACAGATCTATCCAGGACTGGTCCAGGCAAGAGATGAGACGTCTTGCTCTGTTCTCTACTCTGTCAAGCAGTCGCAGATGAGATGGGGAGGGGGGCAGGCAAAGCAAGAAAGTGGAGCATACTCAAGGTGTGAGCGTACATGTGCCTCGTACCGAATCTTGCAACCCCTACTGTCAAGCAGATGCCAGATACGTTGAAGTGCTGTAAGCTGCCTGATTGCCTTGCTTGCAAGATTTACAACGTGGTTCTCCATGGTCAGTTTGGAGTCAAATTTCACCCCAAGGATATCAACTTCTTCCCCAGGTGCCAACACTCTCCCATTCATCCTTACTACCGCACCGGCATTATCATCCTGGTGCCTAGAGACCATCATCATTTATGTTTCCTCAGGTGCAAATGTTACTTGCCATCGGTTTCCCCAACCTGATATAGCTCTTAGCTGGTGATTGATGTAGGTTAGAGTAGCTGACACTTCTTCTCTTGGATAAGTGAATGTCAGTGTACAGTCGTCTGCATATGCATGGGATTCTGGGATCATATAAAGAAGGTCATTAAAGTAGACATTCCATAACAATGGTCACAGCACTCTCTCTCTCTCTCTCTCTCTCTCTCTCTCTCTCTCTCTCTCTCTCTTTCTCTCTCACGTGGCCTGTTAATTATCTTTATCTCCCATTTCTATCACATGTCACGCACCCATATCAAATTCCATCATCCATTAGTACTAAACCATACCACAGGAGGGGATAGAACCCGCGATCAGAGAGTCTCAAAACTCCAGACCGTCGCGTTAGCCACTGGACCAGCGGGTTCTGTACCCGCCCGTGGTATGGTTTGTTTGCAATCGAGTCATTACGATTTCGTGAGCCATTAGTACTGAAAATCCATTCCTTAACTTTTACTGATCCTCAGGATATACAATACTTCCTTTATATTACTTAATTATTAGTATAGGAAACATGCCCTTTTGAATAATTTCCTTTAATTTATAGCATAATCGAGGCAAATACAAGTACTTGTGGGACCCCACTGGTTGTATGTTCCCCTTCCCTCCTTTGACGGTGATTTTGTGTGTTTACGATGTTTGGCGGATATTTGCTCTCTGTGTCTTTTATCTGGTAGTAAACCAGCCGGTCAGGTGATCAGGTAGACAGTCAGTCAAGTGATGATGTAGCCAATCGATCAGTCACTCAGTGACACTGATAGCCAGCCAGCTACATAGCCAGCCAGCTACACAGCCAGCCAGCAACATAGCCAGCCAGCTACATAGGCAGCCATCTACATAGGCAGTTAGCTATATAGGCAGCCAGCTACATAGCCAGCCAGTTACATAGCCAGCCAGTTACATAGCCAGCCAGATACATAGCCACCCAGATACATAACCAGCCAGCTAAATAGCCAGCCAGATACATAGCCAGCCACCTAGTCAGCCAGCTAGTCACTAAGCAGGTTTCTCTTCCACATACTCAGCAGCTAGAGACTTACTCTCCCCGCCAGCAGTTCCCAGCTACCGGAAGCAACTAACTTCCGGTCGAGCAAAGCGATTTCCCTGTCACCTAAATGCGAGCTTCAGGTGCTTCTCAACCCTTAACTGCGTCTAATGAAGCTTCAGATGCGTCTCCTGAAGCTTCAGGTTCGACATCTGAAGTTCAAGTGCGTCAACTGAGGCTTCAGAATCTCGTGAAGCTTTAGAAGTTTCTCCTGAACCCTTAGCTGCGTCTAATGAAGTTTCAGATGAGTCTCCTGAAGCTTCAAGTGAGTCTCCTGAAGTTTTAGATGCGTCTCCTAAAGATTCAGGTTCATCGTCTGAAGTTCAAGTGCGTCTCCCAAAGCTTCAAATGCGTCTCCTGAAGCTTCATGTTCGTCAAATGAAGTTCAAGTGCATCTGCTGAAGTTTCAGACGCGATACCTTGAAGCTACAGGTGCGCCATTTGAAGTTCAAGTGTGTCTTCTGAAGCTTCAGGTGGCATCGTCTTCTGGAGTTTCAGGTGCGTCCCCTGAAGCTTCAGGTTCGTCATTTGAAGTTCATCCTCTGAAGTTTCAGGTGCGTCTCCTGAAGCCGACGAGGTATAAACACCATGGCAAGAATGCGAAGAGAAGGCTGGTGAGGAGTCATTCATAAGTGCCTCTGGGTATGTCTGGCCACGTGCCCCTGCCCGAAGCTCTACCCCCTAAAGTAGGTGCCGGAGGTCGCCTTGGGCACCTGTGCAGGCTTATCGGGCGTGAAAGCTCTACTCCTGACGGCACACCCCCAGGAAAAAGTGGCTCTGAGGGAGTGTCAGAGGGGTAGCAGCGGCCAGTGAGGAGGGCGGACTGGTGTGGCTGGCAGGGTAGCCAGCAGACTGGTAAGCTGGCAACCACCGGCTTCCATTCATGCTTGTGCACCTATGTGTGTGTGTGTGTGTGTGTGTGTTGGCGGTGTGTTTTGGTGGTGGTGTGTGGGTGTTGTGTGTGTGTGTGTGTGTGTGTGTGTGGTTGTGTTTGTGTGGTGTGTTTGTGTGTGTGTCTGTGTGTGTGTGCCGGAACTGGTGGAAGTGTAACCAGCCTTGCACGGCCCCTCACTGCACCTCACAGCACTACACACTGCCTCCCCCACACATCACAGCACCACCCCAAACAGCCCTGCTCCACTTAGCACCGCCCTTCTCTGTAAGGCTGCACTTCAACGACCCGCACAGCCCACCACAGGAAAGCCTCGCGAATTCCTAGCAGCATCGCTCCACTCCTTATCCCACTATGTAGCAGTTCACTGCATACGATAGCGAGATTATCATAACATGACGGTTCCTGGCAGATGGATTGGCAGTGATAGTCCCATCAAACAGACCTCCTCTCAGACTTCCTTGATACCATGCTTCCCTGCTGCCATGCTTCCTTGATACCATGCTTCCTTGATACAATGCTTCCTCGATACCATGCTTCATTGATACCATGCTTCCTTGATACCATACTTCCTTGATACCATGCTTCCTTGATACAATGCTTCCTCGATACCATGCTTCATTGATACCATGCTTCATTGATACCATGCTTCCTTGATACCATGCTTCCTTGATACAATGCTTCCATGATACCATGCTTCATTGACACCATGCTTCCTTGATACCATGCTTCATTGATACCATTCTTCCCTGATAACAATCTTCCTTGATGCCATTCTTCCCTGATGCCATGTGTCCCTGGTACCATGCTTCCCTGGTACCATGCGTCCCTGATACCATGCTTCTCTGATACTATAACAATGAATTAATGTACAATTATTATGGATTTCATCACATATTGCATTACCCTGTCATGATAAAGTTAATAAGTTAGCCAGAGAAAGTAACCTGAAGGAAAATATGAAACATAAATCTGGTACGTCTGTGTCTATCATTACGAATAATTTTCGGAGAGAAATAAATAAGGAAATTAAATGTTATAGGAATGCAGTTAAAAGCCTCTGTTGATCTATCTCTCAATATGATAACATGAGGGTAGATAAATACTTTTCTGGAGTAACTTGGAGTATGAGCAGACTGAATAATGTTGCAGTAGCCAGGCTTAGGCTTGGTTACTAGTACTTCTGGCAGTTTGGTAGACACATAGAGGATGATCAAATCAAAAAATGTGTGGTCAGCCCTATGGTCTCTATCTTCAACACTATCTGCTTAATTGTCCACTTATTAAGAAATATAGTGATAGCATAATAACGTATGTGATATGTCAAGATACATTATTAATGAAAATTAGATACCAGACACATTGTGCAAATTGCCTAATTTCAGATGCACGCTTGTTATCCCCTTTGGGGCCTAGTACCTAGGTCTTTTGTGTATCCACATGCTCTTGCGCTAACATGCACGGGATGGACATGCTGTGCACAGTAAACTAGCCACTTCATCAGCAGAATCTCATCATCTGATACATTGCCTTTAGACTACTTCTTGTGAGGGGTGGTGGAGGGGATGTGTTTACCCAGATACCAGCAGCTGACATGACAACACTCACTGCTAGAATCAGTGATGACACAGGGAATGTCAACACTGAATTTGTTGATCAACACTTCACACGTGCACTAGAGGTGCACTGGCTGGGCGTACATAGACTAGACGATCGTCAAGTTGCTTAAAAATTAAATAAGTTCGGTTATTATAGGGTAAAAACTACACTTTCATATATATTTTCTATTTTTTTTTGAAAAAAAAAGAAAGAGGTGGACATTCATATAATTCGTAGAAGGGAGTGGACTCAGGGGATGGAGAGGTTCTACTCTGGTGTTGGGCTCAGTCTCTCATACAGTGATATAAGCTGACTGTTGTTTTTTTTTTTTTCAACAAGTCGGCCGTTCCCACCGGCAGGGTGACCAAAAAAAAGAAAAGAAACCCCAAAAGAAAATTCTTTCCCTCATTCATTTCAACACTTTCACCCACCCCGCACATTATCACTGTTTTGCGAGGGCTCAGAATACAACGTTTTGAAGCATATACAATAAAGATACCAACATATCCCTCCAAACTCCCCATATCCAAACCCTCCTTTAAAGTACAGGCATTGTACTTCCCATTTCCAGGACTCAAGTCCCGACAATAATGAAAAAAACCCGGTTTCCCTGTCCCTTCACTAAATATTACCCTCACACTCCAACAGATTTCAGGTCCAAGTACCATTCGTCTCCATTCACTCTATCTAACCGCTCCGCACGCTTGCTGGAAGTCCAAGCCCTTACCACAAAACCTCCTTTACCCCCTCTCTCCAACCCTTTCGAGGACGACCCCTACCCCGCCTTCCTTCCCCTATAGATTTATATGCTTTCCATGTCATTCTACTTTGATCCATTCTCTCTAAATGACTGTTGTTACAATGTTTAATTTGTAGCAGTCACATCCTGGAACATTACGTCTCAGTATATAAGGTTACACTTTTTGCTGCTTCCATGTGTCTGTGATCGAATGTATTTTATTTAATAATATTATGTGTCTAATTAAGTGCTCATTTTTCTTAACGATGAATTCCGGTACATTTTTATACTTGTTTAATGCAAATTTATCACCAAGTAAATAAATGGTTTAGAAAACCGATAAGTTGATAAATGAGACACATGTGGAACACTTGGATATCTTATTCAGGAACGTTTCTCCAGGCAGTGGCTTCTCAGTCCAGTGCAGAGAAAGGTGGAAGATGAGGAGTTTGAGGTAATCAGTCCCTCAGCCTTAGAGTCTATATTTTCAGTCAGTCAGTCTTGTCAAAAATTTGCCTGGGACACATTTCCTGAATAAAGATGTCCAAATGTTGCACATGTGTCTCATTTAACAGGACACATGTGTAACATCTGCCTGTCCTTATTATGAAGAAGTTTCATAACCTTGACGATATTGTACACCATTAATTATTATACCGAGCCTCTCTCTCTCTCTCTCTCTCTCTCTCTCTCTCTCTCTCTCTCTCTCTCTCTCTCTTCTCTCTCTCTCTCTCTCTCTCTCTCTCTCTTGAGTAACTCAAAAGGGAAAATTTCCTCATGCACAAACTTTTATTCATCAGCTTTCATTTTTAAGTTAAATGACTGATATATTTCAGAAAAATATGTTTCTGTCGAGTGATGTGTGAGTGTTGTCAGCGGCAGACGAGTCTCAGACGTGTGTTGAGGCACCGCAAAGTTAAACACAAAGTCTACCTACCTGGAGTCTACCTGGAGGGTATTCCGAGGATCAACGCCCCCGTGGCCCGGTCCACGACCAGTCCTCCCGGTGGATCAGGGCCTAATCCACCACGCTGTTACTGCTGGCCGCACGTAGTCCAACGTACTAACACAACCTGGCTGATCCGGCACGATTTTAGATATCTGTCCAGCTCCCTCTTGAAGACAACCAGGGGTCTATTGGTAATTTCCTTATGGGCTGGTGGGAGGTTGTTGAACAGTCTTGGGCCCCGGACACTTATTGTGTTTTCTCATAGTGTACCAATGGTGCCCCTACTTTTCACTGGGGGTATGTTGCATCGCCTGCCAAGTCTTTTGCTTTTGTAGGTAATGATTTCTGTGTGCAGGTTAGGGACCAGTCCCTCTAGAATCTTCCAGATGTAGATTATGATATATCTCTCTCGCCTGCACTCCAGTAAGTACAAGTCAAGTGCTTCCAGGCAGTTAAGGTGTTTGATGGAACTTATATGTGCAGTAAAAGTTCTCTGTACATTCTCCAGATCTGCAATTTCACCTGCCTTTAACGGAGATGTTAATGTACAGCAATATTCCAGCCTAGAGAGAACAAGTGATTTAAAAAGGATCGTCATTTGCTTGACATCTTTTGAATGTTCTCATTATCCATCCTATCAACCATACCCCCGGCCGGGATTGAACCCGCGGTCATAGAGTCTCAAAACTCCAGCCCGTCGCGTTAGCCACTAGACCAGCTAGCCACAATAAGATTCATCCAACTAGGTATATTTCTACACCATAGGAAAGTTAGCACAGGCACCTCTGTGACCACAAATGCAAGTTTTTACAGACGAATCTCCAGCTAGCGTGGCCGTGACGAACTCTAGCTCAAGTCCCTTCACTGCCGTCAACATGACTTAAGAAATCGTAATGACACGATTGCAAATAAACCATACCCCCGTGTCATTACGATTTCTTAAGTCATGTTGACGGCAGTGAAGGGACTTGAGCTAGAGTTCGTCACGGCCACGCTAGCTGGAGATTCGTCTGTAAAAACTTGCATTTGTGGTCACAGAGGTGCCAGTGCTAACTTTCCTATGGTGTAGAAATATACCTAGTTGGATGAATCTTATTGTGGCTAGCTGGTCTAGTGGCTAGCGCGACGGGCTGGAGTTTTGAGACTCTATGACCGCGGGTTCAATCCCGGCCGGGGGTATGGTTTATTTGCAATCGTGTCATTACGATTTCTTAAGTCATCCATCCTATCAGTTTCCTCGCAGATGTGACAAATGGCATTGTTGTGGTCCTTGAAGGTGAGGTCTTCGGACATTACCACACCTAGGTCCTTCACATTACTTTTCCGCTCTATTGTGTGATTAGAGTTTGTAGTATACTCAGTCCTAGCTATTATTTCCTCCAGTTTTCCATAACGGAGTAGTTGGAATTTGTCTTCGTTGAACATCATATTGTTCTCTGTTGCCCATTGGAAAACTTGGTTTATATTTTCTTGGAGCTTTGTCGTGTCCTCAATGGATGACACTCTCATGCAGATCCTAGTATCGTCTGCAAAGGATGATACATTACTGAGGTTTACATCTCTGTCTATGTCTGATATGAGAATGAGAAACAGGATAAGGGCGAGTACTGTGCCTTGTGGAACAGAACTCTTCACTATGGCAGCAGGCGATTTAGCTCTGTTTACCACTACTCTTTGTGTGAATCAACATAGTAACTGACACAACTCACTTATTAATAACATTAACCATATTGCCCTTAAAAAGGGAAAGAGAAAATCACAGAACGGAAGCGGCTAGAACCTATGTCACTTGAGTCCTGAAACGTGATCACAGGTCAGCGTGCCTATTAGAGCCAGTTGACCAGTGGTTAACGCACTGGCTTGTGAGGTTTAAAGACTCGCTTACCATGGGTTCGAGCCTCCACCCCTCACCTTCGTTCTGTGATTTCTCCGCAGTCGTGTCATTAGCATTTCGTGAGTCATAAAGAGCGAGTCAGAATCAATGCACTTTTCCAGAAATCGTTCATTTCGTAAAAAAGATAATAATAATTTGTAAATCTTAGCAATTTAATTTTTCATTCAGATTTTATTGTCCTGGAAGAATAATGAGACTCAATATTGAAAAGTTTAAATCAAATTTAAAAAAAAAATTATAATCACAAGAGTAGAAAAACGAAATTGAACATAAGAGGTTTTAACTTCCAGTCACATATAAACTAATGTTATCAAGAGATACACATGCATAATATACTTAAATATTCTTGAACAAACAGAAGGATAGACATGGAGTTGAACCGTAGTTCACTGTGTCACTGAGCCTCGAAACTGTGTCACTGAGCCTCGAAACAGTGCCACTGAGCCTCGAAACTGTGTCACTGAGCCTCGAAACTGTGCCACTGAGCCTCGAAACAGTGCCACTGAGCCTCGAAACTGTGTCACTGAGCCTCGAAACTGTGCCACTGAGCCTCGAAACTGTGTCACTGAGCCTCGAAACTGTGTCACTGAGCCTCGAAACTGTGGCACTGAGCCTCGAAACAGTGCCACTGAGCCTCGAAACAGTGCCACTGAGCCTCGAAACTGTGTCACTGAGCCTCGAAACTGTGCCACTGAGCCTCGAAACAGTGCCACTGAGCCTCGAAACTGTGTCACTGAGCTCGAAACTGTGCCATGAGCCTCGAAACTGTGCCACTGAGCCTCGAAACTATGCCACTGACCCTCGAAACAGTGTCACTGAGCCTCGAAACAGTGCACTGAGCTCGAAACTGTGTCACTGAGCTCGAAACAGTGCCACTGAGCCTCGAAACTGTGTCACTGAGCCTCGAAACTATGCCACTGAGCCTCGAAACTGTGCCACTGAGCCTCGAAACAGTGCCACTGAGCCTCGAAACTGTGTCACTGAGCCTCGAAACTGTGCCACTGAGCCTTGAAACTATGCCACTGAGCCTCGAAACTGTGCCACTGAGCCTCGAAACTGTGCCACTGAGCCTCGAAACTGTGCCACTGAGCCTCGAAACTGTGCCACTGACCCTCGAAACTATCCCAAACTGAGCCTCGAAACTGTGTCACTGAGCCTCGAAACTGTGCCACTGAGCCTCGAAACTGTGCCACTGAGCCTCGAAACTATGCCACTGAGCCTCGAAACTGTGCCACTGAGCCTCGAAACTATGCCACTGAGCCTCGAAACAGTGCCACTGAGCCTCGAAACTGTGTCACTGAGCCTCGAAACTGTGCCACTGAGCCTCGAAATAGTGCCACTGAGCCTCGAAACTGTGCCACTGAGCCTCGAAACTGTGCCACTGAGCCTCGAAACTATGCCACTGAGCCTCGAAACTTACTTAAACTGATTTTACAAGCAGCACTTCTGATACGTGTCTGTGTCAGCGGCAGCAACTGTGACCATCCTACTGTCTCGTCCAACTTGTGTTCATTCTTCTCAGAATAAGTTGCAATGAATGTCTGTTTGATTATATGTGATATACGAGGTTGTAATTAATAGCAAATATTAACAACAGGGTCAGTAATAGTCTTAATTATTTTTAAACGTTCAGTGGCCTTAAAAATTTTCATCCTTGTTCAAGGTTGTTCATCTGCTGATGAATAATTCAGTGAAAATTCATGAGTTCAGCTTACAGCCGTGTTCCTTGCAGCTGTGCTCCTTGCAGCCGTGTTCCTTGCAGCTGTGCTCCTTGCAGCCGTGTTCCTTGCAGCTGTGCTCCTTGCAGCCGTGTTCCTTGCAGCTGTGCTCCTTGCAGCCGTGTTCCTTGCAGCTGTGCTCCTTGCAGCCGTGTTCCTTGCAGCTGTGCTTCTTGCAGCCGTGTTCCTTGCAGCTGTGCTCCTTGCAGCCGTGTTCCTTGCAGCCGTGTTCCTTGCAGTCGCGTTCCTTGCAGCCGTGTTCCTTGCAGTCGTGTTCCTTGCAGCCATGTTCCTTGCAGCCGTGTTCCTTGCAGCCATGTTCTTCGCAGCCGTGTTCCTCGCAGCCGTGCTCCTTGCAGCCGTTTTCCTTGCAGCCGTGTTCCTTGCAGCCGTGTTCCTTACAGCCGTGTTCCTTACAGCCGTGATCCTTACAACTGTGTTCCTTGTAGCCGTGATCCTTACAGCCATGTTCCTTGCAGCCGTGTTCCTTGCAGCCATGTTCTTCGCAGCCGTGTTCCTCGCAGCCGTGCTCCTTGCAGCCGTTTTCCTTGCAGCCGTGTTCCTTGCAGCCGTGTTCCTTGCAGCCATGTTCCTCGCAGCCGTGTTCCTTGCAGCCGTGTTCCTTACAGCCGTGTTCCTTACAGCCGTGATCCTTACAACCGTGTTCCTTGTAGCCGTGATCCTTACAGCCATGTTCCTTGCAGCCGTGTTCCTTGCAGCCATGTTCTTCGCAGCCGTGTTCCTCGCAGCCGTGCTCCTTGCAGCCGTTTTCCTTGCAGCCGTGTTCCTTGCAGCCGTGTTCCTTACAGCCGTGTTCCTTACAGCCGTGATCCTTACAGCCGTGTTCCTTGCAGCCGTGTTCCTTGCAGCCGTGTTCCTCGCAGCCGTGTTCCTTGCACCATCGGCTGCCATACTTCCAAGTTCATCCCAACTCAGCTTAACCTTGCTCAGATTCACTCAATACTTTTAGTACATTTCCTGTTATCAGCAGAATCCGTCGTGTCCTGCAGTGCACACACCTTTTCTCTAATTCAAAATTAGAAACTATGCCCCTAATAGAAATTAGAAGTTGAGAAATGTCTTAAAAAAGAGTAATTGCTCTCATTAAGCACCTAAGAAAGATATTGAAATTATTTTGACTTATCAATGAGTGAGTTACCCAGCTGTTCTTCCGTGTCCTCAAAACATCTGGTGATTGTAAATGCAGATAAATATTCATTTTCCCTTATTCATCATTCAGCTTCTCGTAGTTTTCCTTTATATTTACACCTTTTCATGCTGAGTTCGTATACTCAAGGAATATCTCCTTTATTCCCGAGCATCTCTTGTCCAACTCTTCATTGCTGACTGGTCTGCCACCCTCATTAATATCTGATCAGCTTGATAGATATCCCACACTGACGATCCATTTTTCTCCGCTACTCCTCCAAAAGATGTTTTGATCTGATCTTCTCTGTCCACACTTTTTCCTTGCAACGATCAACAGTTCCCGGCACTTGTTTCTCGGTGGTTTTAAGCATTGTACTGCTCAACAACATGTTCAGTGTATATCAGCAATCAGGCTTTGTTATTTCACAAAACAAAGCATAAGCCATAATCCACCTTGCTTTCAATACACGACGTTCTTGTTTTCTTCTCTTCAGTGAAGCAGTCGTCTTCCGTGAAGCCATCTTTAGAAGAGCAGCCGTGGAATATAACTTGACAATTACATTTGCACTTCATTGGTGTTCTCATTGTGCCACTGCCACAAACTGTGCCTTTCTAACTGTGCCTCACTATCTGTGCCTCCTGTATTCACTGTGCCTCCTTAACTGTGCCTTTCTAACTGTGCCTCACTATCTGTGTGTCCTGCATTCACTGTGCTTCCTTAGTCCCTATATACACTGTACCTCCCTAGTCCCTATATACACTGTACCTCCCTAGTCCTTATATACACTGTGCCTCCCTAGTCCCTATATACACTGTGCCTCCCTAGTCCCTATACACACTGTACCTCCCTAGTCCCTATATACACTGTGCCTCCCTAGTCCCTATACACACTGTGCCTCCCTAGTCCCTATATACACTGTGCCTCCCTAGTCCCTATATACACTGTACCTCCCTAGTCCTTATATACACTGTGCCTCCTAGTCCCTTATACACTGTGCCTCCCTAGTCCCTATACACAAATGTACCTCCCTAGTCCCTATATACACTGTGCCTCCCTAGTCCCTATACACACTGTACCTCCCTAGTCCCTATATACACTGTGCCTCCCTAGTCCCTATACACACTGTGCCTCCCTAGTCCCAATATACACTGTGCCTCCCTAGTTCCTATATACACTGTGCCTCCCTAGTCCCTATACACACTGTGCCTCCCTAGTCCCTATACACACTGTGCCTCCCTAGTCCCTATACACACTGTACCTCCCTAGTCCCTACATACACTGCGCCTCCCTAGTCCCTATATACACTGCACCTCCCTAGTCCCTATACACACTGTGCCTCCCTAGTCCCTATACACACTGTGCCTCCCTAGTCCCTATACACACTGTGCCTCCCTAGTCCCTATACACACTGTACCTCCCTAGTCCCTATATACACTGCGCCTCCCTAGTCCCTATATACACTGCGCCTCCCTAGTCCCTATATACACTGTGCCTCCCTAGTCCCTATACACACTGTGCCTCCCTAGTCCCTATATACACTGTGCCTCCCTAGTCCGTATATACACTGTGCCTCCTTAGTCCCTATATACACTACCTCCCTAGTCCTTATATACACTGTGCCTCCCAAGTTTCTACATACACTGGGCTTCCCGAGTTCCTATATACACTGTGACTCCCGATGTTAAAACGTGCCTCCCTACATACACAGTGCCTCCCTACATGCACAGTACCTCCCTACATGCACAGTGCCTCCCCATATACACAGTGCCTCCCTCCACAGACAGTGCCTCCCCATATACACAATGCCTCTCCATATACACAGTGCCACCCTCCATACACAGTGCCGTCCTCCACAAACAGTGCATCCCTACATACACAGTGCCTCTCTACAAACACAGTGCCTCCCTACATTCACAGTGCCACCTTACACAGTGCCTCCCTACTTACACAGTGCCTCCCTAGTTACACAGTGCATCCATACATACACATTGTTTCCCTACATACACAGTGCCTCCTTTCACACAGTGCCTCCCTACATACACACTGCCTCCCTACACACACAGTGTCTCCCTACATACACAGTGCCTCCCTACACACAGTGCCTCCCTACATACACAGTGCCTAACCACACGCACACAGTGCCTCCCTACACACAGTGCCTCCCTACACACAGTGCCTCCCTACATACACAGTGCTTCCCAACATACACAGCCCCTCCCTACACACACAGTGCCTCCCTACACACACAGTGCCTCCATGCATAATCATTGCTTCCCTACAAACACAGTGCCTCCCTACATACACAGTGCGTCCCTACACACACAGCGCCTCCCTACATACACACTGCTTCCCTAAATACACAGTGCCTCCCTACATACAGAGTGCCTCCCTACACACACAGTGCCTCCCTACACACACAGTGCCTCCTTACATACACAGTGCCTCCTTACATACACAGTGCCTCCCTACATAAACAGTGTCTCCTTACACACAGTGCCTCCCTACACACACAGTGCCTCCCTACATACACAGTGCCTCCCTACATACACAGTGCCTCCCTACATACACAGTGCTTCCCTACACACAGTGCCTCCCTACACACAGTGTCTCCCTACTTACACAGTGCCTCCCTATATAAACAGTGCCTCCCTATATACACTGTGCCTACCTACATACACAGTGCCTCCCTACACACAGTGCCTCCCTACACACAGTGTGCCTTCCTACATACAACAGCCACCCTACACACACAGTGCTTCCCTACATACACAATGTCTCCCTACACACAGTGCCTCACTACACACACAGTGCATCCCCACACAGAGTGCCTCCCTACACACAGTGCCTCCCTACACACACACTGCCTCCCTACACACACACTGCCTTCCTACACACACACACTGTCTCCCTACATACTAAGTGCCTCCCTACATACACAGTGCCTCCCTGCACACACAGTGCCTCACTACATACACAGTGCCCCCTACAGAGACAGAGTCTCCCAGCATAAACTGTGCCCCCCTAACAGACAGGTTGGCGAAACACGTTTTCCCCAAAACCGGGTTTTTCCAAAAAAAAATTTTAAAAAAAGGTTTTAAAGGGGGCCTAAAACCCCGTGCCCCAAAAGTGCCCAAAAATGTCCCCCAAAACCCCCTTTTTAAAAGGCAAACGTTTTTAACCCGGGCCCCCTAAATTTTAAACACTTTCCTTTAAAAAAGGGGTTTTAAAAGGCCCCCCAAAAATGCCCCCCCTTTTTCCCCCCCAAAACTGTGTTAAAAATTTTTTTCCCCCGCCCCCCCTTTTAAAACCCGGGGTTTTAATTTTTTAAAAAGGGAAACCCCCCAAAAAGGTTTCCTTACCAAGTTTCAGTGTTAACCCAGGGCCCCCAATCCCCTAAAAGTTTTTTTAAAAACCTGTTACCCAAATTTTGTTTAAAATGTTCCCAAAGGTTAAATCCCCCCCCTTTGAAAAGTGTAAAAAAAGGTTTACGGGGGAAAAAGGCCTTTGGCTCCCGAATGTTGGGAGAAGGTTTTTGTAAGCTGAATTCACGGTCTTTTTTAATAAGGTTTTAAACCCCGGTTTCCCAAATTTTTAGCATTATTTTTGGGATAAGGCCAATAATGGCCAAAAAATCATGGTTATTGCTTTTTTGGGTTTTGGTGGGGAAATGGTCGATATGTGTTCCAAACGGGGCCCCAGAAAAAACCTGTGTTGGGAAATTGTTAAAAAGTTTCCCCAGCCCTTTTTTAAACCTTGCCCCCGAAAAGGTTAAAAACGTGTCCCCCAGAAAACCTGTGTTCCGCTACCTGTGTTCCCAGCTAATTTTCCCCAGACAAATGTGTCCCCCCGCATACACGTTTTTTCCCCGCATACAGGGGCCCCCCAGCCCCTGTTTTCCCCCAGCAAAATGTCCCTCCCGGGCTACACTGTTTTCCCCCAGTTCATGGTCCCCCCAGATACATGGTACCGCTACAGTCCCCCAGCATACAGTGCTACATCCCTTGCCCCCCAGCAAAACCTGTGCCCCCCAATACACGGGTTCTCCCATTCAGTGCCCCCAGCATCACTGTGCTCCCACAACACGGTCTCCCAGCATACACTGTGTCCCCCAGAACACTGTGCCCCCAGCAACAGTGTCCCCCAGATACATGTTCCCCAGCAACATGTGCCCCCAGAATCAGTGTTCGAGCATCACGTGCTCCAGTATACATGGCCCCCCATCATACACTTTGTCCCCCAGCTACATGTCCCCCCAGCACACATGTGTCCCGCATAATGGCTCCCCATACACTGTTTTCCCCCGCTACCGTTTTCCCCCCAGATACACTGGTCCCCCACTACACGGCCTCCCAGCATATATGTGTCTCCCCATACATTGTTTTCCCACACATGTTCTCCCAGTAACGGCCCCTCCAGCATACTGTTTTCCCCCAGCACGTGTCTGATACAGGGTGCCCCGCATACACGGTCTCCACATTCATGTGTCTCCCACAAAAAACTTGCCCCCCCAGAAATGTCCCCTCCCAATACACTGTGTTCCTTACCGTGTCTCCCAGCAACTGGGGTTCACAGCATCACTGTGCCCCCCCAGCAACACTGGTCCCCCACATACCCCGTGTTCCCCGATAACGTGCCCCCCAATAACTGTGCCTCCGATAACTTGTTCCAAGCATAAAACTGGTCTCCCATTTTACACGTGCCCCCCAGCATAACTTTTCCCCCAGCAAACTGTCCCCCCGCACCCCCGGTTTTCCCCCAGCATACCTGTGCCCCCAGGATACACTGTTTTCCCAGATCCTGGTTCCGAACCTGTGCTCCCAGTACATTGTCCCCCGATAAAACTTTGCCCCCAGTACACTGTGCCCCCCGATAACTGTTTTCCCCGAGATACAGTGTCCCCCGTATAAGGCCCTCCCATATACCTGTGCCCCCAGCATACATGGCCCCCCGACACGGTTCCAGCTAACTGTCCCTCCGCTACAGGCCTCCCAAACACTGTGTCTCCCGCATAAGTGTCCCCCAGTTACACTGTGCCCCCCACTATACGTTTCCCCCAGATCACTGGCCTCCAGCCCACTGTGTCTCCCCTACATGTGCCTCCAGCAAACACTGCGTCTCCAGCATCTGCGCCTCCCCAAATTCCCCCCAATTTCCCGGGTTTTTCCCCAATCACTGGCCCCCCCAGCATACATTCCCCCAGCATACACTGGTTCCGCATACACTGTGTCTCCCCATAATGTCCCTTCGCATACACTGTGTTAGCATACATGTGCCCCGCCACATGTGTTCCCCCGATACATGGCCCAGCATAAACTGTGCCCCCAATTACATGTGCCCCCCAATATGTTTTCCCCCCAGCATACACGGTCCCCCGATCACGTGCTCCCATCACTGTTTTCCCCGCATACATGTGCCCCCCAGCCCACTGTGTCCCCCGCATACACTTTGCCCCCAGGAAAACCTTTCCCAGTACACTGTGCCCCCCGCATAACTGTGCCCCCAGATACACTGTGTCCCCGCTTTCCTGTACCCCCCAGCATACATGTGTCTCCAAGAAAATGGTTCCCATATCACTGTGCCCCCACAAACATGTTCGTTAACGTGCCTCCACACACATTGGTCTCCCGCAACACTGTCCCCAGAATACATTTTTCCCTCCAGATACAGTTTCCCAATACACTGTGTCTACAGTAACTGTCCCCCCAAAATTTACTGTTCTCCCAGTACACTGTGCCCCCAAACCCAACATGGTCTCCCGCATACATGTGCCCCAAAAAACTGTGCTCCACATACACTGGTCCCAGCAAACTTTCCCTCCCCATACATGTGTCCCCTAACATACACGTGTTCCCACATCCTGTTCTCCAGCTACACTGGCCCCCCGCATACACTGTGTTATCATCAGTTCTCCCGATAACTGTGTTCCCAATCAGTGCCTCCCAGCTACCTGTGTCTTCCAGCTCCTTTCTCCAGCTCATTTGCCCCCCAGCAACACTGTGCCCCCCCAGATACATGTTTTCCCCCAGATCCGTGCCCCCCAAATCACTGTGTCTCCAGAAACGTGCCCCAGCCAACGGGTTCCCCCAGATCCACTTCCCTCCAGCAAACACTGTGTCTCCACATACACGGGCCCTCCCAGCAAAACATGTGTTCCCAGCATACACTGTGCCTCCCCCGGCATCACTGTGCCCCCCAGCATACACGTGTCCCCAGCATCCCTTGTCCCTCCCAATACACTGGTCCCCCAGCTTTACATGTGCCCCCAGATACACTGTTTTTCCCCTGATTAAAACTTCCCTCCCAGCATCACTGGCCCCCCGGTTTTCACGGTTCGAAAACCGTGCCTCGGCTACACGTGTTCAAGCAGCACTGTGCTCCCGCTACATGTGCTCCCAGATAACTTCCTCTCAGTTTTCATGTGTCCCCCCGCAGATACTGTGTCTCCCAGCAACCTGTGTCTCCCAGAAACCCCTGTGTCTCCCAGCAGAACTGTGTCTCCACAGACACTGTGTTCCCCCAGCATCATGGTTCGCATACATGTGTCCCCCCAGTGTAAAAGTTCCCCCCAGAATACACTGTTTTCCCCCGTAACACTTTTCCCATTGCATACTGTTTCCCAGCAACCTGGTTCCCCAGAAAACACTGTTTCCCCCAGCTTACACTGTTTCCCCCGAAAACACGGTGTCCCCACAGACACAGTGCTTCCCAAGCCGTGCCCCCCAGCATCCTGTGTGTCCGATACACTGTGATCTCTACATACTCTGTTTTCCCCCAGCATACACTGGACCCTTACATCAAGGTCCCAGCTTACGCTGTGGCCTCCCTAATCACGGGCCCCCGCATACATGTGTCCTCGCAACACTGTGTCTCCCAATCAGTGCCCCCCCGCATACGCGTCCCTCCCTACATACCGTGTCCCCCAGATCCCTGTGGCTCCCTACACACATGGGTTTTCCCCCAGCATACACTGTGCCCCCCTACATACAGTGTTCCCCCAATCACTGTGGCTCCCTACATCACTGTTCCCCCCAGATCCCGTGTCCCCCAGCATACACGTGGCTCCCAATTTACACTGGCCCCCCTACAACACTGTGTCTCCCAGCATACACTGTGTCCCCCAGATACACTGTTTTCCCCCAGAACACTGTGGCCCCCTACACCATGGTCTCCACATACATGTGGCCCCTACAACATGGGGTCCCCGCATACACTGTGCCTCCCTACATACACTGTGTCCCCCCAGCTCATTTGGGCCCCTACATCACTGTGTCTCCAGCATACCGTGTTCTAGCATCCTGTGTCTCCAACACTGTGTCTTCCTACTCTTTGTTCTCCCACATACACTGGTCTCCGGGTTTTTACTATTCTTCCCTACATACATGTGCCTCCCACATACATTTTGCTTCCAAAATCACTGTCTCCACATACATTTTGCCTCCCAAATATGGTTCACAGATCATTGTGGCTCCTCAAACAATGTGCCTCCAACTACACTGTGTCCCCCATATCACAGTTCCCCCACATACACTGGCCTCCCAACATAACTGGCTCCCCATACAGGGGCCCTTCCTATTACCAGTGTTTCCTTACATGCACTGGTTCCCTGATCACGTCCTCCTACAAACAGTGTCCCCCACATACACTTTGTTCCCTACATCACTGGTCCCTACATACACGTTCTTTACATACACTGTGTCCCCCTCATACGGTGCCCCCCTAATAATTTTCCCCCTACATACACTGTTTCCCCTACATAAGTTCGTCAACACTGTGACCCCTACTACGCTTTTCCCTCCCTAATAACTGTGTTCCCTATTAACGTGTTCCCCCTACACGTTTTCTCCTACACCCACTGTGATCCCTACATGCACTGCGACCCCCCTATTACACTGTGCCCCCTACATACACTTTTCCCCCCAATACACATGCCCCCCTCCTAACGTTTTCCCCCCTAAATACTTTGCCCCCCCTACTTTAATGTGCCTCCCATACACGTGCCCCCCTACATACACTATGCCCCCCGCATAAAAAGGGGCCCCCTACATAACTGTGTTTCAGCTTATACGTTTTCCCCCACAATACTTGTCACCAAATACACCTGTCTCCAGAAAATTTCCCTGTGCCTTCCTAGGGCACTGTTCCCCAGCATGCACTGTGCCTCCCACTAACTGTGTCTCCCTGCTACATGTGCGTCCCAGACAACGTATTATAGAAAAATTTGTTTTCCCCCAGCAGCAATGCTTTTCTCCCGTACACTGTCCCTCCTACATCACATGCCCCCCTCATACACGGTCCCCCGCATCCCTGTGCCTCCCTACAAAAATGTGCCTCACTAATATATGTTTCTCCCAGTAAAAGTTCCCCGCAAAACTGTTATCCACGTCACTGTGCCTCCTACTTACACTTGCCTCACTATATACACTGTTTCCCCCAGCATCATGAGACTCCCATCATACACTGTGCCCCCTTTAAATTTACTGTCCCTCCCTACATAACTTGTCTCCAGCATACATTCTGTCTCCCAGTATTTTCTTTTCCCCCAGCATCCCCTCGCCCCCCTACTACCGTGTCCCAGCATGCACTGGTCTCCCGCATGCACTGGGTCTCCCGCATACACTTTTTTTTCCCGCATACATGGGCCCCCCACAAACCTTTGTCTCCCAGATACCTGTATCTCCCAGCATATGGTTCCCCGCATAAAATGGTTTTCAAGCATAACTGTGATCCCTACATACACTTTGCCCCCCCAAAAATACATGTTTTCCCCAAATACACTTATCCCCAGCATACACTCTGTCCCGCATACACTCTTCTCCGCATTTTTGTGCCCCACTAAACTGTGTCTCCTCATACACTGTTCTCCCATCATACACTGTGTCCCCCGCATTTACGTGTCCCCAGTACACTGTGTCTCCCGCAATACTGTGTTCCCCAACATACCTTTGCCCCCAGCTATCTGTGGCTCCCTACATACACTGTGTCCCCCGCATACACTGTGTCCCAATACCTGTTTTCCCCCAGCATATATTTTGTCTCCAATATCGGGGTTCCCGCATATACTGTGCCCCCAGCAACACTGTGCCCCCAGAAAATTTACGTGCCCCCCAGAACACGTGTTCCACATTACTGTGTCCCCCGCATACACTGTTTTCCCCCCGCATAACGGTTCCCCCAGCTGCACGGGCCCTCCCAGCAACACGTGTTCATCATTCACTGGGGCCCCCCTACTACACTGTGTCTTTTGTTTTCATGTGTCTCCGATATACTTGTCCCCCAACTTACACCTCCCCCCCCTCATGCAGGTCCCCAAAGCATACATTTCCCCTCCCCATTACATGTGTATCCCGCAACTTGTCCCCCTACATACATGCGCCTCCATACATCAAAGTGCGCCCTTATACCTGTCTCCAGCCTCCCTCTGTTCCCGCATGTACTGTGTCCCCCACATCATGTTCCCCCCAGCATACAAGTGGCTCCCTACACATACTGCGTCCCCCAGCATAACGTGTCCCCCACATCACGTGTCCCCCAACTTCTCGGCCTCCCTATAACGTGCCTTTACATACACTGGTTTTTCTCCCTGCATACCTTTTTCCCGCTAACTGTTTCCCCGCTACACTGTGTCCCCCGCAACAGTGTCCCCCAGCATATTGTGTTCCCAGCATACCTTTTTCTCCCCTTTATATAGCCCCCCAGATACACTGTGTCTAACATATACTTGCCCCCCGATACACTGTTTCCCCCTTTACATTTACTGTGTCTCCAGCATAGACACCTGTTTCCAATCATAAACTTTGTCCCCGCTTACAAGTGTTCCAGCTTCACGTGTTCCCACATCATTGTCCCCAAGCATACACTGTGTCTCCCAGCATCCTGTTCCCCAAATTCCCTGTGCCTCTCAGATGTACGGGGCCCCCCTACATAATGTGTTCCCAGCATACACTGTGCCTTCCTACGCACTGTGTGCCCCTAACTGTGTTTCCCCTACATGCACTGTTTTCCCCCCAGCTCACGTGCCTTCCTACATGCACTGTGTCTCCCGATAAAACGTGCCTTCCTACATCACTGTGTTCCCAAACACTGTGCCTTCTACATGCACGTGTGTACAGCATACATTTGTGCCTTCCTACAACACTGTGCCCCCCAGATACACTGGTTACCACATACTTGGCCTCCCTACATACCTGTGCCCCCCTACATACACTGTGTTCCCAGCAACATGGCCCCCCTCTTCACTGTGCCTCCTAATACACTGTGCCCCCACAAAACCTGTGCCTCCCGCTACATTGCTACCAGTTACTGGCCTTTCTACATCACTGTGTTTCCGCATCTTCCCCAATTTACACTGTCTCCCAGCATACACTGTGTTCCCCATCACTGTGTCTCCCAGAAAATACACGTGTCTACCACTACACTGTGTCCCAACTTGCACTGTGTCTCCTTTATAATTGTGTCTCCCAGCATACACTTGTCTCCTGATACATTTTTCCCTAGATACAACGTGTCTCCCAGTACACTGTCCCTTCCCTGCATACACTGAATCTCCCAGCAAACTGGGGCCCCCAGCATACCATGCCTCCCTACATCACTATATCCCAGCATACACTCTGCCTCCCAGCATACACTATCCCTTCCTACATACCTGTTCCCAGATACACGTGCCCCCAGCATGCACGTCCCTCCCAATACACTGTGTTCCGCATACCTGTCCCCCCTACTACAATGTGTCCCCTAGCATCATGTGCCCCCCACATAAACGTGCCCCCCCTTATAATGTGTTCCCAGCTTTACACTGGCCCCCTACATACATGTTTTCCCAGCATACACTGGCCCCCCTACATACACTGTTTTTCCCTGCATACACTGTGTTCCTACTACCTGGTCTCCCAGATAACTGTGTCTCCCAGCATACAGGTGAGCCTCCCCAAAATGTGCCTCCCTACTACATTTTCCCTCCCTGCAAAACTGTGTCTTCAAACATACACTGTCCCTCCTACTTTCACGTGACCCTAAACACTTTTTCCCCCAGCATTCACTACCCCAAGCAACATGTACCCCTTACATTCATTGTGTCTCCAAGTATACATTTTCCCTCCCTACATTCATTGTGTCTCCCAGCATATACTGTGTCTCCGCATACACTGTTCTCCAACATACTGTGTCTCGCGGGATACACTGTGTCCCCCAGCTACGCTGTGCTCCGCATCACTGGTCTCCTACAACACTGTGTCTACCGCAAACACTGTGCCTCCTACATACAGATCCCCCTAATACATGTGTCTACCAGCATACCTGTGGCCCAATACACCGTTCGCAGCAACCTCGTTCCCAGCATACCTGGTCTCCCGCATCACTGTGTCTCCTACAACACGGTTGCCTCAACATGTGTCCCCCAGCAAACTGTGTCTCCCACATAACTGTGTCCCCCCCTACTAACGGGTTTTCCCCCCGATAAACTTTTCCCCCACATACACTTGTTACCGATACACTGTGTCCCTACATACATGTGCCCCAACATACACTGTGTCTACCAGAACCTTGCCCCCCTCAACACTGTGTTACCGCAAAATTTGTGCTCCCTAATACACTGTTCTCCCTAATAACTGTGTTCCCCAGCATACACTGTGTTCCCTACATACACGTGTTCCCACATACACTGTGCCCCAAATACACTGTGTCTCCTAAACACGGTCCCCGCATACGTGCCCCCTACATACACTCTGTCTCGCAGCAACACTGCTTTCCCCCATACGCTGTGTCCCCCAGATACACTGTGTCCCCCAGCATATATACCCCCCAGCATCCTGTGCTAACAGCATATACTTCCCTCCCAAACACGTGCCCCCACATTTATTTGGGTTCCAGCATAGCAACACTGTATCCCCAATCATAAATTTTGTTCCCCGCTAAAATTTTCCCCCCGCATTCACGTGTCTCCTACATACAGTGTTCCAAGCAACACTGTTCTCCAGCATGCACGTGTCCCCCGCTACCCTTGCCCTCAGCATGTATTTCCTCCCTAATACACTGTGTCCCCCCGAACACGGGCCCTTTCCTACAGCCTGTGTGTCCACATACTTGCCTTCCTACAGACTTGTCCCCAGCAAACCTGTGCCTTCTACTTTGCACGTGTTCCAGATACACTGTCCCTTTCCCCTACACACGGGTGTGTCCAGCATCACGTGCTTTCCCTACATACCTGGTTTTCCCCCGATACACTGTCCCTTTCCTACATCATGTGTGTCCCGATACCTGTGCCTTCCTAAGCACGTGGTACCGCTACACTGTCCCTTCCAAATACATTTGCCTCCCAGCAACACTGTGTTACCAATATTGGGCCCTTCCCATACCTGTCTCCCTTAAAACTGTGTCTCCCGCTTTACACGGGCCCCCACATACACTGTGCCTCCTCTACCTGGGGCCCCTACAAATGTGCCTCCCGCATACCGTTCTACCTAACCTTGGGTTTTCCTAATACACTTGTCCCCTGATAACTGTTCCCTACAACATGTTCCCAGCTACCTGTGTCTCCAGCTTTACAGTGTCTCCAGCAACACTGGTTACCAAAACAGTGTCCCAAACTGCACTTTTCCATCATATTTTGTGTCCCCCAGCTACACTGTGTCCCCCTGCTACCTGTGCTCCTAGCATACCGTGTTCCCAGCATCCTGTGCCTTCCTGCTACACTGAAATCCCCCGCTTTCCGGGGCCCTTCCAGATACCTATGCCCCCCTACAGCATACGTATCCAGATACCCTGCTCCCAGCATACATATGTTTTTATCAGGGGCCCCCGCATACCTGTGCCCCCCCAATCACTGTGCCTCCCATATCACTGTTTTTCCCCCAGCATACCTGTGCCCCCCTACATAAATGTTTTCCCCTAGCATAACTGGGCCCCCAGCAAAAAACAGTGCCTCCTTATACTGTGTTCCCCCAGCAACACTGTGCCCCCCCAATACACTGTGTTTCCAGATAAGTGCCCCCTAATACACTGTGTTTCCCTGCATACACTGTGCCTTCTCATCAGTGTTCCCAGCATACACTGTGTCCCCAGATACAGGGGAGCCCCCCAAATACACTGTGCCCCCCTACATAATTTTCCTCCTGAAACTGTGTCTTTAAAATCCCTTGCCCTACATACCTTTTTTCCCCAAATACACTGTGTTTCCCCATTCACTGATCCAGCATACACTTATTCCCCGTCTTTTTCTTGGTTTTCCAAAGAAACCCCTTCCCTCCCATTCATTGGTCTCCCATATACTGTGCTCCCGAAACAGTGTCCCCCAAACAGCCGGGTTTTCCCAGCATACCGGTCTCCCAGCTACGTGGTCCCCCAAAAACACGTTTCCCCCTAAAACACTGTGTTACAGTACATGTCTCCCCATCAGATCTCCCTACATAACTGTGTTCCCAGCATAACGTGGCCCCTACATACACTCTGTCCGCGCTACATTGCGCTCCCGGGCATAGCGGTTTTCCCCCGTACCTTGTCCCCAAATCATTGTTCCCCTATTTTAACTGTGTCTCCAGCATACATGTGTCTCCCTACATACCTTTGTCCCCCCACATAATGTGTCTGTAACTGTTTTCCCCCTACATACATGTGTTCCCAGCATACACTGTGCCCCCCTACATACACGTGTCCCCCAAAACAACACTGTGTCTCCTACTACACTTTTCTACCACATCAGTGTCTCCCTACAAACTGGTCCCCTACATACACTGTGTCTACAGCATACACTGTGCTTACATACACTGTTCTACAGCTACTTGTGCCTCCCTACATACACGGGTTTTCCCCCCCTACTTTACTTGTTACCAGCTACCTGTGTTCCCTAATACACTGGTCTACCCAACACGTGCCTCCTAAATACCGTGTCCCCTACATACACGTGTTCCCAAATTAACTTGCGTCCCTACTTACACCTGTTCCCCAATACACTGCTTTCCCCCAGATACCTGTGTCCCCAGCATACATGTTCCCCCAGTATACTATGCCCCCAGCATACACTGGAAAACAGATATATTTCCCCCACTACACTGTGTCCCCTACATTTATGTGTCCCCCGAAGCACAACTGTATTCCATCATAAATTTGTCCCCCGCAAATGTGTTCCCGCATTCCTGTTCCCCCACATAACTGTGTCTCAAGCATACCTGTGTCTCCCGCATGCATGTGTCTCCCAGCTACACGTCCCTTCAGCAGATGGCCTCCCTACATACACTGTGTCTCCAGCAACACTGTGCCTTCCAAACTGACTTGTGTCCACTACATTGCCTTCCTACATGCATGTGCCCCCCGTACCGTGCCTTCCACATGATGTGTTTCCCGCATACACTGTCCCTTTCCCTGCACGTGTGCCCAGAACACTGTCCTTTTCCTACATGCAGTGTGTCCCACTACACTGGCTTTCCTACATGCACTGTGTTACCAGCAACACGGCCCTTTCCCCTACAAACAGGGGCCCCCAGTACACTGTGTCTACCAGATACCGGGGCCCTTTCCTACATCCCTGTGCCTCCACTACACTGTGTCTCCCAGAAATACACGGTCCACCACATACACTTTTTGCCCCCCACATACACTGGCCTCCCTACATACCTGTGCCCCCCGCATACACTGGTTACCAGCATATTTGGGGCCTTCCTACATACACTGTGTCCCCTCAACACTGTCTCCTACATACACTGTCTCCCCTACCTGTTCCCCCAGATACACGTGTCTCCCCGCAACACGTGTTACCAACATACACTGGCCCCTTAAGCACTTTTTCCCCCTTTAAATTGTGTCCCCCAGATCATGTGTCCCCCTGAACACTTTCCCCAGATAACGTTTTCCCCCCAGAAAACACGTTTTTGCATACACGTATCCCCCAGCATAAGGGGCCCCTTCCCAGCATACACTTGCCCCCCACATGCACTAGTACCCCGCATACACTCTCCCTCCCGCATACACTATGCCTTTCCTACTACCTGTGTCCCAGAAAACTGGCCCCCCCGGATGGCCCCCCTATTACAGGTTTTCCCCCAATACTGTCCTCCCTACAACAATGGTCTCCTAGCAACACTGTGCCTCCGAAACATGCCCCCTTTTATCCCTTTGGCCCCCAAATTACACGGCCTCCCACAACACTTTTTCCCCCATACACGTGCCCCCAAAATACATGTTTTCCCTAAACCCCTGTCCCTTTCATCCTGTGCCCCAGCATACGTGCTCCCTACGTAGCCCCCACATACATGTGCCCCACTAACTTTGCCTCCCCAAAAGTGTCTTCTAACATACCGTCCCCCTAATACACTGTGTCCCAAACCGGGGTTTCTCCAGCATTCATGTTTCCCGATACACTGTTTTCCCGTACATTCATTGTGTCTCCAAGTATACATGTGCCCCCCTCATTCATTGTTTCCCCACATATACTGTGTCCCCCAGATAACTTTCCCCCAACATGACTGTGCCCTCGCGCAACACTGTGTCTCCCAGCTACGCTGTGTCCCCACCCTACACTTTTTCCCCCTACAACACTGTGTCTACCAGATACCTGGCCTCCCTACATAACTGTTCCCCCTACATCACTGTGTTTCCACTAATGGGGGCCCCTACTACACTCGTCTCGAAAGCATACACTGCGTCCCCCACTTACGTGTGTCCCCAGCATACACTGGTCCCCCCAAATAAAAAGTGTCCCCCACTTACACTGTTTCCCCAGCATACACTGTTTCCCACTAACGTGTCTACCGCATCCTGGCCTCCCTACAACCTGTGTCCCCCAAACATACACTGTTTTCCCCCTAAAAAACCTGTGTTTACCCCAAAAACCTGTTCTCCTACATACACTGTGTTCCCCCTTTTCAAAACTGTGTTCCCAGCTTAACTGGCCTCCCTCTACACTGTGTTCCGAATACATTGTGCCCCCTACATAACTGTGTCTCCTAATAATGTGTCTACAGCATACATGTTCCCCCTCAACACGTGTCCCCAAACTGTCCTCCTACATACATGTGTCCCCCTTAACACGTGTCACCAGTTACACTGTGGCCCTACATAATTGCCTGCAGCAAAACACTGCGTCTCCCGCTACACTTGCTCCAGCGATCATATGCTTCCTACGTACCGGTGCCCCCAGCAAAACTGTGCCTCCACATGCACTGTGCCTCCCCAACATGTTTTCCCCAACTAAATTGTGCCTCCTAAAACACTGTGTCCCCCGCATACCTTTGTATCTCCCAGCATACCTGTGCCTTCCTACAACACTGTGTCCGATCCCTGTGCCTCCCAGCAACACTTTGCCTCCAGCAACACTGTGCCCCCCCAAAAACCAGTGCCTCCCTTCACTGTGCCCCCCCGGGAACCTGTGCCCCCACATACACTTCCCCCCTACAACAATGTGTCTTCCAGCAAACACTTGTCTCCCGCAACCGTGTCCCCCCGCCACACTGTGTTCCCAAAACACTGTGTCTCCAGCACACACTTGTCTTCCAGCATACACGGCCCTTTCCCTAATGCACGTATCTCCAGCATGCATTGTCCCTTCCAAATACATGTGTCCCGATACATGTGTCCCCCAGCCCCCTTTCTCCGCACACCCTGTTTTCTAGCCAAACCGGCCCCCCAGCAAACCCCCGTGTTCCAGCACACCCCGTGTCTCCTGCAAACACGTGTCCCGCACCAGTGTCTCCCGCACACCCCGTGTCTCCCAGCACCCCCCGTGTCCCGCACCACCGTGTTTGCAACCCCGTGTCTCCAGACACCCCCGGTTTCCCCCAGAACCCGTGTCTCCAGCACACACCGTGTCCCCCAGAAACACACCGGTCCCCCACCCAAACACCGTTCTCCTAGCACACCTGTCTCCAGCACACACCGTGTCCCCCAACACACCGTGTTTCCCAGCAACCCCGGGGTTCCCAGACACCGTGTCCCCGCCACACGGGCCTTCTTTCCTAAGCTTGTCTTCCTTCACAGTTTAAAACAACTATTGATAACACTTATAAGTATATTTTTTGTAAAACTGGGCAGGAATCTACATGGGAATGGTCGTTGTGTAAGGCGCAAGTTAATGTGATCATGTGATATTAGGTAAACCCTGACGGGGGACTCTGTCTGTATTTCGCATCTTCAAGCCAAAATACGTTTTAATTCGTGATTTGTTTCCAGCTTTATTGTTGAGTTAATATAAGTGTTATGCAGTGAGCTGAAGAGGGTTGTTGAGGTGGTTTGGTCATTTAGAGAGAATGGATCAAAGTAGAATGACATGAAGAGCGTATAAATCTGTAGGGGAAGGAAGGCGGGGTAGGGGTCGTCCTCGAAATGGTTGGAGGAGGGGGTAAAGGAGGTTTTGTGGGTAAGGGGCTTGGACTTCCAGCAAGCGTGCGTGAGCGTGTTAGATAGGAGTGAATGGAGACGAATGGTACTTGGGACCTGACGAGCTGTTGGAGTGTGAGCAGGGTAATATTTAGTGAAGGGATTCAGGAAACCGTTATTTTTATATAGCCGAACTTGAGTCCTGAAATGGAAGTACAATGCTTGCACTTTAAAGGAGGGGTTTGGGATATTGGCAGTTTGGAGGGATATGTTGTGTATCTTTATAGTGTATGCTTCTAAACTGTTGTGTTCTGAGCACCTTTGCAAAAACAGTGATAATGTGTGAGTGTGGTGAAGTGTTGAATGATGATGAAAGTATTTTCCTTTTGGGGATTTTCTTTCTTTTTGAGCACCCTGCCTCGGTGGGAGACGGCCGACTTGTTAATATATATATATATATATATATATATATATATATATATATATATATATATATATATATATATATATATATATATTTATATATATATATATATATATATATATATATATATATGTCGTGCCGAATAGGCAGAACTTGCGATCTTGGCTTAATAGCAACGCTTATCTTGCATATAGGACAAAGTGAAATTTGTGTATGCAATAATTTCGCCAAAATCATTCTAAACCTAACGAAAAAAATATATTTCACTGTGTTTGTTTAGTATTAAATTATTGTAAACAAATCTGAAATATATTTAGTTGGATTAGGCTAAATTATATTGCGCTTGTTATAATAAGGTCAGGTAAGTTTTCTAAGGTTCTTTTGGTACAAAATCATTAATTTTTATATTAACATAAATGAAAAAATAAATCTTTAAATGTAAGAGAAAATTTTAGAAAGGATTTAATTTTAAATGAGTTCTTGCTAATTGACCAGTTTTACCTATTTGGCACGACATATCTGCTACGTCATTTCCACAGGGCTCAGCAGGAAGTTTCACCGGTTTAAGGCCTCAACACTTAAAACAAATACTCAATCCAGCACTTGGTGAGGTTTCAGAGAGGCTGCTGTCTGAACTCACCAAATTTTCCAACCTGTGCCTGGCTGGCAGTGTCCCAGAGACCATCAGACCCCTTTTCTCTGGTGCCTCATTGTGTGGCCTCCGGAAAAAGGATGGCGGAGTCAGGAACATTGCAGTGGGTAACACCCTTCGGCGCCTAGTCGCCAAGGCTGCAGTAAGAAGGCTGAGTCAAGAGGCTGCTGCAATGCTGAAACCAACTCAGCTCGGTTTCGGCGTTCAACAGGGCTGTGAAGCAGCTGTCCACGCAACACGAGTATATATGAAAAACATGTCCGATGAAAAAACCTTGGTCATATTGGACTTTGCCAACGCTTTCAACTCAGTAAGAAGGGATGCTGCTCTCCAGGCAGTTTATAGAAACTTCCCTTCATAAGAACATAAGAACATAAGAACGAAGGAACACTGCAGAAGGCCTACTGGCCCATGCGAGGCAGGTCCAAGTCTCCTACCGGCTTAAGCCAATGCACCCAACCTAGTCAGGTCAGGTCAAAATTGACTTAAGGGGGAACACGGCAACCGACCTGGTAGCACAAGCTACAGGTCCAACTCACACTCACCCACATCCACTCATGTATTTATCCAACCTATTTTTAAAGCTCCCACAACGTTCTGGCCTTATCACTTTACTCGGGATTTTGTTCCACTCATCCACAACTCTATTACCAAACCCAGTATTTTTCCTATATCCTTCCTGAATCTGAATTTTTCCAACTTAAAACCATTGCTGCGAGTCCTGTCTAGGCTAGATATTTCAGCACACTTTTTACATCCCTTTATTTATTCCTGTCTTCCATTTATACACCTCAATCAAAATCCCCCCTAATTCTACCGTCTTTCTAGAGAGTGCAGATTCAGGGCCCTTAGTCTATCCTCATGGGGAAGGTTTCTGATACATGGGATCAATTTTGTCATCCTCCTTTGTACATTTTCCAGAGAATTTATATTCATTCTGTAATACGGTGACCAAAAACTGTGCAGCATAATCAAAATGGGGCCTAACCAAGGATGTATAGAGTTGAAGAACAACCTGAGGACTCCTATTATTTATGCTTCTTGATATGAAGCCAAGGATTCTATTAGCTTTATTGCGAACACTTATGCACTGTTGTTTGGTTTCAGATTACTGCTAACCAGAAACTCCTAAATCTTTTTCGCATCCGTAATATTAAGATCTACATTATTTAGTTTATATTGGCATGGTTATTGTCCTGTCCAACATTTAGAACTTTGCATTTGTCTATAATAAACTGCATCTGCCACTTCTCCACCACTGCATCAGTCTATTCAAATCTTCCTGGAGTGCTCGAATGTCCTCGTCAGAATGAATTTCGACGGCCTATTTTGGTTGTCATCGGCAAACTTGCCGATGTCGCTCTTTATGCCCCATCTATGTCTTTTTATGTAGATTGTGAACAGCAGGGGGCCCAACACTGACCCCTGTGGAACACCGCTCGTGACGCTTCCCCCACTCTGAGTTTCTCCCCATTTATGCAAACTCTCTGCTGCCTATTTGTCAACCATGCCTCTATCCAGGAAAAAATTTTCTCCTCCTATTCCATGTGCTTTAATTTTCTTCAATAGTCTCTGATTTTGGACCCTGTTAAAAGGGCCTTACTGAAGTCCATATACACAATATCATATTCATTACCATGATCTACCTCCTCAAATACCTTAGTGAAAAAAGTTAATAATTCGTAAGGCAGGAACGCCCCTTTGTAAACCATGCTGAGATTCGTTGATTAATTTATCTTTTCAGGTTGGCTACGAACTGCCTTGGCAATTATTGTTTCCCATAAATTTTCCCACTATGGAGGGTAGGCTTATTGGTCTATATTTTCGAAGCTAAGGACCTGTCACCTGTTTTGAAATAGGTATCACTTTTTGCCATTTTCCACTTATCTGGCACCATGCCAGTTTTTTAGTGATATGTTGAAAAGTTTAGCCAAAGGTGTGCTAAGCTCCTCTTTACATTCCTTTAGAACCCTTGCATACAGTTCATCAGGGCCTGGGGATTTGTTGGGTTTTTAATTTATCTATTTGCCTAAGGACCATGTCACTTGTGACCCTAATCGTGCACAGTTTTTTTATCGTCCTGTTCTACATAATTTATCTTTGCTGGAATATCGCTGGTATCCTCCTGTGAAAAAAACTGAGAGGAATTTATGTTTAAAAATTCTACACATTTCCTTATCACTGTCAGTGAGCTGACCCGAGGAACTTTTGAGTGGGCCTATCTTGTCCCTGATCTTACTTCTGTATACCTGAAAGAATCCTTTTGGGTTAGTCTTCGATCTCTTGCAACTTTAACCTCATAATCTCTTTTTGCTTTTCAAATTTCCCCCTTTTTATTTCTCTCTTTAACTGAATATATCGATTTCTTAATTGCCCCTCTCCTCTTTTGATTTTGCCTATATATGCCTCTTTTTTGGGACCAATCAGATATTTTAATCTATTGTTCATCCATTTAGGAATCATTTTTGTTTGATTGATTTCCCTATTTGGAACATAATTTTGGGACTGAGCAGCTAGAACTATGCCCGGGAAAGCATCATATCGGCAACCATTCACCACCTACCTGACCCTTAGTCAAGTCATTCCATTTTCAGCCCACCTAAGTAATTTTTCAGTCTATGAAATCAGCCAAGCGAAAGTCAGGGATGGAGACTTGATTTTTCATTATTAGGGGAATTCCATGATATATTAAACTGAGTGATTTGTGATCACTTTCCCCAAGCTCATCATTAACCTCAAGATATTAATTAGTGTTTCCCTACTGGCAAGAACCAAAGTCAAGGAGTTATTTCCCTAGTTGGCTCTGTCACAAACTGTTTTAAAAAACAATCCTGGATTGTATCAAGAAAGTCACCTGACTCAAATTTCCCTGTCAAATTGCTCCAGTCAATCTGTCTATAGTTGAAATCTCCCATTAGCACAACATTTTCGTATGTAGATGCCTTACGAATTTCGTCCCATAGAAGTTTACTGCCCCCCCTATCAAGATTTGGGGCCCTGTAAATCACACCCAAAATTAGTTTTTCTCGGCCCTTGAGAAGCTGTAACCAAACAGATTAGTGGCTGACGTTTTCTAATTTAATATCTGTCTAACACAACAATTAAATTGTCTCTGACTTACTTCGCTACTCCACCACCTTTCCTGTTGCCCTGTCAGTGTGGAATAATTTATAGCCTTGTATGTGACATTCAGAGGGGATCTCCTATCTTTCAGATTGACCCCCAGGTCTCTGTTTAGCAATAATATCTATGTTTCCTGCATTGCAATTAATCTTAGCTCATTTTATCTTATTTTTTTACACTCCTGCTATTAGTATAAGGAAACCTTAAGGGAGCTAGTCCCTTGCTGCCCTCTGCTGTCCCCTTTGTTTGCTGACCTGATCTTTTGTCTTTATTTAAACTTCATGCTGAATCCCTTTTTTTACATTTACTGTTTCCAACCCTAGTGTTGCAACTGCTTGTTTCCCACACACACCCATACCTCTATCTTCCTTCATTTTAAAATCAAGGCATTTCACCAATGGCCTTCTCAATCGAGTCTGCAAGTGCTACCACCCCTGCCCAGAGAGATGTCCCCCCATCCCTTGCATACATATCATGTTTGCCATAAAAGTTGTTCCAGTTGTCAATGAATGGGATTGCAATTCCTTGTAGTATCTGTCTAGCCAGCAATATACACCAATTCCCCTAGACAACCATTCATTTTCCTACCCCCCTTCTAGGCAAGATGCTACATATGATTGGGATCCCTCCCTTAGACTTAATGAAATCTATAGCTGACCTGAAACTTATCTAGCAGCTCTTCTCTCCTACCCTTCCCAATATCATTTCCACCAGCACTGAGACAGATAATGGGCTTGTCCCATTACCTGACATGATATTATCCAGCCTGTTGACAATGTCCCCAACACCAGCTCCAGGGAAGCACACTCTATCTCTCATCTTCTTATTCCTTTTACAAAAAGCACGGTCAATATATCTTACCTGAGAGTCACCAACCACAAGAAGTGCGCTTACCTCCTTAGCAGGGCAGTAGAAACCCTTCCTTAAACTGGCCACTGAAGTACATTCATCCTGAAGAACAGAGAAGCGTTTTTCCTACCTTCAGATCTTCACTCTTAACTTTCCTTACTCTGATGCGCCTCCCATTACTGTGAACCACTCGCCACTTGTAGCAGGTGCTGGGCTGCACCTCACTGCTGGTAGCCATTGCTACCTCCCCAACCCTCCAGCCTCCTCAAAAGCGGAGGACAGACTGCACCTCACTGCTAGAACCCTCATTTCCCACAACTCCAGCCACCTCACACTCTCTCCCAGACCCATTGAGGTGGACCTTCAGCCTCCTAATCTCCTCCTGGAGAAGCAAGACCTCCTCCTTCAACTCTCCAATCTCAATTTTTAAAACACTGCAGAAGCAAGCCATGCTTTGTAACCGTCCACGCTAATCCCCAAAGCAGCTAAAGGGTCTGTGACCTCACTTTGCGACTGACCACTGCCCCACTCTCTTTATCCCTTCATAGAATCGTGTTATAGTGTGATTTCCAAACTATTGTTTGGGGACCATGAAATTGACTCATGTGAGGGCGTGCAACAGGGGCACCCTCTCGCCCCCTTTCTATTCTGTTTGGTCATCAAACAGAACAGAAGTACTCTCCAGTGAGCTCAATATCTGGTTCTTGGATGATGGTACCCTCGCTGGCACAACAGAATCTCTCCTAAAGGACATCAGTAAAATTAAAGACATGGGAAAAAGCCTGGGCCTTTCTTTAAACCCCACCAAATGTGAAATAGTTTCTACCAATCCACAGATGATCCAGAATATTAGTACTGTTTTACCAGGAGCACGAGCCATTGATCCAGCCAATAGCACTCTCCTTGGTGCTCCTCTCGGGTCCATTGCAATCGATCTGATCCTAGAAAAAAAAAACTCGGACCTGTGGACGATCTAAAGCAGGATGAAAGACATTCACACACACGATGCCTTCTACCTACTCACCAGGTGCCTGTCAATCCCAAAACTTACCTACTTTCTGAGATGCTCCTCAGCCTTCAGCAGTCCGAAACTCAAGGAATATGACTCTCTCCTTAAGGCCATGCTAGAGAGTGTATTGAATCTTTCCCTGGAAGATGGACAGTGGTTGCAAGCCTCACTTCCGGTCAGCCTTGGGGGGGGGGCTGGGAGTACTCAGATCCTCCCAGATTGCTCTACCAGCTCTTGAGTGCTGACCTGTACTTAACTCTGTGAAGAAGTGTTTTGTTTGCTCCCGTGGACTGAACCAAGATGCCCTCCATCGAGCAACTTTACCAGCAACTTAAGGAAGAATTGAGGGCAGCGAAGATGGAGATACGGCGATTGACCGAGGAAAACAAGAGGATTCGTAGTAGTCCTCCTGTTTCGAGTCCTCAGGTCAAGAAGGGATCGTGGTCAGTGGCTGGACAGCAGGGGCGAACCCAAGTTGACGATCAGAAGACGAATGGAAAGCCAGAAACGGAAAAGAAGAAAGAGACTGCTGTGGAAACTCCCGTGGAAACCTCCAACGCATTCTCGGTGCAAACCCCACGAATGTGAGTCTACTACTGGGATCGTCACGAAAGAACGCAACAAGGAAGGTAAGAATATTGTTTTTTTGTTGGGGATAGCCAGGGTTTGATACAGGATAGGGCATTCTGCTTGAAGGACAGGAGTAGGAGACAAAGGTATGCTTTCCTGGGGGGGATGGAGACATTGTTAGCCGGCTTTACAACATCATGAACGGTAATGGGATCAAATCTATTTTATTTGCCTCATTTCTGGAGGCAATGATGTAGGCAAGCGTAGAAGTGAGGATTTAGTTGAAAGTTCAGGACAGCTATAGACATGATTAGGGAAAAAGGGGGGGCGCCCTGTTATATGTGGCATTTGCCAAAAAGAGGTGTTGGTAATGAATGGTTGTCCAGAGCAATTGGTATTAATTGTTGGCTGGATAAACCTGTAAGGATAATGCAGTACCATTCATTGACAACTGGGACAACTTCTATGGCCGAAATGACATGTATACCAGGGATGGGGTTCACTTATCCAGGGCAGGGTTTTGGGGGTTTTTTTGCTAACTCAGTTGAGGGGGTTGTTAGGGCTTTAAACTAGGATTAGTTAGAGGTAGGGTTTGAATGATTTAAAAATGGTATGGATATATTGACTTATGCTCTGATATTAAGAATCTTAATAGTAACTGTCATGGAGTAACTCTGGGTAATGATAATTTCAGAAATTGTGTAAAAACAAAGATGAATAGGAAAAAAAGTGCAGAAGAAAAAACATATGAAAGGTATTTTTATGCTAACAGTCGAAGTGCAAGAAATAAAATTAATGAACTACGTTTGGTAGCATGTTTCTGGGAACTTTGATATCATTGCATTAATGAAACGTGGTATGATTTAAAAAGTCGGGATATGACTGCTGATGTAATATTTTAGGATTTAAGTTATTCAATGTGGATAGATGTAATGGGAAGGGGGGAGGAGTTGCATTGTATGTTCGAGAAAATATTAATTGTTCTAAAACAGGTATAAAAATAGATGGAGCAGTAACAGAGTCTGTTTGGGTAAAGTTCGTGGAGGGTCAAGAAAAAACTAATTCTAGGTGTAATATACCGACCTCCAGGCTTGGATCACGATAAAGGGGGACTTCTTTGGGACGAAATTGTTAGGGCTTCTGGACACAGTAACGTAGTCATAGTAGGGGGCTTTAACTTTAGCCAAATTGACTGGAATTCTTTGACAGGTAATCTAGAGTCCAGTGACTTCATGGAAACAGTTCAGGACTGTTTTCTGAAACAGAGTGTAACTGAACCTACCAGGGGTAATAATTTGCTAGACCTAGTCTTGTCAAATAAGGAAACACTCGTGAATTTAATCGGAGATCACTGAAGAGCTTGGCGCAAGTGATCACAAATCCATCACCTTTAGCATTAATTGGGAATGCAAGAATAATGATAATACAGTAAAAATCCCCGATTTTTCGTTCTGCCGATTATAATGGACTTAGGGAACATCTGTCTAATCTTGATTGGGGGTTTTCTAGCTAATGATTTTATTGACGATAATCATACTTATGAATATGAAGGGATCTGCTTTTATGATTGTTTTCGTAATAATGTACACAGTGCCCAGAGTATATACATTCCCCAGAGAGAAATTAGGTCTAATAATAACGATCCCAAATGGGTTAACAGGAGGCTAAAGCATCTATTAGGGGAGAAAAGGGGAATTTATAGGCGCATCAGAAGAGGAGAGGTTAACCTTACTGACCAATATGTTCAGCTTAAAAGAGAAGTAAAAAAGGCGATTAGAAAGGCTAAACGTGACTATGAAATTAGAGTCGCTAATGAATCAAAGATATCCAAAGGGTTTCTTTCAAGTTTTAAAAAGGACGAAGGTGAAGGAAAAAGTAGGACCTCTGAAAACTGGGAATGGACAGCTGACGGATAATGAACTGGAAATGTGTTCCTTATTTAATGACTATTTTTTGTCAGTTTTTACCAGGAAGATGTAATGAGATTCCATAATTAACAATTATTTTGTTCCTGATGAATTTAAGTTAACTAATATTACTGTCACGAGGGACAGGTTATTAAACAGATAGACAAACTGAAACAAAAAAAGTCCCCGGGACCCGATGAGTTGTTTTCAAGGGTACTTAAGGAATGCAAGATGGAGCTTAGTCAGCCATTAACGAGTGTATTCAATGCGTCCATCCTTACCAGTGTTGTGCCAAAAGATGTGGAAGATGGCTAATGTGGTTCCTATATTCAAATCAGGGGATAAGTCCACTCCTTCAAATTACCGTCCAATAAGCCTGACATCTATATGGGCAATTATTTAGAATCAATTATAGCTGACATTATCAGAAGTCACCTTGAAGAACATAACTTGATAAATGAATCACAGCATGGATTCCCCGAGAGGTCGTTCCTGCCTGACAAACTTTTCTGACGTTTTTCAAAAGAACATTTGAGGCAGTTTAAGTGATAAGGGAAAATGATATTGTTTATTTGGATTTTTGTAAAGCCTTCGACAGAGTACCTCACAAGGGCTCTTAAGAAAAGTGGCAGCTCATGGTATAGGAGGTAAAGTTCTAGCATGGATTGAGGCATGGCTTACCAAAAAGAAAGCAAGAGTTACCATTAATGGAGTGAAATCTGAATGGGGATTAGTCACTAGTGGCGTTCCACAAGGATCAGTTTTAGGCCCTCTCTTGTTCAAAATTTAAAATTAATGACCTTGAAAGAAGGGATTACTAGTGACATGAGTAAGTTTTGCTGATGATACAAAGATAGGCCGTATAATTCCACTCGAGGAGGATATCAATGAACTCCAGGACGATTGAACAAATTAATGTCTTGGCTGAGAAATGGCAGATGAAGTTTAATGTGGATAAGTGTAAGGTACTTGCCCTTGGTAATGAAAATAACCCTCGAAGCTATAATCTAGGTGAAGTAGAGCTTGGTCATACAGATGTGAAAAAGACTTGGGAGTCATGGGAAGCAGAAATCTAAAGCCAAGACGCAGTGCCTCAGTGTGCGCAACAAGGCCAACAGATTACTTGGATTTATCTCAAGAAGTTAAGTAACAGAAGTCCAAAAGTTATTTTACAGCTCTATACATCACTAGGAGGCTCATTTAGATTATGCTGCTCAGTTTTGGTCCCCTTACCACGGATGGACATAGACTCATTAGAGAACATACAGAGAAGAATGACTAAAATGATTTACTGTGTAAGGAACCTCCCGTATGAAGATAGACTTAAAGCCTTAAATCTCCACTCTCTGGAGAGGCGTAGAATGAGGGGAGATATCATTGAAGTGTATAAGTGGATGACGGGCATAAACAAGGGAGACATTAATAAAGTACTGAGGGTGTCGAACCAGGTAAGAACCAGGAATAATGGATTTAAATTGGATAAATTTAGATTTAGAAAGGACATAGGTAAGTACTGGTTTTCTAACAGAGTTGTAGATGCGTGGAACAGTCTTCCCAGTGGGGTGATAGAGGTTAGGACCTTCTGTAGCTTTAAGAAGAGACTGGACAAATATATGAGTGGGAGGGGCTGGGTTTGATTGGTGTCAAGGGGTATGGGAGTTATTTCTTGAGTAGCTTTAGGTAGATGTCGTTTTGATAAGGACCTGCCTCGTATGGGCCAGTAGGCCTTCTGCAGTGTTCCTACATTCTTATGTTCTTATGTTCTTATATCCTCTTCCATAGCATTAAACGAGTTAATAAGACAAATTCTTCCTGATAACCTCAGTGACTCAGCAGGACTACAGGACCCTAACTATGCCAGTGCCATCGCTGAATGGGAGATTCTTGCTGCTCCAGCACCAAACCCTAGTGCAGCACTGGCTCACAAACAGTCAAGCTGGAATGGCCTGATCACTGAAAAGGTGCTTGCCAACATGCTTAGGGCTGTAACATCAGACAGGGAGACTGCCCGTCTCCAGGCCGTGAGCACACCTCACTCAGGGGACTTCCTCCAAACAGTTCCCATATCGGCAATGGGAATGCGCCTCGACCCTAAGACCCTTCGTATTGCAGTGGCTCTGCACCTTGCTGCCCCAATTCACTCGGAATATACGTGTATTTGCGACGAAGTGCAAGCCGACCAATATGGTATACATGGTCTTAACTGTTCCAAAACCAAGGGCTGGCATGCAAGGCACAATGAGGTCAACGACATCATAAAGAGAACCCTACAGCTGAATACCCAGCCGAGAGGGAGCCCCGATCACTATCAGCCAACAATACATACAACCCAGCAAACCGGCCCGACGGGATCACCATCTACCCTTGGAATAATGGCAAGCTCTTAGCATGGGACTATACCTGTGTGTCCACACTGGCTGACACCTACATCAATCACAGTGTGGGGCGACAGGGAGGAGCTTTGTAGATGAATGGTTCAGAGAACCGACATGTTGATAAATTAGACACATGTGCAACTCTTGGGTATCTTTATTGAGGGAGGAGCTGCTGACCACAGGGAGGAGTACAAGATCAGCAAGTATAGAGACATAAGCCAACAGTATCAATTTGTCCCAGTGGGATCAGAGACCTTGGGATCATGGGGAAAAAATGTCACACGTTTCCTTAAAGAATTGGATTCCAGACTCATCGACACCACCCGAGACCCAAGGGCAGCCACTTTCATTTTCCAGCGCCTCAGCGTGGCCATCCAGAGGGGAAATGCTTGCTGCATACTTGGTTCGCAAATGTATTCTGTCTACTTATAAATTTTCCCATAGAATATAAAATATAGGGGGTGGTAGGAGAAAAAAGTATTCAAATAGCTCCGGGGAGAACCTTGAGTTTTCCCTGAGGTGCGTTTATTGTCTTCTCTGAGGATGAGGGTCACCAGTCCAGTTATAGAGGTGGTACTTCCCTATATTTGTTATATGGCGATCCAAGACGTTTATACATACATATATATATATATATATATATATATTATATATATATATTATATATAATATATATATATATATATATATATATATATATATATTACCTTTGTGTACTCTGAGGATCCCAGCACACCTGTGTGTACTCTGGGGATCCCAGCAAACCTGTGTGTGCTCTGGGGATCCCAGCACCACCTGTGTGTGCTCTGGGGATCCCAGCACCACCTGTGTGTGCTCTGGGGATCCCAGCACCACCTGCGTGTGCTCTGGTGATCTCAGCACAACCTGTGTGTGCTCTGGGGATCCTAGCACCACCTGTGTGTGCTCTGGGGATCCCAGTACCACCTGTGTGTGCTCTGGTGATCCAAGCACCACCTGTGTGTGCTCTGGGGATCCGAGCAAACCTGTGTGTGCTCTGGGGAGCCCAGCACCACCTGTGTGTGCTCTGGGGATCCCAGCAAACCTGTGTGTGCTCTGGGGATCCCAGCACCACCTGTGTGTGCTCTGGGGATCCCAGAACCACCTGTGTGTGCTCTGGGGATCCCAGCACCACCTGCGTGTGCTCTGGTGATCCCAGCACCACCTGTGTGTGCTCTGAGGATCTTAGCACCACCTGTGTGTGCTCTGGGGATCCCAGCACCACCTGTGTGTGCTCTGGGGATCCCAGCACCACCTGTGTGTGCTCTGGTGATCCCAGCACCACTTGTGTGTGCTCTGGGGATCCCAGCACCACCTGTGTGTGCTCTGGGAAAACAGCTCCACCTGTGTATGTTGTGGGGATCCCAGCTCCACCTGTGTGTGCTCTGGGGATCTCAGCACCACCTGTGTGTGCTCTGTAGAACCCAGCTCCACCTGTGTGTGCTCTGGGGATCCCAGCTCCACCTGTGTGTGCTCTGGGGATCCCAGCACCACCTGTGTGTGCTCTGGGAAACACAGCTCCACTTGTGTGTGCTCTGGGGATCCCAGCACCACCTGTTTGTGCTCTGGTGAACCCAGCTTCACCTGTTTGTGCTCTGGGGATCCCAGCCCCACCTGTGTGTGCTCTGGGGATCCCAGCAAACCTGCGTGTGCTCTGGGGAACCCAGCTCCACCTGTGTGTGCTCTGGGGATCCCAGCACCACCTGCGTGTGCTCTGGGGATCCCAGCACCACCTGTGTGTGCTCTTGGGATCCTAGCACCACCTGTGTGTGCTCTGGGGATCCCAGCACCACCTGCTTGTGCTCTGGGGATCCCAGCACCACCTGTGTGTGCTCTGGGAATCTCAGCACCACCTGTGTGTGCTCTGTAGAACCCAGCTCCACCTGTGTGTGCTCTGGGGATCCCAGCTCCACCTGTGTGTGCTCTGGGGATCTCAGCACCACCTGTGTGTGCTCTGTAGAACCCAGCTCCACCTGTGTGTGCTCTGGGGATCCCAGCACAACCTGTGTGTGCTCTGGGGATCCCAGCACCACCTGCGTGTGCTATGGGGATCCCAGCACCACCTGTGTGTGCTTTGAGGATACCAGCACCACCTGTGTGTGCTCTGGGGATCCCAGCACCACCTGTATGTGCTCTGGGAAACACAGCTCCACTTGTGTGTGCTCTGGGGATCCCAGCACCACCTGTTTGTGCTCTGGTGAACCCAGCTTCACCTGTTTGTGCTCTGGGGATCCCAGCCCCACCTGTGTGTGCTCTGGGGATCCCAGCAAACCTGCGTGTGCTCTGGGGAACCCAGCTCCACCTGTGTGTGCTCTGGGGATCCCAGCACCACCTGCGTGTGCTCTGGGGATCCCAGCACCACCTGTGTGTGCTCTTGGGATCCTAGCACCACCTGTGTGTGCTCTGGGGATCCCAGCACCACCTGCTTGTGCTCTGGGGATCCCAGCACCACCTGTGTGTGCTCTGGGGATCCCAGCACCACCTGCCTCTGGGGATCCCAGCACCTCCTGTGTGTGCTCTTGGGATCCCAGCACCACCTGCGTGTGCTCTGGGGATCCCAGCACCACCTGTGTGTGCTCTGGGGATCCCAGCACCACCTGTGTGTGCTCTGGGGATCCCAGCTCCACCTGTGTGTGCTCTGGGGATCCCAGCACCACCTGTGTGTGCTCTGGGGATCCCAGCACCACCTGTGTGTGCTCTGGGGATCCCAGCACCACCTGTGTGTGCTCTGGGGATCCCAGCACCACCTGCGTGTTCTCTGGTGATCCCAGCACCACCTGTGTGTGCTCTGGGGATCCCATCACCACCTGCGTGTGCTTGGTGTTTCCCAGCACCACCTGTGTGTGCTCTGGGGATCCCAGCACCACCTGCGTGTGCTCTGGTGATCCCAGCACCACCTGTGTGTGCTCTGGGGATCCCAGCACCACCTGTGTGTGCTCTGGGGATCCCAGCACCACCTGTGTGTGCTCGGGGGATCCCAGCACCACCTGTGTGTGCTTGGTGATCCCAGCCCCACCTGTGTGTGCTCTGGTGATCCCAGCACCACCTGTGTGTGCTCTGGGGATCCTAGCACCACCTGTGTGTGCTCTGGTGATCCCAGCACCACCTGTGTGTGCTCTGGGGATCCCAGCACCACCTGTGTGTGCTCTGGGGATCCCAGCACCACCTGCGTGTGCTTGGGGACCCCAGCACCACCTGTGTGTGCTCTGGGGATCCCAGCACCACCTGTGTGTGCTCTGGGGATCCCAGCACCACCTGTGTGTGCTCTGGTGATCCCAGCACCACCTGTGTGTGCTCTGGGGATCCCAGCACCACCTGCTTGTGCTCTGGGGATCCCAGCACCACCTGTGTGTGCTCTGGGGATCCCAGCACCACCTTTGTGTGTGCTCTGGGATCCCAGCACCACCTGCTTGTGCTCTGGTGATCCGAGCACCACCTGCTTGTGCTCTGGGGATCCCCAGCACCACCTGTGTGTGCTCTGGGGATCCAGCACCACCTGTGTGTGTCTGGGGATCCCAGCACCACCTGCTTGTGCTCTGGGGATCCCAGCACCACCTGTGTGTGCTATGGGGATCCCAGCACCACCTGTGTGTGCTCTGGGGATCCCAGCACCACCTGTGTGTGCTCTGGGGATCCCAGCACCACCTGCTTGTGCTCTGGTGATCCCAGCACCACCTGTGTGTGCTCTGGGGATCCCAGCACCACCTGTGTGTGCTCTGGTGATCCCAGCACCACCTGTGTGTGCTCTGGTGATCCCAGCACCACCTGTGTGTGCTCTGGGGATCCCAGCACTACCTGTGTGTGCTCTGGGGATCCAGCACCACCTGTGTGTGCTCTGGGATCCCAGCACCACCTGCGTGTGCTCTGGGAATCCCAGCACCACCTGTGTGTGCTCTGGGGATCCCAGCACCACCTGCGTGTGCTCTGGGGATCCCAGCATCACCTGCGTGTGCTCTGGGGATACCAGCACCACCTGTGTGTGCTCTGGGGATCCCAGCACCACCTGCGTGTGCTCTGGGGATCCCAGCACCACCTGCGTGTGCTCTGGGGATCCCAGCACCACCTGCGTGTGCTCTGGGGATCCCAGCACCACCTGCGTGTGCTCTGGGATCCCAGCACCACCTGCGTGTGCTCTGGGGATCCCAGCACCACCTGTGTGTGCTCTGGGGATCCCAGCACCACCTGCGTGTGCTCTGGGGATCCCAGCTCCAGTTGTGTGTGCTCTGGGGATCCCAGCACCACCTGCGTGTGCTCTGGGGATCCCAGCACCACCTGTGTGTGCTCTGGGGATCCCAGCACCACCTGCGTGTGCTCTGGGGATCCCAGCAACCACCTGCGTGTGCTCTGGGGATCCCAGCACCACCTGCGTGTGCTCTGGGGATCCCAGCACCACCTGTGTGTGCTCTGGGGATCCCAGCACCACCTGCGTGTGCTCTGGGGATCCCAGCACCACCTGCGTGTGCTCTGGGGATCCCAGCACCACCTGTGTGTGCTCTGGGGATCCCAGCACCACCTGCGTGTGCTCTGGGGATCCCAGCTCCACCTGTGTGTGCTCTGGGGATCCCAGCTCCACCTGTGTGTGCTCTGGTGATCCCAGCACCACCTGCGTGTGCTCTGGGGATCTCAGCACCACCTGCGTGTGCTCTGGTGATCCCAGCACCACCTGTGTGTGCTGTTTATGGTGGTGCTTCTACTGGTGCTAGTGCTGCTGGTGCTGCTACTGGTGCTAGTGCTGCTGGTGCTGCTACTGGTGCTAGTGTTGCTGGTGCTGCTACTGGTGCTAGTGCTGCTGCTGCTGGTGCTAGTGCTGCTGGTGCTAGTGCTGCTGGTGCTGCTGGTAGTGTTGGTACTTGTTGAGCAGGTGATAGTGGTGGTGCTGGTGGTGTTGCTTGTGGTGCTGTTGGTTGTGTTGCTGGCGGTGTTGCTGATTTTGCTGGTGGTTATGATGCTTGTGGTGTTTCTGGTGGTGCTGTTGGTGGTGCTGTTGGTGATGTTGCTGGTGGTGCCACTGGTGGTGTCGCTCGTCGTGCTTGTACTAGTGGCTTTAGTGTTGCAACAGGTGTTAGTGTAACAGGTGGTGGTGGTGGTGGTGGCGCAGCTGGTACAGCTAGTGGTGGTGAAGGTGGTGCTTGCTAGCGTCCTCACAGCCTGCTGGCCCACGCACCTTGCCTCCCTCTCTCTCTCCCTTCCTCTCTCTCTCCCTTCCTCCCTCCCTCCCTCCTTGCCTACTCCCTCACCATCTGTGCACAAGCTGGTTCCTTTTCTGATTGTTTACAGACAGCTGGTCCTCCCACAGGTGGTCAGGGACGACAGGATATGAAAACAAGCACCTGAAAAAAAGCATATTGAGACGAGTACAGTGGGCAGCTGGCCAGGTGGTGTGGGCAGCTGGTCAGGTGGTGTGGGCAGCTGGCCAGGTGGTGTGGGCAGCTGGCCAGGTGGTGTGGGCAGCTGGCCAGGTGGTGTGGGCAGCTGGCCAGGTGGTGTGGGCAGCTGGTCAGGTGGTGTGGGCAGCTGGCCAGGTGGGTGTGGGCAGCTGGTCAGGTGGTGGGGGCAGCTGGTCAGGTGGTGTGGGCAGCTGGCCAGGTGGTGTGGGCAGCGGTCAGGTGGTGTGGGCAGCTGGCCAGGTGGTGTGGGCAGCTGGTCAGGTGGGTGTGGGCAGCTGGCCAGGTGGTGTGGGCAGCTGGCCAGGTGGTGTGGGCAGCTGGTCAGGTGGTGTGGGCAGCTGGCGAGGTGGTGTGGGCAGCTGGTCAGGTGGTGTGGGGCAGCTGGTCAGGTGGTGTGGGCAGCTGGTCAGGTTTGGTGTGGGCAGCTGGTCAGGTGGTGTGGGCAGCTGGTCAGGTGGTGTGGGCAGCTGGTCAGGTGTGTGGGCAGCTGGTCAGGTGGTGTGGGCAGCTGGTCAGGTGGTGTGGGCAGCTGGCCAGGTGGTGTGGGCAGCTGGTCAGGTGGTGTGGGCAGCTGGTCAGGTGGTGTGGGCAGCTGGTCAGGTGGTGTGGGCAGCTGGTCAGTGGTTGTGGGCAGCTGGTCAGGTGGTGTGGGCAGCTGGCCAGGTGGTGTGGGCAGCTGGTCAGGTGGTGTGGGGCAGCTGGTCAGGGGTTGTGGGCAGCTGGTCAGGTGGTGTGGGCAGCTGGTCAGGTGGTTTGGGCAGCTGGTCAGGTGGTGTGGGCAGCTGGTTCAGGTGGTGTGGGCAGCTGGTCAGGTGGTGTGGGCAGCTGGTCAGGTGGTAGTGGGCAGCTGGCCAGGTGGTGTGGGCAGCTGGTCAGGTGGTGTGGGCAGCTGGTCAGGTGGTGTGGGCAGCTGGTCAGGTGGTGTGGGCAGCTGGTCAGGTGGTGTGGGCAGCTGGTCAGGTGGTGTGGGCAGCTGGCCAGGTGGCTTGTGGGCAGCTGGTCAGGTGGTGTGGGCAGCTGGCCAGGTGGTTGTGGGCAGCTGGCCAGGTGGTTGGGCAGCTGGCCAGGTGGTGTGGGCAGCTGGTCAGGTGGTGTGGGCAGCTGGTCAGGTGGTGTGGGCAGCTGGCCAGGTGGTGTGGGCAGCTGGCCAGGTGGTGTGGGCAGCTGGTCAGGTGGTGTGGGCAGCTGGCCAGGTGGTGTGGGCAGCTGGCCAGGTGGTGTGGGCAGCTGGCCAGGTGGTGTGGGCAGCTGGCCAGGTGGTGTGGGCAGCTGGCCAGGTGGTGTGGGCGGCTTGTCAAGTGGTATGGGCAGCTGGTCAGATGGTGTGGGCAGCTGGTCAGGTGGTGTGGGCGGCTTGTCAAGTGGTATGGGCAGCTGGTCAGATGGTGTGGGCAGCTGGTAAAGTGGTGTAGGCAGCTGGTCAGGTGGTGTGGGCAACTGGTCAGGTGGTGTAGGCAGCTGGCCAGGTGGTGTGGGCAGCTGGTCAGGTGGTGTGGGCGGCTTGTTAAGTGGTATGGGCAGCTGGTCAGATGGTGTGGGCAGCTGGTAAAGTGGTGTAGGCAGCTGGTCAGGTGGTGTGGGCAACTGGTCAGGTGGTGTGGGCAGCTGGTCACATGGTGTAGGCAGTTGGTCACGTGGTGTGGGCACTTGGTCAGGTGGTGTAGGCAGCTGGTGAGATGGTGTGGGTGGGTGCTCAGATGGTGTGGGCAGTTTGTCAGGTGGTGTGGGTCCCTGGCAAGATGGTGTGGGCAGCTGGTCAAGTGGTGTAGGCGCTTGGTCAGGTAGTGTGGGCTGCAGGTCAGGTGGTGTGACCAGCTAGTGAGATGGTATGGGAAGCAGGTCAGGTGGTTTGGTGTGGGCAGCTAGTCAGGTGGCACTGGCAGCTGATCAGGTGGTGTGGGCAGCAGGTGGTGTAGTGTGAGCAGGAGTTCAGGTGGTGTGGGCAGCAGGTCAAGTAGTGTGGACGGCAGGTCAGGTGTTGTGGGCTGCTGATCAGGTGGTGTGGACGGCAGGTCAGGTGGTTTGGGCTCCTGGTCAAGTGGTGCGGACGGCAGGTCAGGTGGTGTGGGCTGCTGGTCAGGTGGTGTGGACGGCAGGTCAAGTGGTGTGGGCTGCTGGTCAGGTGGTGTGGACGGCGGGTCAGATGGTGTGGGCTGCTGATCAGGTGGTGTGGACGGCAGGTCAGGTGGTGTGGGCTGCTGGTCAGGTGGTGTGGACGACAAGTCAGGTGTTGTGGGCTGCTTGTCAGGTGTTGTGGGCTGCTTGTCAGGTGTTGTGGGCTGCCTGTCAGGTGGTGTGGGCTGCTGGTCAGGAGTTGTGGGCTGCTGGTCAGGTGTTGTGGGCTGCTGGTCAGGTGTTGTGGCCTGCTGGTCAGGTGTTGTGGGCTGCTGGTCAGGTGTTGTGGGCTGCTGGTCAGGTGTTGTGGGCTGCTGGTTAGGTGTTGTGGGTTGCTGGTCAGGTGGTGTGGACGGCAGGTCAGGTGGTGTGGGCTCCTGGTCAAGTGGTGCGGACGGCAGGTCAGGTGGTGTGGGCTGCTGGTCAGGTGGTGTGGACGGCAGGTCAAGTGGTGTGGGCTGCTGGTCAGGTGGTGTGGACGGCGGGTCAGATGGTGTGGGCTGCTGATCAGGTGGTGTGGACGGCAGGTCAGGTGGTGTGGGCTGCTGGTCAGGTGGTGTGGACGACAAGTCAGGTGTTGTGGGCTGCTTGTCAGGTGTTGTGGGCTGCTTGTCAGGTGTTGTGGGCTGCTTGTCAGGTGTTGTGGGTTACTGGGCAGGGAGTACGTTACATTTTATTAGGCGTATGTCACACACATGCATGCCCTCCCTACCAGTTATAACCAGGTGCTAAGAATATCTTGAGCGGGACCCCCTAGTTATGCTAGCACCTTGGTTCAACCAGCCAATGGCGAGGAAGCCCGCCATAGTTGTGAAGCGATGTGGGACACTTGTGAAACAACATCGGCAGAGTTACCTCTGAGTCTCGTCGACGATGGTTCTCACCGTGTCTCTTTGCTTGCAAATTGCCTTTCTGTACACATCCTCTGTAAACATTGTAATTCCTTGCTGTTTTGTGATGGAAATGTATATAAGCATTTACTCACTGATGTCCTTTGCTTGTTGGTTACCATGCTACAACCAGGTGTGCAGACCATAAGACAGGTAGTGTGGACGGGTAGTGAGGTGGTGTGGACGGGTAGTGAGGTGGTGTGGACGGGTAGTGAGGTGGTGTGGACGGGTAGTGAGGTAGGTGTGGACGGGTATTCAGGTGATGTGGACCTGGAGGTTATTCCGGGGATCAACGCCCCCGCGGCCCGGTCCATGACCAGGCCTCCTGATGGATCAGGGCCTGGTCAACCAGGCTGTTACTGCTGGACGCACGCAGTCCAACGTACGAGCCACAGCCCGGCTGATCCGGCACTGACTTTAGGTATCTGTCCAGCTCTCTCTTGAAGGCAGCCAGGGGTTTATTGGTAATCCCCCTAATGCTTGATGGGAGGCTGTTGAACAGTCTTGGGCCCCGGACGGGTAGTCAGGTGGTGTGGGTGGATGGTTAGGTGGTGTAAACAGCTGGTTCTGCTCAGAAGCGACACAGGTGGTTACGTTACAGAAGATATGTAAATAAATATTTCAGCTGTGACAACCTCATAAGGGAGAGTAACTAACCTGACTCTAGTAGGGAGAGTAACTAACCTGACTCTAGTAGGGAGAGTAACTAACCTGACTCTAGTAGGGAGAGTAACTAACCTGACTCTAGTAGGGAGAGTAACTAACCTGACTCTAGTAGGGAGAGTAACTAACCTGACTCTAGTAGGGAGAGTAACTAACCTGACTCTAGTAGGGAGAGTAACTAACCTGACTCTAGTAGGGAGAGTAACTAACCTGACTCTAGTAGGGAGAGTAACTAACCTGACTCTAGTAGGGAGAGTAACTAACCTGACTCTAGTAGGGAGAGTAACTACTCTGACTCTAGTAGGGAGAGTAACTAACCTGACTCTAGTAGGGAGAGTAACTACTCTGACTCTAGTAAGGAGAGTAACTACTCTGACTCTAGTAGGGAGAGTAACTAACTCGACTCTAGTAGGGAGAGTAACTACTCTGACTCTAGTAAGGAGAGATAACTACTCTGACTCTAGTAGGGAGAGTAACTACTCTGACTCTAGTAAGGAGAGTAACTACTCTGACTCTACTAGGGAGAGTAACTACTCTGACTCTAGTAGGGAGAGTAACTAACCTGACTCTAGTAGGGAGAGTAACTACTCTGACTCTAGTAGGGAGAGTAACTACTCTGACTCTAGTAGGGAGAGTAACTACTCTGACTCTAGTAAGGAGAGTAACTACTCTGACTCTAGTAGGGAGAGTAACTAACCTGACTCTAGTAGGGAGAGTAACTACTCTGACTCTAGTAGGGAGAGTAACTACTCTGACTCTAGTAGGGAGAGTAACTATCCTGACTCTAGTAGGTAGAGTAACTACTCTGACTCTAGTAGGGAGAGTAACTACTCTGACTCTAGTAGGGAGAGTAACTAACCTGACTCTAGTAGGGAGAGTAACTATTCTGACTCTAGTAGGGAGAGTAACTACTCTGACTCTAGTAGGGAGAGTAACTACTCTGACTCTAGTAGGGAGAGTAACTACTCTGACTCTAGTAGGGAGAGTAACTAACCTGACTCTAGTAGGGAGAGTAACTACTCTGACTCTAGTAGGGAGAGTAACTACTCTGACTCTAGTAGGGAGAGTAACTAACCTGACTCTAGTAGGGAGAGTAACTACTCTGACTCTAGTAGGGAGAGTAACTACTCTGACTCTAGTAGGGAGAGTAACTACTCTGACTCTAGTAGGGAGAGTAACTAACCTGACTCTAGTAGGGAGAGTAACTATTCTGACTCTAGTAGGGAGAATAACTACTCTGACTCTAGTAGGGAGAGTAACTACTCTGACTCTAGTAGGGAGAGTAACTACCCTGACTCTAGTAGGGAGAGTAACTACTCTGACTCTAGTAGGGAGAGTAACTCCCCTGACTCTAGTAGGGAGAGTAACTACTCTGACTCTAGTATGGAGAGTAACTACTCTGACTCTAGTAGGGAGAGTAACTACTCTGACTCTAGTAGGGAGAGTAACTACTCTGACTCTAGTAGGGAGAGTAACTATCCTGACTCTAGTAGGGAGAGTAACTATCCTGACTCTAGTAGGGAGAGTAATTATCCTGACTCTAGTAGGGAGAGTAACTATCCTGATTCTAGTAGGGAGAGTAACTACTCTGACTCTAGTAGGGAGAGTAATTATCCTGACTCTAGTAGGGAGAGTAATTATCCTGACTCTAGTAGGGAGAGTAACTATCCTGATTCTAGTAGGGAGAGTAACTATCCTGACTCTAGTAGGGAGAGTAATTATCCTGACTCTAGTAGGGAGAGTAACTATCCTGATTCTAGTAGGGAGAGTAACTACTCTGACTCTAGTAGGGAGAGTAATTATCCTGACTCTAGTAGGGAGAGTAATTATCCTGATTCTAGTAGGGAGAGTAATTATCCTGACTCTAGTAGGTAGAATAACTTCCCTGACTCTAGAAAAGATGACAAACGTCGATATTTCTCAATATTGGCACGTTTTTTCAGCTTTCTCAGACATATTCAGGAAATTCTATTGTGCCCTGTATTTTTTTTCTTGGGGGGAGGGGGAGGGAGGGAGGGTAAAAAAATATTATTAATTTAGTGTGTAAGCGCCCTGTTGTTGCACTTGTTGACCAGCTGTAAATAATGGTTCATCCCTAGTGAAAAATTGGATCCGGATGCTAGTGTTTTTTCTCAGTTATCTGTGGGCGTTCTGTGTTTTTCTCAGTTTTCTGTGGGCGTTCAGTGTTTTTCTCAGTTTTCTGTGGGCGTTCAGTGTTTTTCTCAGTTTTCTGTGGGCGTTCAGTGTTTTTCTCAGTTTTCTGTGGGCGTTCAGTGTTTTTCTCAGTTATCTGTGGGCGTTCAGTGTTTTTCTCAGTTATCTGTGGGCGTTCAGTGTTTTTCTCAGTTATCTGTGGGCGTTCAGTGTTTTTCTCAGTTTTCTGTGGGCGTTCAGTGTTTTTCTCAGTTATCTGTGGGCGTTCAGTGTTTTTCTTAGTTATCTGTGGGTGTTCAGTGTTTTTCTCAGTTTTTTCCTTTTTCTCGTATCTGTGGGCGTTCAGTGTTTTTCTCAGTTATCTGTGGGCGTTCAGTGTTTTTCTCAGTTATCTGTGGGCGTTCAGTGTTCAAAGATCAAAGAAATTGCTGTACGCTACACAGTGCACCGTGGTTATTTGGCAGCTCTGTACATCATTAGTAAGGCCTGACTTAAAGGCCTTACTAATGATGTACATTAATATCCAGTCTGTAGAGTGGATACCAAATTATTTTGGTTTCCAGTCTGCAGAATGGACAGAAATGCAAGGGAGGGCATCCAGAGTGGATGACGAAATTAATCCATTGTGTAAGGATTAACCACTTGTGTAACATCTGGGTATCTTTATTTGTAGACGTTTCGCCCACCAGTTGGTGAATAGCACCGTAGTCAAGACTACGGTGCTGTTGCTCACCAACTCCAAGGCTGAGGGACTGTTTACCTCATCTTTCGTATATAAATCCTCACATTATGTCCTTGTGCTGTCCCGATAAAGCCACTGGATGGCGAAACGTCTACAAAGATACCCAGATGTTGCACGTGTGTCTAATTCTGCATATTATCGGTATTACATATATTTATGTACATAGGATCTTGTGTATCAATTGTGTCATATTAAATGGTTAATATGATACAATTTGCAGTTTTATTTGCATTTTATTGAGATGACGTTTCGTCCACCAGTGAGCGAAACGTCTCAATGAAATGCCATAAACATCAGATTGTGTCTCGTATATATCATTCTCTTCATCAATGAATTAATTGTATCAATTGCGTGTGTAAATTGTTAACATATTCAGAAAATTCCTTTGGGATGGCATTTCCAGTGGACGTTTTGCTTATAACAAAAGCAATAAAGCGCCACTGTCATTTTAAGTGGTCAAACCTGCGGAGAGATTAATGAAACTGATTCACGAATCTTCCAAAGGCGGCGAGTGCCGTATTTGTCTCTTCAGTCCTGTTATGGATTAATATGTGCAGATGTTGCAGTTTTTATCCTCCTCATACGTCTGTGTCAAAAGAAATTTGATTATTGGATTCCGCTCAGTGATAGTCAAATGTTTTTTTTTACTCTGCAAACCTTCCTGGGGTCGACTCAGGAGAATTTGCATTCTCAACTTTCCCCAAGACAACCTCGTAGTGTAAGGTGCCTCCTATTGAGGTGGCACCTTATGTTAACCTCATTCTCGTGATGAACAATGTCTAGCTTCTTTGAAGGAGTTGTTGAACTTGGAATGTTCTAACCTTACCATTGTTTCTTACCGTAGATGATATCTTTAAGTGCATCCCTGTGATAACTGTCTTCTGTAGAGAGTTTCCCTGATTCCAGTGTATATGTCCGTACAATTTATACCTCTAGTGGATCAAATCTGATTAAATCTTATTCTACAGACGTTGCATGATTACCCTCAGCCTGGAGTCGATATGACCAGTTGATCTTGTCTTGATAAAAATACAACGTATCAAAATTGATGGACTGACCATATCGACTCCAGGCTGAGGGACTGATCACCTCAAACTCCTTCTCATCTTCCAACATTCTTCTATGAACTGGACTGATGGAGCCACTGGCTGGCGAAACGTTTCCACAAGAAAGATGCACAAGAGTCTCATTCTTCAGCTCTATATAGCACACCGAGTAGTCACAGGTACCTGCATAGTCTCTGACTCGCAGGGCCTGCATGCGGGGAGGTTCAGCCGGTACATTGGTCCGGGGGCCCGGCTGTGAACCCCTGAAGAGGGCCCATAGTCATAGGCGTTTTATTCTGATTTTGTTATTTTATTTTTTTAATAATTTTAACTATTTTTAGTTTATTTAGAGAAATAATTATGTAAAATTAACTTAGACTTGGGGGGCCCTCAGCCTGCCTCAGCCTGCCTCAGCCTGCCTCAGCCTGCCTCAGCCTGCCTCAGCCTGTCTCAGCCTGCCTCAGCCTGCCTCAGCCTGCCTCAGCCTGCCTCAGCCTGCCTCAGCCAGCCTCAGCCTGCCTCAGCCTGCCTCAGCCTGCCTCAGCCTGCTTCAGCCTGACTGACTAAACGTTTCCACAATAAAGTTACCCGAGCGTTGCACAAGTCTCATTCATCAATTGTCGGTTTCCTGAACCACCTATACGGTAGCAGCTAAAGCTGGCTCCGGTTCACTTACCGCGCGACTGCTGACGACAGCTCAGTGTAGTGAAGAACCATGTCAAGGACTCGTTACAACCTAGAATGTCTCTGCTGAGACTGACACGCTTTGCAACATATGGGGACTCTTTAGTGAAAAATTTCGCCACACATGGCTTCATCATCCAATCGAATGAAAAATAGACGAGCGGAGCCTTAGTAATCAGCTGCCTCAGCCTGACTCGTGCTTTCCTTCCTCAGTCCTGAAAAGCTCAGCATTGGTCCAGGGAGTGCTTAATCAGCGTAGTCAGGGAGTGAACTTATATCACTGAGAAGTATTGAAGAGGTTGCAGCGCATTCAATGGACCATTCCTAGTTTTAAGTAGGTCTTGAAAGTGTGAAAGTTCGTTAAGAATTACCTCATGTGTGTCTGTCTCCGCCACAGAGACGTTAACGTGTTATGTTTTGACTGAATAACCATGTAAGAATTGCCGACCTCTACATTAACTGTGTTTTGTTGGAAATTTGAGAATAGCACAAAATGGGAAAGATAAAAAGACGAAGTTGAAACTGTGGTTCCGACATTTTGCATACAAGAAAATATAGAATGAGCCTGATAAAACTTAAAAAAAGTTACTAATGCAGGCATTGTCCTAGCATAGTCTGCCTGAGAAATTAACAGAACGGAGTTAGTTAACCGCGTATTGACAAAAGCGTGACTTAACGATCAGTATTGAGCAGGGCGAAACATTCGGCACACAGTTTCTTAGGTCTATCAAAGTAGGCAGAAGAGTTGGAAGAATCGTGTAATGTCCATCACCTTGAAGAGAAGTTTTGAGGTGGTCAGTTCCCTACCTAGAAAGAGTGCATTCAAGATTAACTTTTGTATGACCGCGCAAATTAACAGAAAAATGAGTTAACTAGTCGTGTATTTACAGATATTAAACCACAAAAAAAAAAAGAAAAAAAAAAGAACAGGTAAACTGTGTGTTCCGACGATTTTGTTTTACTAGTGTACAAATTATCTTAAACTTAGCCTGATAAGAACTTAAAAGAAAGTTAGCTAATGCTGGCATTGTCCTAGCATTAGTCTGACCGTCGTTAAAGTTTAGACTAACGAGTTAGTTAACCCAGCGTTTGACAAAATGCGCGTGCAACAGTTAAGTATCGTTATTCAAAAACATTTCGCCTACACAGTAGGCTTCTTCAGTCAAATAGAGATAGGGCAGAAGAGCTGGAAAGACGATGTAATCAGTCCATCACCCCTGAAGACGGATTGGGGGGGGTAGGGGGAAGGGGGGGGGGGGGGGTTTTTGGGGGGGGGGGCCGGGGGGGGGGGGGGGGGGGGGGTTTTTTTGGGGGGTTGGGCCGGGGGGGCCTGGGGGGGGGGGGAAAGGGGGGTTTGGGGGGGGGGGTTTTTTTGGGGGGGGAAATTTTTTTGGGGGGGGGGCCGGGGGGGGGGGACGGGGGGGGGGGGGGGGTTTTTTTGGGGGGGGGAAAAAGGGGGGGGGGGCCGGGGGGGTTACGGGGGGGGGGGGGGGGGGGGGGGTTTTTGGGGGGGGGGGGGTTTTTTTTTGGGGGGGAAGGGGAAAAAGGGGGGGGGGGGAACGGGTTTTGGGGGGCCGGTTTTTTTGGGGGAAGGGGTTTTTGGGGGGGGGGGTTTTTTTTTTTTTGGGGGGGGTTCCCCCCGGGGGGGGGGGGGGGTTTTGGGGGGGGGGGGGGGAAAGGGGGGGTTTGGAAGGGGGGGGGGGGGTTTTTAAAGGGGGGGGGGAAGGGTTTTTTTTTGGGGGGGGGTTTTGGGGGGGGTTTTGGGGGGGGGGGGGAAAGGGGTTGGGGGGGGTTTGGGGGGGGGGTCCCGGGGGGGGGGGGGGGGGGGGGTTTTTTTGGGTTGGGGTTGGGGGGGGGGGGGGGGGAATGGGGGGGGGGGGGGTTTTTTTTTTTGGGGGGGGGGGGTTTACCCTTTGGGGGGGGGGGGGTTTGGGGGGGGGGGGGGGAAGGGGGTTGGGGGGGGGGTTTTGGGGGGTTTGGGGGGGGGGGGGGGTTTTTGGGGGGGGGGGGGGGGGGTTGGGGGGGGGGGGGGGGGGGGGAAGGGGGGAATTTGGGGGGGAAAGGGGGGGGGGGAAAGGGGGAAGGGGGGGGGGGGCCTGTTTTGGGGGGGGGGGGGCAGGGGAGGGGGTTTGGGGGGGTTTTTTTTGGGGGGGGGGGTTGGGGGTTTTTTTGGGGGGGGTTGGGGGGGTTTGGGGGGGTTTGGGGGGGGGGGGGTTTTTTTGGGGGGGGGGTTTTTTTGGGGGGGGGGTTTGGGGGGGGGTTAAAGGGGGTTTTTGGGGGGAAAGGGGGGGGTTTTTGGGGGGGGGGGGGGGTTGGGAACTTTTGGGGGGGGGTTGGGGGGGAATTTTTTTTGGGGGGGGGGGGGGGGTTTTTGGGGGGGGGTTGGGGGGGTTTTTGGGGAAGGGGGGGTTTTGGGGGGTTTTTTGGGGGGGGTTTTGGGGGGGGTTTGGAAGGGGGGTTTGGGGGGGGTTTGGGGGGGGTTTTGGGGGGGGGGGTTTTTTTTGGGGGGTTTGGGGGGGGGGGGGGGGGTTTTTGGGGGGGGGGGGGTTGGGGGGGGGGGAAGGGGGGGGGGGGGGGGGGGGGGGTTTTGGGGGTTTGGGGGGGGGGGGAAACAAAAAAAAAAAAAAAAACCCCCCCCCCCCCCCCCCCAAAAAAAAAAAAAAAAAAAAAAAAAACCCCCCCCCCCAAAAAAAAAAAAAAAAAATTCCCCCAAAAAAAAAAACCCCCCAAAAAAAACCCCCCCCCAAACCCCCCCCCCCCGGGGGGGGGGTTTTGGGGGGGTTGGGTTTTGGGGGAAAAAAGGGGGGGGGGGTTTTCCCCCCCTGGGGGGGGTTGGGGGGGAAAAGGGGTTTAAAATTTTTTTCCCCGGGGGGGGGGGGGGGGGGGGGGTTTTTTGGGGGGGGGGCCCCTTTTGGGGGTGGGGGTTGGCATTTGGGGGGGTTGGGGGTTTTGGGGGGGGGGGGGGGGGGAAAGGGGGGGGGGGGGGGGGTTTTTGGGGGGTTGGGGGGGCCCGGGGGGGGGTTTTTTTGGGGGGGGGGGGGAAAGGGGGGTTTTTGGGGGAAGGGGGGGGGGGGGGGGGGGGTTTGGGGGGGAAAGGGGGGGGGGGGGGGGTTTTTTGGGGGGGCCGGGTTGGGGGGGGGGGGTTTTGGGAAGGGGAAAGGGGGGGGGGGGAAGGGGAAAAAAATTTTTTGGGGGGGTTTTTTTTGGGGGGGGGGGGGGGGGTTTTTTTGGGGGGGGGAAAAGGGGGGGGGGGTTTTTTTTTTGGGGGAAGGGGGGGGGGGGGGGGGTTGGGGGGTTTTTGGGGGGGGGTTTTGGGGTTTTGGGGGGGGTTTGGGGGGGAAGGGGTTTTTTTGGGGGGGGGTTTTTGGGAAAGCGGGGGGGGGAAGGGGGGGGTTTTTGGGAAAAGGGGTTTGGGGGGGTTTTTTTCCCCCCGGGGGGGTTGGGGGAAAAAAACCCCCCCCCCCCCCCCCCCCCCCTTTTTTTTTTAAAAAAAAAAAACCCCCCCCCAAAAAAAATTTTTTTTTAAAAAAAAAAAAAAAAAACCCCCCCCCAAAAAAAAAAAAAAAAACCAAAAAATTTAAAAAAATTTAAAAAAAAGGGGAAATTTTTTTGGGGGGGGGTTTTGGGGGGGGCCTGGGGGGGGGGGCCCCCCCGGGGGGGGGGGGGAAAAAAAAATTTTTTGGTGGTTTGGGGGGGGCCGGGGCGGTTTTGGGGGGGGGGAAAAACAGGGCCCTTTTTGGGGGAAAAAAGGGGGCATGCGGCCATTTGGGTTGGGTAGGTGGGTAGGGGTTTTAGGCATAGGGCACGGGGTTTGGGTGGGTGGGTATTGGGGTTAGGCATGGGGGGCACTGGGTTGGGTTGGTGGTCTGGGTTAGGCATGCGGGAACGGGGTTTGGGGTAGGGGGGTTTATTGGGTTGGGCCATGGGGGCCCGGGGTTGGGTGGGGGTTTGGGTTAGGCTTTGGGGCACTGGTTGGGGGTTTAGGGGGGAATTGGGTTGGGCATGGGGGGCAGGGGTTTGGGTAGGGGGGTTATTGGGTTAAAATTTGCGGGACGGGGGTTGGGTAGGGGGGGTATTGGGTTAGGCTGCGGGAACGGGGTTGGGTAGGTGGGTATTGGGTTAGGTGCGGGCACGGGGTTGGGGGGGTGGGTAAGGGTTTAGGAAAGCGGGCACTGGGTTTTTTTGGGGGGAAATTGGGTTTTGGCATGGGGGGAACGGGGTTGGGGTGGGTTGGGTAGGGGTTTAAAGGCATGGGGGCACTTTTTTGGGTAGGGGGGTTAGGGGTTTTGGGCATGGGGCACTGGGGGGAAAAAGGTGGGAAATTGGGGTTTCATGGGGGCACGGGTTGGGTGGGTTTGGGTATTGGGGGTTTTACATGCGGGCACTGGGGGGGTAGGGGGGTTTTTGGGGTTTTGGGCTGCGGGCACGGGGTTTTGGGTGGGGGGGGTTTAGGGGTTGGGGCATGGGGGGACGGGGTTTGGGGTTTAGGTGGGTATTGGGTTAGGAAAGGGGGCCCGGGGTTTGGGTTGGGTTTTGGTACGGGGTTTAGGAAGGGCGGGAAATGGGTTGGGTAGGTGGGTACGGGGTTTTAGGCAGGGGGGCACTTTTTTGGGGTAGGGGGGGGTTTTGGGTTTAGGCATGCGGGCATTTGGGTTTTGGGTTTAGGGGGGTAGGGGGTTGGCATGGGGGCCTGGGTTGGGTAGGTGGGTATTGGGTTAGGAAATGGGGCACGGGGGTTGGGTAGGGGGGGGTAGGGGTTAGGCATGGGGCACTGAATTTTTGGGTAGGGGGGTTATTGGGGGGGGCCCAAGGGGGCACGGGTTGGGTAGGGGGGTCCCTGGGTTGGACAGGGGGAAAGGGGGGTTGGGTAGGAAGGGGGTTAAGGGTTAGGGGGGGGGAAAAAGGGTTTGGGGGAGGGGGGGTACTGGGTTAGGCAAGCGGGAAATTTTTTTGGGGTTAGGGGAGGGGGGGTACGGGGGTTTGGGGAAAGGGGGGGCACTGGGTTTTGGGTTGGGGGGTTTTGGGTTGGGAATGGGGGGATGGGTTGGGAAGGTGGGTACTGGGTTTGGCAGGGGGGCCCAAGGGGGGGAAAGGTGGGTACGGGGTTTGGGCATGCGGGCAGGGGGTTTTGGGAGGGGGAAAGGGGTTTGGGCATGCGGGAAATGGGTTGGGGGGGGGGGTCCCTGGGTTAGGCATGGGGGCCATTTGGGTTGGGAGGGGGTAGGGGTTAGGCATGGGGGCACGGGGTTGGGGGGTGGGTACTGGGTTGGGCTGCGGGCACTGGTTGGGGGGTTTGGGAAGGGAAAGGCCTGGGGGGGCCCGGGGGTTGGGGAAGGGGGGGAAATTTGGGTTGGGAACCCAGGGGGGGTGGGGGGTACGGGTTGGGCCCAATGGGGACGGGGGGGAAGGGGGGTTTGGGGTTTAAAGGCGCGGGCATTTTTTTGGAAAAGGGGTTGGTACGGGGTTAGGATGCGGGCGGGGTTTTGGGAAGGTGGGAGGGGTTAGGAAAGGGGGGGGCCCCGGGGTTTGGGGAAGGGGGTTTCGGGGTTAGGCATGCGGGGACTGGGTTGGAAGGGGGTACGGGTTAGGCATCCCGGGGAGGGGGGTACGGGGTTGGACGGGTTTGTTATTTTGGGTTTGGAGGGATGGGGAAAAGGGGTTTGGCGGGTGGGTACTGGGTTGGGGCATGCGGGAACGGGGTTTGGGGCCAGGTGGGTACGGGGTGGGCAGGGTTTGGTTTTCTTTGGTTTAAAAGGCCCAGGGCCGGGTAGGGGGTTTGGCCCGGGTTTGGGTACGGGTTTTTGGCAGGGGGTTTACTGGGGGGGAAAGGTGGGTACGGGTTGGCAGGGGGCACGGGTTTGGGCAGGGGGGGGTTTCGGGTTTTGACATGGAAGGGGTTGGGGAAAAGGTTTTGGGGTTTTGGGGGTTTGGACCGGGGGAATTTGGTTTGGGGCAGGTGGGTACGGGTTTTGGCAGGGGAGGGGTTTGGGGCCGGGTTTACTGGGTTGGCAGGGGGCCCGGGGTTTGGGGGGACTGGGGGGGGGTACGGGGTTGGCAGGGGGGAAAACGGGGGTTGGGGGGGTTTTTTGGCATTGGTACGGGGGTTGGACAGGGGGTACGGGTTGGCAGGGGGGGAAACGGGGGTTGGGGCAGGGGGGTTTTCGGGGTTTTTGCCGGGGGGCGGGGGGGGGAAACAGGTGGGTATTTGGGTTGGCAGTTGGGTTTATTTGGGTTTTGGACAGGGGGGTTTCGGGGGTTACAAAGGGGGTTCGGGGGTTGGGACAGGTGGGTACGGGGTTTAGGCTTGGGGTACGGGGTTTGGGACGGGTGGGAACGGGGTTTGGGCGGGGGATAAGGGGGTTGGGCGGGTTGGGTAGGGGGTTTGGCAGGGGTTACGGGGGTTGGGAAACAGGTGGTACGGGGTTTTGGACAGGGGGGTTCTTGGACTTTGGGGGGTTGGGTTGGGAAAGGGGGGGGGGCGGGGTTTGGAGGGGGACTTTTAGGTTGGGTGGGGGTTTTGGGGTTTGGCTTGGTTGGACAGGGGGGTATTTGGTTTGGGCAGGTGGGTACGGGGTTTGGGCAGGGGGGTTATTGGGTTGGACGGGTTTGGGAACGGGTTGGGCGGGTGGGACGGGTTTGGGAAAAGGGGGGGGTACGGGGGTTGGGCGGGTGGGTATGGGTTTGGCCCAGGGGGGTTTTATTTTCTGGGTTGGCAGGGGGGTACTGGGGGGGCCCCGGGGGGGGTACGGGGTTGGGGAAAGGGGGAAACGGGGTTGGCCGGTTCCCTTTTGGGTGGGGTACGGGGTTGGACGGGTTTGGGAACGGGTTTGGACAGGGGGGTAGGGGGTTTTTGGACAGGTGGGAACTGGGTTTGCAGGGGGGTTTCGGGGGTTGGGCGGGGGGGTACTTTTTGGGACGGGGGGAAACGGGGGTGGCAGGGGGGAACTGGGTTGGGACTTTGGGTACGGGTTGGGACAGGGGGTACGGGGTGGGCGGTGGTACTTTGGGGTTTGGGGTGGCAGGTGGGTACTGGGTTGGACAGGGGGGTTTGGGGGTTGGACAGTTGGGGTTTTGGGTTTGGGGGGGGTTTCCTGGGGGGATTTTGGACAGGTGGGTCGGTTTTGGACAGGTGGGTACGGGTTTGGGCATTTGGGTACGGGGTTGGGGCAGGGGGTACGGGGTTTGGGAAAAGGGGTTGGGTACGGGGTTTGGGGGGGGAACAGGGGGGGTACGGGTTTGCTGGGGGGTTTATTTGGTTTTGGGAAACAGGGGGGTTACGGGTTTTGGGCAGGTGGGTAGGGGTTTGGGGCCACGGGGGTTTACTGGGTTTGGGTTGGGTACGGGGTTTGGACAGGGGGGAAACGGGTTGGCCCGGGTGGGACGGGGGTTGGAAAAGGTGGGTACGGGTTGGAACCAGGGTTTGGGGGTTAGGGGTTTGGGGCAGGGGGGTTTACGGGGGGTTAAAACATTGGGTACGGGAGGGGCAGGGGGGTTTAAGGGGTTTGGACCTTTGGGTGGGGGTTTGGACAGGTGGGTACTTTTTTGGGGGAAAAGGTGGGAACGGGTTTGGGGCAGGGGGTACTGGGTTGGACAGGTGGGTACGGGGTTTTGGGAACAGGTGGGAACGGGTTTTGGACGGGTTTGGTTTAAGGGGTTTGGGAAACGGGTGGGTACGGGGTTGGACAGGGGGGGTCCAGGGTTTGGACAGGTGGGTACGGGGGTTGGACAGGTGGGGTTACGGGGTTTTGGAAGGGGGTACGGGGTTTGGACGGGGGTGGGGGGTTGGGATAAGGTGGGGACGGGGGTTGGACAGGGGGGGAAAGGGGGTTGGACAGGGGGGTACGGGTTTTGGGAACACTGGGTATTTTGGGTTGGACGGGTTGGGTATGGGTTGGACATTTTGTACGGGGTTGGACGGGTGGGTTTACTGGGTTGGACAGGTGGGGACGGGGTTGGGGCCCAGGTTGGGAAAAGGGTTTGGGGGGCCCAGGGGGGTTACTGGGTTTAAACAGTTTGGGTACGGGTTTTGGACAGGTGGGGTACGGGGTTTTGGGGGCGGGTGGGTACTTTTTTGGGAACAGGTGGGGTGGGGTTTTGGACAGTTTGGGTACGGGGTTTGGACAGGGGGGTACTGGTTTGGAAAGGGTTGGGTTTACGGGGGTTGGGGACAGGTGGGTAGGGGTTTGGCGGGTTTTGGGAAAGGTTGGACGGGTGGTCGGGGTTGGCCCTTTGGTTTGGGGGAAACAGGTGGGTACGGGGTTTGGACAGGTGGGTATTGGGTTGGGCAGGTGGGTACGGGGGTTGGACATTGGGAAAGGGGTTGGGGAACACCCTGGGTACTGGGTTGGAAAGGGGGGGGGGGGGGGGGGGTACTTCGGGGTTTTGGACAGGGGGGTTTATGGGTTTGGAAGCGGGGTTTTTGGGTTGGACAGGGGGTTTACTGGGTTGGACGGGGGGGGGGGTACGGGGTTGGACAGGTGGGGTGGGGGTTTTTGGCCAGGTGGGTAGGGGGGTTGGAACAGGGGGGAAACGGGGTTTGGGACGGGGGGGAAATTTTGGGAAGGGTGGGTACTGGTTTGGACAGGGGGGAAACGGGGTTGGGAAAAGGGGGGGAAAAGGGTTTTGGCGGGGTGGGTACGGGGTTGGACGGGTGGGAACTGGGTTTGGACAGGTGGGTGGGGGGGTTGGGGAAGGTGGGTACTGGTTTTGGGAAGGGGGGTTTACGGGGTTTGGCAGGTGGGTACGGGGTTGGACAGGGGGGTACGGGGTTTGGGCCCCGGTTGGGTTTCTGGGTTGGCGGGTGGGTAATTTGGGTTGGACACGGGGGGGTCTGGTTGGCGGGTGGGAAACGGGGTTGGAAAGGGGGGTACGGGGTTTTGGGGACAGGGGGGTTTTACTGGGTTGGACAGCGGGGTTGGGGTTGGAATGGGAAAACCGGGTTTGGACAGGTGGGTTACTGGGATGGACAGGGGGGAACTGGTTTGGACATGCTTTTACTTTTTTTGGGCCCGGTGAGGTGGGGGGTTTGGGGAAGGGGGGGGAAACTGGGTTGGCCCAGGTGGGAAAGGGGGTTTGGACGGGTTTGGGGTTACTGGGTGGGGTGGGGGGGCAGGTGGGGGGGTTTGGCTGGGTGGTTTTGGGACGGGTGGGTACGGGGGTTGGACAGGGGGAAACTGGGTGGACAGGGGGGGTACGGGGTTTTGGACAGGTGGGGTACGGGTTTGGGACAGGGGGGTACTGGGTTGGGCAGGGGGGGGTTCGGGTTGGGCAGGGGGGGTTAACTGGGTTTGGACGCGGGGTACTGGGTTGGACGGGTGATACTGGGTTTGGGAAGGTGGGTAGGGGTTTTAAACGGGTGGTACGGGGTTGGGAAAAGGTTGGGTACGGGGTTGGACGGGTGGGTACTGGGTTGGGGGGGAACGGGGTTTGGCGTTTGGGGTTTGGACAGCTGGGAAAGGGGTTTGGACAGGGGGGGTTTTTGGGGTTTGGGGAAGGTGGGTACGGGGTTTTGGACAGGGGGTACTGGGTGGACGGGTGGGTACGGGGTTTTATTTTTTTTTGGGGGGGGGTACGGGGTTGGACAGCGGGGTACGGGGTTGGAAAGGGGGTACGGGTTGGACGGGTGGGTACTGGGTTGGAAGGTGGGGTAGGGGGGTTTGGACGGGGTTGGGTACGGGGTTGGGGCCAGGGGGTACTGGGGGGGTTGGGGGGAAGGGGTTTGCGGGGTCCCGGGGTTGGGAACAGTTGGTACGGGGGTTGGAACGGTGGGTACGGGGTTTTGGAAACAGCGGGTTTAATGGGTTGGACAGGGGGGGGAACTGGGGTTGGGGCAGGGGGGTCCCGGGGGTTTTGGACAGGTGGGTACAGGTTGGGACATTGGGTTTACTGGGTTGGCCCAGGGGGGGACTGGGTTTGGGGAAAAGCTGAGGTACGGGGTTAAGGGGGTTAAGGGGTGGCAAGTGGGAGGGTTGGGGAAGCACGGGTTTAACACATGGGTTGGAAAGTTGGTGCTGGGTTGGACAGGTGGGTACTGGGTTGGCAGGTGGGTACTGGGGTTGGGGGGTCTTTTGGGGGTTTAACGGGGTAGGGGGGACGGGTGGGTACGGGGTTTGGCAATTGGGGTTACGGGGTGGCCCGGGGGGAAATTTTTGGGTTGGACAGGGGGTTACGGGGTTTGGGGACAGGTGCTTACGGGTTGGGGAGGGTTGGGTACGGGTTGGACAGGTGGGTGGGGGGTTTGGGACAGGGGGGTTACGGGGGTTGGGAAACAAGGTGGGTACGGGGTTGGGACGGGCTGGGGTACGGGGTTTTGGGACTGGGGGAAATTTAACGGGGTTTTGGGGCAGGTGGGAAAGGGGTTGGGAAACAGGGGGGGTACGGTTGGCGGGGTTGAACTGGGTTGGGCAGGGGGATTCGGGTTTTTGGAAAAGGGGGTTTCTGGGTTGGACAGCTGGGTATTTGGGTTGGACAGCGGGGTAGGGGTTTTGGAACGGGGGGAAATTTGGTTGGACAGGGGTACTGGGTTGGCAGCTGGGTACGGGGGTTGGGGGGAAACCGGGTTAGGGTTTTGGGGGGGAAAAGACGGGGAACTCCCGGACTGGGGGAAGGGGGTTTTAACAGGGGGGGTCTGAGGTTCCCAAGAGGTTCCCCAAGGGTTGGTTGGGTTCGGGGTTCGGGTTGGGGTCTGGGTTGGGGGGTTTGGGGCCCTGGGTTGGAAAACTGGGTTTTTGGCCACTTTTTTACGGGGTTTGGGGAAGTTTTGGGTACTGGGATTGGGACAGTTTTGGGGGGGGTTTATTTTGGGGGAAGGGGGACAGCTGGGGTATTTGGGGTTTTGGGCAAACGGGGAGGGGTTTAACGGGGAAAGGGGCCAAGGTGGGGTAGGGGGTTTGGGGCAGTGGGTCGGGTTGGACACCGGGGTACTTTTTTTGGACACCTGGGGACGGGGTTGGACGGGGGTTGGGTCCCTTCGGGGTTGGAAGCTGGGTACGGGTTTTGGGACAGGTGGGTACTGGGTTGGACAGGGGGGGAAACTGGGTTGGGCAGGGGGGTACGGGGTTGGACAGCGGGGGTACGGGGTTTTGGGACAGCTGGGTCCCGGGGTTGGGAAACAGGGGGAAAGGGGTTTTGGGACGGCTGGGTCTGGGTTTTTGGACGGTGGGTACGGGGTTTGGACGTTTTGGGTACGGGGGTTGGAAAAGGCGGGCGGTTGGACGGGGCTTTTTTGGGAAAGGGTGGGTACGGGGGTTGGACAGGGGGGGAAACGGTTGGCCCGGGGTAGGTAGGGGGTTGGAAACAGCCTGGGGAAACGGGGTTTGGGAAAGGGGGGTTTATTTGGGTAGGACGGGAGGGTACGGGGTTTGGACAGGGTTGGGTATTTGGGTTGGACAGTGGGAAACGGGGTTGGACAGGTGGGTACTGGGTTGGACAGCGGGGGTACGGGGTTTGGGAAAGCTGGGTACGGGGTTTTGGAAATTTTTGGGTACGGGGTTTGGGACAAGCGGGGTTACGGGGTTTGGACAGGGGGGGGTTAATGGGGGGGGAAGGGCTGGTACTTTTTTGGGACAGGGGGTACTGGGTTTGGACAGTTTGGTTTACGGGGTTGGACATTTTGGGTTTATTTGGGGTTGGACAGGGGGGGTACTGGGTTGGACGGTGGGTACGGGGTTGGACAGTGGGGAAACTGGGTTGGACAGGTGGGTACTGGTGGGACAGTTTGGGAAATTGGGTTTTGGGACCGGGTACGGGGTTGGACGGGGGGGGTTAGGGGTTTGGGGGAAAAACCCTGGGAAGGGTTTTGGGGACGGGGGGAAATTTTTTTTGGACGGGCGGGGTACTGGGGTTGGCAGGTGGGTAGGGGTTGGACAGGGGGTCCCGGGGTTGGGACAGGGGGGGGACGGGGTTGGACAGGTGGGTACTGGGTTTGGACGGGTGGGAAAGGGGGTGGACAGTTGGGTACGGGGTTTGGGACAGGAGGTTCGGGGTTTTGGGAAACAGCGGGGTTCTGGGTTGGGACGCGGGTTTACGGGGTTGGACAGGGGGGTACGGGGTTGGACAGCGGGTACGGGGGTTGGACAGGGGGGTTTACGGGGTTGGGAACAGGGGTACTGGGTTGGACAGGGGGGAAGGGGTTGGACAGGGGGGGTTACTGGGTGGACAGGGGGGGCCCGGGGGTTTGGCCCGGGCGGGGGGTATTTGGGTTTGGACAGGTGGGGTACGGGTTTTTGGGACGGGGGGGTAGGGGTTTGGACGGGTGGGTCGGGGTTTTTGGACAGCTGGGGGGTTTCTGGGTTAAACAGGTGGGAACTGGGTTGGCCCGGGGGGGTCCCCGGGTTGGGAACGGTGGGTACGGGGTTTGACAGCGGGGTACGGGGTTTGGGGAAAGGTGGGTACTGGGGTAAACGATGGGTACTGGGTTGGACAGGGGGGTACGGGGTTGGACAGCGGGGGGCCCGGGTTGGGACAGGGGGGAGGGGTTGGGACAGCGGGTTACGGGGTTTTGGACAGGGGTACGGGGTTTGGACACGGGTACGGGGTTTGGGGACAGGTGGGAAACTGGGTTGGACAGCGGGGGTATTTTTTGGGACCGGGTTGGGGTTAAACCAGGGGTTGGGGGACAGGGGGGGTACTGGGGTTGGACAGTGGGAAAGGGGTAGGAAGGGGGGTTTAGGTTTTTTGGACAGGGGGGGGTTCCCTTGGGTTGGACTGGGGGTACGGGGGTTTGGACAGGGGGGGGTACGGGGTTGGACAGGTGGGTATGGTTGGACGGGTGGTACTGGGTTTGGACAGGGGGTAGGGGTTTTGGACGGGGGGGGGGTACGGGGTTTGGACGGGTGGGTCTTTCCCCCCTTGGGTATTTTGGGTTGGACAGGTGGGTACGGGGTTGGACAGGGGTTGGGTTTCTGGGTTGGACAGGGGGGTTTACGGGGTTGGACAGCTGGGAAAGGGGTTGGACGGGTGGTCCCGGGTTTTGGACGGGTGGGTACTGGGGGGGGAAAACAGGGGGGTTCGGGGGTTGGAAAAGGTGGGTACTGGGGGGGGACATTGGGTACTGGGTTGGACAGCTGGGGACTGGGGGGGACAGGGGGGTACGGGGTTGGAAAAAGGGGGGTCCCGGGGGTTTGGACGGGGGGGGTACTGGGTTTACACCCTGGGTACGGGGTTTGGAAAAGGTGGGTATTTGGGTTTTGGACACCCGGGGTTCGGGTTGGACCTTGGGTATTTTTTTTTGGGGACAGGGGGGTTACGGGGTTGGACGGGTTGCTTTACGGGGTTGGACAGCGGGTTATTTGGGGGGGGCCCGGGTGGGTACTGGGTTGGACAGTGGGGTATGGGTTGGACGGGTTGGGTCCTTTTTTAAAAGGGGGGTTTTTTTTGGGTTTGGACGGGTGGGTGGGGGTTTGGGACAGGGGGTACGGGGTTTTGGAAGCGGGGAAAAATGGGTTGGACCGGGGTACGGGGTTGGGGACAGGGGGGTTACTGGGGTTTGGGCAGGGGGGGTACGGGTTTGGACAGTGGGGAAAGGGGGTTGGACATTTTTGGTACTGGGGTTGGACAGCTGGGTACGGGGTTGGACAGGGGGGTTACGGGGTTGGCCCGGGGGAAACTGGGTTGGACGGGTGGGTACGGGGGGTTGGCCCGGGTGGGTAACTGGGTTGGACAGGGGGGGTACGGGGTTTGGACAGTTTGGGGTACGGGGGTTGGACAGGGGGGAAACTGGGTTTTGGACATGGGTGGGTATTTTGGGTTTGGGGACAGGGGGGTACTGGGTTGGACGGGTGGGTACTGGGTTGGACAGGGGGGTACTGGGTTGGACAGGGGGGGTACGGGGTTTGGGAAACAGGGGGGTTTAAATGGGTTGGACAGGGGGTTTACTGGGGGGGGAAGGTGCGTACGGGTTTGGACAGGTGGGAAAAGGGGTTTGGACAGGTGGGTACGGGTTGGACGGGTTTGGGTACGGGGTTGGACAGGTGGGAAAGGGGTTTTGGGGACAGGGGGTACGGGGGGTTTGGACGGGTTTGGTTTACGGGGTTGGGGCAGGTGGGTACGGGTTGGCCGGGTGGGTAGGGGGTTTTGGACGGGTGGGTACTGGGTTGGAAAAGGTGGGTACTGGGGTTTGGAAGGGGGGGGGTACGGGTTTTGGACAGGGGGGGTACGGGGTTTTGGGAAAAGGGGGGGAATGGTTTGGGGCGGGGGGAGGTAAGCGGGGTTTGGGGGACGGGGGGGTCTGGGTTGGACGGGGGGTCTGGGTTGGACAGCTGGTCCCGGGGTTGGACGGGTGGGGTCCTTTTTTGGGGAAAGGTGGGAAAGGGTTGGACGGGTTTGGGTTAGGGGTTGGGGAACAGGGGGTACGGGGTTTGGGCAGGGGGGGTACGGGGGTTTTTGGACAGGGGGGGTATTTGGGGTTTGGGGAAGGGGGGAAGGGGTTTGGAAATTTTGGGTACGGGGGTTGGAAGGGGGTACGGGGTTTTGGGGCGGTGGGTACGGGTTGGGCCGGGGAACGGGGTTGGACAGGGGGGGTAGGGGGTTGGACAGCGGGGTAGGGGTTGGAAAAGGGGTACTGGGTTGGACGGGTGGGTACTGGGTTGGGCGGGTTGGGTACGGGGTTGGGGCAGCTTGGGGGGTCCCGGGGTTTGGGAAACCCCGGGTTTTAACCGGGTTGGACAGGGGTAGGGGTTACTGGGTTTGGGTTGGACAGGGGGGGGTACTGGGTTGGACAGCGGGGTTCCCTGGGTTGACAGGTGGGGTACGGGGTTGGACAGGTGGGTAAGGTTTTGGAAAGGGTTGGGTACGGGGTTGGACAGGGGGAAAGGGGTTGGACGGGTGGGTACTGGGTTGGGACGGGTGGGTACGGGTTTTTAACAGGGGGTACGGGGTTGGGAAAAGGGAGGGAAAACCTGGGTTGGACAGGGGGGTTCCGGGGTTTGGACGGGTGTTAGGGTTTTTCCGGGGCGGGGTATTTGGGTTGGACGGGTTGGGACTGGGTTGGACATTTGGGTACTTTTTTGGGGAACAGGGGGTTTACGGGGTTGGACCCCGGGGGAAAAGGGTTTGGAAAGGTGGGTACGGGTTTGGGCAGGTGGTTACGGGTTTGGACAGGGGGGGTACGGGGTTTGGGAACAGGGGGTACGGGGTTTGGGGACAGGTGGGTACGGGGTTGGGGGCCGGTTGGGGTACGGGGGTTGGACAGGGGGGTAAGGGGGTTGGGGCCAGGGGGGTTTTGGGGGTTTGGGCAGGTGGGACTGGGGTTGGCAGGGGGTACTGGGTTGGGAAAACAGGGGGGGGAAATGGGTTGGGGGGGTGGAAACGGGTTTGGGGCAGGGGGGTACGGGGTTGGACAGGGGGGACGGGGTTTGGACAGTGGGACGGGGTTTGGGGACGGGTGGTAGGGGGGGTTTTTGGGACAGGGGGTACTGGGTTGGACATGGGAAACGGGTTTGGGAAAAGTTTGGGTATTTGGGTTGGCAGGGGGGTATTGGGTTGGGCAGGGGAAACTGGGTTGGACAGGTGGGTACTGGGTTGGAAGTGGGTATTTGGGTTGGGCAGGGGGGTACGGGGTTTGGGGCAGGGGGGTACGGGTTTTTTGGACGGGTTGGGTAGGGGGTTTGGACGGTTGGGTAACGGGGTTTGGGCACCTTTGGGGTACTGGGTTGGACAGCGGGGTAATGGGTTGGACGCGGGGTTTAACGGGTTGGACAGCTGGGTACGGGGTTTGGACGCTGGTAGGGGTTGGACAGGGGGGTACGGGGTTGGCACGGGGTACTGGGTTGGCCCAGCGGGGTAGGGGTTTTGGACAGATGGGACGGGGTTTGGAAGCGGGGTTACGGGGTTGGACAGTGGGTACGGGTTGGAAAGGTGGGTATGGGTTGGACAGCGGGGTACGGGGGTTGGGGCAGGGGGAAAGGGGTTGGGGCCCGGGGTGGGTACTGGGTTGGCCCCCGGGTTGGGTTTTAGGGGTTTTTGGACGGGTGGGTCGGGGTTGGGGCAGCGGGGGTACGGGGTTGGGACAGGGGGAAAAACTGTTTTTGGGAAAGTTTGGGTACGGGGTTGGACAGGTGGGTACGGGGTTTGGGACATGGGGGACGGGGTTTGGACGGTGGGAAACGGGGTTTGGGGACACGGGGGTACGGGGGGGGACAGGTGGGAAAGGGTTTGGGACGGGTGGGTACGGGGTTGGAAATTTGGGGTACGGGGGTTTGGACAGCGGGGAAACGGGGTTTGGACAGGGGGTACTGGGGGTTGGGGCAGGGGGGTTTAATGGGTTTTTGGAAAGGGGGTATGGGTTGGCAGGGGGTACTGGGGGAAAAGGTGGAACGGGGTTTGGACAGCTTTTTTACTGGGTTGGCAGGGGGGGTTTCTGGGTTTGGACAGGGGGTACGGTTTTTGGGGAAGCGGGGTTACGGGTTGGCCCGGGGGGTACTGGGTTTGGAACAGGTAATACGGGTTGGCCAGGTGGGTACGGGGTTTGGCCCAAGCGGGGTACTGGGTTGGACAGGGGGGGGTACGGGGTTGGACAGCGGGGTTACTGGGTTGGACAGGTTTGGGTTGGATCGGGGGTTGGTTGGACGGGTGGGTATTTGGGTTGGAAGGGGGTACTGGGTTGGACAGGGGGGGTTCTGGGTTGGACGGGTGGGGTACGGGGGTTTGGACAGCGGGGGAAACGGGGTTGGACACGGGGTCCCGGGGTTTTGGAAGGTGGGTACTGGTTGGCCCGCGGGGTAGGGGTTTGGAAAGGGGGAGGGGACATTTTGGGTACGGGGTTGGACAGCGGGGTTACGGGGTTGGGAACAGGTGGGTACTTGGGTTTGGGGGGGGGGGGGTTTGGGGGGTTTTGGACAGGGGGGAAACGGGGTTGGACAGGTGGGTACGGGGTTGGGGACAGCGGGGGTTACGGGGTTGGGACCAGGTGGGTACTGGGTTGGACAGCGGGTCCCGGGGGTTTGGGTTGGGACAGGGGAAATGGGTTGGAAAACCGTGTGTACGGGGTTGGACAGGTGGGTACTGGGTTTGGACACGGGGAAACTGGTTGGACAGGGGGGGGGTACGGTTTTGGGCCCGGGCGGGGGGTAGGGTTGGGACAGGGGGGAAAGGGTTGGACAGCGGGGGTACTGGGTTGGACAGGGGGGTATTGGGGTTGGACAGCTTTGGTTTAACTGGGTTGGCCCAGTTTGGGTACGGGGTTGGGGACACCCGGGGTATTTGGGGGGGAAACAGGTGGGAAACGGGGTTGGGACAGGGGGGGTACTGGGTTGGACGGGTTTGGGTACGGGGTTTGGCGCTGGGAAATTTTTTGGGCAGGGGGGGTACTGGGTTGGAAAGGGGGGTACGGGTTTGGGAAACAGCTGGGAAACTGGGTTGGACAGGGGGGTTTCGGGGTTTGGACAGGGGGGGTACGGGGTTTGGGGACAGCGGGGGTACGGTTTGGGACAGGTGGGTCCCGGGGTTGGACAGGGGGGGTACGGGGTTGGACAGCTGGGTACGGGGTTGGAAAGGGGGGTACGGGGTTTGGGGGGGACAGGGGGGGGGTACGGGGTTTGGGAAAATGGGTAACGGGTTTTGGAAAAGCTGGGTACTGGGTTTGGGAACAGGTGCGTACGGGGTTGGACAGGGGGGAAAGGGGTTTGGGAAACAGGTGGGTTAGGGTTGGACGCGGGAAGGGGTTGGGGACAGGGGGGTACGGGGTTGGGAACAGTGGGAAAAGGGGTTTTGGGACGGGTTTGGGTGGGGGGTTTGGGACACTGGGTCCCGGGTTGGACAGCGGGGGTACGGGGTTGGGGACAGCGGGGAAGGGTTTTGGACAGCGGGGTTTTAACGGGTTTGGACAGGGGGGTTACGGGTTTGGACATGGGGGTACGGGGGTTGGCCCGCTGGGTACGGGGTTTGGACGGGTTGGGGTACTGGGTTGGACAGGGGGTACGGGTTTGGCACCGGGGAACTGGGTTGGACGCGGGGAACTGGTTGGAAGGTGCGTCGGGGTTTGGGACAGCGGGGGTATTTGGGTTTGGGGACAGGTGGGTACGGGGTTGGACAGCGGGGTTTACTGGGGTTGGACAGGTGGGTACTGGGTTGGACAGGTGGGTAGGGGTTGGACAGGGGGTACGGGGTTTGGGGACACTGGGTACGGGTTGGACAGCGGGGTTTAATGGGTTGGAAGGGGGGGTACGGGGGGGGGGAACCAGGTGGGTACTGGGTTGGACAGGTGGGTATTTGGGTTGGACAGGTGGGACGGGGTTGGGCAGCTGGGTACTGGGTTGGACTCGGGGTACTGGTTGGACAGCGGGGTTATTTGGGTTGGACAGCTGGGTACGGGGGTTGGACGCGGGGAAAGGGGTTTGGGGAACAGCGGGGGTAGGGGTTTGGGACGGGTGGGTATTTGGGTTTTGGCCCGGGGGAAAGGGGGTTGGACAGGTGGGGCAAAGGGGTTTGGGGGAACGGTTTTGGGTACGGGGTTGGACAGCGGGGTACGGGTTTGGACAGCTGGGTACTGGGTTCCCGCGGGGGAAACTGGGTTTTGGGACAGCGGGTACGGGTTTGGACAGGGGGCGTATTTGGTTTTGGACGGGTTTTGGGGTACTGGGTTGGACAGGGGGGTTACGGGGGTTTGGAAAAGGGGGGGTACTGGTTGGCAGGGGGGTACGGGGTTTGGACGGGTTTGGGGTACTGGGTTGGACAGGGGGGTACGGGGTTGGGGACACCTGGGGTGGGGGGGTTTGGGGACAGGTGCGCTACGGGGTTGGAAAATTGGGGAAACCTGGGGGGAAACAGGTGGGTATTTGGGTTTGGGCCAGCTGGGTACGGGTTGGGAAACAGGTGGGTACTGGGGGGGAAAAGGGTTTGGGAAATTTGGGTTGGACAGGGGGGAACTGGGTTGGACGTTTGGGAATTTTTTTTGGGAAACAGTGGGAAAGGGGTTGGAAAGCGGGGGTACGGGTTGGGACGGGGGGTAAAATTGGTACGGGGTTTTTGGGACGGGTGGGTTCCCGGGGTTTGGACAGCTGGGTAGGGGGTTGGCACCCGGGGTTTACGGGGTTGGAAAGCTGGGTTACGGGGGTTGGACAGCGGGGTACTTTTGGGGTTGGACATGGGGTACTGGGTTTGGAAACACTGGGTATTTGGGTTTTGGACAGCTGGGTACTGGGTTGGACAGGTTGGACAGGTGGGTACTGGGTTGGACAGGTGGGTACTGGGTTGGACAGGTGGGTACTGGGTTGGACAGCTGGGTACTGGGTTGGACAGCTGGGTACTGGGTTGGACAGCTGGGTACTGGGTTGGACAGCTGGGTACTGGGTTGGACAGGTGCGTATACCCAGGCTAACTCAGACATGGATGACGAGCACACACACACACACACACACACACACACACACACACACCCCACACACACACACACACACCACCACACACATACACACACACACACACACACACACACACACACACACACACACACACACACATCCCAAAACACAAAAACACACACACACACAAAACACACACACACACACACACATACACACACACACACACACCCACACACACACACACACACACACACACACACACACAACAAACCACACAACACACACACACACACACACAAAACTAGAGAAAGTACAAAGGTTTGCAACAAGGTTAGTTTCCAGAGCTAGGGGGAATGTCCTATGAAGAAAGATTAAGGGAAATCGGCCTGACGACACTGGAGGACAGGAGGGTCAGGGGAGACATGATAACGACATATAAAATACTGCGTGGAATAGACAAGGTGGACAAGGACAGGATGTTCCAGGGAGGGGACACAGAAACAGAGGCCACAATTGGAAGTTGAAGACACAAATGAGTCAGAGAGATAGTAGGAAGTATTTCTTCAGTCATAGAGATGTAAGGCAGTGGAATAGCCTAGAAAATGACGTAGTGGAGGCAGGAACCCTACACAGTTTTAAGACGAGGTTTGATAAAGCTCATGGAGGGGGAGAGAGAGGGTCTAGTAGAAACCCGGTGAAGAGGCGGGCCAGGAGCTAGGACTCGACCCCTGCAACCACAAATAGGTGGTACACACACACACACACACACACACACACACACCAACACACACACACACTGGTACGTCAGGCCCATACTGGAGTACGCAGCACCATTTGGAACCCACATCTGGTCAAACACGTCAAGAAATTAGAGAAAGTGAAAAAGGTTTGCAAAAAGGCTAGTTCCAGAACTAAGGGGAATGTCCTAAGAAGAAAGGTTAAGGGAAATCGGTTTGAAACACTGAAGGACAGGAGGTCCAGGTGAGACATGATAACGACATACAAAAATACTGCATAGAATAGACAAGGTGGACAGAGACGGGATGTTCCAGAGATGGGACACAGAAACAAGGGTCACAATTGGGAAGCTGAAGACTCAGTTGAGTCAAAGGGATGTTAGGAAGTATTTCTTCAGTAATAGAGTAGTTAGGAAGTGAATAGTCTGGCAAGCGATGTAGTGGAGGCAGGAACTATACATAGTTTTAAGACGAGTATGATAAAGCTCGTAGAGCAGGGGGAGAGAGGACCTAGTATCGTTGGTGAAGAGGCGGGTTCCAGGAGCTTAGTCTCGACCCCTGCAACCACAATTAGGAGAGTAAATTAGGTGAAACACACACAACAGGAGAGGGGGACGGGGGAAGAGGAGAGGACCCTGTAGACTGTGTACGTTAGGCCCATATTGGAGTATGCGGCACCAGTTTGGAACCCACACCTAGCCAAGCACGTAAAGAAACTAGAGAAAGTGCAAAGGTTTGCAACAAGAGTAGTCCAGAGCTAAAAAGGTATGTCTACGAGGAGAGGTTAAGGGAAATCAATCTGACGACACTGGAGGACAGGAGAGATAGGGGGGACAATGATAACGACATACAAAATACTGAGAGGAATTGACAAAGTAGACAAAGACAGGATGTTCCAGAGATGGGACACAGCAACAAAGGACACAGTTGGAAGTTGAAGACACAGATGAATCACAGGGATATTAGGAAGTATTTCTTCAGCCACAGAGTAGTCAAGCAAGTGGAATAGTTTGGGAAGCGATGTAGGAGGCAGGATCCATGCATAGCTTTAAGCAGAGGTACGATAAAGCTCATGGTTCAGGGAGAGTGACCTAGTAGCGCCAGTGAAGAGGCGGGGCCAGGAGCTTGGACTCGACCCCTGCAACCCCAAACTAGGTGGGGTACAACTAGGTGAGTACACACACAAAACACATACACACACACACACATACACACACACACACCACACACACACACACACACACACACACACACACACACATACACACACACACACACACACACCACACACATACACACACACACACATACACACACACACACCACATACACACAAAACACATACCACACTGGGGGACGGAGAGATGGGGGAGACATGATAACGACTTACAAAATACTGAGAGGAATTGACAAGGTGGACAAAGACAGGATGTTCCAGAGACTGGACACAGTAACAAGGGGACACAGTTGGAAGTTGAAGACACAAATGAATCAAAGGGATGTTTTGGAAGTATTTCTTCAGCCACAGAGTAGTCAGGAAGTGGAATAGTTTGGGAAGCGATGTTTGTGGAGTCAGGACCATACATAGCTTTACGCAGAGGTTTCGATAAAGCTCATGGTTCAGGGAGAGTGACCTAGTAAACGACAGTGAAAAGGCGGGGCCAGGAGCTTGGGGCTCGACCCCTGCAACCTCAACTAGGTGAGTACAACTAGGTGAGTACACACACACGCACATATACACACACACGCCACATATACACACACACATATATATAACATATACACACATATACACACAT
>NC_069401.1:31067463-31091459 GCF_026875155.1 Cherax quadricarinatus | reverse complement strand
GGAGGGGGGGTTTTACCCAGATACCAGCACTGACATGACAACACTCACTGCTAGAATCCGTGATGACACAGGGAATGTCAACACTGAATTTGTTGATCAACACTTCACACGTGCACTAGAGGTGCACTGGCTGGGCGTACATAGACTAGACGATCGTCAAGTTGCTTAAAAATTAAATAAGCTCGGTTATTATGGGGTAAAAACTACACTTTCATATATATTTTCTATTTTTTTGAAAAAAAAAAAAAAAGAAAGAGGTGGACATTCATGTAATTCGTAGAAGGGAGTGGACTCAGGGGATGGAGAGGTTCTACTCTGGTGTTGGGCTCAGTCTCTCATACAGTGATATAAGCTGACTGTTGTTATTTTTTTTTTTTTATTATCACACCGGCCGATTCCCACCAAGGCAGGGTGGCCCGAAAAAGAAAAACTTTCACCATCATTCACTCCATCACTGTCTTGCCAGAAGGGTGCTTTACACTACAGTTTTTAAACTGCAACATTAACACCCCTCCTTCAGAGTGCAGGCACTGTACTTCCCATCTCCAGGACTCAAGTCCGGCCTGCCGGTTTCCCTGAATCCCTTCATAAATGTTACTTTGCTCACACTCCCAACAGCACGTCAAGTATTAAAAACCATTTGTCTCCATTCACTCCTATCAAACCCCGCTCACGCATGCCTGCTGGAAGTCCAAGCCCCCGCACACAAAAACCTCCTTTACCCCCTCCCTCCAACCCTTCCAGGCCGACCCTACCCCGCCTTCCTTCCACTACAGACTGATACACTCTTGAAGTCATTCTGTTTCGCTCCATTCTCTCTACATGTCCGAACCACCTCAACAACCCTTCCTCAGCCCCTGGACAACAGTTTTGGTAATCCCGCACCTCCTCCACTTCCAAACTACGAATTCTCTGCATTATTTTCACACCACACATTGCCCTCAACATGACATCTCCACTGCCTCCACCTTCTCCTCGCTGCAACATTCATCACCCACGCTTCACACCCATATAAGAGCGTTGGTAAAACTATACTCTCATACATTCCCCTCTTTGCCTCCAAGGACAAAGTTCTTTGTCTCCACAGACTCCTAATGCACCACTCACCCCTTTTTTCCCCCATCAATTCTATGATTCACCTCATCTTTCATAGACCCATCCGCTGACACGTCCACTCCCAAAATCTGAATACGTTCACCTCCTCCTACCCCTCCCCTCCAATCTGATATTCAATCTTTCATCACCAAATCTTTTTGTTATCCTCATAACCTTTCTCTTTCCTGTATTCACCTTTAATTTTCTTCTTTTGCACACCCTACCAAATTTATCCACCAATCTCTGCAACTTCCTCTTCAGAATCTCCCAAGAGCACAGTGCTCAGCAAAGAGGGAGCTGTGACAACTCCCACTTTGTGTGTGATTCGTTATCTTTTAACTCCACGCCTCTTGCCAAGACCCTCGCATTTACTTCCCCTTACAACCCCATCTATAAATATTTTAAAACAACCACGGTGACATCACACATCCTTGTCTAAGGCCTACTTTTACTGGGAAAAAATTTCCCTCTTTCCTACATACTCAAACTTGACCTCACTATCCTCGTAAAAACTCTTCACTGCTTTCAGTAACCTACCTCCTACACCATACACTTGCAACATCTGCCACATTGCCCCCCTACCACCCTGTCATACGCCTTTTTCCAAATCCATAAATGCCACAAAGACCTCTTTAGCCTTATCTAAATACTTTTCACTTATAAGTTTCACTGTAAACACCTGGTCCACACACCCCCTACCTTCCTAAAAACCTCCTTGTCATCTGCTATCCTATTTCTCCTCTTACTCTTAATTCTTTCAATTATAACTCTACCTACACTTTACCAGGTACACTCAACAGACTTATCCCCCTATAATTTTTGCACTCTCTTTTATCCCCTTTGCCTTTGTACAAAGGAAACTATGCATGCTCTCTGCCAATCCCTAGGGACCTTACCCTCTTCCCCTACATTTATTAAATAATTGCACCAACCACTCCAAAAATATATCCCCACCTGCTTTTAACATTTCTTCTTTATCCCCTCAATCCCGGCTGCCTTACCCCCTTTTATTTTACCTACTGCCTCACAACTTCCCCCACACTCACAACTGGCTCTTCCTCACTCCTACAAGATGTTATTCCTCCTTGCCCTATACACGAAATCACAGCTTCCCTATCTTCATCAACATTTAACAATTCCCCAAAATATTCCTTCCATCTTTCCCATACCTCTAACTCTCCATTTAATAACTCTCCTCTCCTATTTTTAACTGACAAATCCATCTGTTCTCTAGGCTTTTTTAACTTGTTAATCTCACTCCAAAACTTTTTCTTATTTTCAACAAAATTTGTTGATAACATCTCCACCCACTCTCTCATTTGCTCTCTTTTTACATTGCTTCACCACTCTCTTAACTTCTCTTTTTCTCCATATACTCTTCCCTCCTTGCATCACTTCTACTTTGTAAAAACTTTCATATGCTAACTTTTCCCCCTTACTACTCTCTTTACATCACCCTTTCCCACCAATCGTCCCCCTTCCCCCCCCGCACCCCCCTTTCCTGTATCCCAAATTTCTGCTGAACACTCTAACACTACATTTTTAAACCTACCCATACCTCTTCGCCCCCATTGCCTATGCTTCATTAGCCCATCATCCTCCAATAGCTTTTTATATCTTCCCCTAACTGCTCCTCTTTTAGTTTAAAAAACCTTCACCTCTCTTTTCCCCTGAGGCTTCTTTCTCCTTGAAACCCCTTTCCTCCCTTTACCCCTCAGTTTTTGCTTCAACTAAAAATGATCTGTTTTAAAACGGGGCCCCCCCTCTAAAAACGTAAAACCCTAAGTCTAAAACTCTTTTATTACCAATACTTTAATCCAAAAAAACTACCGTCATTTCGCCCAACATCATATCGGTAAAATTATTTTTTCCTCTTTTTTTTTAAAAATATGTTTACCCTTTTAACAAAACCCCTTTTTCTATAAAAATTTTCAATAAAAGGGGGCCCCCCCTTTAAACATTTACACCTGGCCCCCCAAAACTTACCTACCACACCCTCTCAAAAAGTTTTCCTACTTTAGCATTCAAAGGGCCCCCCCCACAATTACTTTCTCCTTGGGTTCAAAGGCCTTTTAAACATTCACTTTAAAACTCCCCAAAAACCCCTCTCTCTCCTCTGCCTTTCCCCCTTCCCAGGGCCCTACCCTTATTATGACCCCCTTCTCGCACCAACCTTTTCTTTTTAAACCACAAAAATTCTTTTAATTTTCACATTCATATTCTCTTTTCTCCTTCCCAAAAATGATCATTTTTAAAATTACTGCTACCCCCCTTTCCTTTTTCCTAACTCTTCAATACTCCGATTTAATCCCATTTTTTTCCCCCCATGAAACCCTCCTACCCCTTCAGCTTTGTTTCGCTTAGGGCCCGGGCATCCCAAATTCTTTCATTCATAACAACAGCAATCATCTGTTTCTTGTCAAACCGCACTGCAACACGCACATTTTTAAACAACCCCTTTTTTTAAAATTTTTCTTCTTCTCTTTTTTTGTAATTGTATTACAGGGAAAGGGGTTTTTCTAGCCCCTTGCCCCGGCCCTTTTAGTCGCCCCTTTCGACACGCAGGCTTACGGGGGAAAGATTCTTTTCCACTTCCCCCCGGACAATAGAAGAAATAAAAAGAACAAGAGCTATTTTGAAAAAGGGGAAAAACCTTGATGTATGTATATATATATAAGCATGTGCGTGTCTGTGAAGTGGGACCAAAAAGGGAAGTAGGGGTAGCAAGATTTTCCCCCGTTATCTTTGCGTGTTTTTTGAAAACCAAAAAAAAGAAAACCCCAATCCTACCACATGCAAAACCGTTACAGGTTTTTGTTTCACAGTCATCTGGCAGGACGGTAGTACTTCCCTGGGTGGTTGCTGTCTACCAACCTACTACTGTTGTTACAATGTTTAATTTGTAGCAGTCACATCCTGGAACATTACGTCTCAGTATATAAGGTTACACTTTTTGCTGCTTCCATGTGTCTGTGATCGAGTGTATTTTATTTAAAAATATTATGTGTCTAATTAAGTGCTCATTTTTCTTAACGATGAATTCCGGTACATTTTTATACATGTTTAATGCAAATTTATCACCAAGTAAATAAATGGTTTAGAAAACCGATAAGTTGATAAATGAGACACATGTGGAACACTTGGGTATGTTTATTCAGGAACGTTTCTCCAGGCAGTGGCTTCTTCAGTCCAGTGCAGAGAAAGGTGGAAGATGAGGAGTTTGAGGTAATCAGTCCCTCAGCCTTAGAGTCTATATTTCCAGTCAGTCAGTCTTGTCAAAAATTGATGCCTGGAGACACATTTCCTGAATAAAGATGTCCAAATGTTGCACATGTGTCTCATTTAACAGGACACATGTGTAACATCTGCCTGTCCTTATTATGAAGAAGTTTCATAACCTTGACGATATTGTACACCATTAATTATTATACCGAGCCTTCTCTCTTCTCTCTCTCTCTCTCTCTTCTCCTCTCTCTCTCTCTCTCTCTCTCTCTCTCTCTCTCTTCTCTCTCTCTCTCTCTCTCTCTCTCTCTCTCTCTTGAGTAACTCAAGGAAATTCCTCATGCACAAAACATTTATTCATCAGCTTTCATTTTTAAGTTAAATGACTGATATATTTCAGAAAAATATGTGTTTCTGTCGAGTGATGTGTGTGAGTGTTGTCAGCGGCAGACGAGTCTCAGACGTGTGTTGAGGCACCGCAAAGTTAAACACTAAGTCTACCTACCTGGAGTCTACCTGGAGGGTATTCCCAGGATCAACGCCCCCGTGGCCCGGTCCACGACCAGTCCTCCCGGTGGATCAGGGCCTGATCCACCACGCTGTTACTGCTGGCCGCACGTAGTCCAACGTACTAACCACAACCTGGCTGATCCGGCACCGATTTTAGATATCTGTCCAGCTCCCTCTTGAAGACAACCAGGGGTCTATTGGTAATTTCCCTTATGGCTGGTGGGAGGTTGTTGAACAGTCTTGGGCCCCGGACACTTATTGTGTTTTCTCATAGTGTACCAATGGTGCCCCTACTTTTCACTGGGGGTATGTTGCATCGCCTGCCAATTCTTTTGCTTTTGTAGGTAATGATTTCTGTGTGCAGGTTAGGGACCAGTCCCTCTAGAATCTTCCAGATGTAGATTATGATATATCTCTCTCGCCTGCACTCCAGTAAGTACAAGTCAAGTGCTTCCAGGCAGTTAAGGTGTTTGATGGAACTTATATGTGCAGTAAAAGTTCTCTATACATTCTCCAATCTGCAATTTCACCTGCCTTTAACGGAGATGTTAATGTACAGCAATATTCCAGCCTAGAGAGAACAAGTGATTTAAAAAGGATCGTCATTGGCTTGACATGTTTTGTCTTGAATGTTCTCATTATCCATCCTATCATTTTCCTCACAGATGTGATAGTGGCATTGTTGTGGTCCTTGAAGGTGAGGTCTTCGGACATTACCACACCCAGGTCCTTCACATTACTTTTCCGCTCTATTGTGTGATTAGAGTTTGTGGTATACTCAGTCCTAGCTATTATTTCCTCCAGTTTTCCATAACGGAGTAGTTGGAATTTGTCTTCATTGAACATCATATTGTTCTCTGTTGCCCATTGGAAAACTTGGTTTATATCTTCTTGGAGCTTTGCCGTGTCCTCAGTGGATGACACTCTCATGCAGATCCTAGTATCGTCTGCAAAGGATGATACATTACTGAGGTTTACATCTCTGTCTATGTCTGATATGAGAATGAGAAACAGGTAAGGCAGTACTGTGCCCTTTGGGGAAAAGAACTCTTTACTATGGCAGCTGGGGATTTAGCTCAGCACACACTGTGTCTCCAGCATACACTGTGCTTCCCTGCACACACGCTGTGTCTCCCAGTTACACTGTGTCTCCCCAGGACATACACTGTGTCTCCATCCATTCACTGTGTCTACCAGCATACGTGTGTCTCCCAGCATACACTGTGTCTACCAGATACACTGTGTCTCCCCGTATACACTGTGCTACAGCATACACTGGTTTCCAGCTTACAATGTGCCTCCCAGCTCACAATGTGCTCCCAGCATTAAACTGTGTCTCTCAGCATACACTGTGTCTCCCTCAATTCACTGTGCTCCCAGCCTACACTGTGTCTCCCCAGCATTACACTGTGCCTCCCAACAGACACTGTGTCTTCAGTATACACTTTTTGGGATTTAGCCTCCCAGCATACTCTGTGTTTCCAAGCATACACTGTGCATCCCGATTACACTGTGTCTACCAAGCCAGACATCTGTGCCTCCCAGCATACACTGTGCTCATGCATACACTTTGCCTCCCAGCATTTCACTGTTTCCTCGTGCAGACACTGTGTATTTAGCAGCTTACACAGTGTCTCCCAGAGTCACTGTGTCCCCCAGCAAACACTGCGTTCCAGAAGACACTGTCTCCCAGCATCACACTGTCCCTCCCACCTACACTGAGAGCCTCATTACATACATTGCCTCCTAGCATACACTGTGTCTCCCAGCATACACTGGGTTCTCCCAGGATACACTGTGTCTCCCAGCACAAACTGTGGTCTCCCAGCACTCCACTGTGTCTCCAGATAAACTGGTGTCACCTAAGCATAAACTGTGCTACCCAGCACACACTGTGTTCTCCCATCATATCACAGTGTATGCCAGCAGGACACTGTGCCTCCAGATTACTCTGTGTCTCCATCATACCACAGTGTCTACAGCATAACTGTGTCTCCACTCATACACTGTGTCTGCCAGCACACACTGTTGTGTCTCCCATCTTACACAGTGTCTGCCAGCAATCACTGTCTCTCCCATCATACACAGTGATCTGCTAAGCATACACTGTGCTCAAGCATACATGTGCCTCCAGATTACACTGTGTATCCCATCATACACAGGTCTGCCAGCAGAACTGTGTCTCAATCATACACAGTGTCTGCCAGCAATACACTGTGCCTCCCAGCATACACTGTGCCTCCAGCACACACTGTGTCTCGCAGATACACGGTGCCTCCCAGCATACACTGTGTTCCCAGCATACCACTGTGTCTCAAATCATACACGTGTCTGCCAGCACACACTGTGTCTCCCATCATAACAGTGTCTGCCCAGCATACACGGTGCCTCCCAGCAATACTGTGTTCGCAGCATACACTGTTCTCTCCCAGCATACATTGCCTCCCAGAATACACTGGTGTTCCTGCCTACATACACTGTGTCTCCCATCTTACACAGTGTCTGCCAGCACACACGTGTTTCCCATCATACACAGTGTTCTGCCAGCACACTCGTGTCTCCCACATACACAGTGTGTGCCAGCATAAACTGTGCCTCCCTAGATAACACTGTTATCAAGAGAGACCATTGGCATAATTTACTTAATATTCTTGAAAACAAACAGAAGGATTAGACATGGAGTTGAACCGTAGTTCTTGATGGCCTCTGAGCCTCGAAACTGTGCCACTGAGGCCTCGAAACTGTGCCACTGAGCCTTCGAACTGTGCCATGTGCCTCGAAACTATGCCACTGAGCTCTCGAATACTGTGCCACTGAGCCTCGAAAACTGTGCCACTGAGCCTCGAAACTGTGCCTCTGAGCCTCGAACGTGCCATGAGCCTCGAAACTGTGCCACTGAGCCTCGGAAACTGATGCACTGAGCTCGAACTGTGCCACTGAGCCTCGAACTGTGCCTCTGAGCATCGTAACTGTGCCACTGAGCATCGAAAACTGTGCCCCTGAAGCCTCGAAACTGTGCCAAATGAGCCTCGAAACGGTGCCACTGAGCCTCGACGGAAACTGTGCCTCTGAGCTCGAAACTGTGACACTGGCCTCGAAAACTGTGCTCTGAGCACGAAACTGTGCCACTGAGCCTCTGAAAATGTGCCACTGAGCATCGAAACTGTGCCACTGAGCCTCGAAACTATGCTCTGAGCCTCGAACTGTGCCCACTGAGGCCTCGAAAAATGTGACCACTGAGCCTCGAAACTATGCCACTGAGCCTCGAAAACTTATTAAACTGATTTTAAAAGCAGCACTGCTTGATTACGGGTCGTGTCTGCGGCAGCAAACTGTGACCATCTCATTCACTGTCTCCTCCAACCTTGTGTTCATCTTCTCTAAATAGTTGCAATGAATGTCTGTTTGATTGATATGTGATATACGAGGTTTGTAATTAATAACAAATATTAACAACAGGGTCAGTAAGAGTTCTTAATTATTTTAATTTCTTTAACGTTCAGTGGCTTAATATTTTTCATCCTGGTTCAAGGTTTGTTCTTCTGCTGTTGATATAATTCAGTGAAAATTCATGAGTTCAGCTTATCAAGCCGTGTTCCTTGCAGCTGTGCTCCTTGCAAGCGTGTTCCTTGCAGCGGTTCCCTTGCAGTCGTGTTCCTTGCTGCCGTTGTTCCTTGCTGTCGTGTCTTGCAGCCATGTTCCTTGCAGCGTGTTTCCTTACGCCATGTTCTTCGCAGCAGTGTTCCCGCAGCCGTGCTCTTGCAGTCGTGTTCCTTGCAGCCGTGTTCCTTGCAGTCGTGTTCCTTGAGCCATTGTTCCTTACAGCCGTTGTTCCTTACAGCCATGTTCTTCGCAGCCGTGTTCTCCGCAGCCGTTGCTCCTTGCAGCTCGTTTCCTTGCAGCCGTGGTCTTGCAGCCGTGTCCTTACAGCCCGGTGTTTCCTTACAGCCGTGATGCTTAAACTGTGTCCTTGTAGCCGTGATCCTTACAGGCCATGTCTTGCAGCCGATGTTCCTTGCAGCCAGTTCTTCGCAGCACCGGTTGTCCTCGCTGACGTTGCTCCTTGCAGCCGTTTTCCTTGCAGCCGTGTTCCTTGCAGCCGTGATCCTTACAGCCATGTTTTCCTTGCTGCCGTGTTCTTGCAGCCATGTTCTTCGCAGCAGTGTTCCTCTCAGCCGTGTCCTTGCAGCCGTTTTCATTGCAGCCGTGCTGTTCCTTGCAGCCGTTGTTCCTTGCAGCCATGTTCCTCGCAGCCGTGTTCCTTGCAGCCGTATCCTTACGCCGTGTTACTTACAGCCGTGATCCTTACAGACCGTTGTTCCTCGCAGCCGGTTCCTTGCACCATCGGCTGCCTACTTCCAAGTTCATCCCAACTCAGTTAACCTTGACTCAGATTCACTCAATACTTTAGTACTTTTCCGTATCAGCAGAATCCATCGTGGTCTGCAGTGCACACCCTTTTCTCTAATTCAAAATAGATAACTATGCCCCTTAATACAAATTTAGAAGTTGAGAAAAGTCTTAAAAGAGTAAATTGTCTCATTAAGAACCTATGAAAGATGTTGATAATTATTTGGACTTATCTATGAGTGAGTTACCAGATGTTCTTCCGCGTCCTTCAAAACACCTGTGTGATTGGTAAATGCAGATAAATATTCATTTTCCCTTATTCATCATTCTGCTTGCTCTTTGTTGTCCTTTATACTTTAATCTCTTTCATGCTGAGTTCGTATACTCAAGGAATATCTCCTTTATTCCGAGCATCTCTTTTCCAACTCTTCATTGCTGACTGGTCTGCCACCCTCATTAATATCTGATCAGATTGATAGATATCCACACTGACGCCCCCCCCCCCAACCCCAATCCATTTTTCTCCGCTACTCCTCCAAAAGATGTTTTGATCGGATCTTCTCTGTCCACAATGTTTCCTTGCAACGATAACAGGTTCCCGGCACTGTGTTTCTCGGTGGTTTTATGCATTGTACTGCTCAACAACAAGTTCAGTGTATATCAGCCTAAATAAAAATTCCAGGCTTTGTTATTGCAAAACAAAGCATAAAGCCATAATCCACTTGCTTTCATACACGTCGTTATTATTTTCTTCTCTTCAGATGAAGCAGTAGTCTTGTGAAGCATCTTTAGAAGAGCAGCCGTGGAATATAACTTGACAATTACATTTGCACTTCATTGGTGTTCTCATTGTGCCACTGCCACAAACTGTGCCTTTCTAACTGTGCCTCACTATCTGTGCATCATGTATTTCACTGTGGCCTCCGTAACTGTGCCTTTCTAACTGTGCCTCACTATCTGTGCCTCCTGTATTCACTGTGCCTCCTTAACTGTGCCTTTCTAACTGTGCCTCCTGTATTCATTGTGCCTCCTTAACTGTGCCTTTCTAACTGTGCCTCACTATCTGTGTGTACTGCATTCAAAGTGCTTTACCTTAGTCCCTATATACACTGTGCCTCCCTAGTCCACTTATATAACTGTACCATCCCTAGTCCTTTTATACACTGTGACTCCCTAGTCCCTATATACATGTGCCTCCCTAATCCTATATAACTGCGCCCCTAGTCAATATATACTCTGTACCTCCCTAGTTCCTATATACTCACTTGTGCTCATAGTCCATATACACACTGTGCTCTCCCTAGTCCTACTACACACTGTACCTCCACTAGTCCCTACATACATGCGCCTCACTAGTCCCTATATACACTTGCACCTCCCTAGTCCCTATACACACTGTTCCTCCCTAGTCCCTATACACACTGTGCCTCCCTAGTCCCTATACGCACTGTACCTACCTAGTCCCTACATACACTGCGCTCCTCCCTTAGGTCCTATTTACAATGCACTCCCTAGTCCCTATACACACTGTGCCTCCTAGTCCCTATACACACGTGCCCCCCTAGTAGTCACTTACACATTGGGACGCCCTAGTCCGTTTACACACTTGTACCTCCCTAGTCCAGATATACACTGTGCTCCTAGTCTCTAATATATATTGTCCTCCCTAGTCCATATATACACTTGTGCCTCCTTAAGTCCTATACACACTGTGCCTCCTAGTCCTTATATACAACTGTGCCTCCCTATATGTTCTATATATACTTGGCCTCCCTAGTCCTTATATACCACTGTGCATCCACTAGTCTCTATATATTTTGCCTCCACTAGTTCATATATACACTGTGCTCCTAGGTCCTATAACCACTGTGCCTCCCTTGTCTTATATACACTGTGCTCCTAGTCTCTATATATATTGTGCCTCCTAGTCCTTATATACACTGTGCCCTCCCTAGTCATTATATACACTGCTGCCTCCTTTGTTCTCAATTATTAGATTGTGCCTCCCTAGTCATTATATACACTGTGCCTCCCTAGTCTCTATATAATTGTGCCTCCCCTTAGTCCTTATATACACTGTGCCTCCCTAGTTCTTTATTATATTGTGCCTCCCTGGCTTCTATATATATTGTGCTCTCCCTAGTCCGTATATACACTGTGCCACCTAGTCTCTATATCATTTTGTGCATTCCTAGTCTCTATATTTATTGTGCCTCCCTAGTTCTTATATACATGTTGCCCTCACTCCTTGTCCTTATATACACTGTGCTCCTCCCTAGTCTCTTATTATTGTGCCTCCCCTAGTCCTTATATTACTGTGCATCCCTAGTCCTTATATACACTGATTGCCTCCCCTAGTCTTATATATATTGTGCTCCTAGTCCTTATATACACTGTGCCTCCTAGTCTTATATACACTGTGCCTCCCTAGTGCCTTATAACACTGTGCCTCCTAGTCTCTATATATATTGCTGCCTCACTAGTATCTATTATATATTGTCCGTGCCTCCTAGTTCTTCTATACACTGTTGCCTACCTAGTCCTTTTTATACACTGTGGCCTCCTAGTCTCTATATATAATTGTGCCTCCCTAGTCCTTATATACACTGTGCTCCCTAGTCTTATATTTATTGTGCCTCCTAGTCTCTTTATTTATTTGTGCCTCCATAGTTCTTATATCAGCTGATGCCTCCTAGTCCTTTATATACACTGTTGCCTCCTAGTCTCTTTATAATATTGTGACTCCCTAGTCTTATATACACTGTGGCACCCTAGTCCTTATATACCACTGTGCCTACCTAGTCCTTTTATTTCACTGTGCCTCCTAGTTCTTATATACACTGTGCCTCCCCTAGTCTCTATATTTATTGTGCATCCCTAGACACTTATATACACTGTGGCCTCCCTAGTCTCTATATATATTGTGCCCCATAGTTCTTTATAAACTGTGACTCCTAGTCTCTATATATATTGTGCCTCCTAAGTTATTATATTCCTCTGTGCCTCCTTGTCCTTATATACACTGTGCCTCCCTAGTCTCTATATATATTGTGCCTCCCTAGTCTCTATATATATTGTGCCTCCCTAGTTCTTATATACACTGTGCCTCCCTAGTCCTTATATACACTGGGCCATCCCTAGATCTATATATATTGTGCCTCCCTTGTCTTATATACACTGTGCTCCTTGTACTTATATACACCTGTGCATCCCTTGTCTCTTTATATATTGATGGCACCTAGTCCTTTTATACACTGTGCATCCCTTAGTCCTTATATACACTGTGCCTCCCTAGTCTCTAATTTTTTTTTTTATATAAAAATTGTGCCTCCCTAGTCTTATATAACACTGTGCATCCTAGTCCTTATTACACTGTGCATCCCTAGTCTCTCTATATATTGTGCCTCCTAGTCCTTATATACCACTGTGCCTCCCTAGTCCTTATATACACTGATTATGCCGCCTAGTCTCTTTATATATTGTTCCTCCCTAGTTCTTATTTACACTGTGCATCCCTAGTTCTTATATACACTGTGCACTCCCTAGTTTCTTATTTACTTCTGTGCACTCCTAGTCTCTATATATATTGTGCATCCCTAGTTCTTATATACTCGGTGCTCCCTAGTCACTTATATACACTGGGCCTACCTAGTCTTCAATATATATGTGACCTCCTGTTTTATAGACTCTGTGCCTCCTGTCCTTATATACACTGTGCCTCCCTTTCTCTATATATTATTGTGCCTCCCTATCCTTATTTACACTGTGCCTCCCTAGTCACTTATATACACTGTTGCACTCCCTTGGTCCTTATATACACTGTGCCTCCTGTCTCTATATATATTGTGATCCCTAGCCTTATTTCAATTGTGCCTCCCCTTGTCTCTATAATATAGTGTGGCCTCCCTAGTCCTTATATATACACTGTGCCTCCCCTAGTCTCTATATATATTGTGCCTCCATAGTCCTTATTTTCACTGGGCCTCCTGTCTCTATATATATTGTGCCTCCCTAGTCCTTATATACACTGTGGTCCCTAGTCTCTATATTTATCTTGTCCTCCCTTGTTCTTAGATACAATGTGCCTCCCTAGTTCTTATATACACGTTGCCTCCCTCGTCTCTTATATATAAGCGCATCCTAGTCTCTATTTATATTGTGCCCCTCCCCTTGTCCTTATATACACTGTGCCTCCCTAGTCTTTATATTATTGTGCCTCCCTAGTCCTTATATACACTGTGCTCCCTAGTCTCCTATATATATTGTGCATCCATAGTTCTTATATACACTCGTGCCTCCCTAGTCTTCTTTATATATTGTGCCTCATCAGTTTCTTATATACCTGTGCTCATAGTTCTCTATATAATTGTGCTCCCTAGTTAGTATATACCGTGCCTCCCTAGTCCTTATATTCACTGTGCTCCGAGTCTCTTTATATATTGTGCTCCTAGTTCTTATATTCACTTGTGGCTCCATAGTTTATTATATTGTGCCCTCCCTGTTCTTATTACACTGTGGCCTCCCTAGTACTCTCTATATATTGTGCCGCCTAGTCTCTTATATATATTTGCTCCCTAGTTCTTTTATACAATGTGGCTCTAGTCCTATAATATTGTGCCATCACTCAGTTCCTTATATACACTGTGGCTCCCTAGTCTCTATATATATTGTGCCTCCCTAGTTCTTATATACACTGTGCCTCCCTAGTCTCTATATATATTGTGCCTCCCTAGTTCTTATATACACTGTGCCTCCCTAGTCTCTATATATATTGTGCCTAATTGTCCTTATTACACTGTGCCTCCCTTGGTATCTATATATATTGTGCCTCCCTAGTCCTTATATACACTGTGCCTCCCTAGTCTCTATATATATTGTGCCTCCCTAGTTCTTATATTACACTGTGCTCCTCCCGGTCTCTAGATATATTGTGCCCTCCCTAGTTCTTTTTACAACTGTGCCTCCCTAGGCTCTATATATATGTGCCTCCCTAGTTCTTATATACACTGTGCCTCCTAGTAGGTCCTTATATACACTTGTGCCTCCCTTTTGTATCAATATTTATTGTTGCCTCCTAGTCTCTATATATATTGGGGCCTCCTAGTTATTATATTCACTGTGGCTCCCCAGTCTCTATATATATGTGCCTCACCTAGTTCTTATTTACACTGTGGCTCCTAGTCTCTATATATATTGGGCTCCCTTGTCTATATAATTATTGTGCCTCCCTAGTTATTATATACACTGTGGTCCATAGTCTCTATTTATATTGTGCCTCCTCGTTCTTATTTTCACTGTCGGCTCCCTAGGTCTCTCCATATATATTGTGCATACCTAAGTCTCTATATAATTGTGCCTCCCTAGTTCTTATATACACTGTGGCTCCCTAGTCTCTATATATATTGTGCCTCCCTAGTTCTTATATACACTGTGGCTCCCTAGTCTCTATATATATTGTGCCTCCCTAGTTCTTATATACACTGTGGCTCCCTAGTCTCTATATATATTGTGCCTCCCTAGTCTCTATATATATTGTGCCTCCCTAGTTCTTATATACACTGTGGCTCCCTAGTCTCTATATATATTGTGCCTCCCTAGTTCTTATATACACTGTGGCTCCCTAGTCTCTATATATATTGTGCCTCCCTAGTATCTATTATATATTGTGCCCTCCCTAGTCTTATTATACACTGTCCTCCCTAGTCTCTATATATATTGTGCCTCCCTAGTTCTTATATACACTGTGGCTCCCTAGTCCTTATATACACTGTGCCTCCCTAGTCTCTATATATATTGTGCCTCCCTTAGTCCTCTATATATATTGTGCCTCCCTAGTCCTTATATACACTGTGGCCTCCAGTCTCTATATATATTGTGCCTCCTAGCTCTATATATATTGTGCTCCCTAACGTTACCTATATACACTGTGCTCCCTAGTCTTCAATATATATTGTGCTCCCTCAGTTCTTTTATACACTGTGCCTCCCAGTCTCGATATATATTGGTGCCTCCTAGTCTCTATATATATATGTGCCTCCCTAGTCCTTAATGTAAACTGTGCCTCCTATGTTCTATATATATTGTGCCTCCCTAGTTCTTATATACACTGTGCCTCCCTAGTCTCTATATATATTGTGCCTCCCTAGTTCTTATATACACTGTGCCTCCCTAGTCCTTATATACACTGTGCCTCCCTAGTCTCTATATATATTGTGCCTCCCTAGTTCTTATATACACTGTGCCTCCCTAGTCTCTATATATATTGTGATCCCTAGTTCTTTATACACTGTGCCTCCTAGTCTCATATATCTATTTGTGCCTCCCTAGTTCTGATATACACTGTGCCTCCTCTAGTCCCTTATATACACTGTGCCTCCCTAGTCTCTATATATGTTGTGCCTCCTAGGTTCCTTTTATACACTGTGCCCTCCTAGTCTATTATATATTGTGCCTCCCTGTTCTTATATAACACTGTGCCTCCCTAGTCTTTATTTTATTGTGCCTTCCCTAGTCCTTATATACAATTGCCTCCCTAGTTCTATATATATTGTCCTCCCTAGTCTTATATCACTGTGCCTCCCTAGTTTATTATTTTGTTGCCTCATAGTCTTTATATACACTGTGACTCCTAGTACTTATTTACCTGTGCCTCCTAGTCTCCCTATATATATTGTGCTTCCTAGTTCTTATATACACTTGTGCCTCCTAGTCATTATATACACTGTGCCTCACCTAGTCTCTATTATATTGTGCCTCCCTAGTTCTTATATACACCTGTGCCTCACCTAGTCTCTATATATATTTGTGCTCCCTAGTCTTATATACACTGTGCCTCCCTAGTCCTTATATACACTGTGCCTCCCTTGGTATTATTAACTGTGCCTCCCTAGTCCTTCTATTCACTGTGCCTCCCTAGTCCTATATATATATTGTGCCTCCCCTAGTTCTTTATACACTGTGGCTCCCTAGTCTTATTTAACACTGTGCCTCCCTAGTCTTATATATATTGCTGCCTACCTGTCCTTTGATACCACTGTGCTCCCTAGTCCTTATTTACACTGTGCATCCTAGTCTCTATTATATTGTTGCCTCCCAAGTTCTTATAGACCCCTGTGCCTCCCTAGTCCTTAATTCACTGTGCATCCCTAGTTCTCTAAATATATTGTGCCTCCCTAGTCCTTATATACACTGTGCCTCCCTAGTCTCTATATATATTGTGCCTCCCTAGTTCTTATATACACTGTGCCTCCCTAGTCCTTATATACACTGTGCCTCCCTAGTCTCTATATATATTGTGCCTCCCTAGTTCTTATATACACTGTGCCTCCCTAGTCTCTATATATATTGTGCCTCCCTAGTCCTTATATACACTGTGCCTCCTTGTCCTTTATATTTTGTGCCTCCTAGTCCTTTTATCACTGTGCCTCCCTAGTCTCTATTTTTATTGTGCCTCCCTAGTCCTTATTCACTGTGCCTCCCTGTCTTATATTATATTGTGCCTCCCTAGTCTCTATATATATTGTGCCTCCCTAGTCCTTATATACACTGTGCCTCCCTAGTCTCTATATATATTGTGCCTCCCTAGTTCTTATATACACTGTGCCTCCCTAGTCCTTATATACACTGTGCCTCCCTTGTCCTTATATCCACTGTGCCTCCATAGTCTCTATAATATGTGCTCCCTAGTCCTTATATACTTGTGCCTTCCCAGTCCTTATATATACACGGTGCCTCCCTAGTCTCTATATCATTGTGCCTTCATTGTCTCTATATATATTGTGCCTCCCTAGTCCTTATATACACTGTGCCTCCCTAGTCTCTATATATATTGTGCCTCCCTAGTCTCTATATATATTGTGCCTCCCTAGTCTCTATATATATTGTGCCTCCCTAGTCCTTATATACACTGTGCCTCCCTAGTCTCTATATATATTGTGCCTCCCTAGTCCTTATATACACTGTGCCTCCCTAGTCCTTATATACACTGTGCCTCCCTAGTCTCTATATATATTGTGCCTCCCTAGTCTCTATATATATTGTGCCTCCCTAGTCCTTATATACACTGTGCCTCCCTAGTCTCTATATATATTGTGCCTCCCTAGTCTCTATATATATTGTGCCTCCCTAGTCTCTATATATATTGTGCCTCCCTAGTCCTTATATACACTGTGCCTCCCTAGTCCTTATATACACTGTGCCTCCCTAGTCTCTATATATATTGTGCCTCCCTAGTCTCTATATATATTGTGCCTCCCTAGTCCTTATATACACTGTGCCTCCCTAGTCTCTATATATATTGTGCCTCCCTAGTCCTTATATACACTGTGCCTCCCTAGTCCTTATATACACTGTGCCTCCCTAGTCTCTATATATATTGTGCCTCCCTAGTCTATATATATATATTGTGACTCCCTAGTTCTTTATACACTGGCCTCCATAGTCTCTTTTATATTGTGCTCCCTGTTCTTATATACACTGTGCCTCCCTAGTCTCTATATCACTATTGTGCCCTCCCTAGTCTCTATATATATTGTGCATCCCTAGTTCCTTATAATAACACTGTGCACTCCCTAGTCTCTATATTATTTTGTGCCTTCCCTTGTCTTTTTACACTGTGCCTCCCTAGTCTCTATATATGATTGTGCCCCCACGGGGCCTCCCTAGTCTCTATTATATTGTGCCTCCTTAGTCTTATATACACTGTGCTCCCTAGTTATATATATATATCTGTGCCTCCCTAGTTCTTTTATACACTGTGCCTCCCTAGTCTCTATATATATTGTGCCTCCCTAGTCTCTATATATATTGTGCCTCCCTAGTCCTTATATACACTGTGCCTCCCTAGTCTCTATATATATTGTGCCTCCCTAGTCCTTATATACACTGTGCCTCCCTAGTCTCTATATATATTGTGCATCCCTAGTTCTATATACCACTAGTGCCTCCCTAGTCTCTATATATATTGTGCCTCCCTAGTCTCTATATATATTGTGCCTCCCTAGTCCTTATATACACTGTGCCTCCCTAGTCTCTATATAATATTGTGCCTCCCAGGTCCTTAATAAACTGTGCTCCCTTGTTTCTATTATATTGTGCTATCCGAGTTCTTATATACAACTGTGCTCCCTAAGTTCTTATATATTTTTGGTGCTTCCATATCTCTTATATCACTGTGCCTCCCTAGTTCTATATTTATTGTGGGGCTTTTTTTTCACTAGTTCTTATATACACTGTGCCTCCCTAGTCCTTATATACACTGTGCCTCCCTAGTCTCTATATATATTGTGCCTCCCTAGTTCTTATATACACTGTGCCTCCCTAGTCTCTATATATATTGTGCTTCCCTTAGTTCTTATATTCACTGTGCCTCCTAGTCTCTATATATATTGTCCTCCCTAGTCTCTATATATTAGTGTGCTCCCTAGTCCTTATATACACTGTTGCCTCCCTGTCTTATATATTATTGTGCCTCCCTAGTATCTATATATATTGTGACTCCCTAGTCTCTATATATATTGTGCCTCCCTAGTCCTTATATACACTGTGCCTCCCTAGTCTCTATATATATTGTGCCTCCCTAGTTCTATATATAAGTGTGCCTCCTAGTCTCTATATATTATTGTTGCATCACTAGGCCTTATATTACCCACTGTGGCAATCCCTGTCTCTATATATATTGTGCCTCCCTAGTCTCTATATATATTGTGCCTCCCTAAGTCTCTATATATATGTGTATCCTATCTCTATATATATTGTGCTCCCTAGTCTCTATAGTATATTGTGCCTCACTTGTGCTTTATATATTGTGCCTCCCTAGTTACTTTTATTTACACTGTGCCTCCCGGTGTCTCTATATATATTGTGCTCCCTAGTTCTTATATTCTCTGTGCCTCCATAGTCTCTCATATATATTGTAGCCTCCCTAGTCTCTATATTATATTGTGCTCCCTAGTCTCTATATATTGTGCCTCCCTAGTCCTTTATTTACAATGTGCCTTCCCTAGGTCTCTATATATATTGTGCCTCCATAGCTATCTATATATTATTGTGCCCTCCCTAGTCTCTATATATATTGTGCCTCCCTAGTCTTATATATATTGTGCCTCCTAGTCTCTATATATTGTGCCTCCTAGTCTCTTATATATTGTGCCTCCCAGTTTTCTTATATACACTGTGCCTCCTAGTCTCGTATAATATATTGGCATCCCCTAGTTCTTTATACAAGGTGCCTCCATGTCTCTATATATATGGTGCATCCCTAGTTCTTTTATACAGTCGGTGCCTCCCTAGTCTCTATATATATTGTGCCTCCCTAGTTCTTATATACACTGTGCCTCCCTAGTCTCTATATATATTGTGCCTCCCTAGTCCTTATATACACTGTGCCTCCCTAGTCTCTATATATATTGTGCCTCCCTAGTCCTTATATACACTGTGCCTCCGAAGTTTTTACATACACTGGGTTTCCCGAGTTCCTATATACACTCTGACTCCCGATGTTAAAACGTGCCTCCCTACATACACAGTACCTCCCTACATGCACAGTACCTCCCTACATGCACAGTACCTCCCTACATGCACAGTACCTCCCTACATGCACAGTACCTCCCTACATGCACAGTACCTCCCTACATGCACAGTACCTCCCTACATACACAGTACCTCCCTACATGCACAGTACCTCCCTACGACACCAGGTACCGCCCTAACATACACAGTGCCTCCCTACATAACAGGGCCTCCCGACTTACACAGTACCTATATCATGGCATCAGTACCTCCCTAATACACCAGAAATTACCTCACTAACATACACAGTACCTCCCTTACAGCACAGTACCTCCCTACATGCACTGTACTCCTACTTGCACAGTACTCCCTCATGCACAGTACTCCCTACATACACAGTACCTCCCTACATGGCACAAGTTCTCCCTTACATGCACAGTGCCTCCTACATGCTCTGTACCTCCCTACATGCACACATTAACTCCTACATGCACAGTACCTTCCTTACATGCACAGTAACTCCTCTAATACACAGTGCCTCCCTACATACACAGTGCCTCCCTACATGCACAGTACCTCCCTACATGCACAGTACCTCCCTACATACACAGTACCTCCCTACATGCACAGTACCTCCCTACATGCACAGTACCTCCCTACATGCACAGTTTCCTCCCTTCATGAACAGTACTCCCTACTTACACAGACATCCCTATGCATCAGTACCCCCTACATGCCACGTGCCTCCCTACATGCACAGTTACCTCCTACATGCATAAGTACCTCCCTACATGCACAGTACCTCCCTACATGCACAGTACCTCCCTACATACACAGTGCCTCCCTACATACACAGTGCCTCCCTACATGCACAGTACCTCCCTACATGCACAGTGCCTCCCTACATACACAGTGCCTCCACTACATGCACAGTTCCTCCCTACATACACGTGCCTCCCTACATACACTGTGCTCCCTAATGCACCAGTACCTCCACTGCATGCCACAGTACTCCTACATACCAGGTGCCTCCCTACATTCATCAGTGCCGGTCCCTTCATACACCAAGTTGCCTCACATACATGCACAGTACCTCCTACATGCACAGTACAGCCCTAACTACCACAGTGCCTCCAGACATAACCAGTGCCTCCCTTCCTGCACAGTACCCTCCCTTACATGCTCAATTGCCTCTCCATATACACAGTGCCCTCCCTCCATACACAGTGCCGGCCTCCCACAAACATTGCATCCCTACATACACAGAGCCTCTCTACAAACACGTGCCTCCTTACATGCACAGTGCCACCTTTCACTGTGCCTTCCCTACTTTACACAGTGCCTCCCTAGTTTACACAGTGCATCCATACATACACATTGTTTCCCTACTACCACAGTGCCGCCTTTAACACAGTGCCTCCCTACATACACACTGCCTCTCTACACACACAGTGACCCTCCCTACATACACAGTGCATTACACACACACACAGTGCCTCCCTACACACCAGTGCCTCCCTACACACAGTGCTCCCTACATACACAGTGCGTTCCCCACATACACAGCCCCTCCCTACACACACAGTGACTCCCTACACCCACGTGCCTCCCTGCATAATCATTGCTTCCCTACAAACACGTGCCTCCTACATACACAGTGAGTCCCTACACACACAGCGTCCCTCCCAACATACACACTGCTTCCCTAAATACACTGTGCCTCCCTACACACAGAGTGACTCCCTACACACACAGTGCCTCCCTACACACACAGTGCCTCCTTACATACACAGTGCCTCCTTACATACAAAGTGCATCCCTCCATAAGCAGTGTCTCCTTACACCCACTGTTGCCTCCCTACACACACAGGCCTCCCTAAACATACACAGGGCCTCACTACATACACAGTGCCCTCCCTTCATACACTGTGATTTCCTTACTCACAGTGCACCCTACAAACAGTGTCTCCCTTACTTTCACAGTTCCTCCCTATTATAAAACAGTGCCTCCCTATATACACTGTGCCTACCTACAACACTGTGCTTCCACATTCACCACAGTGTGCCTTCCTACATACACAGCGACACCCTACACACACAGTGCCTCCCTCATACAATTTGTCTCCCTACAAACAGTGCCCTCACTACACCACAGTGACATCCCACACAGAGATGCCTCCCTACACACAGTTGCTTCCCTACAAACACCTGCCTCCCTACACAACATGCCTTCCTTAAACACAACACACTGTCTCCATTCTTACTAAGTGCCTCCCACATCCACTGTGCCCTCCCTAAATACACAGTGTCCTCCCTGCACGCACAAGTGACTCACTACATACACAGTGCCCCCTACAGAGACAGTGTCTCCCAGCATACACTGTGCCTCCCTACACAGACAGTTTCTGGCAGCATACACTGTGTCCCCCAGCATACACTGTGTCTCCATGCATTACACTGTACCTCATTAATTACACTGTGCCCATTACATACACTGCGCTCATTACATACACTGCGCGCATTAAACATACACTGTGCCTCATTGCATACACTGTGTTTCAGGGCATAAACTGTACCTCCCAGCATACACTGTGCTTCCCAGCACACACTGTGTCTCCCAGCATACACTGTGCTTCCCTGCACACACGCTGTGTCTCCCAGTTACACTGTGTCTCCCCAGGACATACACTGTGTCTCCATCCATTCACTGTGTCTACCAGCATACGTGTGTCTCCCAGCATACACTGTGTCTACCAGATACACTGTGTCTCCCCGTATACACTGTGCTACAGCATACACTGGTTTCCAGCTTACAATGTGCCTCCCAGCTCACAATGTGCTCCCAGCATTAAACTGTGTCTCTCAGCATACACTGTGTCTCCCTCAATTCACTGTGCTCCCAGCCTACACTGTGTCTCCCCAGCATTACACTGTGCCTCCCAACAGACACTGTGTCTTCAGTATACACTTTTTGGGATTTAGCCTCCCAGCATACTCTGTGTTTCCAAGCATACACTGTGCATCCCGATTACACTGTGTCTACCAAGCCAGACATCTGTGCCTCCCAGCATACACTGTGCTCATGCATACACTTTGCCTCCCAGCATTTCACTGTTTCCTCGTGCAGACACTGTGTATTTAGCAGCTTACACAGTGTCTCCCAGAGTCACTGTGTCCCCCAGCAAACACTGCGTTCCAGAAGACACTGTCTCCCAGCATCACACTGTCCCTCCCACCTACACTGAGAGCCTCATTACATACATTGCCTCCTAGCATACACTGTGTCTCCCAGCATACACTGGGTTCTCCCAGGATACACTGTGTCTCCCAGCACAAACTGTGGTCTCCCAGCACTCCACTGTGTCTCCAGATAAACTGGTGTCACCTAAGCATAAACTGTGCTACCCAGCACACACTGTGTTCTCCCATCATATCACAGTGTATGCCAGCAGGACACTGTGCCTCCAGATTACTCTGTGTCTCCATCATACCACAGTGTCTACAGCATAACTGTGTCTCCACTCATACACTGTGTCTGCCAGCACACACTGTTGTGTCTCCCATCATACACATTTTCTGCCAGCACCACTGTCTCCCCCATCATACACAGTTCTGCAACATACCTGTGCCTCCCACATCACTTGCCTCCAACATACACTGTGTCTCCCACAAACAGTGTCGCCAGCAGACACTTTCTCAAATCATACACGTGTCCTGCCACATACACTGCCCCTAAAAAGCATACACGGTGCCCCCCCAGCAACAAACTGTTCCGCAGCATACACTGTGCCCCCCCAGCAACACTGTGTCCCCAGCATACACTGTGTCTCAAATCATCCCCACAGGTCTCCAGCACACACGTGTCTCCCATCATACACAGTGTCCCACATACACTGTCCCCTCCCAGCACCCCCTTGTGTCTCCACAACATGCCTCCCCCCAGCATACACTGGCCTCCCACTTACACGGTCCCCCACAAACACGTTCCCCATCAACCAGGTCTGCCAGCCACACTGTTTTTCCCATAATACACATGCTGCCAGCACCCCACTGTTCTCCCCCACATACACAGGGTGTGCCAGATACACTGTGCCCCCCAGCATACCCTGTGCCCCCCAAGCACAACTGTGTCTCCCAGCATACACTGTCTCTCCCACATACACTGTCCTACCTACATACACAAGTTTTCCTACACACAGTGTCCCCTAACCTTTATTTTTTTTAAAAAAATTTAAAAATAAAGTTTTTTAAAATTTTTAATAAAAAAAAAATTTTAATAAAAGCCCCCCAAACACCAGTTCCTCCTAAAA
>NC_069401.1:31027789-31066963 GCF_026875155.1 Cherax quadricarinatus | reverse complement strand
TTGGGTTTTCACTTATCAACGCCCCTTTTTAGTGTTGCTACTTATATCAACGACCCTTTAAATTGGTGCCTGCTACTTTATCAAAGACCCTTTTGGGTGTTGCCACTTATATCAACGACCCTTATTGGTGTTGCCACTTATATCAACGACCCTTATTGGTGTTGCTACTTATATCAACGACCCTTATTGGTGTTGCTACTTATATCAACGACCCTTATTGGTGTTGCTACTTATGTCAACGACCCTTATTGGTGTTGCTACTTATATCAACGACCCTTTGCTGGTGTTGCTGCTTATATCAACGACCATTATTGGTGTTGCTACTTATATCAACTACCCTTATTGGTGTTGCTACTTATATCAACGACATGTCTAATTTATCAACATGTCTTTTCTCTGAACCATTCATCTACAAACCTGTCAGACACTGCAACTTCTTGGGATCTTAATACTTGGGAATTCTTCGCTTGCCTAATTCTTGGGCACGACCTACTTCCACATTGAACAAATGTGACACCGCCTATGACTGCTGCATCTCTCCTACCACCGGTTTATAAGCTCCTTCTCCGCACGTATGCCGTATTCTATTCAAGATTGATGGACTGACCACATCGACTCAAGGTTGAGGGCTGATTACCTCATTCTCCTCCTGTTCTTCAAGATTCCTCCTTGTATGGACTGATGAAGCCACTGGTGGCGAAACGTTTCCTCAATAAAGATACCCAAGAGTTGTACATGTGTCTAATTTATCGACCCTTATTGGTGTTTCTACTTATATCAACGACCCTTATTGGTTGGTAGGTAAGACACAAAGGCAACAGTTAGGCAACTTTATTCCGAAACGTTTCGCCTACACAGTAGGCTTCTTCAGTCGAATACAGAAAGTAGGCAGGAACAGTAGAGATGTGAAGACGATGTAATCAGTCCATCACCCTTGAAGTCGTAGAATTTGAGGTTGTCAGTCCCTCAGCCTGGAGAGTTCAGTTCCATAGTCAGGAACTATCTGAAGATCAAGCGACAGTGCGGAGACTTAAATACTGTCGGAAGGAGAGGTGCATAGCAGCAGTAGTAGTAGTGAGAATGTAGCCACTGATAGGTCAGTCCCTCTCAGATTCAACAGTTCTCACTTGAAAGGGCTGTCCAAGGTGTTTTCTGTACCAAGAGGCCGTGTGTTGCAGTGTCTGACAAGATGAACATCAAAATGGTATAAAATACCGACAGGTTGGTAGGTAAGACACAAAGGCAACAGTTAGGCAACTTTATTCCGAAACGTTTCGCCTACACAGTAGGCTTCTTCAGTCGAATACAGAAAGTAGGCAGGAACAGTAGAGATGTGAAGACGATGTAATCAGTCCATCACCCTTGAAGTCGTAGAATTTGAGGTTGTCAGTCCCTCAGCCTGGAGAGTTCAGTTCCATAGTCAGGAACTATCTGAAGATCAAGCGACAGTGCGGAGACTTAAATACTGTCGGAAGGAGAGGTGCATAGCAGCAGTAGTAGTAGTGAGAATGTAGCCACTGATAGGTCAGGTCCCTCTCAGATTCAACAGTTCTCACTTGAAAGGGCTGTCCAAGGTGTTTCTGTACCAAGAGGCCATGTGTTGCAGTGTCTGACAAGATGAACATCAAAATGGTATAAAAATACCGACAGGTTGGTAGTAAGACACAAAGGCAACAGTTAGGCAACTTTATTCCGAAACGTTTCGCCTACACAGTAGGCTTCTTCAGTCGAATACAGAAAGTAGGCAGGAACAGTAGAGATGTGAAGACGATGTAATCAGTCCATCACCCTTGAAGTCGTAGAATTTGAGGTTGTCAGTCCCTCAGCCTGGAGAGTTCAGTTCCATAGTCAGGAACTATCTGAAGATCAAGCGACAGTGCGGAGACTTAAATACTGTCGAAGGAGAGGTGCATAGCAGCAGTAGTAGTAGTGAGAATGTAGCCACTGATAGGTCAGGTCCCTCTCAGATTCAACAGTTCTCACTTGAAGGGCTGTCCAAGGTGTTTTCTGTACCAAGAGGCCATGTTTTGCAGTGTCTGACAAGATGAACATCAAAATGGTATAAAATACCGACAGGTTGGTAGGTAAGACACAAAGGCAACAGTTAGGCAACTTTATTCCGAAACGTTTCGCCTACACAGTAGGCTTCTTCAGTCGAATACAGAAAGTAGGCAGGAACAGTAGAGATGTGAAGACGATGTAATCAGTCCATCACCCTTGAAGTCGTAGAATTTGAGGTTGTCAGTCCCTCAGCCTGGAGAGTTCAGTTCCATATCAGGAACTATCTGAAGATCAAGCGACAGTGCGGAGACTTAAATACTGTCGGAAGGAGAGGTGCAATAGCAGCAGTAGTAGTAGTGAGAATGTAGCCACTGATAGGTCAGGTCCCTCTCAGATTCAACAGTTCTCACTTGAAAGGGCTGTCCAAGGTGTTTTCTGTACCAAGAGGCCATGTGTTGCAGTGTCTAACAAGATGAACATCAAAATGGTATAAAATACCGACAGGTTGGTAGGTAAGACACAAAGGCAACAGTTAGGCAACTTTATTCCGAAACGTTTCGCCTACACAGTAGGCTTCTTCAGTCGAATATAGAAAGTAGGCAGGAACAGTAGAGATGTGAAGACGATGTAATCAGTCCATCACCCTTGAAGTCGTAGAATTTGAGGTTGTCAGTCCCTCAGCCTGGAGAGTTCAGTTCCATAGTCAGGAACTATCTGAAGATCAAGCGACAGTGCGGAGACTTAAATACTGTCAGAAGGAGAGGTGCATAGCAGCAGTAGTAGTAGTGAGAATGTAGCCACTGATAGGTCAGGTCCCTCTCAGATTCAACAGTTCTCACTTGAAAGGGCTGTCCAAGGTGTTTTCTGTACCAAGAGGCCATGTGTTGCAGTGTCTGACAAGATGAACATCAAAATGGTATAAAATACCGACAGGTTGGTAGGTAAGACACAAAGGCAACAGTTAGGCAACTTTATTCCGAAACGTTTCGCCTACACAGTAGGCTTCTTCAGTCGAATACAGAAAGTAGGCAGGAACAGTAGAGATGTGAAGACTGAAGAATAAAAGGACACAAGTGCAACTAATGTGACATTTATTGTGGCAACGTTTCGCTCTCCAGGAGCTTTATCAAGCCATTACAAACAATACATGGACACAGAGGGTATATAAAGGCTCAGAGTGAGGTGAATACTAGTGAGGTACCATTTCGATGTTCACTAGTGGTAGTAGTAGTAGTAGTAGTAGTAGTAGTGGTAGTGACAAAAGTAATACAATATGGTAGAGCAATTAATTCGTACATGAGTAAAAGGATATAAAAGCTATTACTTGGGTAACATAAAAATATAGGTTGGACAAATATAAACTGGAATGAGGCAGCTTGTTTCAGTGTTCACTCTCTGTGCTTTGTGTAGTATAACAGGAGAGACTATGTGATGGCAGGGTTTACTGTTTTCAGGAGGATTCTTGCTAAAGACTTCAGAGATGGTGAAGCTGCCGTTGTTTTGTTTAATTGTATTCGAAACAGCGATCAGTGCTGATTCAAGCACTTGCGTGTGCGGAAATTATTTTCTTTTATCACTAATTGGGCGTCTCTGAATTTCATAAGATGATTGGTGGATTTTCGGTGTTGTACACAGGCGTTGTTTAAGTTGTCGTTCCTACATGCGTATATGTGTTCATTGAGGCGGGTGTCGAGGTTTCTTGCTGTTTCACCTACGTAGATCTTGTCACAGCCTCCACAGGTATAGTGTAAACTCCTGCATTGACTGGTTCGTGTGCTTGGGTTTTGTCCTGGTTAGGATCCTTTATTGAAGTGGTAGAAGCGATGGCGACTCTGGTGTTAGCTTGTGAAAGTACTTTTGAACGTTTAGTGCAACCTGGCTGTTGGGAAGAATTATAACTCTGTTGGGAGCGGTGTTGATGCGTGGAGAATTGATGATCTGAAGAGCTCTTTTCTTGCAGTCTTTGATGAAAAAAGAAGGAAATTGTAACTCAGTGAATGTTTGGTGAATGTAAGTACATTCCTCGTCAAGAAACTCAGGACTACAAAAATCGGTATGCTCTTAGGAAAAACCCGATGATGATGCCTCTTTTGGTCTTGGTATCTTGACTGGAATAGAAGTGTGTGAGATCATTTTATTGGTGGGTTTCCGATAAACTTGAAATCTTAGGTTGTTGTCTACTTTGTGAATGAGGACGTCGAGGAAAGGTAGCTTGTCATTGGACTCTTCTTCTAGTGTAAACTGGATCGCTGGTTCAACTGCGTTGAGCCTTGCCTGAAGATCCCGTACATCAAAACGTTTTGGAGTTATTACGAGGACATCGTCCACGTAACGTAACCAAGTGACGCTTGAAGGGATGATGTTGGCGAAGTGTTCGGACTCTAGGTGTTCCATGTATAAGTTGGCTAGGGCAGCACTTATTGGGGACCCCATTCCCATGCCGTAGGTTTGTTTGTAGAGCTTGTTATTGAAGGAAAAACAGTTGAAGTTAACACAGAGTTCAATCAAGTCAACAAAATCTCCGGGAGGTAAAGGAAGATTAAGGTCCTGGTTGACTTTACGTCGTAGAACCTCAATGGCTTTTTTGGTAGGTACTTTTGTGAAGAGGGAAGTCACATCCAAACTGCTTAGTTTCTTGTTACGGATGGAGAGGTTACGGATGCGGTTGAGAAGGTCGCCTGAGTGTTTAAGATGAGCGGGGCTGATGGTCCCCAGAAGGCAGGAAAGATGTTTGGCAAGAACTCCGGCTAGTTTGTGTGGAGCACTGCCTATTCCTGACGTGATTGGTCTGAGAGGAATATTGTGTTTATGGGTCTTGGGTAAACCATACATGTGTGCGGTTTAGGGTTGCTTGGTAACAAGTACAGAAGTTTCTTCCCTTCTCTAGTGCGTTTGAGTATTTGTCTGGTTTTGTATAGAAAGTCTTTGGTGAGCGTCTCCCACTGTTGAGTGCTGATGGGTTCGTATGTAGATTGATCATTCAAAAGGTCCATCATTTTAGTGTTGTAGTCACTGGTGTTTGAGTATGACGACTCCACCTCCTTTGTCGGCGGTGTGACGATAATGTTGGGGTCGTTGGCGAGGTCCTTAAGGGCAGTGATGTATCTTCTAGGAAGATTAGAAGAAGAAGAAGATTAGAAGATACATCACTGCCCTTAAGGACCTCGCCAACGACCCCAACATTATCGTCACCACCGCCGACAAAGGAGGTGGAGTCGTCATACTCAACACCATGACTACAACACTAAAATGATGGACCTTTTGAATGATCAATCTACATACGAACCCATCAGCACTCAACAGTGGGAGACGCTCACCAAAGACTTTCTATACAAAACCAGACAAATACTCAAACGCACTAGAGAAGGGAAGAAACTTCTGTACTTGTTACCAAGCAACCCTAAACCAGCACACATGTATGGTTTACCCAAGACCCATAAACACAATATTCCTCTCAGACCAATCACGTCAGGAATAGGCAGTGCTCCACACAAACTAGCCGAGTTCTTGCCAAACATCTTTCCTGCCTTCTGGGGACCATCAGCCCCGCTCATCTTAAACACTCAGGCGACCTTCTCAACCGCATCCGTAACCCTCTCCATCCGTAACAAGAAACTAAGCAGTTTGGATGTGATTCCCTCTTCACAAAAGTACCTACCAAAAAAAGCCATTGAGGTTCTACGACGTAAAGTCAACCAGGACCTTAATCTTCCTTTACCTCCCGAGATTTTGTTGACTTGATTGAACTCTGTGTTAACTTCAACTGTTTTTCCTTCATAACAAGCTCACAAACAAACCTACGCATGGGAATGGGGTCCCCAATAAGTGCCGTCCTAGCCAACTTATACATGGAACACCTAGAGTCCGAACACTTCGCCAACATCATCCCTCAAGCGTCACTTGGTTACGTTACGTGGACGATGTCCTCGTAATAACTCCAAAACGTTTTGATGTACGGATCTTCAGGCAAGGCTCAACGCAGTTGAACCAGCGATCCAGTTTACACTAGAAGAAAGAGTCCAATGACAAGCTACCTTCCTCGACGTCCTCATTCACAAAGTAGACAACAACCTAAGATTTCAAGTTTATCGGAAACCCACCAATAAAAATGATCTCACACACTTCTATTCCAGTCAAGATACCAAGACCAAAAGAGGCATCATCATCGGGTTTTTTCCTAAGACATACCGAATTTGTAGTCCTGAGTTTCTTGACGAGGAATTGTACTTACATTCACCAAACATTCACTGAGTTACAATTTCCTTCTTTTTTCATCAAAGACTGCAAGAAAAGAGCTCTTCAGATCATCAATTCTCCACGCATCAACACCGCTCCCAACAAAGTTATAATTCTTCCCACAGCCAGGTTGCACTAAACGTCTCAAAAGTACTTTCACAAGCTAACACCAGAGTCGCCATCGCTTCTACCACTTCAATAAAGGATCTAACCAGGACAAAACCCAAGCACCACGAACCAGTCAATGCAGGAGTTTACACTATACCCTGTGGAGGCTGTGACAAGATCTACGTAGGTGAAACAGCAAGAAACCTCGACACCCGCCTCAATGAACACATATACGCATGTAGGAACGACAACTTAAACAACGCCTGTGTACAACACCGAAATTCCACCAATCATCTTATGAAATTCAGAGACGCCCAATTAATGATAAAAGAAATAATTTCCGCACACGCAAGTGCCTTGAATCAGCACTGATCGCTGTTTCGAATACAATTAAACAAAACAACGGCAGCTTCACCATCTCTGAAGTCTTAGCAAGAATCCTCCTGAAAACAGTAAACCCTGCCATCACATAGTCTCTCCTGTTATACTACACAAAGCACAGAGAGTGAACACTGAAACAAGCTGCCTCATTCCAGTTTATATTTGTCCAACCTATTTTTTATGTTACCCAAGTAATAGCTTTATATCCTTTTACTCATGTACGAATTAATTGCTCTACCATATTGTATTACTTTTGTCACTACCACTACTACTACTACTACTACTACTACTACCACTAGTGAACATCGAAATGGTACCTCACTAGTATTCACCTCACTCTGAGCCTTTATATACCCTCTGTGTCCATGTATTGTTTGTAATGGCTTGATAAAGCTCCTGGAGAGCGAAACGTTGCCACAATAAATGTCACATTAGTTGCACTTGTGTCCTTTTACTTTACATATTGTCGGTAATTCTACCAACTTTATTACAAAGACTGAAGAAGCCTACTGTGTAGGCGAAACGTTTCGGAATAAAGTTGCCTAACTGTTGCCTTTGTTCTTAACCTACCAACCTGTCGGTATTTTATACCATTTTGATGTTCATCTTGTCAGACACTGCAACACATGGCCTCTTGGTACAGAAAACACCTTGGACAACCCTTTCAAGTGAGAACTGTTGAATCTGAGAGGGACCTGACCTATCAGTGGCTACATTCTCACTACTACTACTGCTGCTATGCACCTCTCCTTCCGACAGTATTTAAGTCTCCGCACTGTCGCTTGATCTTCAATAGTTCCTGACTATGGAACTGAACTCTCCAGGCTGAGGGACTGACAACCTCAAATTCTACGACTTCAAGGGTGATGGACTGATTACATCGTCTTCACATCTCTACTGTTCCTGCCTACTTTCTGTATTCGACTGAAGAAGCCTACTGTGTAGGCGAAACGTTTTGGAATAAAGTTGCCTAACTGTTGCCTTTGTGTCTTACCTACCAACCTTGGGTATTTTATCCTTTTTTGATGTTCATCTTTCAAACACTGCAACCATGGCCTCTTGGTACAGAAAACACCTTGGACAGCCCTTTAAAATGAGAACTTTTTAAAATCTGAGGGGGCCCTGACCTAAGTGGCTACTTTTCTCACACTACATGCGCTAGCACCTCCCTTCCCGACAGTATTTAATCTCCGCCTGTCGCTTGATCTTCAATTTTTCCTGACAGGGAAACTGAACTCTCCGGGCTGGGGGCTGAAAACCCAAATTCACACTTCAGGTGATGACTGATTACACGCTCACATCCTACTGTTCCGCCTATTTTCGTATTCGACAAGAACCTACGGGGGGCAAAACTTTTTGGAAATAAAGTTGCCTAACTTTTCCCTTTGTGTCTTACCTACCAACCGTCTATTTTATACCATTTTGATGTTCATCTGTCAACACTGCAACACATGCCTCTTGGTACAAAAAACCCTTTGGGAACACCCCTTTTAAATGAGAACTTTTAATCTAAAGGGGGACCGACCTATCAGGGGCTACATTCTCACTATACTACCTGCTATGCACCTCTCCTTCCGACATTTTTTTAAGTTCCGCACGCCGCTTATTTTTCAAAGTTCCTACTAGGAACTAAACTCTCCGGGCTGGGGGACTGAAAAACCTCAAATTCTCGATTAAAGGGGGGATGGACTGATTACATCGTCTTCACACCTACGTTCCCCCTACTTTCTGTATCGACGAAAAAAAGCCTACTGTTGGGCGAAACGTTTCGAATAAAGTTCCCTAACTGTTGCCTTTGGTCTTACCTACCAACCTGTCGGTTTTTTTATACCTTTTTTGATGTTCGACCCTTTTTGGGTTTTGGTACTTATATCAACGACCCTTATTGGTGTTCTACTTTAATCAACGACCCTTATTGGTGTTGACTTATATCAACGACCCTTATGGGTTGAAATTTAAATAAAAACGACCCTTATTGGTTTTTCTACTTAATCACGACCCCTTATTATTTTGCATTTAATAAACAACCCTTATTGGGGGTTCTACTTATATCAACACCCTTTTTGGGTGTTGCTATTTAAATAAACGACCCTTTTTTGCGTTCCCTTTAAACAGCCGTGGAATTAGGGGGATATGATTGAGGTGTATAAAGTAAAAAAGGAATATATAAACGGGACGTAAAAAAATGTCGAAAGTACAGGACAGGACCCCAGAAAATGGTTTGAACAAAAAAATTTTAATAAAAAGGTAAATGACTGTTTGGTAACGGGTTGTGGATGAGTGGAGAAGAAAAAAACTGCCGAGTACGTTAATGATGCTAAAACTTTATGTATTTTTAAAAAAGTTAGACAAATACTGAGTGGGGGGGGGTGCAGTTTGCCCTGACTAGTTTAGCCATAGGAATTTGGGACCTGCGTATAGGGGCCAAGATCGCTGCAGTGCTCTTCTTTCGTATTTTCAAATTTTTCTTATTTGGTACTGTACCTAAATAAACTTTTTTTCTTATTTAACATGTTGGGGAACAACACCACTGACGGGGAAAAATAAAACCATACTGAGCCCGGGGGATCGTCCCCCGGTAGGCTAAAACCCTTGGGACGGATTTCCTAAACAACTGCTTTCTTGTTCTCCCCCATCAAAAAAAGGGATACTTGGGTGTTAGTCGACTGGGGGGGTTCGCACCGGGGACTTTTTTCCTAATTTCCCCATATGCCACATAACAAGGGGTTTTTCTATATAGTAGTATTCACTGAGGCGCAGGGTCTGATACCTTGTACTTTACGTGAAAATAATTTATTATTATTATTTTATTTTATTTTTATTTTTTATTATTATTATTATTATTATATTATTATTATTATTATTATTATATTATTTTAAAAGAGAATGGTTCAAGAACCGACATTTTTGATAAATTAGACACTGGGCAACTTTTGGTTCTTTATTGAGGAAATTTTCGCCACACGTGGCTTTATCAGTCCTACGGGGAGAAACTTAAAGAACAGAGGAAATGGGTAACAACCCTCAACCTTGAGTAAATTGGTTTCAGTCCATCAATCTTGAATAAATACCTGCAGACACTGAAACTTTTTGGGGATTTTAATACTTGGGAAAATTTTTCCTTTTCCTAATTTTTTGGGCAGACCATTTCCCACTTTGAACAAATTGACACACCTATGACTCGCACCTCCCCCAATTTTTTAAAAAGCCCTTCTCCGCCGATCCCGAATTCTACTCAATAGAGGAGAACAAACGACTCAAGTTGAGGAATGATTCCCTATTCTCCCCTGTTCTTAAAGTTTCTTTTTTCTAAGGGACTGATGAAGGGGCCACTGGGGTGGCAAACTTTTTTCCTAAAATAAAGATACCAAGATGCACAGGGCTAATTATCATCTCTTATTATTATTATATTTTTTTAATTTTTAAATTTTAAATTTATTATTATTATTATAATTCAGGTTTTTCCACGGGTGTTTTATTCAGCAAGTTTAAAGAAAGAAATCCAAGAAACAAAAAGAATTCAAACGTTCTTATGTCATAGGTAATTTAGAAGTGTAATCGCCACACTTTCTCTGGACGAGGTAACCACCTAATTCACGAAATTGTGGTTGCGGGGGTCGATTCATACTCCTTGCCCCCCCTCTTACGGACTACTGGTCACTCACTCCCTGCTCTGGAGCTTTACCCCTTGTCGATTCCTCTCTTATTTTACATTTGTTTCTGTCCTCCTGTCCTTCCGTCGGATTATCTCACCAAAGATCTTTTTCCCTTTTAGGGGGTTTGCAGTTTTTGGCCCCCCTTGACTATACCTTTTTTCGCTTTTTTCCCCCTTCCCCCGATCTCATGATTTTTTTTGCACGGGTGGGGTTAAACTCTAGGAGCCAGTTTTTTGGGAAACAGGCTTCGGCCTGTCCAATCCTTTGTTCCCGCCTGGTTTCCCTCCAGTTAAATTTTAGCTTCAATCGTCTGCATACGGGGAAATTTTCTGATCTATTCCTTCCGTCATGTCATTCACATACACCAAAAGACATCGTCCACAAGTGAGCTTTGTGGAACCCCGCTCGTCACAGGGCCATCGGACACCTCGTCTTTTCGGGGTTTTTGTACCACCAATTGGGGTGCAGTGTTATGTTTTGGGGGTGTGTTATTCCCTTTTTGTCCAGCACATATCGATTAACACTGGGCCTTTTTGTATACGCGGGGTGTATGATGTATGTTTTAGTATGTATATATTATGTATTATGTATGTATGAATAAATTATATTTTTATTATAAATGTATGTGTGTAGAAGTATGTATTTTTTATTAGTATGTAGTAGTAGTATTATGTATGTATGTTGTATGTATGTATTATAAGTATTTTGTAGTATGAATTATGTATTTCGTGGTTTCTGTTAGTTGCTTTGTGTGTCTTTTAAAGAAAAGAAATAATGACAAATTAATTTCTCTTGATTTTTGACCTGGGAAAGGCCAAAGGTGAAACAGGTGACACACAGAAGGGGCGGGCCCTCCAAGAGCCCCGGGTCAGACTAGGTCACGGGGTTCTATCAGATCTTAAGAGGTCAGAGAGTAAAGCACGTCAGCGAAATTCACCCTTTCCTACGCCCCGTTCCTTTACTGAAGGAGTAAACATCTCATACATCTTACAGGGGTACCGAAGTGACAGTCATACATCTTACATGGAACTGAGAGTGAAAAAGTCATACATTTTACAGGGTACGAAGTAACCATACACTTCTGGGTACCGAAGGACTTTCATACATCAACAGGGGTACCGAAGTGACATGCATACTCTTACATGGTACGAGAGTGCATGCATACACTTACATGGGTACCGAGAGTGACTGTCATAATTTTTACAGGGTACTGAGATGAAAGTCAACATCTTACAGGACTGAAGGACTGTCATACATCTTACATGGGACTGAGAGTGACATGTCATACTTTTTTTACAAGGCGAAGTGACATGTCATACATCTTAAAAAGGGTCTGAGGTGACATGTCCATACTTTTATATGGACTGAGAGTGACATGTAACATTTTAAAAGGGTACTGAGATGACATGCTACTCTTACATGGTACTGAGATTGACATGTCAACATTTTAAAAAGGGTACTGAGAGTGAAGCCCTACATTTTTTAAGGGTACGAGAGTGACATGTCTACATTATAGGGGTACGAAGGACGCAACATCTTACATGGGACTGAGAGTGACATGTCAAACATTTTACATAGGTACGAAGTGACAGCATACACCCTTACATAGGACTGAAGTGCCTTTCTACACTTACATGGTACTGAAGTGACATTCATACTCTTACAGGGTACTGAGAGTGACATGTCATACATCAAAACATAGAAACTGAGAGTACATTTCATACATCTTACAGGGGACTGAAGTGACATGCATACTCTTACATGGGTACTGAATGACATGCATACATCTTACAAGTACAGATGACAGTCATACATCTTACATAGTACTAGAGTGACAGTCATACACTTACATGGTACTGAAGTGACATACTACACTTACATGGTACGAAGTGACATGTCATACATTACTGGGACGAAGTGACATGTCATGCATATACAAGAACAATAAAATTACGGAGACGACAAAACCAAATGACTAACTTTTTACAGAGTTTCCCCATCCCACCCCCCTCTCTTCCTCCCTCCCCAACCCCATTAATCCTTTCACATCCCTTTCTTCATCCCCCCACATCCCACCCACTCCCCCCCTCCATCCCCCAACACACCCTCCCCCTCCCCAAACCCCTTATCAAACCTGAATGCTATACAAACCAGAAGCGTAATTTTTTGTACGAAAAAAGTAAAAGTTATTCGAAATTACACTACACTACTACACTACTATACACTACTATACAAAATTTTTAAAAACTAATATACACACTACTAATAAAATTAATAATAATAATAAAAAAATAAGGTTGCTCCCAAACCCTTTCACGAAATTACTACATATAAAAAACAGGCTTGGCAGACGTGCAACATTTCTCCGGTGACAAGCAGAACACAACACACCGAGAGCTCGTAAGTTTTTAAAGGGGGAGAGTCATAAGTGTTAAAAGGGGAAGCTCAGAAGTGTTAAAGGGGGAGAGCTCAGTAAGTGTTTTAAAGGAGAAGCTCATTAAGTTTAAAGGGGGAGAGCTCAGTAAGTTTAAAGGGAGAGAACTCATTAAGTGTTAAAGGGGGAGACTCATAAGTGTTAAAGGGAGATAGCTCAAAGTGTTAAAGGGGGAGAGCTCATAAGTGTTAAAGGGGGAAAAGCTCAGTAATGTTAAAGGGAGAGAGCCATAAGGGTCAAAGGGGGGGAGCTCAGTAAGATTAAAGGGGAGAGCTCATAAGTGTTAAAGGGGTGATTCAGTAAGTGTTTTAAAGGGGGGGCTATAAGTGTTAAAGGGGGAAAAGCTCAGTAAGTGGAAAGGAAGAGCCAGTAAGGTTAAAGGGAGAGAGCTCAGTAAGTGTTAAAGGGGGAGAGCTCATAAGTGTTAAATGGAAGACTCAGTAAAAATTTTAAAAGGGGAGGCCGTAAAAGGGTTAAAGGAGAGAGCTAGTAATATTAAAAGGGGGAAAGGGCCCGAAGTTTAAATGGGAAAACCTAAATTTAAAGGAAGACTCATAATAAAAAGGGGGAGAGCTCAGTAAGTGTTAAAGGGGGAGAGCTCAGAAGTATTAAAAGGGAAAACCATAATGTTAAAGGGGGAGACCCCAGTAATGTTAAAGGGAAGAGCCAGTAAGTATAAAAGGGAAGAGCTCATAAGTGTTAAAGGGGAGAGCCATAATCTTAAAGGGGGAGAGCTCGAAATGTTAAGGGAAGAGCTCGAAGTGTTTTAAAAAGGGAAAAGTTTTAATAAGATTAAAGAAGAAGCTCATAAGTGTTAAAAGGGGGAACCATAAGTTTTAAGGGGGAGACTCAGTAAGTGTTTTAAAAGGAAGAGCCATAATTTAAAGGGAGAAAGGGCCCTAAGTGTTAAAGGAGAGAGTTTCAGTAAGCGTTAAGGGGGAAAGCTCAGTAAGTGTTAAAGGGAGGAAACTCAGTAAATTTAAGGGAAAAAAGCTCATAATGGTAAAGGGGGGGCTCGTAAGGTTAAGGGAGAAGTTCAGCGTTAAAGGGAGAACTCATAAAATGTTAAAGGGAGAGAGCTCAGTAAGTTTAAGGGGGAAAAAGCTCAAAGTGGGAAAGGGGGAGAGCTCATAATGTTAAAGGGGGGGGAGTTCAGTAAAACGTTAAAGGAGAAAGCCAGTAATGTTAAAGGGAGAGAGCTCGTAAGTGTTAAGGGGGAAAAAGCTCAGTAAGGTTAAAGGGATTACCAAACCCAAACCCCGGCTGTTTTAAGAGCGAACTCGACAAAATCCTAAAAAATTTCTGACAGCTACTTTTGGTGTATTTGGGGAATTTCGGGGGGCGGGCACCGACACTTGCGTCAGGCCACAAAAACCTGGGGCCCGGCGGGACCGGGCCCGGGGGCGTGACCCCGAACGCTACAGGGAACCCACAAGCATCCCACGAATCTGAAATTTGGAATATAAGTGGGGTGAACGGTTAGAGCGTGATTAGACCCCCCAAAAACCCCAAGTAGGGGACAACAGGGGCTCCCCACACACACACCACACAACCCACACAACCCACACCACAACACACACACAAAACACCCCCACACACCACCCCACACACACCACACACACCGCGCGCGCACTCACTCAAACCCCAAGGAAAGGTCTTGGGGGGATGGCAACAAGTTAAATCGGAGGCGCCATAGTGAAACTCTGTTCCCCAAGGCACCGTATCGCCCCCATCTTATCCCTTTTCCCAACAACTAAAAAAAATATACACCACACACCGAACAACCTTTGCGGATGATACTAAACGCATGAGGCTTCATCTGCTGAGACGCGGTTAACCTCCAAGAAGAATAAACAAAATTTTTTCCCCCGTGGGAAAGTAAACAAAATGTGTTTTAAGAGGACAAATTCCAACAAATCCGTTATGGAAAACGGGGAAAAAACAAAAAGAGTATACAAATGACCCGGGCCCTACAATGACGGAAAAAAATGAAGGGACCGGGAAAAAAGTCTGAGGGTCCACTTTTAAGGATCACAACAGGGCCCCGATCGCACTGCAAAAAAAATATAGATGGAAATGAGAACTTTCAAAAAAAGAATGGCCAAGCCCATGATGACCTTTTTCAAATCACTTGTTCTCTCTAGGGTGGGAAAATGCTGACTTAACCTCTCCTACAAAGCAGGAAAACGCAGACAGAGATAAGAGATCCTTTATGCACGTATAATTCTGTCAAGCACCTTAACACTGGGGAAAGCTTGGAAGCACTTGACTTTTACTCGTTTGGGGAAAGCAGGAGGGGGGAAAATATACATAATCTACACTTGGAAAATCTTGGAAAAATGGGGCCCAAATCTCACACAGAAATCACTCCCTACAAATAAAAGACGGCAGGCGATGCAAAAAGCCGCCAATAAAAGTAGGGGCCCTTGTTAACTAAAAAAACCCATAATGTCCGGGCCCAAAAAGTTCAACGCCTCCCACAACATTAGGGAATTTCCAAAAACCCCTGCGCCTTCAAGAGAGAGCGGACGATACCTAAAGTCGGTGCCGGTCACCGGTGTGGGTCGTACGTCGGACTGCGTGCGGCCCAGAAAAAAACCCGTTATCAGGCCCCGCCATCGGGGGGCCCCGGACGTGGACCGGCCGCGGGGGGGTTTTTATCCCCCGGGAAAAACCTCCAGGTAACCTCCAGGGGGACTATAAACCGAGCACATCTGGGGGGCACCAACCAAATAACCTGTAGTTATGGGGCCTAGCAACCTAAAAAAGCATTTCCCACATCCGGGAAAAAATCGTTCAGAACCCTTTACACCGGAACTCACCCCTATTGGAGTATGCAAACTTTGGAAACCCCCCCTAGCGAAGCACGAAGGGAAAATTTGAAAAGTTCAAAGGTTCAGCAAGACTAGCCCGGGGGTAAGGGGCATTCCTACAGGAGAGGGTTAAGGGAAAACGATCTGCGACACTGGAGGACAGGGAAAGTAAGGGGGAATGATAACGACATATAAAATTCTGAAGGAATGACAAGGTGGACAGGGGTCGAAAATTTAAGAATGGGACCAGAACAAGGGCACAAAGCAAGTTGAAAACCCCAAAGAGTCATAGGGATGTTAGGGAAATATTTTTTAGCCTTAGAGTTGTCAGGAAATGGAATAATTTGGAGAGTGAAGTAGGGGAAAGGCAAATTCCATATATAGATTTAAGAAGAGTTTTATAAAGCTCATCGAACGGGGAGAGAGTGACTTAGTATCGACCAGTGAAGAGGCAGGGCCAGGACTATGACCCGACCCCTGCACCAAATATGGGTTTCAGTACATTTAGGCGAGTACACACAGACACACACACACACAAGCACACACACACACCCAGACACACACACACAAACCACACACACACACACACACACACAAAACACACAACACACACGCACACGCAAAACACACACACACACACACACACACACACACACACACACACACAAAAAACACACACACACACACACACACACACACAGATATCAGATCCTGAGGAAAGATATAGGGAGCAGAGGGGGAGGAGGAGTTACACTACTCATTAAAAACCCATGGGGATTAGAGGAAATGGAAGGAATGGACGAAATGGGCGAAAGGGGCTACACAGTAGGAACAATTCAGTCTGGGAGACGAAAGGTAATCATTGTTGCGATGAACAACCTTCCACAGAACTGCAGGAGGCCAAGAGAAAAATGCGATGAGAGCAACAGAGCAATGGTGGATACACTAACTGAGGTGGCCAGAAGAGCAGACACGGATAGAGCAAAATTACTGGTCATGGGTGATTTCAATCAAAGGAGAGTGATTGGGAAAACCTGGAACCGTATGGGGGTCCCAAAACGTGGAGAGCCAAGAGGATGGATGTGGTACTGGGAAACTTCCTGCATCAAAGTTTGGGACACTACCAGTGAGAGAGGTGAGAATGACCCAGCAAGACTGGACGTCATATTCACCCTGAGTAGCTCGGACATCGTGGACATCACATATGAAAGGCCTCTCAGAGCTAGTAATCACGTGGTTCTGAGCTTTGAATGCATCGAAGAGTTACAAGTGGAGAGGGCAACAAGAGTAGGATGGGAAAAGTCAAACTGCAAAAAAGGGGAATACATAGGCATGAGGAACTTCCTTCAGGAGGTTCAGTGGGAAAGAGAATTGGTAGGGAAATCAGTAAACGAAATGACTGACTATGTGACAATAAAATGCAAAGAGGCAGAGGAAAGGTTTGTTTCCCCCCCCCCAAAAAAAAAAAGATCCCTTGGTTTACCCAAAGGCGTAGGGAGGTAAAACTGTGCGCGGTAGAGAATGGGAAAAGTACAGAAGACAAAGGACTCAGGAGAATAAAGAGATTAGTCGAAGAGCCGGAAACGAGTATGCACAGATAAGGAGGGAGGCCCAGCGACAGTACGAAAATGACATAGCATCGAAACTCAAGTCTGCTCGGAAGCTGTTGTATAGCCACAACAGGAGGAAGACAACAGTCAAGGACCAGGTAATCAGGCTGAGGAAGGAAGGTGGGGAACTCACAGAATCGGAAAATACTTGACAGGAAAGCAACAACGAGTCATGGTACGTGACGAGGTGTCAGAGTGGGCGCCTGTGACAAGCGGGGTTCCACAGGGGTCAGTCCTAGGATCAGTGCTATTCTTGGTATACGTGAATGACATGATGGAAGGGATAGACTCAGAAGTGTCCCTGTTTGCAGATGATGTGAAGTTAATATAGGACAGAATATAGGACAGGTGGCCAAAGACTGCAAATCTCAATCAAGGAAAAGGATCTTGGGGTAAATATAATACCGAGCACATCTCCAGAGGTGCACATCAACCAGGTAAGTGCTGCAGCATATGGGCGCCTGGCAAACCTGAGAATAGCGTTCCGATACCTCAGTACGTGTACGTCAGGCCCATACTGGAGCATGCAGCACCAGTTTGGAACACACACCTGATCAAGCACGTCAAGAAATTAGAGAAAGTGCAAAGGTTTGCAATAAGACTAATCCCGGAGCTAAGGGGAATGTCCTACGAAGAAAGGTTAACGGAAATCGGCCTGACGACACTGTGTCCCAGAGATGGGACACAGAAACAAGGGTCACGATTGGAAGTTAAATACTCAGATGAGTCAAAGGGATGTTAGGAAATAATTCTTCAGTCACAGAATTGTCAGGAAGTGGAATAGTCTGGAAAGTGACGTAGTGGAGGCAGGAGCCATACATAGTTGTAAGACAAGGTTTGATAAAGCTCATGGAGCAGGGAGAGAGGATCTAGTAGCGATCAGTGAAGAGGCGGGGTCAGGAGCTGTGACTCGATCCCTGCAACCACAAATAGGTGAATACACACACACACACACACACACACACACACACACACACACACACACACACACACACACACACACACACACACACAGAGTAATCAGGAAGCGGAACAGTTTGGGAAGCGATGTAGTGGAGGCAGGATCCATACATAGCTTTAAGCAGAGATATGATAAAGCTGACGGTTCACTGAGAGTGACCTAGTAGCGACCAGTGAAGAGGCGGGGCCAGGAGCTTGGACTCGACCCCTGCAACCTCAACTAGGTGAGCAACTAGGTGAGTAACACACACACACACACACCGGGGCCAGGAGTTGTGACTCGGCCCCTACAACCACAATTAGGTGAGGACACATACACACACTTCGGGGCCAGGGGCTGTGAATCAACCCTTGCAAGCACAGCTAGGTGCGTATACACACACACACACACACACACACACACACACACACACACACACACACACACAAACACCAGTGAAGAGGCGGGGCCAAGAACTATGAATCGATTCCTGCAACCACAATTAGGTGAGTACACACACACACACACACATCAGCTTGGCAGACATGTCCCTCAAGGGTGTACAAAAGCATAGACTTTCCCCAGTGTTTTATGAATGGAGTCGCAGCTTGCGGGAGGTTGAGAACCACCGCAGGCGGAATACATGAGTCTTTAGAGAGTCTTGTGGACGCCTGCGGAGCCTGAGGGACCAGAAGCAGATAGTCGACAACCACAAGCCACAAACCACTAGGGGGTAGGAGGTAGGCTAGTGGGAGGTTGTTGGGATGGCAGGGAAGGGAAGATGGGGAGGTCATGGGAGGGGGAAGAGGGCGAGGCAGAGAATGAATGAATGGAGCTGGTGGGTGTGTGTGTTGTGTACTAACAATTAGTACACTACCTATTTGTGGTTGCAGGGTCGATTCGCAGCATCCCGGCCCGGCCTGTTCACGTGATCGCTACTAGGTCCCACTCCTCTCTAGCCCTGATCCAAGAGCCAATCAAGACCTCGGGTCGGCTTAAAACTATGTATGGTTACCTGCCTAGGGATTGCCACTACCCTCACCTAGCTAGACTATTCCACATCCTGACAAACTCTATGACTAAAGAAAAAAATCGTAGATCCCTTTGACTCATCTGAGTCTTCAACTTCCAATAAGTGGACCTCTTTGTTTCAGTGTCCCATCTGGTGGAACAACCTGCCTCTATCCACCTTTTTTCATTCTCTCGCAGTATTTTTTAGTGTCGTTAATCAATTCTCCCCCTAAACCCTCCTGTCGTTGCTTGTGTCGTCAGGGGCCGATTTCCATTAAGACTTTTCTTGCGTTGGACATTACCCTTAAGATCTGGGACTAGTCTTGTTGCAAACTTTTGCACATTCTTCACAAATTTCTAGACGTGCTTGAACCAGGAGTGCTGTTCCAAACTGGTGCTGCGTCTCCAGTAAGGTCTGTGTGCGTGGTGTGTGTGTGTGTGTGTGTGTGTGTGTGTGTGTACTACTTGCGCTTGCGCTCACATTATTTTCTGTCATACCTACCTGAGGTAGTGTCGGGGGTCAACACCACCCCGCGGGCCCAATACTTCGCCAGCAGATACGGCCTGATCAACTAGGCTGTTACAGTCTAACGTGTCGAACCGCAGCTGGCTGATCACGCACAGGCTTGAGGTATCTGTCCAACTCCCTATAGATGGCAACCAGGGGTTTTTGCAGACGCCAGGGATCTTGAAGTCTGACAGGGGTCCTGATGGCAGCCAGGGGGTCTTGAGACGGCCAGGTGATCTTTAAGGCTGTCAGGGGTCCTTGTGGCAGCCATGGGTCTTGAAGACAGTCAGGGACCTGAAAGGCTGCCAGGGTCTTGAAGGCCGCAGGGGTCTTGACGGCAAGCCATGGGTCTTGATAAGTTGCCAGGGGTCTTGAGGCAGCCAGGGGGTCTTAGAAGACAGCCAGGGGCCTTGAAAGTTGCCAGGGTTTTGATGGCTAGGCCGGGGTCCATGAAGACAGCATCCAGGGGAGGATCTTGAAGAGCAGCCAGGGTCTTTAATGCTCTGCAGGGTCTTGAAGGCTACAAGGTGCCTTTTGAAGGGCCAGAGTCTTGAAGAAAGCCAGGGTCTTGAAGGCATCCAGGGGTCTTGAAGGCAGCCATATTCTTGAAGGGCTGCCAGGGGTCATTGAAGGCAGCCCAGGGTTTATAAAGGGCAGCCAGGTGTCCCAGAAGACAGGCCAGGGTTCTTGAATGCCTGCCAAGGGTACTTGTGGCAGCCATGGTCTTGAAGGCAGCCATGGTCTAAAAGGCAGCCAGGGACTTGAAGGCAGCGCCAGGGTCTTGAAGGTCAGGCCGAGGGGTCTAGAAGGCAGCCAGGGACTTGAAGCAGCCAGATCTTTGAAGGCTGCCCAGGGGTCTTGATGACAGCCAGGGATCTTGAAGGCAGCCAGGGGTCTTGAAGGCAGCCAGGGGTCATGAAGCAGCCAGGGGTCATGAAGGCATCCATAGGGTTCTTGAAAGCAGCCAGGGGTCATGAAGTCAGCCAGGGGTCTTGAAGGCAGCCAGGGTGTACTTGAAAAGCCACCAGGAGGTCTTGAAGGCTGCATCGGAGAGGGGTCATGATGACAGCCAGGGGACTTGAAGACAGGTCAGGGGTCCTGAAGGCTGCCAGTGGTTCATGAAGGCACTGCCATGGGGTCTTGAAGGCAGCCAGGGGACTTGAAAGTTTCAGGGGTCTTGAGAATGGCGGCCAGGTCTTGAAAGACAGCCAGGGGGCGCTTGGGTCAAGTTGCAGATGGGTCAATGATGGCAGCCAGGGGTCTTGAAGAACAGCCAAAGGATTACATGAAGACAGCCAGGTCTATAGGCTAGTAATGGCGGACTGTGAAAGGCTTCAAGGGGTCTTGAAGGCAGCCAGGGTCTGAAGCAGCCAGGAGCCTGAAGACAGATCAAGGGGTGTTTTATGAAGAGTGCAGCCAGGTGTCTTGGAAGCACTGCCCAGTGTGTGTGCTGAAGAGGGCTGCCAAGGTCTTGATGCAGCACAGGGGACAGCCTTATAAAGGCAGCCAGGGGTCTTAAAGGCAGCCATGGGTCTTGAAGGCAGCCAGGGGTCTTGAAGGCAGCCAGGCGTCCTTGAAGGCCTCCAGGGTCTTGAAGGCAGCAGGAGATCTTGAAATCGGCTGCACAGGGGTCGAGTGATGACATGCCAGGGGTATCTTGAAGGTCAGCCTACATGATGGTCATGAAGGCAGCCAGGGTTCCTGAAGGCAAGCCAGGGTCTTGAAGGCATCCAGGGTCTTTGAAGGCATGCAGGGGTCTTGAAGGCCAGGCCAGGTGGTCCTTGAAGGCCTCCAGGTCTTGAAGGCACCAGGAGTCTTGAAGGCTTGTCCAGGTCTTGATGGACGCCCAAGGATCTTGAGGGGCGAGCCAGGGTCTTGAAGGCAGCCATGGGTCTAAGAAGGCAGCCGGGCTTGAAGTCTTAGCCAGGGGTCTTAGAAGGCTGCCAGGAATGTCTTGAAGGCTCCAGTGGTCTTGAAGCAGCCAGGTCTTGAAAGGCAGCCAGGGTCTGAAGAGTCTGCCAGGGGTCTTGAAGGCAGCCAGTGGGTCTTGAAGCAGCCCAGGGGTCTTGAAGGCAGCAGGGGCCTGAATGAAGGCAGCCAGGGGCGCCATGGACTAGGCAGCCAGGGGTTAGAAGGCAGCCAGGAGCTTGAAGGCTTCCAGGGGTGCTTGATGACAGCCTAGGGATCTTGAAAGGGCGAGCCAGGGGTCTTGAAGCAGGCCGGGATTGGCAGTCTTGAAGGCAGCCAGGGGCATTGAAGCATCCATTGGTCTTGAAGGCAGACCATGAGTCTGTGAAGGCTGCCAGGGGTCTTTCAATGACGATCCAGTGGATCTGAAGGCAAGGCGGGGGATACTTGTGAAGGCAGGCCATGGGTCTTGACGGCAGCCAGGGTACGTTGAAGGCATGCGCAGGAGGTCGTAAGGAAGGCAGCCAGTGGTCTTGAAGGCAGCCAGGAGGTAGCTTGAAGCAGCCAGGGGTCTTGAAGGCAGCCAGGGGTCTTAGAAGGCGCCCAGGGGTCTTGAAGGCAACCAGGGGTTCTTTGAAGCAGCCAGGGGTCTTGAAGGCCGCCATGGTGTCATTAGTATTGCCACATTATAGTATGGGCGAGACCTAAGGCACTGAATTACCATCAGTTGGTTTAGAAAGACACGTAATCAAACACTAGACATATTATTAAGAAAAACTGTTCGGTCTTGGGACCCGGGTTTGATCAATTTCTGAAGTATCAAGTGTCCCAGACGAAACGTTTTCCTAATAAATAATTTTTCAAGCGTTTGCTTACGTGGTTTTTTTCCAAACCAATTCACCTTACGTGGAACTGGTGGGAGTGCTGTTGAACAGTCCTGGCGCCTTTGAATACTTTCAATGGGATATGCTGCACCGTCAGCCCAAGAGGGTGAAATGTGTGTGTTGACTTGTTTATGAGCTACTCCGTGTTATACTGAGTGTCGGAGATTAAGGATCAAGAATCCCTCAAAGATTTTCAGGTGTAGATTATGATGTATCTCTCTCGCCTACACTCCAGTGAGTACAGGTCAAGTAACTCCAGCGTTCCCCAGTAATTAAGGCGAATTGAAACGGAACTTAATATGTGCAGGAAAGTTTTCTGTTTACACTCTCTAGATATGCAATTTCACCTGCCTTGAATGGAGCTGTTAGTGTACAGCAGTAGTCCAGCCTAGAGAGAACAAGTGATTTAAGAAAGATCATCTCTTGCTTCTGTCGTTTTCCTGGCAAGTGTGATAGTGACACTGCTGTGATCCTTGAAGGTGAGATCCTCTGTCATTAACATTCCCAAGTCCTTCACATTACTTTTCCGCTCTATTGTGTGATTTGAGTTAGTAGTATACTCAGTTCTAGCTATTATTTCCGTAAGAGTAGATGAAATTTGTCCTCATTGAGCATTATTGTTTTCCGTTGCCCACTAGCAAACGTGGTTTATATCTGCTTGGAGATTTACCGTGGTTTGAATGCATGACAGTCCCATGCAGATTCAGGTATTGTCTGCAAAGAATGACACGGTGCTGTGGTTTACATCTCTGTCTATATCTGATATGAGGATGAGTAACAGGATGGGAGCGAGTACTGTGCCTTGCGGAACAGGGCTTCTCAATGTGACAGCCTCTGACTTAACTCTGTGTACCACTACTCTTGTGTTCGTTTGGTTAGAAAGTTGAAGATCCAGCTGCCCACTTTTGTTAGTTATCTCTTAAGAGCGCATTTTGTGCGTTATCAAATCAAGATCGCACTTGTCAAAGGCTTTTGCAAAATCTGTGTATATTACATTTGCATTCTGCTTGTCATTCAGTGCATCCAAGACCATATCATAGTGATCAATTAGTTGCGAGAGGCAGGATCGACCTGCTCTGAACCCATGTTGCTCTGGATTGTGCAAATGTTGGAAATCCAAGTGATTTAGATCCTGCATCTTAGAACTCCTTCAAAGATTTTTATGATGTGGGCCGTTAGAGCTATTGGTCTATAGTTCTTAGCTATAGTGGGGCTATATCTGTTGTTTCTAGTGACTGTAGGATTTCACCCGGGTCAATGCTCCCTCTCCAAGAGCATACTTAAGGCACGCGAAAGGAGTTTCTTGCAGTTCTTAATGACCACGGAGTTTCACGACTCTGGGCCCGGGGCTGAGTGGATGGACATGTTGTCAATGGCTTTTTCAAATCCAGTGGAGCTAGGGTTATGCCAGAAATTTGGCTTACACTGACAGGGTTTTGATGCTCATTCATGAACAAATCATTTGGACTGTCGATCTTTAGACTGACTATTGGCTTGCTAAACACAAAGTCGTATTGAGACTTCAACGTCTCACTCATTACTTTGTTGTCATCTGTGTAATTCCCATCTTGATTACTGTCTGGGAAACCTTACAGTCCCATTCCCAAACATCTTGCTGCTTGATGATTTCAGTCTAAGATATACAAAATGGAAGAATGTAGCAAAAAATGTTATAGCAGAGACAATCCCTGGAGGCAGAGCAGATGAAAAGTCACACACACATGAGCTGCTGAATCTCTCTAATAAATACACCACTACCACCACTTCCACTTTCATCACTGCTACCACTATACCACCACTACCACAACTACCACCACTACCACAGTCATCACTGCCACCACTGCCACTGTCATCACTACCACCACTACTACCACTGCCACTACTACTACCACTGCCACACTCATCATTACCATTACCACCACAGCCCCTATCAACACTACTGCCACTACCACTATCATCACTGTCACCACTTCCACCACTACCACTATCACCACTACCACCACCATCACTACCACCATCATCATCACACTACTACCATCATTACTACCACTATCATCGCTACCACCATTATCACTGTCACTATCATCACTACCACCATCATCACTACTACCATCATTACTACTACCATCATTACTATCACTATCATCGCTACCACCATCACTACCAGCACCATCGCTACCAGGACCATCATCACTACCACCATCATCACTACCACCATCATCACTTCCACCATCATCACTACCACCATCATCACTACCACCACCATCACTACCACCACCATCACTACCACCATCATCACTACCACCACCTCATCACACCTCACTACCATCACACTACCACCATCATCCACTACCACCATCATCACTACCACCATCATCACTTACCACCATCATCACTACCACCATCATCACTACCACCATCATCACTACCACCATCATCACTTCCACCATCATCACTACCACTCCATCATCACTACCACCATCATCACTTCCACCATCATCACTACCACCTCATCACTACCACCACCATCAATACCACCAATCATCACTACCACCCATCACTACCCACCATCATCACTACCACCATCATCACTACCACCATCATCACTAACACCATCATCACTTCCACCATCATCACTATCAAACCATCATCACACTACCACCATCATCACTACCACCATCATCACTACCACCATCATCATACCACCAATCATCACTACCACCATCATCATTAACACCCATCATCACTTCACCATCATCACTACCACCATCATCACTCCACATCATCACTACCACCACATCAATACCACAATCATCACTACCACCATCATCACTTCCATCAATCACTACCAACCATCATCACTACCCCATCATCACTACCACCATCATCACTACCATCATCACTTCCACCATCATCACTACCACCATCATCACTACCACCATCATCACTACTTCCATCATCACTACCATCATCACTACACCATCATCACTTCCACCATCATCACTACCACCATCATCACTACCACCATCATCATACCACCATCATCACTACTACCATCATCACTTCCACCATCATCACTACCACCATCATCACTACCACCATCATCACTACTTCCATCATCACTACCACCATCATCACTACCACCATCATCACTACTTCCATCATCACTTCCACCATCATCACTACCACCATCATCACTACTTCCCTATCATCACTTCCACCATCATCCAACTACCACCATCATCACTATCACTATCCCTCACTACCACCATCATCACTACACCATCATTACTACTACCATCATTACTAATCACTATCATTTGCTACCACCATCATCACTACCAGCCACATCGCTACCAGACCATCATCACTACCACCATCATCACTACCACCATCATAACTTCCACCATCATCACTACCTACCAATCAATCACTACCACCACCATCACTACCATCATCACTACCACCATCATCACTACCACCACCATCCCAAAACCACCATCATCACTACCACCATCATCACTACCACCATCATCACTACCACCATCATCACTACCACCATCATCACTTCCACCATCATCACTACCACCACCTTCATCACTACCACCATCATCACTACCACCATCATCACTTCCACCATCATCACTACCACCATCATCACTACCACCATCATCACTTCCACCACATCACTACCACCATCATCACTACCACCACCATCATAACCACCATCATCACTACCACCATCATCACTACCACCATCATCACTACCATTATCATCACTACCACCATCATCACTTCCACCATCATCACTACCACCATCATCACTACCATCATCACTACCACCATCATCACTACACCACCATCAATACCACCATCATCACTACACCATCATCACTTCCACCATCATCACTACCACCATCATCACTACCACCATCATCACTACCACCATCATCACTACTACCATCATCACTTCCACCATCATCACTACCACCATCATCACTACCACCATCATCACTACCACCATCATCACTACCACCATCATCACTACCACCATCATCACTACTTCCATCATCACTTCCACCATCATCACTACCACCATCATCACTACCACCATCATCACTACCACCATCATCACTACCACCATCATCACTACACCATCATCACTACTTCCATCATCACTCACCATCATCACTACCACCATCAATCACTACTACCATCATCACTTCCACCATCATCACTACCACCATCATCACTACCACCATCATCACTACCACCATCATCACTACTACCATCATCACTTCCACCATCATCACTACCACCATCATCACTACCACCCATCATCACCTACTTCCATCATCACTACCACCATCATCACTACCACATCATCACTACCACCATCATCCACTACTTCATCATCACTTCACCATCATCACTACCACCATCATCACTACTTCCATCATCACTTCCACCATCATCACTACCACCATCATCACTATCACTATCATCACTACCACCATCATCACTACTACCATCATTATACTACCCTCATTATCACTATCATCGCTACCACCATCATCACTACCAGTACCATCGCTACCAGGACCATCATCACTACCACCATCATCACTACCACCACCATCACTACCACCATCATCACTACCACCATCATCACTACCACCATCATCACTACCACCATCATCACTACCACCATCATCACTACCACCATCATACCACCATCATCACTACCACCATCATCACTACCACCATCATCACTACCACTATCATCACATACCACCATCATCACTACTTCCATCATCACTACCACCATCATCATACCACCATCATCCTACCACCATCATCACTACCACATCATCACTACTTCCATCATCACTACCACCATCAACTACCAGCACCATCGCTACCAGGACCATCATCACTACACCATCATCGCTACCACCATCATCACTACCAGCACCATCGCTACCAGGACCATCATCACTACCACCATCATCACTACCACCACCATCACTACCACCATCATCACTACCACCATCATCACTACCACCATCATCACTACCACCATCATCACTACTTCCATCATCACTACCACCATCATCACTACCACCATCACTACTTCCATCATCACTACCACCATCATCACTACCTCTACAGCTGCCGCAACCACCGCTGGTTCACCCTCTCATCACTAACGTGAAGATGTAAGAAGAGAGACATGATGTAAGGAGAGACGTAGCGCAGTTTGTTTAACCTCTGAGGATCGAATTAATGTTTTTTAGGGTGAGGGAGTTGGGTTTGTTAATTTGTTTTGGGGTGAAATGAAAATCGATTCATTGAACTTTTCCTGTTTTCCCGAAGCTTCCGGTTAGAGAGATGTAAGGAGGTGATGTGTCCTGATTTATTCTTTTTTACTTCGGTGTTTGAACGCCACTAATTTTATTGTAATTTTCCAGTTTAAGCAAAGATTACTTAAGTCAGTTTATTCTGATTTACTCGACTTCTTTGCGTGCTTGGCATGTCTTACATAGAGAATGTATGTGGCTTGGGAGGCAATGTTGATGCTATGCAGTACGTGGCCGAACATCTACGTTATGCTTAGATCGAGAGGCTGTCTGCAGTTTATTCTCATAGACTTAGGCGCGAGGTATAAGTGAAAGTGTGAGGGGGCGGGGGAGAGGCTCTAAAATGCAAAGCAAACACACATTTTAACCCAGATAATGAATCATACTCAAAAAATTACTCTCGCAATTGGCCTTAAACTTCCTCATTAGAGAGCTATTCACTATGGACAACGTTGTGTATTAGACACCTGAAAATCCATCTGCTTACCTTCCCCGGTATACGAATGGTCCTCATTTTGTGCACAGTTCCCCCATGATCGCAGTTGTCAAACGCCTTTGCAAAGTTTGTGTATACCACAACTGCGTTTTGTTTTTCTTAGCACGCCTCCGAATTTTGTCATAGTGGTTCAGCAGTTGTGACAGGCATGATCTTCCATTTCTAAAACAATGCTGATTGGAGTTATGCAGATTGTGCTGTTACATAAAGATTGTAAATTGGAATCTTTTCATTTTCGAAGAATTTTATGATGGGGTAAAATGTGTGTTTTAGGAGTCTTATGACTGTTTCCCAGAATAAGTCCGATAATTCTTTGTTAATTTTGTCCCTATCAAATCTATTGTTGTTTCAGTTCAGTTGACTGAACATCTTTTCTCGTACATTATTGCTATAGTTTTCCATCCCTGTGTTTATTCTGGTTAGTACTTGTATGATGTTGAGGTCAGAGTATATTGTTTTTGTTAGGTTTCTAATTAGTGTCTGGTTGTACGCAAAGATTAAATTCAGTGTATTTTCATTTCATTATATGTTGGCTCAATGTAAACTTTCCACAAAGCCTCATTAGTTCCCTGGTAAGTACCTGTTGAGCCATGGTGCTTCCTGGAACTATTTCTGCTATACTGTTATCAAATATCCTCCATTTTACATTTGGGAGCTGGAAATCTCCATAGAGGATGTGGAATGTTTTGATAATTTTCCTGAAATAATTGTGTAAAAATTGAATGATATAATAATGTTTATAAAATGTAGTGTTGATGTGACTTCAGGAAAAGTTTCAAGTCACAAAAGAACCAACAGACAGGTTGAGTGGCGTCCAAATATGGCGTAGTAGAAAATTATTGGAGAGTGTACTAGAGAAAAAATCGGGTTTAATCACGTCTGATAAGCAGTGTATCTGCGTGACTATAGGACTGTGTAATTGTGAAATTCAAGAGTGACTTTGCTACAATCGAGCTGATAAAGGGAATATAAGAGACGCTTCGTCGTCTGGGAATGTAGTACACCTTATGTAAGTTTCCCAGTTCAATCACTACAGTAGATTACTAAGTTGGCCAACCTCTAGTATATGTCTGTTAGGGAAGCGTTAGGATGTGAGACCCAAGTAATATTTGGGGTAAGTGTGTTTCTTCAATTTGTATTTATAATTAGTTAATTGTATGATATAAAAATTTATGTATGAAATTTATGCGCATTCTCTATATATATTCTCCAATAAATGTGCATATTTTGTGGACCAAACCACTAAGTAGTAAAATCAGGTCATTAATAATCTATAAACAGCCCACAAACATAATTTACCATTGTTATTGGCTTAAATTTAATAATTCATAACTATTTAAAGGTCCAGCTTAGGTGGGTGTGGGATGAATGGGTGGGTATGGAAGGAGGGATACTGTTACCACCCAGTGTCCCTAAAATCCTACCCCTCTTAGGGGTACAAGTAATGTCAGTAAGTGTTATGTCTGTTTTAGTTGTGTCCTCCCCAAATTTTATGTGTTGTAATAATTCAGGACTGTGCCTGTAAACTTCAAACACATAATTTCTCAAAGAGAATAATACTTAGTGTGGCATTTTCCAGCTTTTCAAGACAACGATCTATCTTCTTACCTGATCCATTAATTCCTCAGCCGTTGCAGACGGTGGTCTGTATACTAGGATAATATTCCTATTTTCCACTCCATTACCTAGAACTTCTACTGTGTCATTGGATGAACGCAGCAGTTCTGTGCAACAAAAAGTATATTTCCCGTAGAGTCCTACACCTCCCGGTGACCTGTTAACGGTCACATTTACACTTATTATAGTTTTTAAGCGTTATCTTACCGTCCAAAATAATCCTTGTATGCGTTTCTATAAATGCTCCAAACATGTCATTCGCTTCTGATAGGAGCCCACTAATATAATTAACTTTGTTAGTTTTCTTTGTTCTCAAACCCAGAATGTTTGGAAAAAATGAAATAGGATTTTTCACTTGAGATGTTCTAGTTTGGTGTGTTTTTTATTAGCACTAGTGATGTACTAACCTCGTATTGTACTGGTGTATGTGTGTCTGCTTTCTCCAGTATCGATTGTACCTTTATCCCCATTTTTGTGTCTGCTTGTTTCTCATTGCGCCTAAAAAAGAATGCTGTTCATTTTTCATACTGCGGAAATTTTTTATAAATTTCCTGAAAGTGTGTAAAAATTTAATAATATAATAGTGTTTATAAAATGTAGCGTTGATGTGGCTTTTGGAAAAGTTTGAAGTCACAAGAGAACCAACAGACAGGTTGAGGGGCGTCAAAACATGGCGTTGTACACAACTATTTGGAGAGTGTAATAGAGAAAACAAATCGGGTTTAATCACGTCCGTCAAGGAGTGTATCGGAGTGAATGGAGGACTATGAAATAATTAAACTTGGTGGGCTCCTATAATTGTGAAATTCAAGAGTGATTCAGCAACAATAGAACTGATAAGCGGAACATAAAAGACACAGCGTCGTCTGGGATGTGGTACACCTCATGCATGTTAGCTTCCCAGTTAATTCTAAAGCAGTAGATTACTATGTTAGCTGACCTCTAGTGTATCTGTCTGTTATGGAAGCGTTAGGATGTGAGACCCAAGAAATGTTTTGATAAATATTCATTAAAATTTATAGTTATAATGATGCACTAATTATGCAATATAAAGTTGATATATATAATTTATACACATTCTGTGTATATTCTGCTATAACTGCGTATATATTTAGACCAAACGACTAATTAGTAAAGTCAGGTCATTAATAACCCATAAACAGCCCACAAACATAATTTACCAGTATTATTGGCTTAAATTTAATAATTCATAACTATTTAAAGGTCCAACTTATGTGGGTGAGGGATGAATGGGTGGGTATGGAAGGAGGGATACTGTTACCACCCACTGTCCCTAAAATCCTACCCATCTCCGGGGTACAACTAATATTAATAAGTGTTATGTCTGTTTTAGTTGTGTCCTTCCCAAATTATATATGTAGTAATAATTCAGGACTGTGTCTGTATACTTCATACACATAATTTTTCATACATAACTTTGTTTTCTCCTTAGGTTCATTGATCGATTTTTTTTTCAGTTAGAGCTTCAAAACGCAGGTGCCAGGGTGGAGTAGGGAAGGGAGGGGTGGAGTGGGGGAGGGAACGAGGGAGGGAAGGAGTGTAGGAAGGGGAGTGAAGGAGTGTGAGAGGGAGGGAGGGAAGGAGTGCGAGAGGGAGTGATGGAGTGTGGGAGGAGTGAAGAAGTGTGGGAGGAAGAGAAGGAGGAAGTGAAGGAGTTTGGGAGGGAGTGAAGGAGTATGGGAGCGAGAGAGTGAAGGAGTGTGAGAGGGAGGTAGTTAAGGAGTGTGGGTGGGAAGGAGAGAGTGAAGACAGTGTGATACAAGTGGATCATTAATTAAACATTCCACGTGAAGAGGCAAACCCGCGTGGGCTGTAGAGCACAAGTACTGGTGGAGGCTCGACCCTCCGTCTGCTAAATGAGAGGGAGAGACAGAGAGACAGAGAGAGAGAGAGAGAGAGAGAGAGAGAGAGAGAGAGAGACAGAAAGAGAGAGACAAAGAGAGGTTGTCAGTGGAACGCCTTCCAACTGAACAAAAGAAACTAATGGAAAAATAAATAAATAAAGAAATGATTTAAGGAAAAACAAGATAAAATGATTTGAGAATTTTACTTAAAATTTTAAATATAATAAAAAAAATATGGCCTTCATTCAGGTAGTTGGGTAGGAGTAGGTATGGCCCTAGATAGTTCCTCTGATGTTATTTATGTAGGTTATCCTGGGCAGATGGTAATCCGATGTTCTGGAATCTCCTACCACTTGATGGAGCACAAGTAGTATAGGTAAGGGCCGGTAGTTGTAGAATAATGTTAATAAGTATTATTAACACACGTCTTGCCCCTTTATCTGGCGTCTATCCTGGAAGACCACGCCAGGAACAGAGCTGACAATAAGAGAAAATAAAACTGGTTACCCATAGTCATGATAATATAACATCTAAGAAAGAAAAAGAATGATAAAGGCCAAAAACTTACTGGTAACCAGCAAACACTAGAAAAGAACAAACAGTAATACTCCTGTAGATCACCCTACCTGATTAGGAGAAGAGTGAGGCGAAGTGACTCTCCAAACTTCCATCCACACCAGGTAAGGTCAATATTACCAGGAGTAGAACTTTAACAAATCGGACACCAGGAACTAGTTTTGCCCCAGCCCGCCAGAGAGGGGGGGGGGGTGTGCGCGCGCAACGTAACTCTCTAATGGTTCCTGGTTGCCCGAACAACCTTAACCCCACTTACACCTACTTTTCCCTCACAATACCCCCTTCCAAAACTTATGGACGGAGTCAATAAGTCAACGAACAGAGGGAAAAGCACTAAATACAACCTCGGCTCAGCCAATCTGAAAAGTGGTTTTCAGAGCCAGAAATATAAACGACTTTAAACTTATAGGGCTGAATAGCCAGAGCCCATCTCAAGAGTCTGCTATTTGCCCCTTTTTAAAGTTTTCCAAGTACATCAGTGGCTTGTGATCTGTTTCAAGCACAAAGGGTTTACCGTATAGGTAGTATTTAAATCTACTTATACCCATACTAAAGCATAACATTCTTTCTCCACAGTGGAATATCTTTCTTCTCTGGGCAGAAGCTTCTTACTGGCGAAAGATACTGGGAAAGGTGTCTCCTCATAATATTGAAGTAGTACAGCCCCGAGTCCAGAATGGGAGGCATCTGTTCGGAGACAAAATATTTTATTAATATCTGGTAATTTTAGGACAGGGGGGTTTGAAATATACTCTTAATTTCTTCGAAGCTTTGGTTGGCTTCCTCAGAACAACTAAGAGGTTCCTTGACACCCTTTTTCAAATAGTCTGTAAGAACTGAAGTTAAGCTACTTAGATTTGGTATGAAGTTTCTATAGAAGTTTACAGATCCAAGGAAACTTCTTAATAACTTTTTGGTAGCAGGGAACGTACTTTCTAAAACAGCTTTGGTCTTATTAGGAAGTGGTGAAAAGTTGTTATCAGAGATAATGAACCCAAGGTATTGTACCTTGTGATAGCCAAGAAAGCACTTTTGTGGTTTAACTGTAAGTCCATGAGTTCTTAGTCTTTTCAAAACAAGCGATAGTGTATTTAGATGGTCTTCCCAGACATTTGTCATGATATAAATATTATCAAAATACACTGATACATTCTTTAGATCAGAAAGAACTATTCTCATAAGCCTAATATACGTGGCACATGCGGTAACCAAGCCGAAAGGCATTGTGCGGTATTGCATTAGACCTCTATGAGTAGGGAAAGCAGTGTATGGTTTCGAGTCTGGGTGTAATGGCACTTGATGGTATGCTTGTGAGATGTCTAATTCTGAGAAGAATTTGCAGTCATGGAATTTATACAAGTCATGATCAATTACTGGCATGGGTTCCGCATCCCATTTAGTTATAGTATTCAAATAACGAAAATCTTGTGCCAGTCGGTAAGAATTATCGGGTTTCTTAACCATGACAACTGGTGAACAGAAAGCCGACTTCGAAGGTTCTATGATATTTAAGTTAAATAGTTTGTCAACCTCATTATCAAAAGTTTTCCGTAAGTGAACGGGAACAGGTAGATTTTCCGCCTTACTGGTTCATGATCCGACAATTCAATCTTGTGTACAATAGTGGTGGTAAGTCATGTACCTCTGTGAATACGTCAGAAAATGTGTTTACTAAGGCACTTACTTGAGACTTTTGCCTATTCGACAAGTCGTTGTTAATGTTGACATTTGACTTCTTTGGTGAGGGATCATGCGTTAAGATGTCCAGTAGCTCCTTCGATTCTGTAAAGACTCGTCATCTATAATACAAATTCTACATTCGTACGAATCACCACTTGTATCCAAGCCGAAGAAGAAGTATCTTCGTCAAAGGCATTTACGCAAAGATGAACTTCTCTCGATGGTACCGTTTCAAAATATTGACGTGATACATTCTTTCCCTACCCTTGACATCCAAGATATAATCTACCTTATTGCAGACCTTCACTACTTTATACGGTCCGCGCCATGTAATTAGCAATTTGTTGGATTTGTCAGGTAGGAGAACTAAACTTCATCACCAACATTAAACGTGCGCTTGGAGCTTTTATGGTCAAAATAGGTCTTGTATGTTTTCCATAGACATCTCTAGGTTTTTACTGACCAATCTGCGGTTTCTTCCAACCTTTCCCTTAGATCTAAAAGAAACTGATAGCTGTTTTGAACCTCAGGTTTGATATCTTTGGACCAAAGTTCATTCAAAATAGATAGTGGACCACGAGCTTGTCTCCCATAAAGCAATTCGAAAGGGGAATAACCAAGGGAATCACTTGGAATCTCGCGCATTGCGAAAAGAGCACATGGTAAAAATCTATGCCAATCCGTTGGTTTAAGAATACATAGTTTTTTTAGTATTGACTTTAGGATGGCATGTTGTCGCTCCACTCTTCCGTTACACATCGGATGGTAAGGTGTAGTGAAAAGAGGTTTAACACCCACAAGTTGATAAACGTGTTCCATTAATTCTGAAGTGAATTGAGCCCCTTTATCCGACAGAATTTCACGAGGTATACCTACACGTGAAAAAATAGAAAATAAGGCTTCTGCGACTTCTATGGACGTAATGGACTTTAAGGGTACCGCCTCTGGGAAGCTGGACGCGTAGTCAATCATAGTTAAAATATATTTATGGCCTCCTGATGAACGAGGTGTGATAGGACCAACTATATCTACTGCAACCCTTGCAAAAGGGACTGAGAAAATTGGCATCTTTACCATAGGAACTCTCCTAGTTCTACCCTTCTGCGTGGAAAGTTGACATACGTGACATGATCTGCAGTACTTATAGATGTCAGAGGACATGCTAGGCCAGAAATATAGGTCCTTGATTTTATTATAGGTCTTCCTATGTGAAAAATGGCCAGAGACTGGCAAGTCATGCGAAATCTTTAAAATGGTTTCACGGCAATCCTGCGGAATGACTAACAGGCTTCGACCAACGTCATTGGGTTTGTCCGCAGACTCTATAGTCTTGTACAAAAGATCGTGTTTGAACTCAAACTTGTAAGAAAATTTCTTTCTCTGGGTCACCTTGCCATTTAAAGCTAACTTCCGAGATTCCTCTAAGGAAGGACAAGTCTTTTGAAGACCCTCTAAATCTATATGAGACAGCTCGATTGGCTTTCCTTTGGAAAGAACTAATGGGTGGATAGGTTTTACCTTAGACTGAGCTCTGGTAACGACGTTAATTGAGTCTAGTTGTTGTATAGATTGTGCCCCACGTAGTTTTCCACTGGCGTCTGCGTTGTCCAGTTCAAGTGACTGACTTACTAAAGGTGTTACCGGAGTTTTGTAACCATCAGCTCTCTGATTTAGGTTATCCAACTGAATCTCATCTGGAAACTATCTGTGAAGAAACAGAGATATTAGGTTCCAACCCTTCCTTGGAAACTCCAAATTCCAAACAGTCCTTCTCAGATGGGAAAGCAGCCCCTTGTATGTTCCCAACCAAAACAGAACACGAGGTTATCGGGGCAACTACGGCATCTACCCACCCTGAGAACCATTTGCACCTAACAAAACATCTGACTGTTGGAAAAGAATCGCTTCTTCCTAAATAGTCAGTTAATTTAGTGGACTTATAACGTGAAGAATCTAGGTTAGGGAAGAGCTTACTTGAGATAACAATACAGGAACATCCAGTGTCTCTAAGAATGGTTGATACATTCATGCCATTGACTGTACCTTCACTAAAAGGTGCGTTCATGTTTGATTCAGTGAAACATTTACCGACATTTTCACCTTTTTTTCTAGGACAGTCGGGCCGTCTATGACCCCACTCATTACAGTTGAAACACTTTACTGTGAAGGCCGTGGAATTCTTAGGTACGGAGGGTTTGGATCCCTCAGATTGCTTAGGCACAACAGGCTTATATCTGCTACGCTCTTTAGGGTAGTTATTATGAGCGCACGCATATATATCAGCAGCTTGTGCCATTTCCGCAGCCGTATGAACGTTTCGTTCTTTAATGAATATTCGTAAGTCAGAGTTTACAGAAGAAAGGAATTGATCTCTTACCATCAGGTCTCGTAAAGATTCGAAATCGTGGTCAACCTCAGCACTTTCAATCCACGAATCAAATAATCTGAAAAGTGTTGTTAAGAATTGCATGTAATTTTGATTAGGAGTTATTTTAATGTGTCTAAACTCAGACCTGTAATGATGAGTAGTTTTTTTTGAAAGCCTGAAGTATAGCTTTCTTCAGCAGGCTATAACTAGAAATAACATCAGAGGGTAGAGTGGAATAGACGTTTAATGCTGAACCTGACAGTTAGTAAGCCAAGCCTAGTAGCCCAAGAATCTGATGGCCAGTCACAGAGAGTAGCAGTACTCTCGAATCTAGTAATATATGCCGCTATGTCATCTTGTTCTGAGAAAGGTGGTATTTGTGGCATCCTAATATTAGGTTCTTGGGAAGGATATTCTAGTACCCCTTCATCTATTTTCTGTTTAGATAGTTCTATCTCTTGGCTTCTAATTCCAACCTTGATTGTTCTAACTCCCTCTGCTTAGCCTGTTCTTCAATTTCCTTCATTTTGAAGGCTACCTCTCTTGCCTGAACTCTGTCTTCTCTAGCTATCCTTTCCTGTTCGATTTTATCTTCCCGAGCTAGTCTTTCCTGTTCCTTTTTCTCTTCTCGAGCTAGTCTTTTTTCCTCTCGAGCTAGTCTTTCCTGTTCTTTTTTCTCTTCTCGAGCTAGTCTTTCCTGTTCTTTTTTCTCTTCTCGAGCTAGTCTTTCCTGTTCCTTTTTCTCTTCAATAGCCATTTTAGCAGTAATGTAACTATCAAGGCTTTGTCCAGTAAATCCCATTTCCTTCCCGCTTTCAACCAGAAATCTAAAGAATCCATCTTGTAAAAAGAAATATTAAGCACCCAACTTCAACTGACAATTAAAATTAACAGTAACGTCTGTTACAAAAGAGGGACACAGTCCGCACACTTTAAACTTCCCAAAGTAGAAAATGAAATAATATTTTCTCCCTGGAAGAATACACTTGTGGGCTCAATAGCCTTCACTAAGCAAAACACACACGGTTCACACAGGAGGGGTTATATCAAAGTTCCCAGGTCCAACAAATAGGTAAACTTCTAAACCGAACCCTAGAACCAAACAACGGTAAGTCAACCAGACTACCAGTAATGACTTGACACCTCAACTAACTCACCTTTTCTATCTTAAATGTTATACTCACAACCAGTTGAACCATCAGGACGATGTTGCTTCAAGAGTCGTATCCTGGCAAGGTCGCCATTGTCAGTGGAACGCCTTCCAACTGAACAAAAGAAAACTAATGGAAAAAATAAATAAATAAAGAAATGATTTAAGGAAAAACAAGATATAATGATTTTTGAGAATTTTACTTAAAATTTAAATATAATAAAAAAAATATGGCCTTCAATTCAGGTAGTTGGGTAGGAGTAGGTATGGCCCTAGATAGTTCCTCTGATGTTATTTATGTAGGTTATCCTGGGCAGATGGTAATCCGATGTTCTGGAATCTCCTACCACTTGGATGGAGCACCAAGTAGTATAGGTAAGGGCCGGTAGTTGTAGAATAATGTTAATAAGTATTATTAACACACGTCTTGCCCTTTACTGGCGTCTATCCTGGAAGGACCACGCCAGGAACAGAGCTGACAAATAAGAGAAAATAAAACTGGTTACCCATAGTCATGATAATATAACATCTAAGAAAGAAAAAGAATGATAAAGGCCAAATCATTACTGGTAACCAGCAAACACTAGAAAAGAACAAACAGTAATACTCCTGGTAGATCACCCCACCTGATTTAGGAGAAGAGTGGAGGCGAAGTGACTCTCCAAACTTCCATCCACACCAGGTAAGGTCAATATTACCAGGAGTAGAAACTTTAACAAATCGGACACCAGGAACTAGTTTTGCCCCAGCCCGCCAGAGAGGGGGGGGGTGTGTGCGCGCGCAACGTAACTCTCTAATGGTTCCTGGTTGCCCGAACAACCTTAACCCCACTTACACCTACTTTTCCCTCACAGAGGTCTTCCAGTTGTGCTCATCTTACCTGCTTGAGCACGCTCATAAATGTTCTGGGAAACATCCAGACAAATTAATCTCCATTATCTGATACTTTTCAATAAAGAGAAGTAATAAAAGTAAGGGAACTTACAGCCTAGAATGATGTTCCTGGAGGTGTTGTGGCAGAAGTCTGCACTGATGAAACAGCAATACCTCGAAGAGGGGTATAACTAAATTCTTGGATATCTTTACACAACAATAGCCGCAGTCACTGCTTCATATTGGAAAGACTGAGAACTAATAAAGAAGGATTTATTTTGGGGATACATTCTGAATGGAAGAAACTAGCCGAGTAGGCGTGTCCTTGATTACCATCAACATGGTTACTATCAGAACATTATATGAAAAGTATTATACAGAGAAGTGGATCGTCCGTAATGTGCACTGCATTTCTGGCGAGCACTTTGCGTAGCTTTAGAAATTTGTTAGACAAATCCACGAGTGGTTGAGTATGTGAAACACCTCCCCAGCACAGGCCAGTAGACCTCCTGCAGTGCTGTATTTCAACTGGTCCTTCATAGAGTCAGGGTTGACGAATAAGACAGATTAACTCAGTACAAGTCGTAATGAACGACTGTTAATAATTAAACGAAAAAACCAGATGGGGGACGCAAACCGTGTTCTATTTTTTTTATGTTTTTTTTAAAACACACTTTACAAAAATAAATAAAAGTAAAA
>NC_069401.1:30906651-31027289 GCF_026875155.1 Cherax quadricarinatus | reverse complement strand
TTTTCACTTGAGATGTTCTAGTTTGGTTGTTTTTTAGCACTAGTGATGTACTAACCTCGTATTGTACTGGTGTATGTGTGTCTGCTTTCTCCGTATCGATTGTACCTTTATCCCATTTTTGTGTCGCTTGTTTCTCATTGCGCCTAAAAAAGAATGCTGTTCATTTTTCATACTGCGGAAATTTTTTATAAATTTCCTGAAAGTGTGTAAAAATTTAATAATATAATAGTGTTTATAAAATGTAGCGTTGATGTGGCTTTTTGGAAAAGTTTGAAGTCACAAGAGAACCAACAGACAGGTTGAGGGGCGTCAAAACATGGCGTTGTACACAACTATTTGGAGAGTGTAATAGAGAAAACAAATCGGGTTTAATCACGTCCGTCAAGGAGTGTATCGGAGTGAATGGAGGACTATGAAATAATTAAACTTGGTGGGCTCCTATAATTGTGAAATTCAAGAGTGATTCAGCAACAATAGAACTGATAAGTGGAACATAAAAGACACAGCGTCGTCTGGGATGTGGTACACCTCATGCATGTTAGCTTCCCAGTTAATTCTAAAGCAGTAGATTACAATGTTAGCTGACCTCTAGTGTATCTGTCTGTTATGGATCCGTTAGGATGTGAGACCCAAGAAATGTTTTGATAAATATTCATTAAAATTTATACTTATGATGATGCACTAATTATGCAATATAAAGTTGATATATATATAATTTATACACATTCTCTGTGTATATTCTTCTATAACTGCGTATATATTTAGACCAAACGACTAATTAGTAAAGTCAGGTCATTAATAACCCATAAACAGCCCACAAACATAATTTACCAGTATTATTGGCTTAAATTTAATAATTCATAACTATTTAAAGGTCCAACTTATGTGGGTGAGGGATGAATGGGTGGGTATGGAAGGAGGGATACTGTTACCACCCACTGTCCCTAAAATCCTACCCATCTCCGGGGTACAACTAATATTAATAAGTGTTATGTCTGTTTTAGTTGTGTCCTTCCCAAATTATGTGTGTAGTAATAATTCAGGACTGTGTCTGTATATTTCATACACATAATTTTTCATACATACCTTTGGTTTCTCCTTAGGTTCATTGATCGATTTTTTTTTCAGTTAGAGCTTCAAAACGCAGGTGCCAGGAGGTGGAGTAGGGAAGGGAGGGGTGGAGTGGGGGAGGGAACGAGGGAGGGAAGGAGTGTAGGAAGGGGAGTGAAGGAGTGTGAGAGGGAGGGGAGGGAAGGAGTTGCGAGAGGGAGTGATGGAGTGTGGGAGGAGTGAAGAAGTGTGGGAGGAAGAGAAGGAGGAAGTGAAGGAGTTTGGGAGGAGAGTGAAGGAGTATGGGAGCGAAGAGAGTGAAGGAGTGTGAGAGGAGGTAGTTAAGGAGTGTGGGTGGGAAGGAGAGAGTGAAGACAGTGTGATACAAGTGGATCATTAATTAAACATTCCACGTGAAGAGGCAAACCCGCGTGGGCTGTAGAGCACAAGTAGTGGTGGAGGCTCGACCCTCCGTCTGCTAAATGAGAGGGAGAGACAGAGAGACAGAGAGAGAGAGAGAGAAAGAGAGAGACAAAGAGAGGTCTTCCAGTTGTGCTCATCTTACCTGCTTGAGCACGCTCATAAATGTTCTGGGAAACATCCAGACAAATTAATCTCCATTATCTGATACTTTTCAATAAAGAGAAGTAATAAAAGTAAGGGAACTTACAGCCTAGAATGATGTTCCTGGAGGTGTTGTGGCAGAAGTCTGCACTGATGAAACAGCAATACCTCGAAGAGGGATATAACTAAATTCTTGGGAATATCTTTACACAACAATAGCCGCAGTCACTGCTTCATATTGGAAAGACTGAGAACTAATAAAGAAGGATTTATTTTGGGGATACATTCTGAATGGAAGAAACTAGCCGAGTAGGCGTGTCCTTGATTACCATCAACATGGTTACTATCAGAACATTATATGAAAAGTATTATACAGAGAAGTGGATCGTCCGTAATGTGCACTGCATTTCTGGCGAGCACTTTGCGTAGCTTTAGAAATTTGTTAGACAAATCCACGAGTGGTTGAGTATGTGAAACACCTCCCCAGTACAGGCCAGTAGACCTCCTGCAGTGCTGTATTTCAACTGGTCCTTCATAGAATCAGGGTTGACGAATAAGACAGATTAACTCAGTACAAGTCGTAATGAACGACTGTTAATAATTAAACAAAAAAAAAAAAAAAAGCAGATGGGGGACTCAAACCGTGTTCTATTTTTTTATGTTTTATTTAAAACACACTTTACAATAAATAAATAAAAGTATACAGTGTCAGATATTTCACATACAAAAAGAATTATGTCGTCATAAGTAAAACACTGCAGGTGTTACACTGCCTTCAGAAAAATTCCTCTTCACATGACTCAGTACATCCCCCAACACATCAATCACATCATTTCAAGTTACAATAACATGTGACTTAGTACACTGCACACACCTGATACATGTAAAATATCTATACACAAAACAAAGGAAAACTGTTTGTAGATGAATGGTTCAGAGAACCGACGTGTGATAAATTAGACACATGTGCAACTCTTGCACATGGTCTAATTTATCAAAGGAAAACTGTTGCAAGCAATACTAATTAAAAACAATTCTCAATTACCACTTCTTATCAGCATATACACATTAATTAAGTATATGTAATAAAATATATTTGAGCAGTACACCCAAACCCCCCCCCCCCCCCCCCGCCACCCCAGATCATACCATTGTTCAGTGAACGCAGAAACGAATAACCAACATAATTTAAACCTTGAACATAGTATCTTGTTGGCAAAAAAAATTTCCTCTTTAGTATAAGAAGCATAGATAATGTCAATATAACAAATGATATTTAGAAAAAAGAACGTAAGATTGAACTTAATATTATGACTATAACTACAAACCGTCATCCATGAGAATATTACACATGATATAGTCACGGACTCGCATATTACATATACACACATATACAAACATTGATACGTAATATCACATGAATTACAAGTCGTAGTGAACGACTGTTAATAATATTTTTTTATATTTTATTGAGAGCACATCTTGTACAGACAGACATAATACATATATATATATAGAATAAACATATTGAGAACAATAAGCACATACAGAAAAATATCACACACACACACACACACACACACCACACACACACCACGTTGTTGTACACAGGAGAAGAAACCCGTCACAGAAACGATAAAATCACAAGCACACTATATACCACTCAAGCAACTTGTCAGTATATATACATGAAAAACACTTAAAATTGTCATGTCTCGCGTCAACATAAGTGTGACGTGCAGCGTCACAAGTTATTAACAATAACTTCTATTACACAATCCCAGTACAGAAAATAAACACTATAGATAATGACCAAATTACAATCAGATTCACAACCCACAACATATCCTACACACCCCCCTTTTACAATAGTTATTATTGCCAGTGTAGCCACAGCTGACACTAACTTCTCCCCCCCCCGTTAAATATTACATTCACCGCTCTAAGAAACATACCATTAATTATCTTAATTTAGGGTCATACCCTGACCTCATCAAAAACTTAATGAGTATTTTACCAATAGTTAGTGGTGCCAGAACAATCAATAACACAAAAAATATAAAATTACAGACTAAACCAGATATAATATATTACATGCCTATACACCCATACACCTTATAAGTATAAGAATATACACCCACAATATTAATATCAATATTAATGTAACAAAAATAACAGTACTATGTAGATTTAAGTACAGAAGACATCACACATACATATTAATGAAAAAAGAAACACACATCCTAATAACTACCCTATCCTGGGGGTAAATCATACAGAAGAATCTGTGTCCGCCTGAGCTACACACACCTCCGCCAAATACACTGGCCACAATTACTGGATTAACATTTCTTGTACACATACAATTGATATATCATCATTTAAGATTAAATATGCTGTTAACAAAATGCAATATCATAACACAGGCTTCTGTAACCTAATGCGTAACACGTAAATAAACTACCCTATCACAACCTATTCACTGCCAAATGTCAGTGTGAATATTATGATTATAACTAAAAGTCGTTCATATAATTATGAATGCCGTCATCCATGAGAACATTACACATGTATGCAGGGACCACATATTACATTTAAAATGTCAAACTTTGATACGTAATATCCTAAATTACAAACTAATAAAACCGACTGTTAATAATTAAACAAAAAAAAGATGGGGACTCAAACCCGTGTTCTATTTAGCTTTGGGTACCGAGACTAGTGTGTCAGCGCACGTTGGTGCGCGTTACCCAAAAGTCACAGAAGTGATGTCAGAAAAAATTTTCCCTTTTAAAAAACTTTTGGGGTTCACTTGAACTTTTGGGAAAACCACTGTATGCCAAAAAACCACGTCCATTCTTTGGTATTAATAAAACCATGCAGAAATGGACACTTATGCAGCTATGGAACTTTATTCGGGAAACTTTTTCGCCACAAGGGGCTTCACCCCCAAAAAAAGGAAGGAGAAAGGAGGGAGGAGAAAGGAAATCAGTCCCCAACCCTGGGGGTCATGGTTCAGCCTCAATCTTGTAAAAAGAACGATAGGACCGTAACGTGGTTTTTAATAAAATTTGGGGTGACGTGAAGCGGCGGAGGCGGGGGTCATAGTTTACCACCCATAGCGAAGTAGGTCTTCGCCCAAAGGTTAAAAATTTTTAAAAGAATTTTTTGTAAAAAGATCCCATGTGCTGCAGTTTTGACAGTTGTGATGAATGGTTTGAAAAACCGACAAGTTAAAATTTTGAGACACTTATGAGCTAGGGGAATCTTTATTCGGGAAAACGTTTGCCCACAGGGGCTTCTCAGCCAATACAAAGGGAAGGGTAAGGAAGGAGGAAATAGGTAATAGTCCTAAACCGGAGTCGAGTGTTCAGTCCATCAATCTGTAGAAGTACAGCATAGGGCCGTAACGTGGCTTAGGGATCTTGTTACAAAAAATTCTTCACACTTTTAAACCTTTGGGGAAGAAGACCTTTTCGATAGTGGATGGCCACTATCCCCCGCCCCCCCTGCTTCACGTCACCTCACCAGTATTTAAGCCACGTCACGGCCCTATTGTACATTCACAAAATTGATGGACTGAAACATCGACTCCCGGTTTGAGGGACTGATTTCCTCTTCTCCTCCCTCCTTACCCTTCCTCCTTGTATTGGGGTGAACCACTGTGTGGCGAAAAGTTTCCTGAATAAAGATTCCCCTATGGCATAAAATGTCTCAAACTTAAATTGCGGTTTTCAAACCATTCAAACAAAAACATGCAACCTTTGCACAGTATTTTACTCATCACCTTTTCTGTCAAGGTACCCCTAATGATGTGGAAACATCAGGGCTCCAGCATCTACAACCTTTTCTCTGTATTTTTTTTTAGTATTCCCGGAAAATTTTTTTTTTTTTTTTTATTGAAACCCTTTCAAAAGTAAAAAAGGGTGCATAATAATACAGGAAAACAAAAAATTCTTTTGTTTATGTACCAGGTTATTCCTGGCGGAACAAAGTATTAGAACATTGTTATTGCGGACAATACACGCTGGGCAAACCTCATTAATGTATAAAAGTCATTAATAGTTGCCGCCAAGCATTGTACCAACGACACACACAAAATGAAACTTTCATAGTTTTAACAATATAAATGAATACTGACATGTCCCTATCACAAACAAAAAACAACATACAAATGTACAACATCACAGATTACTTAAAGTACTTGAAATTTTCATACACGACTAAACCATAACCCCCCACCTTTAAACAGACAATATATGTACTACCACTTTCATGTAGTAAAGTAAAAAGACCCTAACCAAAGTACCATAACTACAAAAAAGACAAAACTCTAAATACCCCTATGACAGTGGACAGTAGTATTTGTTAAGCTTATGTTACATTTTACTATCCTATCCAATAGAATTCGCAGGAACGTAGATTCCTTATGCACAAATAGAGAAGAAACAGTATTTTTACTATTATTAATATGTTATACCCTCTAATAAATAATTCTGCTACCATAAAACAGAACAAAATAAATGTAACAACATATAAAAATAACCTAAACAATTTTTTATAACAAATCTCGGCAATTTAAGGGTTTGATTTAAAACCCAAACCCTATACATTAATTTTTATTTAAAACAGAGCAAATACAATAAATGTAATGGTATAAAATTAAAAACCATACTAGATATTACAAAACCTCTAGTACACAAACCAGGTTACATTTTTAAGAACCCATAGATCAAGGCCATATTACAACCATATACAGAACCCACAACCATATACATAACTATAATACCTCCTTTTTATAATAACATTTTGCCAGTGCAGACACAGCTGACACTTCTTCCCCCCCCCCTCCCCGTTATGTACAGTCCGTTCTAAATTACATACATTGAATATCTAAGAAAGTGTCATTACCCTGACCTCATCAAACCTAAAAGTTGGTAGTGCATGAACAAGACAATTAACACAAGATTTACAGACTAAACAGATATGAACATTACATTCATATACACATACACTGTAATAAGTAGAAGAATATACCCACCAATATGATATCAAATATTAATGTTTAACCATGAATTACAAACATTCCAAAAACATTGCATATCGTGAAGTTCCACACTCAAAATGCAAGATAATACTCCAACATGCAATACAATTAGCGGTTACAATACCTAGGCTATGTAAATTATTTAAAGAACCCGAGACTAGAATTAAGACTAGAGTAGTTTATAAGGTGCTGTTAAGGTGACCAGTCCAAAAGAACTGACACGTATCTCAGAAAGAAAATTTTTTGTTTTTTTTTGTGTTGATACCTACGTGCCAAGCTAAATTACTTAAAAACGAGATTCCTAAGGGCTCGGTATCTGGCTTTCGAGGAAAATTTTAAACCAGTGAAACATAAACATCAAGGCTTAGGAATGTAACCTGGAAACAACTTACATCTCACTATGACAAACAATCTCGTGAAAACATGGGTACCATCCATACCTAATTCTCACTACTTCTTTACACACTACATCAGTCCAGATAAACCAAAACAACCCCCCCCCCCTCTTTACATCCCCCATAAGGGTGACCACTTGCACCTTTGTCCCTCCTCAGGGGACCCCCGCCTAAGGGGAACCCACAGTGAGATTCCTACGACCTTCGGGAAACTTTTTTCCCAAGACGCCCCATTAACCAACTTATTCCTACCACTTCGTCCGTATTGATTGGCCGCCAAACGCTTTTTCCTCATATCACCCTTTATCCCCTCTTTCCCATGAAATGGTCCAGATAATCCCTATGGATATACTTATAGCCCTTCCAACATCCCTAGGACTCCCTTTACATCCTGTACTAAAGCCCTTAAACGCCGGCAAACGACCCCACCAACATGTCTGATAACCCCACCTCATCCATGATCTCACCCCCTCCAAGGAGGTACAAAAAAAGCACCACTTGAAACGCCGTTTCAACATATCACCACAAACCCGACTAAATGCCTCTTCCACAAACCCCACTACTACGTAAAACCTCCGTGGAAGCCAGAATCCAATGATAAACCTATATACTAAGCTCTTACTCTAGTAACGGTATCCGAAGATTACTAAAATCTTTCCATATAATACCCCCCAATCATACGTTGGATACACGGCTACCCCTTGCATTATTACTTGACCTTTCACTACCCTCACCAACCGTTTCACTTTCGATTTTATCCACCTGTTGCATCTGTTCAATAAAAATCTCAACATATCTTCAACAAACCCTCAATTCCTTCCCACTCTACCATTTACGTGCTCCTCCATACTCTTCCTACTTTAGCGCCCTCACACCCCTTCCTCATATACTTCCCACTTGATATATACAGCCAGTACTCTCAGTCCTAAAGGCAACAAACCTAAACCCCCTCTCCGAACATCCGTTAACTAACTACCTCCTTACTTAAACATGCCCTCCCAATCCCCACACAAACTTCAGCACCCTCCTCTGCATTTCCACAATATCTCGTACCTCTAAGGGAAAAACCTCTGCCACCCAATACCTTGATATTGACAAGTGAATTTACCACCAAATACCTCTGATGTAAAGCTAGTCCCTCGCACTTAAACCTCCTAGTTACTTAAACCTTACCGTGACAGACTCCGAATTGTACCATTCTGCATGCCTGCACTTCCGCAAATACCATATCCCACATACCTTGATTCTGTCAACCACTGTCCATCCAATCCTATCCCCAAAGACCCCCCCCTATCAATTACCGACCTCTAGTAACTTGATTTTCACGTATTAACTCTCATTCCGGTATTCATTACCAAACATCTGAAATCACTCTACCCACCCTCATAACTCCTGACCCTTCTTGCAAAACAGTAGTCTCCACATACCAACGATGCCCCCTTCTGCACCCCCCCTTCCATCTCCGATTGTTCATTACCCTCTCAACAGAATCATAAAAAGGATTCTGCACACACGCAAAGAGCAAGCTGTGACATCGGACAGCCCTGCCTCAAACTCTCGCCCATTGGTACACACTTTCACCCATCCTTCCATTGACTGTACCCTCACCTAGCCCATCATCAGGGTGTTCACCCACATCACTACCCCCTCCCGAAACCCAACTCGCTAAGCAAACCCTAAGAAATCTCTGTCAACGCAATATAAGCATTCACCCAATCTAGACCTAGTATTCCCCCTCCCGTACATTCTCTAGAAAATCCCTAATCAAACCATGTCCATCCCTCAATTCCTTCTTCCGGAAATTCCCAAACTGATCCCCTATGTAACACTAACCCAACATTTCCTCATTCTGTTGCCCAAATCCTTAGCAAAAATCTTGTAATCCGAGCGCATTAACGTAATCGCACGGGTTATCATTCAAAACTCGGCATTCCTTCTTTTTGGGCACTAAAACCGTGGTTTGCACCCGTTCTTTGTGATTTCCACATCCTACCACTACTTAAACATACAATTTCAAAACCCCCACCAGACAATGCCGTACACTCCCCCAATGGATACCTATAAAAATCGTTTTGGTATAATTCCGTCTATGCTGGGGTTTTACCCTGGCACATCCCAAAAACTGCTCCTCTCCACCTCCTCTTACATTAATACTACCCTCGATTCTGTCACTGTCCTGCTCCATTATACCCTATTAAAACACTTCTTCCCAAACCGTCCCTCACCCACTCCCCCGCCAACCCTCCTCCACTTCGCCCTAAACAAAATCTTCATACAAACTAATATTTTCCCGTGGTGGGATAGGCCTTGACCCTCCTCAAGCCACCCCCCCCCTGTACCTGCCTCATATATACGCCAAGCGTGGTCTTCGCTCCTGCCGTTCCTTAAACCTACTTAATACAAACCCGATGGCCTATCCCCCCCTTAAAACATCCTCCAACCCTGTCCTACTCCGAATATTGCCTCAAATTTTTTCATTGTGAATTTCCGCCAACCTATTTCGCAAACGTTCCCATGTCCTCACTCAGCCCACCGTTCTCTGCATAACAGTCATTTAACTGACCCTCAGATAATTTTGTAGGCCAATGCTCCACCTAGCGACATTTCCTTACCACGTACTTTAAAAATATTCCCTATTCAACTTTAGCCCTCATTTCCCACCATCCAGCAAAATCCATTTCCATTCTTTCATAGTCTCCCAAAGGATTTCCACCATCTCAAACCCCGTAGGGTCACCCTCTTCCCTAAGTAGCCTCACATTTAATTTCCAATTATCCTGCATAAACTCCACAATGCCATCTACCCTCTCAAATCTGCTTATAACAGCACGATGATCAGAAAAACCACATCGATAGTCCTCCACCCTCTCCACACCTATGCCCCTGCCTAACATAAAATCCTTATCTAACCGTGTGCCTCATATCCCTACGAATAAAAGTGTGCTCCACTCCATATCCCCTACTTTTCTCCATCACATCTACCCACTCCAACCAATCTCGACGAAACATCCCGCAGAACCCCAAAACTACAACCCGCCCCCCCCCTCGGTACCACATCACCCTTCCTAAGTTTGACACAATTCCAATCCCACCAATCCACTCGTTAAAGCAGGTAAACCTCTCAGTGATATCCAGAACCTCGCGTACAAAATCCACCTTCACTCTAGTGTTACTAGTTGTAGCATGTACACACCTACCAAAACTAACCCTCCTGGCCCCCCAAAACACATCCACCCTGACAACCCTCCCCCCCCCCCTCCTCCCAAAACCCAGGATACGCAAAGATGGTCTCCTTTACCGCCACAGCCACACCTCCTTTCACCCTCAAAGCATCAACATGTAAACAACCTATACACCTTTCAAAACAACTCACATCTAAACCAATGGTTATGTTCCTGCAAATAAAAGACATCAATTACTAAATCTCCCTCAAACCCACTCTTAATCATACCCTCTTGACCTTCGGTTTTAAGACCGTTACATTGAAAGTTAACACACCTGGAATTTTACAAGAATGGCGGCTTACCCTGTGCGCTGAGGCTTACTTGGTCCTCATTCATAGAGGTCTCGGTTTCTTCTCTTATCAATCCTAGTCCTCTCAACCCCTCCCTGTCCCTTCCCACCTAGTTCATTGCCCCCCCTTCCTCCCTGACTTGTCTTTGCTAACACAGCGCCCACAATCTTTCTTCCCAGGCCGCTGCGCTGGATGTGTGAGGACTTCGTACATGTCTGATGCCCCAGCTGATCTCTTGCGGGAGCTACCCTCTACACACATTTCTTCTGCAACCACATCTTCTTGATGGACCTCCACAACACTCATTGTTCTCCTTTCGAACCTCACTCAAGTCTTCCTTACCCTGCTTCTGTTCATCCATCACCTTTGTTCTTCACTTGACCTCACATCACTTTCACACCATGCTCGACCTCCTTCCAAAAAATCATCCAGCACAGCTCAAAATCCCGTCCTGAGCTGAACTCTGCATTATATATAACGGCTGTCTGACAGCGCTATTCCTCCACCCCCGTTTCCTCTGGTAGTGTAACACACGTCTCAAAAACCACCTCTGCCCTGTCCACTTCCTTCCTCACTCCATAGGCCTGTACACGGCTTTCACTTCACCCGTCATAACATCCGTGGCTTCTTAATGGCGTATCCACAGAAGCTGTCTCCTGACGCCCTAGGCCCCTGTCTCTGGGGCATTGTGCCACCATGTGCTCATAAGAGTCACATAAACGGCACGTCTTTCTCTGCCCCGCATAGTGTACAAAAACCTGTGTTCTTTGGTTATGCAATGTAAACATATGATGGTATCGGGTCTCCTCAGGGTCATTTTCAGTGTGAAGGATCTTCCGGCATCCCCTTTTTTCATAAGGGCCGTACCCTCCACATTCCATGCTCGTAGAGTGTACAGTTCCATAACCACTGAAACACATCTTGTAGGGCTGTATGCTGTTGCCTCAAAAGGTACATTCCTTACCTTTCACCAAGTAAAATACTTAGACACTCATGCAGCATACTTCACTGCCGAATTGATACTCATCCGTCGTTCTTGAAATTCATCTACGATGGTTGAGTGAGTCAGCCCTCATGAACTGCACGAAGACCCTTGACATTCCATTCATGTGCCACACCATACAGCTCTTCATTGGGGATGCCATAACAGTCCCTGCTAATGTTTGCAGCGAGACGTTCATCGTGTTCGTTGCTTAAAGATACCTCTAACAGCTGAATGCAGGACTGTATTAATGCGCCGTACATTCGTGTCCGCCATCTTGGTGCTATTGCTATGTTTTCCTCACCAGGTGGCGTGAAGGAGGAACCTGTAGAAGCGTCCTCTCTCCCCGCAGGTCGAGAGACGAAGTCCGGAAAATTGTACCAATTTGAATCCCATGTTTACAAAGGTTGTTTATTTTGTAACTACCCGCCCTAGGGTACAGCTTTTAAACTAACATTGTTAAATGTTTCTGGGACAGGATTCACCTTCTGCACACATAATCCATAAACGTAACCAGATCGTTAGGACTGTAAGCAGTTCATTATGACTGTAACCCAGATCATTACGACTTACAGATATTACGGACCGTAACCAGATGATTATCGACCTGAGAACTAGATCATTACGACTGTAACCAGTCATTTCGACCTGTAAACCAGATCATTACGACTGTAAGCGAGATCTTACTTACTGTAACTTAGCTTAGCGTCCATAACACTGAGGCTCAGTCTCTGGGCTCTGGACCCTATTTCATGTGCGTCTCTAGTCTTTTAACTACGCCACAAAATGGGTTGGGGTTACACTCCCACATAAGGGTATGAGGTGTTTACGAGTGTGCCTTTACCCGATTTGTATCTGAGAAATATTCAGTAGGATTGCTCTATACTTTATTAAATGTTTATTAATAATAATATTGTATTGTTATTATATAGTTACGGAGTTATATTAAGAATGTGAATTTCATGTTAGCGGGAAACCACTAGTTACAGTGCCGGTTTACTTAGTTCAGGTTAATGGCCTGTCTCCCTAGGTCACGATGATCCAATCTGACGTCAGCTTACCACTCACTAGAACAGCGAGTAGGGTTCACAGCATCGCTCAGGAGTACCTTCGCCACGGCTCACTGAGTGGCTTCACAAACCACTCACTCTGGACTAGCACACCTCATTCTAGTCTGATCTCTGATTTCTCAGAGTTCCCGATTATATTACCTAAAATCCTATTTAGCAGCAGAATGATTTCGCCCAATCGGTACTGGGAATTATTTTCTCAAGTAAACTCTTGTGTCCGTAACAATGGCTGTGTATATATATAATATTATCCTTTAGTGTAAAGGAGGGGAAAGTATTTTATTTGTTCTATTTTAATTAAGATTAGTTTCAAAGGTATCGGAGAGATCCTACGTAAGTTTCATTGGTATTAAAGACACTGATCTTTACTTGAGTTTTGGCCATCTACAGAAAGAAGGTTAACAGAAAGTCTGTTTAAAAGGCTAATTTGCATCATAAAACTTCTTGCTATGGAGTTCTCCCCCTCGAGGGAGGTTTCCTTGACGCTGGGTGCGGGGCTCTTGATCTAGGAATTGGATCTGTGCTTTGGTTCCCTGAATTGAGCCTGAATACCTTCCATCCCCTCCACATGCGCTGTATAAATCCTACGGGTTAGCCGCTTCCATGTGATCATATAATAATATATGGAGTTCTCCCCTAGACAATGGCCAACCTACAACTGTACCCATCAAGGATCAGTAGCCCAATGTTATACACTCCACATGCACAGTGGTAACTACCCCCCAGGATCTGTGTGGGGGTATTGCTGTTACACCCCCCTAAAAAATAAATAAAAATAACCCCCCCCCCCCCCCCCCCCCCCCCCCCCCCCCCCCCCCCCCCCCCCCCCCCCCCCCCCCCCCCCCCCCCCCCCCCCCCCCCCCCCCCCCCCCCACCCCCCCCCCCCTGACAAATCACATAAGTTCTGTCTGTAAATTTTTATATCTTGTAAGGTATTGGTTCACTAGTAAACTGGTGAATCTATTATATAACAGACCAAGGTTCGTGTGGTCTTCTTCTTGTTGTCATATTACTGAACCACTGTGCTCAATACCTTGGCGGAAGTTCAGAAACTACACCAGTTCTCCCGCCAACTCAGGGACAACATAGACCATAGTATTAGTAGAAGTAAGGCGTGAAACAGCACTTTGGCTGGCAGTGTGTACTATGAGTAGTTGCAGTAGTAGTTGTTACTATTATCGTAGTGGTGATTGCGTCCATACCTTCAGTTTTCTACCCTCCTTATCAAATATCCACCCTTAGGTAATGAGAAACAAATATTGTGGTGGTTATCATTAGCTGATCCATGCTGTCTGTGGCTAGAAGGAATGAGAGAGGGCCTTCTGATTTACTTTCCTTGTCTTGTGTTCCTCCGGGAGTGTGACATTACTCCATCGAATATAGTAGCTTACCGGGGAAACGCCTTTTTTTAAAGATTTAAAATTGATTTAATGAAAAAAATAAGTAAAAAAAAAAAGAATTTAAACCCTAAAAAATATCCCTGCAGTCAAGAGAAAAAATAAAAGTCGGGGAAAATAAACCCCCCCTTTTAATGTTTGTTAAAATTTAAGGGAAAAAAATCAGACCGAATGGGAAAAAATTTTCTTAAAAATTTTGGTGGAAAATAATAAAGAGTGTTGTTATTAGACCGATGACACCTTTCCCCGTCCCCAATGATGGTGTCATCTAACCAGAAATTCATAAAACAGCTTTTTAATCTATTTTTATTTTAAAAAGAAGCGAAGCCATGAAATCTAGCCACAGACAAAAAATTACACTTTTTTTACACCTCTAGTCAAAATTCCCCCTGCCCCCCGGGGTGGTGAACCTCCCCTCCCCGGCTCTTCACAACCAATTTTAATTTTTTGGCTGTTATAAAGATCTGAGCACACGTTCTTTTAAAAACAAAGGTCAGAAACCCTCTCGCAGATGGTTTTAAAATTTTCAATAACACACAAAAACCAACCAAGGGATGTACAATAAAATCAAAAAAAACAAAATATAACCATGCAGTACAAAACACACAAAAAAATATGTAGAAAGGGTAATTCTAAAAAACGATAAAGAAAAGAACATAATACTGCACAGACTTTTGCGGAAAAACAAGCAAACAACACTCTCCCCACCCACACACAAAACCCTCACCCCTCCGCCTTCCCCCCTTCTCTGCAAAAAACAGGCTCGCCCCCTGGATCAAGCGCCCGTCCTTTTAAAAGAGCGATAGCAGTGTCACCCCCTGTACCCCTTTCCCCTCCAATACTCGACCCTCCCTTTAAATTGTGTTCTTTAAGAAACATGAATCCACCCACATTTATCAAAAACATCCTAAACCATCTCTTTAGCCATTACACAATCCATTAAATTTAGTGTCATACACCTGAGGCGGCTTAAAATTTCTTTCCACCTCTTCGACATCTTCCCCGTTCCCCCTAGAATTGGGGGCCCCCTTTCCCCCCCTCCACCATCTTCGCCCCCTTTCCTTTCGTGTGTCTGCCTGGCACCCCCTACAATCCCCTCCACCCCGGATTCTTCCCCGGCCCCTGTGCAGCGTAGGTATCTTCAAATCCAACTCGTGGGCCCCCTTCCATGGATGACTCTTCCTCCATGTCTTTTTCCTGGGAGGCCGTCAATCGACCCCTACCCAACGTACGGTGTTTCAAGGCAGGGTGACTCGCAGATCGTGTTAGTCACAGGTCCCCAAGGTCTCCTGCGTTATCACCACGCGGCAGCGCAATCAGCACTTGACAGTTCCCCCACTCCTCTGCAGGCTGTGAAAGGTTTGCAACACCGTAAAAAATTCCTCCCGGCGCCAGCCCCTTAAATTTTAAACTCCCGCCCTCTCCCCCCGGGAGGGGTCCCCAGCGACCATGCCCTCCCTTGCGCCGTTGTGCCCAACGGCCCCCCCCTCCTGGAAAAGGTGGTCTTTTTGCCCGGGGCCCTGGCCCCTTGCGCTCCCCCCCACCCCTGCCATTTGATCGTAAGCCCCCCATATGCGGCACGTACGCCTCTGCCCGGCGTACGACACGATGACCTCTGTTTTTAAGTTCAGCAGGTACACGTAGGACCGTATGGGGTGCCGCAAAGTCATTTTTCAGGGTAAAGGTGCCTTCCGGAAGACCCGCGTAAGCACCTGACACCCACTTTCCGTGTTCGGCCATATGAACAGTCCCATATGCATCAAAGACACTTCTGATGTCCGCTTCATCCGCCTCGAACGGGACGTTGCAAAGCTTAACCCATGTAAAGTGACGTGATACGTCAATCATCCTCACCCGTACAGCCGGTGTAACATCGATACTGACGTCCTGAAAACGAGTCACCAACAACTCGTACACTGCGGAGGAGAGCAACTTCACAAATACTCTGTAGGCTCCATTTAACGCAACTCCGTATAACTCGCCGTCCTGAATGCCATACGCCTCACGTATGATGGTAGGAAGTAATACTTGTGCTGAAGCAGGCGATATCGCCCCACGGAGGAGCTGAATTTCCACTGTATTAATACGACATCTCAGCGCCATGTTGACTCAAGGTAGCTCTCCTGGTAGAACAGCAGACGGTACAACCTCACTCTGCTGCAGCCAGGCAGCTAATGCGCCTGGAATGCATGGTGCTCTGATATCTACTTCTCATCTGTACTCCCGTGTATGTGTACCCTTTCTCTCTCTCTCTCTCTCTCTCTCTCTCTCTCTCTCTCTCTTCCTCTCTCTCTCTCTCTCCTCCTCTCTCTCTCTCTCTCTCTTTCCTCTCTCTCTCTCTCTCTCTCTCTCTCTCTCTCTCTCTCTCTCTTTCTCTGTCCATCAAATAATGGTCTTTTACACGAATGTGAGGGAAAAGCCGTAATTGGGGTTAGGGTTGTTCAGACAACCAGGAACCATTAGCGAGTTACTGTCCGCACTTTCATCTAGCGGGCTGAGGCGAAGCTCCAGTTCCTGGTGTCTGATGTACTTTAATTTCTACTCCTGGTAGTATTAACATTATCTAGTGTGGGGTGAAGTTTGGAGTCACTTCACTTCCACTTTTCTCCTGATCAGGTAAGGTGATCTACCAGGAGTATTTCTGTTCGTTTTTTTTTTTTTTTGTTTAGTTTCCTGGTTACCAGTAATGTTATTGAAGTTTAATACCATCTTTTTTTTTCTTCACTGTTATACTTGCTTAACCGTTATGTAACCAGTTTATTTTATTTATTATCAGCTCTGCTGCTGGCCTGGTCACCCAGGGTAGACGCCTAATATTGGAGCAAGATACCTGTTTATTGGACCATATGGGATATTACGGCTACTCCTCACCTCTAACTTCATATGTGTGGTGCTACAATCACGTAGTTACGGGAGAATCCAAGACATGGGATGAATACCACCGCCCAGGATAACCTACACTATCTCTTCACCATCAGAAAACCATCCTGGGCCGTGCATACTCCTGTCATAACATCTTATCAGAACCACAACTGCCAAATATTTATTCCTATTTAATTTTAATTAAAAACCACAAAAGACAATCTTCATTATTAAACCTAGAGCCGTTATTTATTTTTCCATTTTTTTTGATCAGGTGGAAAGCGTTCCCCCTAACAATGAGGCTGAGGTCAATTTTGATTAGAAGTAACAGAGAGAGAGAGAGACGAGCAGACATCCAAGAACTCTTCATCAATGAAACACTTCTGTAGCTTACAGGAAGAACGAGGCCAGCAGAGGGCAGCACAGACCAAGAGACCAGAAGAGACTAGGAGAGGACAGCAGACATCAGCAGAGACCAGCAGAGACCGTGCAAGTCATGAGACTAATCTAAATAAAGACCCTCCGTTATCTACTGGTAGATTATAAACAAAATAATAGACTAACAAGAGGAAACACGCTGGAAGAACAGTGAGACAACGTCAGTGACAAGCAACAGTAACAAGCAACAGTAACTGGCAACAATAGCAGGAAACGGTGACAGGTAACAGTAACAGGTGACAATGACAGGCAAGAATGACAGACAACAGTTACAAGCAATAATAACAGGTAACACACAGGCAAAACTGACATGCAGTAGTGACAACAGGTAGCAGAGTGCTCACCAGTAACAGGGAACAGTGGCAATGCCTGTCATTCACAGGCAATGACAAAAGTCCTTTTCAGACAATGAATCCGATGAAACATCCCGATTTAAGCTCATAAAAGAAATTCCCATGAGAAACTTCTAAAAGAGGCCTTCAACAGAGACTCCCAAGTGAAGCTTCTAACAGCTTTCAACAGGATTTGCCAAGTGATACCTCTAATACAAGGCTTCAACAGAGTCTGCCAAGTAAATTTTTAAACTCAGTTTCAACAGAACTGCCAGGGTAGGTTCAAACAGAAGACGAAAAAGAGGCTGCAATTGAAGTTTGACAAAAGTTTTCAACGAAAGGGCCCAAATAAAGGGTTCAACAGAAGGCTTAACAAGGATGCCATGGCAGGAGCCCCCCTGGGGAAGTAAACATTCATTATTGTATACCTAAAAGTGTTATACACATACCCAGAGACAAAAAATTTTAGGGGAGTAAGTCTGTTGTATACCTGGAAAAGGTATGGTAGAGTTATTATTGAAAAATTAAGAGAAAGGGAAAGAGGGGGAAGCAGATGAACAAGGGGTTTTAAAAAGGTAGGGGGTGTGTAGCCAAGTGTTTACAGGAAACATTAGGTGAACAGATTTAAATAGAGAAAGATGTTTTTGGGCATTTTTGATTTTGGAAAGGCTATGATAGGGTGGAGAAGGGAAAGGGCAACGTGGCAGATTTTGCAAATGTATGGATTGAGGTAGGTTACTGAAGCAGTAAAGGGTTTTAACGGGATAGTGAAACCCAGGCTAGAGTAGTGGGAAAAAGGGAGATTATCTCTCAGAAAAAGTAGGCTTAGAAAGGATGTGTGAGTCACCAGGGTGTTCAATATTTTTAGTGGGGTTGAAAGAGAAGTGAATGCAAGGGGTTGGCAAGAGGTGGGGGGTTTAAAAGATAAAAAATCTAACACCAAATGGGAGTTTCCAGTTTTCCCTTGCTGATGACACTGTCTTTTGGGAGACCCGAAGAAAGTTGCAGAGGTTGGTGGTGAGTTTGGAAAAGGTTGTAAAAAAAGGGAAAGGAAATAAAAAAAAATAAGGAAAGAGTAAGGTGAAAAGGATAACAAAACATTTAGGTAACAAAAAATTGGTAAAGATTGGAGGGAGGAGTATGGAGGGGTGATGTTTTCACAAATTTGGAGGGGATGTGTCAGCAGTTGGGTTATGAAAGATGAGGTGAATCATGAATTGATAAGGAAAATAGGTGAGTGGTGCACTGAGGGGGCTGGGAGCAAAAAAATTTATCTAGAAGTAAAAAAGGGAAAGTATGAGGTTACTTTTACCAACGGGTTTTTAGGTGTGAAACAAGGGGTTGTGAATCTTTCAACAAGGAGAAGCTGGGGTGTGGAGATTTTATGTCTGAGAGCAAAGTGTGGGTGAGTATGGGGCAGAGGGGAAATTTATAGTTTGGAAATTAGGAGGAGGTGTGGATTACCCGAACTTTTCAGAGGGGTGAGAAGGGGTTTTGAGGTGGGTTTGGAATGTGAGAAAAAGGAAAAAAAACAGAATGATTCGAGAGTGTATAAATTGTTGGGGAATATGTGGGGGAGGGTCGGCCTACGAATGGTTGGGGGGGGGGTAACACGCTCACGATGCTCCAGCAAGCAAAATGAGTGGTTTGATAGGGGCGAATGGAGCAGATGGTTTTTAGGATTTACGTGCTGTTGGAGTGTAAGAACGTAACTTTTATGAGGGATTTAGGAAAAAACCCGGAGGCCCGGGCTTGAGTCCCGGGATGAATCACCCTAACTAGTAACTTTGCTCCCCCCATGGTGCTCCCTGGCCACCCCGGTAATGTGTCGCCATTGCCCGTTTCCTTTATCGTTTCCCCTTAGCCTCCTGCAGTTCGTGGTGGGTTTTTTTCATTACTGCAATTTTCACCTTATGTCCCCCAGACGGGGTTGTTCCTACTAAGTAGTCCTTTTGCCCCTGCCGTCCATTCCTCCTTTTCTCAAACCCCCCCCCGCTTTTTAAGAGTGTGAACTCCTCCCCCCCTTCCCCCCCTCTTCTTTCCGAGGATTTGATATCCCGGGTGGAAAGATTGAATCTGTTATTATTTGGTGAGTTTGTTTTTTGAGTGTATTTGTCTGGGGGGGTCCTTTTTCTTTTATGCCCCTCCTCATACTTATTTTTTATTCCATCTGCATTTGTATACCACACCTTCAACTTCTTTTCTAAAAATTGTGGTTTGGGAGGTGTATTGGGGTTGGGGAAGTGGGAGACCTGATAAGGAACTATGGGTGGTTGCTGTGGGGGTGGAGTTTGTAATGCAGTGGGTGGGGGCATTGGATGTGGCATGGGTGTTTTGGTTTAGAATGTTTGGTTGCACTGGGGTTGACCTGGTTGGGAGGCTTCTATAGGAAGTTGTGAGGGAGGCTGTATTTGATCTTCCTGTGTCTGGGATCTCCTCTCTGTCTTCTCCATCCCCTCTCTTTCCTCCTTTCGCCTTTGTACCATCTCTCTAAGTTTCTGCCTTTCTGCTTGTGTTCTGTCGCGGTCAAGATACACCTTCCTGTATGCCGGCATGTCCCTTAATCGTGCTTTCTCCTGCAGGATCCTGTCCGAATCGATTCTGCCTTGAAGGTTACTTTCACTGGCCGGGTTCTTTTTTTTTACAAACCCCCCTATTCTCCAAAAATTTTCCAGCTGGGCCATGTCGTCTTCTCCTATTACTTTCATGATGCTTTCAATTTGCTTTTTTTCCCCTTGTTTTCTTGCTTCATATGTTTCCCCTTAAAACTTCTGGAGCCCATACACAAAGACTGACCTCACCTTTCATTCTCCCACTGCTTATCCCTGTGTATCCCCTCATTCAATTTGATTTCCTCCATTTCAGCTTTCCTTTCTTCAGTTTCACTAGCTAATGTACTTGGGCTCAGTGGCATGTCATTTTCCCTTCTCGGCTTACCCTGAGCTCTGCTGTGGTCTGTTAGGGCCTCCACATATAGCCTTAGCTCTTTCATTTACTACAATCTCCACTGATTGAGCTTCGCATGCAGTTTTACCCTTTCGCTACACCCCCCTTTTTTGTGATGAGGTACAGTCTCTGTTGTCAATCCCAAAATGTTCTTTAGTTTTTTGGGGTTTTTTCATTTTTTTTCTTTTCCCCTTTAAAATCTGTATCCTGCCTCTGCTGCTTTGACTTGCCCCTCCACTTCCGCTTTCATGTCTATCTTCTCTTCCATTTCTGCTAAGTTTTTCTATTTTTTTTTCCCCATTCATTTTCCCCTTTTTGTGAGCCGCTGCCCAATCTTCCTTTGCAGTTTTCCTCCTGCCCCTTTGGGGTTTTCTTGTTGCTCTCTGGCAACCCCATTTTTTTTTTTACCCTGTTGCCCCGAGTGGGAAAAACCAGTAATTCTTATTTTGGTTAGTATTGTGTATGTCAGATGGGGGGGGGGGGGATAGAGGGGAACTGGGGGTATGTGGGGAGTAGTGGGGGGGGGGGATGGGAAAGGGAGTAAAGCAAGGGGGTGAGGGGGAGAGGGATTTTTACCTGGATTTCCCTGGAGGATTCCGGGGGTAAACCCCCCCGGGGCCCCGGTCTGAGACCGGGCCCTCCAGGGAGAGGGGGAAGGGGGAGAGGTGGGGAGGGGGGGGTGAAAGGGGAGGGAAGGGATCAGGTAAAGGAGTAAAATTCGGTGGGGGAGGGGGGAGGATGGTGAGTCTGGTAATGTGTGTTATTTCCCATTTGGTCCTAGGCCTTCGTTTAGACACAGGCCTGGGGTGTGTGTGTGTGTGTGGGGTGTGTGTGTGTGTGTGTTGTGTGTGTTGTGTATACCAAGTTGTATCCCTGTTGAGGTTCCCGGGGGTCGAGCCGACTCCGGGCCGCCCTTTTACTGATCGTACTGGTCACTCTCCTGACCCTGAGCTTTATCATACCTTGTTAAATATGTAGGATCCTGCCTCCACTAATCGTTCCCAAACTATTCCACTTCTGCTACTTGTGGCTGAAGAAATCTTCCCAACATCCCCTTTTTCATCTGTGTCTTAGCTTTCCCAAATGTGTCCCCTTGTTACTGTGTCCAATCTCTGGGAAATCCTGTCTTTGTCCACCTTGTAATTTCCCCTTTATATTTTGTAGTCGTTATCTTTTCCCCCCCATCTCTCCTTCCCCGTGTCGTAGGTTTTATTTCCCCTTAAACCCTTCCCCGTGGAATACCCCTTAGCTTGGGACTAGTTTGTTGCAAACCTTTTCACTTTCCTAGTTTCTTCACGTGCTTGGCTAGGGGTTTGGGTTTAAATGGTGCCGCTATCCAAAATGGGGCCTAACGTACACGGTGAAAGGGGCCTGAATGATTCCTTATTAAGATGTCGGAAAAGTGTTTTGAGGGTTTTCTAGGCGCCCTATGCTGCAGCATTATTTGGTTGATGTGCGTTCAGGGATGTGCCTGGTGTTATATACCCCAAGATCTTTTTCCTTAGTGAGGTTTGTGTCTCTGACCCCCCGTGTACTCCATCTGCAGCTTCTTTGCCCTTCCCAGTCTTCATGACTTTGACTTGGTGGGGGTTGAACTCCAGGACCCCAAATTTCTTTGGGCCAGGTCTCAGCCTGTCCAATCCCTTTTAGTTCTGCTGGTTTCGATCGAGTGAATTTTTCATAACTTCACGTCATCTGCAAAAGGGACACCCCGAGTTATTCCCTTCCCTCATGTCGTTTCCCAAAAACCGAAAAAGCACGGTCCTAGGGCTGACCCCTGCGGGACCCCCCTGGTCACAGGTGCCCACTCTGACACCTCGCCACGTACCATGACTCGCTGCTGTCTTCCTGACAAGTATTCCCTGATCCATTGTAGTGCCTTCCCTGTTATCCCTGCTTGGTCCTCCAGTTTTTGCACCAATCTCTTGTGTGGAACTGTGTCAAACGCCTTCTTGCAGTCCAAGAAAATGCAATCCACCCACCCCTCTCTCTCTTGTCTTACTGCTGTCACCATGTCATAGAACTCCAGTAGGTTTGTGACACATGATTTCCCGTCCTGAAACCATGTTGGCTGCTGTTGATTAGATCATTCCTTTCTAGGTGTTCCACCACTCTTCTCCTGATAATCTTCTCCATGATTTTGCATACTATACATGTCAGTGACACTGGTCTGTAGTTTAATGCTTCATGTCTGTCTCCTTTTTTAAAGATTGGGACTACATTTGCTGTCTTCCATGCCTCAGGCAATCTCCCTGTTTCGATAGATGTATTGAATATTGTTGTTAGGGGTACACATAGCGCCTCTGCTCCCTCTCTCAATACCCATGGGGAGATGTTATGTGTGTGTGTCTGTGTGTGTGTGTGTTGTGTGTGTATGTTGTGTGTGTGTGTGTGTTGTGTGTGTGTTGTGTGTGTTGTGTGTGTGTGTGTGTGTGTGTGTGTGTGTGTGTGTGTGTGTGTATGTGTGTGTGTTGTGTGTGTGTTGTGTGTGTGTGTGTGTGTGTTTTGTGTGTGTGTGTTGTGTGTGTGTGTTATGTGTACTCACCTATTTGTACTCACCTATTTGTGGTTGCAGGGGTCGAGTCACAGCTCCTGGCCCCGCCTCTTCGCTGATTGCTACTAGGTCCTCTCTCTCCCTGCCCCATGAGCTCTATCATACCTCGCCTTAAAACTATGTATGGTTCCTGCCTCCACTACATCACTTTCTAGGCTATTCCATGGCCTGACTACTCTATGACTGAAGAAATACTTCCTAACATCCCTTTGATTCATCTGAGTCTTCAACTTCCAATTGTGACCTCTTGTGTCTGTGTCCCATCTGTGTGTGTGTGTGTGTGTGTGTGTGTGTGTGTGTGTGTGTGTGTGTGTGTGTGTGCGTGTGTGGGTGTGTGTGTGCATGTGTGTGTGTGTGTGGGTGTGTGTGAGGGTGTGTGTGTGGGTGTGTGTGAGGGTGTGTGTGTGGGTGTTGGTGTGTGTGTGTGTGGGTGTGTGTGTGTGTGTGTGTGTGGGTGTGGGTGTGAGTCCTTGTGTGTATGCATATATTTGTATGCTCGTACTCACCTCACCTAGTTGTACTCACCTAGTTGAGGTTGCGGGGGTCGAGTCCGAGCTCCTGGCCCCGCCTCTTCACTGATCGCTACTAGGTCACTCTCCCTGAGCCGTGAGCTTTATCATACCTCTGCTTAAAGCTATGTATGGATCCTGCCTCCACTACAACGCTTCCCAAACTATTCCACTTACTGACTACTCTGTGGCTGAAGAAATACTTCCTAACATCCCTGTGATTCATCTGTGTCTTCAGCTTCCAACTGTGTCCCCTTGTTACTGTGTCCAATCTCTGGAACATCCTGTCTTTGTCCACCTTGTCAATTCCTCTCAGTATTTTGTATGTCGTTATCATGTCCCCCTATCTCTCCTGTCCTCCAGTGTCGTCAGGTTGATTTCCCTTAACCTCTCCTCGTAGGACATACCTCTTAGCTCTGGGACTAGTCTTGTTGCAAACCTTTGCACTTTCTCTAGTTTCTTTACGTGCTTGGCTAGGTGTGGGTTCCAAACTGGTGCCGCATACTCCAATATGGGCCTAACGTATACGGTGTACAGGGTCCTGAACGATTCCTTATTAAGATGTCGGAATGCTGTTCTGAGGTTTGCTAGGCGCCCATATGCTGCAGCAGTTATTTGGTTGATGTGCGCTTCAGGAGATGTGCCTGGTGTTATACTCACCCCAAGATCTTTTTCCTTGAGTGAGGTTTGTAGTCTCTGACCCCTAGACTGTACTCCGTCTGCGGCCTTCTCTGCCCTTCCCCAATCTTCATGACTTTGCACTTGGTGGGATTGAACTCCAGGAGCCAATTGCTGGACCAGGTCTGCAGCCTGTCCAGATCCCTTTGTAGTTCTGCCTGGTCTTCGATCGAGTGTATTCTTCTCATCAACTTCACGTCATCTGCAAACAGGGACACCTCAGAGTCTATTCCTTCCGTCATGTCGTTCACAAATACCAGAAACAGCACTGGTCCTAGGACTGACCCCTGCGGGACCCCGCTGGTCACAGGTGCCCACTCTGACACCTCGCCACGTACCATGACTCGCTGCTGTCTTCTGACAAGTATTCCCTGATCCATTGTAGTGCCTTCCCTGTTATCCCTGCTTGGTCCTCCAGTTTTTGCACCAATCTCTTGTGTGGAACTGTGTCAAACGCCTTCTTGCAGTCTAAGAAAATGCAATCCACCCACCCCTCTCTCTCTTGTCTTACTGCTGTCACCATGTCATAGAACTCCAGTAGGTTTGTGACACAGGATTTCCCGTCCCTGAAACCATGCTGGCTGCTGTTGATGAGATCATTCCTTTCTAGGTGTTCCACCACTCTTCTCCTGATAATCTTCTCCATGATTTTGCATACTATACATGTCAGTGACACTGGTCTGTAGTTTAATGCTTCATGTTTGTCTCCTTTTTTAAAGATTGGGACTACATTTGCTGTCTTCCAAGCCTCAGGCAATCTCCCTGATTTCGTGTGCACATGTCCGTGCGTGCGCTCTGGTGTGTGTATGTGTTTGTGCGCGCGCTAGTGTGGGTGTATGATCCACTTAATATTTGTATTTATAACTCATTACAATTGTGACCAGGTGTGGACGTATCAGTGGTTCATTACTTTGTAATTTGTTCATGACTGTAACCATGTATAGGAGTGGAGCTGATTCATTACCTCTGTAACTTGCCATGATTGTGACCAGATCTACCTGGAGTTCATTACCTTTGTAACTAGTTCAGCTATCATAACTTTGGGGTCCAGTCACTGGACCCATTATGTACCTTTGTAATCTTTTGACTACCGTCCACAGGATGGGTATGGGGTGCATAATAAAGATATTAAACTAAAGTGTGTGTGTGTGTGTGTGTGTGTGTGTGTGTGTGTGTGTGTGTGTGTGTGTGTGTGTACTCACCTATTTGTACTCACCTATTTGTGTGTGTGTGTGTGTGTGTGTGTGTGTGTGTGTGTGTGTGTGTGTGTGTGTGTGTGTGTGTGTGTGTGTGTGTGTGTGTATGTGCATGTGTGTGTGTGTGTGTGTGTGTGTGTGTATTCGCCTAGTTAGTTACCATACTGTCCTAGTGCAGGTGTGTGTATGTGTGTATATGTGTGTGTTTGTGTGTATGGGGGAGGTGTGAGGGGGAGATACTGCTAACACGTACCAGTAATTCTGGGTTATAAAAAGCAGAACTTGCTACTAGGGTCTAGAGCTTCTATAAGTGTCTACCCTTGTGTGTGTGTGCTTGTGTGTGAGGGAGGGATGGTTAGGGGGGGTAGGTGGTGTGGTTGAAAGATCCGTCGTGTAGGCACAAATTTAGTCTCATTTATCTTTCCCAATTATGCTACTCTCTCCACTTATTGCCCCTTCTGGATTTACATATTAATTGTTGCTGGTTATTATCATATTCCTTGTTCACATTGAGAGAGGACTTCCTAGCTTCCTAAGTATTCTTACTGCTAATAACTACCGGTAGTAACACTGCCCTACCCCTGTGTGCGTGTGTGTGTGTGTGAGTGTGTGTGTGTGTGAGAGGTGTCTTGTGCGGTGTAATGACTGGCCGCAACCTCTTTTGACCTGACCACAACCCTCCTGGGACTTGACCCTCACACCATCTTACAATGTTGCCCTTAAAAGCTTGTCCCGCCACCTAGCTTACAGTAATACTCGCCTTGTGTGTGTGTGTGTGTGTGTGTGTGTCTGGATTTAAGTATCAATTATTGCTGGTTATTATCCTGTTCCATGTTCACATTGGGTGAGGACTTCCTAGCTTCCTAAGTACAGTGGACCCTTAACCAGCGATAGCATCGATTAACGATAAATCTGACTAGCGATACATTTAAATGCAAAAATTTTGCCTCAACTAGCACTTAAAAACCCGACCAGTGCTATTCGTTCCGTACCATACGCGTCCACTTTGGCCTGAGCGTGCCTCACTTATCCCTTGGGTGTCAGTGTTTACAAGCCAGCCAGCCACCGTGGTCGCTTCCAAACATACAACAACTGGAACATTTCATATTATCACAGCCTTTGTAGTGATTGCACCTGCAAAATAAGTCACCATGGGCCACAAGAAAGCTTCTAGTGCCAACCCTACAGCAAAAAAGGGTGAGAATTACTATGGAGATGAAGAAAGAGATCATTGCTAAGTATGAAAGTGGAGTGCGTGTCTCTGAGCTGGTCAGGTTGTATAATAAACCCCAATCAACCATCGCTACTATTGTGGGTAAGAAAACGGCAATCAAGGAAGCTGTTCTTGCCAAAGGTGCAGCTGCTGCTGCACCAGAGTCAGCTGTTGTTGTTGCTGCACCACAATCAGCTGTATTACTCGAAGATGTGGAGAGAGTGTTGTTGGTGTGGCTTAACGTGAAACAATTACCGAGAATCGATTAACCCTGGAGGGTTAGCCACCCAGGATAACCCAAGAAAGTCAGTGCATCATCGAGGACTGTCTAACTTATTTCCATTGGGGGTCCTTAATCTTGTCCCCCAGGATGCGACCCACAACAGTTGACTAACACCCAGGTGAACAGGAAAAAATGCCTGGAACTAGTGCTCATATTGGTGAGGTTAGTGGGGAGGATGTGGAAGAGTTGGTGGAGGAGGACAATGAAGAACAAACCACTGATGAGCTGCTAGATCATCTTCAACAGTAAGAGGCCACACCTGAGGAAACTGCTTCGGAGGAGGGAAGAGAGAAATTGAAGAAGTTGCCTACTTCAAAGATTAAGGAAATGTGTGCAATGTGGCTTAAAGTGCAAACCTTTTTTGATGAAAATCACCCTCACACAGCTATTGCAAGCCATGCTGGTGACTATTACACTGACAATGTTGTGAAACACTTTAGGATAAAGGAACGAGAGGTACAGGCCTCTATGGACAGATATGTTGTGCGACAGAAGTCCAGTGACTGAAGCTGGTCCTAGTGGCATTAAAAGAACAAGGGAAGTAACCCCAGAAAAAGACTTGCTGCCTCAAGTGCTAATGGAAGGGGATTCCCCTTCTAAACACTAACAAGATCAACGGTCTCCCCTCCTCCCATCCCATCAATCATCACCAGATTTTCAATAAAGGTAAGTGTCATGTAACTGTGCATGTCTTCTTCAGTTTGTGTGTATTAAAATTAATATTTCATGTGGTAAAAAAAATTTTTTTTAATACTTTGGGGTGTCTTGCACGGATTAATTTGATTTCCATTATTTCTTATGGGGAAAATTAACTTGACTAACGATTATTTTGATTAACGATGAGCTCTCAGGAACGGATTAATATCGCTGGTTGAGGGTCCACTGTATTCTTATTGCTAATAACTACTGGAATTAATACTACTCTACTCCTCGCTGGACTCTACCTTCTCACACTCGTCAACACTATATTCACTATGTCTATGCTATTTCTATTCTAATTCTGGTAATAGCTTGCAGGAGTGAGTGACCAGTATCAAACAGTATGCAAGGCCAGCCAGGGCCTTCAGTATGCAAACCACAAATAGGCGAATAAACTTGCGCTCAATGGTGCGGTGACAAGTTGCCAGCTGCTGATGATGAAGTCGTTGTACGTAGGCCTTAAATCCCTATTTTGGAGATCCTTCACCCATGATGTTTATAACCATATATTCTCATACATCCCACTTCCTCATGCGATTTCACTCTTCACTGATGATAGTATACACTTCACATTATATACACTTCACTTTATATGTATAATGGCACACAACTTGTCGTGACGTCACTTCTTCAGGCCTACCGCTGCCAATGTGGCAACAGCGCCTAAGACCCCCAATGGTTTGCACTTTGAAATATTTTGATTTCAGCTTTCCTCTCACTTTTTATAACTAATAACTTTAATTGTCACTCCAGTATTGTTCACTGACGTTCCACTACCACTGATTACCGCTAGCTGTTATTGCACGCCTTACAATGCTAAGGTTCTCGGAGCCTTGTTACCCACGTCTGCACCCCACGGACCCACGCGTCTGTGTGTGTGTGTGTGTGTGTGTGGGGCATGCAAAGAGTACGTAACCTTTATTCCGCGCATGTACACACCCTCATTTACAGGCTATCTCCCCCAACCAGCGAACCAGGGGGCTAAGGGTTGACAATGGGGCCCCATCGTTCAATCAGTACCCAGGTTCCAGCCAGTGAGAAGGTGGTTTTGACAATTGCAGAGGTGATGTGGGTACCACTCGCCTGTCTGCCCTTGTCATTCCCATTCTAGAAGCACGGTCTGCTCTCTAGTGGCTTCTATTATGCCTTGCTTACCGTGGAGTGCACTAATACCTATTGTTGTACATAGTGTATATAGTGTACATACTTCTGTTCTAAATTGGTGAAGGATAATACAAGTCAAAAGTTTTTCTGCTCTGTTTATTTTGCTCCCTTTACACCCAGGATAACAGGCCTTTGGGACTCCTGGTTTGTAATAGTGTGTGTGTGTGTACGTGTGTGTGTGTGTGTACTCACCTAATTGTACTCACCTAATTGTGGCTGCAGAGATCGAGACTCAGCGCCTGGCCCTGCCTCTTCACTGATCGCTACTAGGTCCTCTCCCTCTCTGCTTCCTGAGCTTTGTCATACCTCTTCTTAATACTATGTATGGTTCCTGCCTCCATTACTTCACTTGCTAGGCTATTCCACTTCCTGACGACTCTATGGCTGAAGAAATACTTCCTAACGTCCCTGTGACTCGTCTGAGTCTTCAGCTTCCAATTGTGACCCCTTGTTTCTGTGTCCCCTCTCTGGAACATCCTGTCTCTGTCCACCTTGTCTATTCTCCGCAGTATCTTGTATGTCGTTATCATGTCTCCCCTGACCCTTCTGTCCTCCAGTGTCGTCAGTCCGATTTCCCTCAACCTTTCCTCGTACGACATTCCCCTGAGCTCTGGGACTAGCCTTGTTGCAAACCTGTGTGTGTGTGTGAGTGTGTGTGTGTGTGTGTGTGTGTGTGTGTGTGTGTGTGTGTGTGTGTGTGTGTGTGTGTGTGTGTGTGTGTGTGTGTGTTTGTTTGTGTGTGTGTGTGTGTGTGTGTGTGTGTGTGGTGTAAAAATACCACAGCGAAAATAGTCTATATATATATATATATATATATATATATATATATATATATATATATATATATATATATATATATATATATATATATATATATATATATGTCGTGCCGAATAGGCAGAATTTGCGATCTTGGCTTAAATAGCAACGCTCATCTTGCCATATAAGACAAGCTAAAATTTGTGTATGCAATAATTTCGCCAAAATCATTCTGAACCTAACGAAAAAAAATATATTTCACTGTGTTTGTTTAGTATTAAATTACTGTAAACAAATCTAAAATATATTTAGTTGGGTTAGGCTAAAATAAATTGCTCTTGTTATAATAAGGTTAGGTAAGTTTTCTAAGATTCTTTTGTTGCAAAATTAAAATTTTTTACATTAACATTAATGAAAAAAATATATCTTTAATCGTATAAGAGAAAATTTTCGAAAGGATTTAATTTTAAATGAGTTCTTGCTAATTGACCAGTTTTACATATTCGGCACGACATATATATATATATATATATATATATATATATATATATTATATATATATATATATATATATATATATATAATATATATATATATATATATCCCTTCCTAAGGAATTAGATGCACTTTCCCGCACCTTCTTCCTGATCCCTGCATCCTCTACTGTTCCTACATTGCTCGTATATCTACCTGCCTATCTGGAGGGCGTTCCGGGGCTCAACGCCTCAAGTTGGACCAAGGTCTGATCAACCAGGCTGTTACTGCTGGCCGCACGTAATCCAACGTACGAGTCACAGCCCGGCTACTGAGGTACTGACTTTAGGTATCTGTCCAGCTCCCTCTGGAAGACAACCAGGGGCTATTGGTAATCCCCCTTATGTATGCTGGGAGGCAGTTGAACAGTCTTGTGCTCCTCAAACTCTTCTCTAATAGTCTTCTGCTACTCTTCTGCTTCTCCCTTACTGCTCTACTGTTCTTCTACTGCTCCTCTAATTTGTGGATCAGTCTTTTGTGAGATACAGTATTGGACTTCAGGAGTGTCAGGGAAAATGGTAAGGGAGGGGAGGGAGGGAGGAGTGTTAGTTACCATTCTCTCCTAGGCACCTGTCGATCAAAAGTCTAAGGAAGGGAAAACCCTAGGGGGGTGAGGGGAAACGTTGTAGAGGAATTTTTGGAAGGGGTAAGGGAGGCGTGGAGGGGGAGATTAAAAAAGGATAAGGGGCGGTGAGGGAGGAAATTTAAAGGTTAAGGGGGGCGTGTAGGGGGGAATTAAAAGGAGTAAGGGGGGCGTTGAGAGAGGGGAAATTTAAAAAAAAGGGAAAAAGGGGGGCGTGGAAAGGGGAAAAAAATTAAGGAAGGAAATAGGTAAGATGAGGGGGGAGAGTGAGGGGGGGGAATAAGGAGGAGTGAGGGAGAATATTAATGAAGGGAGAAAAGGAACATGGAACGCAGTAAAAATGAGGGAGGAGATGAGGGAGGGGTTTAAGAAGGCCGTGGAGGTAGGAGTAAGGACCATCACTAAATACATTAATACTCTTTGGGGGACGTACAATACCAACCCCCAAATCCTGTTTAAACATGTTTGCCACAGTAAACAGGGGGAAACCCAACCCTGTACCTGGGAAAACCCAACCCCAGATCATCTTTCTACTGTTAGGGGGCCTTGCCTCTCTGAATGTCAACAGAGGGTTTAGGGTTTTTGGGGGCGATTACCTCGTCGTGGTAATGTTCCAGCCCCCCCCGGGCTCTCTCAACCTCCCGGCTGGAATACGTAAATAAAAATAACACAAGTTTCTTACTGAGTCTAACTTTTTTTAAAGCAGGTTTTCTGCCCGTTCACAAAGGAAGGGGGGGGGAGATAAGGGGGGGAGGTCGGTGAGGGAAGGGGGGAAGGGAAAAAGTGAGGGGGGCGTGGGGAGGGAGGAGCCCTGGGATCCCCTTTACCCCACCCCCCGGCCCCCCACCCCCTACCTGAAAGTCACACCTCTACGTCATTAGGTTAAAGTTGTGTTTTTAGGGTGTGTTGGGGGGGTGGCCCCTTTCCCCCCACGCCCTCCCGCCCCGCCCTCCCACCCTGAGAGTGTGTGGGCGGGCCCCTCCTCCCGTGAGTGTGTGGGCGTTTCGCCCCCCCCGCCAAAGCCCCCCCCTCCCGGGGAGTGGGGTGGGGGTGGCGCCCTAAACCCCCCTGAGAGTGTGTGGCGTTTTTACTCTCCCCGCCACGGGGGGGGCCCCTCTCCCCTTTGAATATTGGGCGGGGGGCGCCCCTCCCTCCACTTTCCTCCCTCCCTGAAAGTTGCGGGGGGGTCCCCGCCCTCCCCTACCCCGCCCCCCCCTTTCCCCGAGAATGTGGGGGGCGTGCAGCCCTCCCAGCCCCGCCCTGTCTCCCTGAGAGGGGGGTTGGCGGTGACACCCCCCTGCCACGCCCCCCTCCCGAAAAGTATTTTGGGGGTGGGGCCCCCCTGCCAACACTCCCCTACCAGAGGTATGGGACAAAGGCCACTCCCCGCCCCCGCCTTTTCCCTTTCCCCCCGCCCTCCATTCCCCCTCACTCATTTTCCCCGCCATGGGCCACCTGTACGCCCTATCTGACATGGGATACTCCCCCCGCCCCCCTTTTATGCCCACCCCCACCCCTCACCCCCATCCCACCTCCCCAAAGTCCCTCCCTGCCATGCCCCTCCCCACTTCCTCCCCGCCCCCCCACTCCCCCCGCCCTCCCTGCCATTTCCCCCTTCCCCACGTTTCCCTTTTGTCTTTCCCCTACCCCCCGCCCTCCTTGCCATGCCCCCTTCCCACGGCCCCCCCTGTCATGCCCCCTCCTCACCCCCCCCTGCCATCCCACTTCCCACGTCCTCCCTGCCCCTGCCCACCCCCACGTCCCCCCTGCCATGCCCCACTCCCCACCCCCCCTATGGGCCCCCTTCCCCCGTCCTCCCCCCCATTCCCACCCCCACCCCCCCCGCCCCTCCCACTTCCCCCCCATCCCCCCCCGCATGGGGCCCCCCCTCCCCACCCCTCCCTGCGATGGCCCCCTTCTCACTCCTCCCTCCTGCCCAAATCCCCCCCCCCCCCCCCTGCCAGGGCCCCCTTCCCACATCCTCCCTGTCAGGGGCCCCCTCCCCAAAGCCCCCCCTGCCACGCCCAATTTTCCCCACCCTCCCTGTCATCCCACTCCCCACGCCCCCCTGCCCGGCCCCTTTTCCCCCCGTCCTCCCTGTCAAGCCCCCCCCTCCACCTCTCCCCCCAAACCAAAACCTCTCCCCACCCCACCTCCCCTCACAACATTTTCTCCCTCAGCATACCTCTCCCCCGCCATGCCTCCCCCTCCCCCATAAAACCCCCCCCCCCCCTCCCCCCATACCCCCTCCCTCCCCATACCTCCCCCTCACCATAAACCCCCTCCCCACCAAAACCCCTCCCTCAAATCACCAGTTTCCCCCACAATACCTTCCCTCCCATTTCATTTTCCCTCACATTTCCTCTCCCTCGCAACACCTCCCCTCACCATACCTCTCCCCCCATAACCCATCCCCCCACCAAACCCTCCCCCCACAACACCTCCCCTCCAAACGTCTCCTTCACCAACCCCTCCCTCATCATACCCTCCTCCCTCACCATCCTCCCCTCACCAAACCCTTTTCTCACCAACCCTATCCCCCACCAAACCTCTCCCTCACAAAACCTCCCCCCTCACCCTACCTCTCCCTCCCCAAAAACCTCTTCCTCCCCAAAAACCCCCTCACCATACCTCTCCCCCACCATACCTCTCCCCCCAAAACACCTCTCCCCCCGCCAACTCCCCCCCTCACAACCAAACCCCTCCCCCCACAAAAAACCCCCCCTCACCATACCCCTCCCTCACCATACCTCTCCCTCACAACACCTTCCCCCTTACCATACCTCTCCCTCACAACACCCCTCCCCCAGCATCCCCCCCCCGCCAGGGTCTCCCCCACCCTACCTCCCCCTCACCATACCCTTCCCTCACCAAACCCTCCCACAAACCTCTCCCTCACTAACACATCTTTCCCCGCCCCTACCCTCCCCCCACTATACCTCTCCCAAAATACCTCTCCCTCACAACAACCCCTCCCTCAAACCCAAACCCCTCACTCACCATAAAGTCCCCTCACCATAACCTCTCCCTCACCATACTCTCCCTCAAAATACCCCTCCCCCCACAAAAACATCCCCTCGCCATACCCCCCTCCCCCATATACCCTTTTTTCCTTTAAACCAAAACCTCTCCCCAAAAAACACCTTACCCTCACCTTAAACCCTCATTCACCCCTACGTTTTTCCCCCCACCATACCTCCCCTCCCATACCCTCTCCCTCACCATACCTCTCCCCCCACCATACCCCCCTCCCTCACAACACTCCCCCCCACCAAACCCCCTCTCCCCCACAACCCCCTCCTTTCCCTCAAAACCCTCCCTCCCCCAAACCCTACCTCCCCCACACCAAAACCCATCCCCACCATAACCCTCCCCACCATACCTCTCCCCCACCAAAACCTCCCCCCCACCATACCTCTCCCCACCAAAAACCTCCCCTCACCATTCCTCTCCCTCACCATAAACCCCTCCCCCCCACAAAAACCTCCCCTCACCATAAACCTTTTCCCCCCCACAACCCTCTCCCCCACCATACCTCTCCCTTTACCAAAACCTCTCCCTCACCATAAACCCCCCCCTCACCCCTAAACCCTCCCTCACCATCCCCCTTCCCCCACCAATTACCTCTCCCCTCCAAAAACACCTCCCCCCTCACAATAACTCTCCCCAACCTACTTTTCCCCACCAACCCCCCTCCCTTACAACACCTCTTTCCCCACCAAAACCCCCCCTCACCATCGTCCCCCCCCTCACCATACCCCCTCCCTCACCATTTCCTCTCCCTCACCAGCCTCTCCCTCACCAAAAACCCTCTCCCCCCACCATACCTCCCCCTCACCATACCTTTTCCCTCACCATACCTCTTTCCCCCGCCAAAACTCTCCCCAACCCACCCTCTTTCCCCCCTCCCCTAACCCCTTTCCCCCACCCTACCTCTCACCATACCTATCCCTCACCATACCTCCCCTAAAAATCTCTCCCTCCCCCATAACTCTCCTTTACCATACCCCTCCCTCACCATACCTCTCCCCCAAAAAACCCTTTCCCCCACCCAAACCTCTCCCCCACAAAAACCTCTCCCTCACCCCTACGTCTCTCTCACAACCCTCTCCCTCACCACCCCACTCCCTCCCAAAACCCTCCCTTTACCAAAACCTCTCCCTCACCCAAACCCCTTTTCCCTCACCAAACCTCTCCCCCACCCTACCCCTTTTCCCCCCACAAACCTCTCCCCCACCATACCTCTCCCTCACAAAAACCTCCCCCCTCACAAAAACCTTCCCTCACCCCTAAACCTCTCCCCTCACCATACCCCCCCTTTCCCCCACCAACCCCTACCCCAAAAACACCTCCCTCCCCCATTTTGGGGGCCCCCCAAAAAAAAAAAAAAAAAAAAAAAAAATTTAAAAAATTTTTCTAATTAACCGTTTTAAAAAAATTTGTAAAATAATAAAAAATTAAATACTCAAAATCCTTAAAAACCCCATCCCTTTTACCAAAACCTCTCCCCCCACCAACCTCTCCCTACCATACCCCCCCCACCAAAAACCTTTTCCCTCACCAAAAACCCTTTTCCCCCACAACACCTCTCCCCTCACCCAAACCCCTCCTCCCCAAAAACCTCTCCCTCACCATAAAAATCTCCCCCATCAAACCCCCCCTCCCCCATACCTCCCCCTCCCCATACCTCTTTTTTCCTTTACCATACCCCCCTCCCTCCCCATACCCTCCCCCCCCATACCCTCCCTCACAACACCTCTCCTCAAAAATACCTTCTCCCCACCAAACATCTCCCTCACCATACCTCTCCCTTCCCCCCCCCTCTTCCCCCCACCATACCCCTCCCTTTACCATACGCTCCCTCACCATACCCTCCCTCACCCCAACCCCTCCCTAACCCCGCCTCTCCTCACCAAACCCCCCCCTCACCATAACCTCCCCCTCCCATACCATCCCTCACCCTTTCCTCTCCCTCGCCATACCTCTCCCCCCACCATGCCCCCCCCCACCATACCTCCCCTCAAACCCTTTCCCCTCTCCACCATACCTATCCCCCCACCATTTCGTCTCCTCCAACACCTCCCCACCATACCCCTCTATTCCCCCATTAACCCCCTCCCCCACCATAACCCTCCCCCTCACCAAAAACCCCCTTCCCCCCACAACACCTCCCCCTCACCAACCTTCCCCCCCTCCAACACCTCCCCTCACCAAAACCCTCTCCATCACAACACCTCTCCCCCACCCCTACCCCCCTCACCATTAAACCCTCCCCCCACAACACCCCCCTCAAAATACCCTCCCTTTTAAAACCCTACCTCCCCTCACCATAAACCCTTCCCCTTTACCATAAAACCCCTCCCCCCACCATAAACCTTTTCCCTCACCATAAACCCTCCCTCACAAAACCTCCCCTCACAATACCCCCCTCCAACCCCCTACATCTCCCTCCCCCAACCTCTCCCCCTTTCAAAAAAACCCCTCCCTCCCCCATACCTCCCCTCACCATCGTCTCCCTCCCATAACCCCTCCCTTACCATACTTTCCCCCCCTCACCATCCCTCTCCCTCACCCATAAACCCTCTCCCCCACCATACCCTCTCCCTCCCCATAAAAACCCCTTTTCTAACCATCCTCTCCCCGCAACACCCCTCCCCACCCTACCTCTCCCTCACCATACTTTTCCCCCCACAAACACCCTCCCCCACCATAAAAGTCTCTCCACAACCCCCTCTCTCTCAAAAAACCTCTCCCTCACCATACCTTTTCCCCCACCATACCTCCCCCCACAACACCTCTCCCCCCACAACACCTTCCCTTTACCAATACCGCCCTCACCAAAACCTCTCCCTCACCAACCTCTCCCCACAAAAAAAACCCCACCTCACCAAACCCTCTCCCCACCAAAACCTCCCCACAACACCTCTCCCTCACCATACCTCTCCCCCCACAAAACCCTCCCTCAAACCCAAAATCCCCCCTCGAACACCCTCCCTCACCATACCTCTCCCCATCATACCCTCCCTCACCATACCCTCCCCCACAAACCTCTTTTTCCTCACAATACCTTTTCCCTCACCATAAAAGTCTCCCTCACAACACCTTCCTTCACCCTACCTCCCTCCCCAACACCTCTCCCACCATACTCTCCCCCACAACACCCCTCCTTTATCATACTCCCCCCAACACCTCTCCCTCCCCCAACACCTCTCCCCCCCCATTTCCTGTCCCTTTCCATACCTCTCCCTCCCCTTTTCTCCCTCACCATACCTCTCCCCAAACCCTACCCCTTTTCCCCCACAACACCTCTTCCCCACCATACCTCCCCTTTACCATAAAAACTCCCCTCACCAAAAAACCCTCCCTCACCATACCTCTTTCCCCACCAAAAACCTCTCCCTCACAACACCTTTTCCTCCCCCAACCTCTTTTACCAACACCCCCCCCCCCCCTCCCTCACCATACCCCTCCCTCATCATGCCCCCTCCCCCCCCTACCATCCCTCCCTCACCACCCCTCTTCCCACCATAAACCCCTCCCTCCCCCAAACCTCCTCCCTCCCATAAACCCCTCCCCCACAACACCTCCTCCCTCCAATACCCTCCCCCTCACTATCATCTCCCCCACCCTACCCCTCCCTTACACCTCTCCCTCACCATAAAACCCTCCCCACCATACCTTTTCCCCCCACCATACCTTCCCCCCTCACCCCTACCCCTCCCTCACCATGCCTCTCCCTCACCATACCTCTCCCCCACCATACCCCTCCCCACCCTACCCCATCCCTCACCATAAAATCTCCCCGCCCCTTTTCCTCTCCCCTCACCAGCCTCCTCCCCCACCATACCTCTCCCTCACCAAACCCTCTCTTACCATACCTTTTCCCTCCCCCATAGTCCCCCCCTCACAACACCTCTCCCCACCCTACCTCTCTTCACCATTCCTCTCCCTCACCAAACCTCTCTCTCACAACACCCCCTTTCCCCCACAACACCTTTCCCCCACCAAACCCTACCCCCTCCCTCCCAACACCCTCCCTCACCATACATCTCCCCCACAACACCTCTCCCCCACCAACCTCTCCCCCCACCAACCCCCTCCCTCCAAACCCTCTCCCCCACCATACCTCTCCCTCACCATACCTCTCCCTCACCATACCTCTCCCTCACCATACCTCTCCCTCACCATACCTCTCCCTCACCATACCTCTCCCTCACAACACCTCTCCCTCACCATACCTCTCCCTCACCATACCTCTCCCTCACCATACCCTCCCCCCACCAAAAACCCTCCCCCACCATACCTCCCCCCCAACCCTACCCCTCCCTCCCCCCATAACCCCTCCCTCACAAACCCCCCTCTCCCCTCACAATACCTCTCCCTCACCCCTCCCTCTCCCCCACCAAAAACCTCTCCCTTTTCAACCAAACCCACCCCACCAAAACCTCTCCCCCAAACCCTACTCCCCCTCCCCCATACCCCCTCCCCCTTTCCATACTTCTCCCCCCACCATGCCCCCCCCTCACCCAAACCCCTCCCTCACCAACCCCTCCCCACCATACCCCTCTCAACCAACCCCTCCCCTCGCAAACCCCCTCCCCTCCAAAACCCAAACCCCTCCCTCACCATACCTCTCCCCCACCAATTTTCCCTTCCCTCCCATACCCCCCTCAAAACCCTAAAAACCTTCCCCCCTCGCAAAAAACCTCTCCCTCACCATTTTCCTCTCCCTCCCCTAAACCCTTTCCCCCCCACGTCTCCCACACCATAAACCCCTTTCCCCCCCAACACCTCTCCCTCCCATACGTCTCCCTCACAACACCCTCCCTCCAAAAAACCTTCTCCCTCACCATTTCCTCTCCTCCCATACCCCCCTCCCTCAAAAAACCTCTCCCCACAACAACCTGTCCCCCCACCCAAATTTCTCTTCCCCAAACCCTACCCTCCCCCCACCATAAACCCCTCCCTCACAAAAACCCACCCCCACCAAAACCTCCTCCCCACCATAAAACCCCCCTCACCCAAAACCTCTCCCTCACCATCTCTCCCCACAAAACCTCTCCCTCACCATAAAGTCCCCCTCACAACACCCCCTCCCTCACCATACCTCCCCTCATCCCCCCTCTCCCTCACCATAAACCTCTCCCTCACAACACCCCTTCCTCCAATACCTCTCCCTCACCAACCTCTCCCCCACAACACCCTCTCCCTCATCATACGTCTCCCTCACAACAAACCTCTCTCTCACAAAACCTCTCCCCACCATACCTTCCCCCTTGCCATACCTCTCCCTCACAACATCTCTCCCTCACCAAAACCCCTCCCTTACCTTAAACCCTTTTCCCCCACAACACCTCTCCCTAAACCCTAAAAAACCTCTCCCTCACAAAACCTCTCCCCCACAACACTTCCCCCTCAAACCCTTCCTCCCCCTCACCATACCCCCTCCCTCAAAGATACCTCCCCCCTCACCATACCTCTTCCCACCAAAACCTCTCCCCCCCAAACCCTACCTTTTCCCCCCACCATCCTCTCCCCAACCTTTCCTCTCCCCCACAAACCCCTCTCCTCCCTCAAAAAATACCTTTTCCCCCCACTATACCTCTCCCTCACAACACCTCTCCCTCAAAACCCTAAAATCTCCCTCACAACCCCCTCTCCCTCACAAAAACCCCCTCCCCACCCTACCCCCTCCCCCACCATAACCCTTTTCCCCACAAGCCCTCTCCCTCACCATACCTCCCGCACCATTGACCCTTTTTTCACAACACCCCCCTCCAAAACCCCTAACCCCCCTTTCCCCACAAAAACCTCCCCCCCACAACACCTTCCCCCCACCATACCTCTCCATCACCCAAACCCCTCCCAAAACCCTAAACCCCTCCCTCACAATCCCCCTCTCCCCCCCCAAACCCTAAAGTCCCCCCACAACACCCCTTTCCCTCACCATACTCTCCCTCACAACCCTCTCCCCCCACTATACCCCTCTCCAAAAACCCTACCTCCTCCCTCACCATACCCTTCCCCCACAAAAACGCCCCCCTCAAAAACCCCTGTCCCTCACCAACCTTCCACACCATACTCTCCCCCACCATACCTTCCCCCCAAAAACCCCCTCTCCCCCTCCCATACCTCTCCCCCCACACCCTCCTTCACCATTCGTCTCCCCCCACAACACCTCTCCCCAAACCCTTATCTCCCCCACCATACCCCTCCCTCACCATACCTCTCCTTTTACCATAAAACCCTCCCCAAAACCCTAAAACCTTTTCCCTTTAAAAACACCTCCCCCTTCACCATACATCTCCCTCCCCCAAAACCTTTTCCCTCACCATAACCCTCCCCCCTCCCAACACCTCTCCTTAAAAAATACCTCTCCCTCAAAACCCCAAACCCCTCCCTCCCCAACCCCCTCTCCCTCCCCCATTCGTCTTCCCCCCCCAAAAAACACCTCCCCCCCCACAAAAACCTTTTCCCCACCCCCCAAACCCCTCCCTCAAAACCCTACCTTTCCCCCCACAACACCTCTCCCTCACCATTTCCTCTCCCCTCACCATACCTTTCCCTCCCCAACACCTCCCCTCACCCCAAAACCCTTTTCCCCCAAAAACCTCTCCCCCACAACACCTGTCCCCCCACCATACCCTCCATCACCATACCCCCCTTCCGACCAAAACCTCTCCCCACAAAAACCCTTCCTCATCAAACGTCCCCCCCACAAAACCCCATCCTTCCCCCATACGTCTTTAAAATTTTAAAAAACCTTCCCCAAATACCCTTAAACCCCCCCACAACACCTCCCCCCCTCTCTTCCCTCACCCATACCTCTCCCCCCCCCAACCCCTCCCTCACCAACCTCTCCCTCCCAACCTCTTCCCCCACAACACCTTCCCCTTTACCATACCTTTTCCCTCACAAAAAACCTTTTCCCTCACCCTACCTCTCCCCCCCACCACCTCCCCTTCCATACCCCACCCTCACCCAAAACCCTTTTCCCTCACCAAACCTCCTCCCTCCCCAAAACCTCTTTCCCTCCCCCAAAAAACCCTCCCTCCCCCAATATTTTCCCCTTAAACCCCAACCTCTCCCTTCACCAAACCCCTCCCCCACCAAAAACCCCTTCCAACACCTCTTCCCTCACCCAAAAACCCCTCCCTCCCCCCATACCTCCCCTCAACCCTCCTCTCCCTTACCAAACCTCCCCCCTCACCATAAAACCCCTCACTCACCATACCCCCTTTCCCCACCCCTTCCTCTCCCTACCTACCCCTCCCTCACCAAAGCCTCCCTTTACCAAACCTCTCCCCCCACCAAAAACCCCCTCTCTCACCATACCCAACCCCACCATACCTCCCCCCTAAAAACCTCTCCCCTCACCATTCCCCTTCCCCCCCCCTCACCATACCTCTCCCTCACCCAAAAACCCCTCTCCCAAACCCTACCTTCCTCCCCACCCCCCAAACGTCTCCCCCCACAACCCTCTTCCCCCACCATAAACCCCCCTTTACCAACCTCTCCCTCACCAAAAAAAACCCCCCCTCCCTCACCCCAAAATCTCCCCCCAAACCCTACCTCTCCCTCACCCAAAAACAACCCCCTCCCTCACCATTTCTCCCCTCAAACCCCCCCCCTCACCCAAACCTCTCCCTCAAACCCTACCTCTCCCTCACAACACCTTCCCCCCCTCCCCTCCCCTCCCTCCCCCATACCTCTTTCCCCCAATACCCCTCCCTCACCAACCTCTCCCTCACCATACCTCTCCCCACCATTCCCTCTCCCTCACCAAACCTCTCCCCAACTAAACCTCTCCCTCACAAACCTCTCCCTCACCATAAAACCCCCCCCACCCCTACCTCCCCTCTTAAAACCCTCCCCCTCAAACCCTACCTCTCCCTCACCATAACCCCCTCCCCACCATATTGGACCGCCCCCCCTCACCTTCCCCTCCCTCCCCCAAACCTCTCCCTCACCTACCTCTCCCCCACCCAAATTTTCCCCTCACCAACCTCTCCCCCCACAACACCCTTCCCCCCCCTCACCATAAAAACCTCTCCCCCACCAACCTCCCCCACCATAAATCCCCTCACCAAAACCCCCTTTTCCCCACCATCCTCTCCCCACAATAACCCCCTCCCTTTACCTACCTCTCCCCCCACCCCCTCTCCCACCCCAAACCCCTCCCTCCCCAACACCCTCCCTCCCCCATACCCCTTCCCTCCCCCATACCTTTTCCCCCAATTTTTTATAACCCCCTCCCCCCACCATACCCCCCCCTCACCATAAAAACCCCCTCCCCCACCTATACCCCCCCCTCCCCACCATACCCCCCTCCCTCAAAACACCTCTCCCTCACCAAAACCTCCCCACCCAAAATCTCCCTCACCATTTCCTCCCCCCTAAAAACCTTTCCCCCCAATACCCCCTCCCTCACCAACCTCCCCCTCACCATACCTCTCCCTCAAACCCTACCTCTCCCCCCACCGTCCTTTCCCCCGCAAACCCTCCCTCACCCAAACCTCCCCTTTACCATCTCTCCCTCACCATAAACCCCTCCCCAAAACACCTCCCCCTCACCATACCTCTCCCTTACCAATTTCCCCCTCACCAAACCCCTCCCCCACCATACCTCTCCTCACCACCCCCTCCCCACCCCCATACTCTCCCCACCAAACCTCCCCCACCAACCCCCTCCCCCCACCAAACCTCTCCCTCACCCAAAACCCCCCTCCCCCCCCTCCCATACCTTCCCTCACCATAACCCTTTCCCCCCCACAAAACCCCCTCCCCACCATATAAACCCCTCCCCCCACAAAAACCTCTCCCTCACCATTAAGTCTCCCTCACCCAAAAACCCCCTCCCTCACCCAAACCTCTCCCCCACCCAAACCTCCCCTCACCATACCTCCCCCCCCTCCCCCCAACCCCCTCTCCCCCCACCCTAAAAACCCCTCCCCACCCCTCCTTCCCCCCACCAAAACCTCTCCCTCACCAAACCTCTCCCTACCCCCTCTCCCTCAACCACCCCCTTCCCTCAACCCAATCTCCCCCTCACCATACCTCTTTTCCCCCCCAAACCTCTCCCTTTACAACACCCCTACCTCCCATACCTCTCCCTCACCAAACCTTTTCCCTCACCCTACCCCTCCCTCCCCCATACCTCTCCCTCACCATGGGCCCCTCCCCCCCAATTTCCCCCATACCCCCCTTTCCCCCACCAAAACCCCTCCCTACCCCCCTTCCCCCCAACCCTAAATCTCCCTCACAACAACCCCTCCCTTCCCCCATTTTAACCCCCCCCACCAACCCCTCCCTCAACCCAAAACCCCCTCCCCCCCCATAAACCCCTTTCCCCCACCCAACCCCCCCCCATACCTCCCCTCACCATACCTCCCCCCCCAAAAACCCTCTCCCTCAAAAATCCCCTCCCTCACAACACCTCTTTCCCCCCCCAAAACCCCCCCTCCCATACCCCCTCCCTCACCACCTCTCCCTTTACCATACCCCCCCCCCTCACCAAAAACCCCCCTCCCCACCATTTTCCCCCCTCATTCCCCTACCCCCCCCCTCACCAAAAACCTCTCCCTCACCCTACCTCCCCCCTCCCATACCCCCTCCCCCACCACACCTTCCCTCACCAAAAAAACCCCTCCCCCCCACCAAAACCCCTCCCCACCAAAAAACCTCCCCCTCAAAAAACCTCTCCCCTCACCACCTCTTCCCCCCACCAACCCCTCCCCCCCTTCCTCTCCCTTTACCAATTGGGCCTCTCCCTCACCATTTCCCTCCCCCACCACCTCTCCCTCACCATAACCCTTTTTCCCTTTACCCTACCTCTTTCCCCCAAAAACCTTCCCTTTTCCCCCACCAACCTTTCCCCCACCAAACCTTCCCCCCACCAAAAACCTCTCCCCTTCACCTTTTTTTTTCTCCCTTTTTTAAAAAAACCTCTTTTTTTAATTCCTCTCCCTCACCCTCTCCCTCACCTTCCCCCTCCCTCCACCTCTCCCTCACCTCCTTCCCTCACCAAACCCTTTCTCTTCCCTCCCGCCTCTCCCTCCCTTTCTCCCTCACCCCTCTCCCTTTTCCCCCTTTTCCCTCCCTTCCTTTCCCTCCGCTTAAAATCTTCCCATCTCTCCCCACCCTTTTTTTTTTCTTTCCCTTTTTTTAAAAAAACCCCTTTTTTCATTCTTTCTCAATTCTTCCCTTCTCTCTCTCCCCATCTTGTCTCTTTTTTTCCCCTCTCTCTCTCTCTTCTCTTCTTTACTTCTTCTCCTCTCTTCTTTTCTCTTCTCCTTCCCTCTTCCCTTTTTTCTTCGACCTCTTTGGGGGCCTTTGTTTCCCCTAAATTTTTCCCTTTCCTCTCCTCTCCTTTCTTTTTTTTATCTCTCTCTCTCTCTCTGTCTCTCTGTTTATCTCTCTCTCTCTCTATCTGTCTCTGTCTGTCACTGTCTGTCTCTCTCTCTCTCTCTCTCTCCCTTTACACAGGGTTTGATAAGGTTCGGTTAACGATTCCTAACTTTATTGACAAGTTAAGTATTCCTAACTTTATTGACAAACTAAGAGCTGTTACCTACATCAGCTCATTTGAAAGCATTTTTATTGTTATGAGACATACAAGTAGGGAGCAGGATGAAGTTGGAGCCATCTGTGGGCCAGCATTTTCATTTGATCACTGACTTTATCTCTTTGACATCATTAGGCTGAACGAATGTGTTCCATACTCGAGTCATCCTGGGTATGTATGATCTCAGATGGAGTGATGTTCTGGAGAAGGGTACAGCCAGAGTGAAGTTGCTGCTGTCCGCCCGTCTTGTGGCATAAAAGCTTGTTTCATGCTGTCCTCGAAGTGGATCCAAGTGTGGTATTTTGACAATATTGGCCTTGTACACAACAGTAAGGCCACCCACATCCCTCCTATGTTGAAGGCTCTGCTGAAATGACAGATCTCTCCAGGATGGGTCCAGGCGAGAGATAAGAAGTCTTGCTCTGTTCTCTACTCTGTCAAGCAGTCGCAGATGAGAGGGGGGCAGGCAAACCATGAAAGTGGAGCATACTCAAGGTGTGAGCGTACTTGTGCCTCGTACAGGATCTTGCAACCCCTACTGTCAAGCAGATGCGAGATACGGCGAAGTGCTGTAAGCTTCCTGGCTGCCTTGTTTGCAAGATTTACAACATGGTTCTTCATGGTTAGTTTGGAGTCAAATTTCACCCCAAGGATATCAACTTCTTCTCCAGGTGCCAACATCCTCCCATTCATCCTTACTACTGCACCAGCATTACCATCATGGTGCCTAGAGACGATCATCATTTGCGTTTTCTCAGGTGCAAATGTTACTTGCCATCTATTTCCCCAAGCTGATATAGCTCTCAGCTGGTGATTGATGTAGCTTAGAGCAGCTGGCATTTCTTCTCTTGGATAAGTGAATGTCAGTGTACAGTCGTCTGCATATGCATGTGATTCTGGGATGAGATGAAGAAGGTCGTTGAAGTAGACATTCCATAACAATTGACCCAGCACGCTTCCTTGTGGAACACTTGCCCCAATAGGATGCCTTGCTAATTCCGTTCCATTGAGGACTACACTTAGAGATCTACCATGAAGGTAATCACTGAGGAGACATAGCGTAGAGCCTGCAATTCCCAGTGCTTGAAGTTTTGCTAAGAGGCCCTCGTGCCACACCCGGTCGAAAGCACCAGCAATGTCCAGTGCTACCACACAGCTGACTTTGGATTCATCCAGTGACTGGTGCCACTTAGTGGAGAGGTTTAACAACAGATCAGCAGCAGAGTAACCTTTCCTGAAGCCATATTGGGACGATCACAAAAGTAGTGAGTGGTAGTCAAAAAACTCTGTCATTTTGTCTTGAGATTATTTGTCTCAAGGATCTTACCAGTGATTGACAGGATGACACTGGTCTGTAGTTGCTGATTTCTGCTCTGCCTCTTTTTTTGTGAACAGGACTACATTTGCCTCTTCCATGGGAGTGGGCCATTTACACTGTACTAGGCATGCTGAAAGATGCAAGTTAAAAGGTGCTGCTAGCTGGTCGCCCCACCTTTTTCAAAAATCTTGGGCTCAACGGGTCTGGGCCCAAACCTTTTTTGGTCAAGCATTTAAGAAGAAATGCACCTCCTCCTGCCTTATTGTCACCACTGACAGTTTTGACACAGTTTCTTGCAGCTAGCCAAGGAGGGTCCCCTTGCCTGTATCAGGAACTTGCATTTTGGTAGCAAAGTTTTCCCAGCAAAGAGGTCCCCCTTTTCTCTTGACAAAAATCGTAGAGGTGGTCCCATCTGTCGATTTAGAGGTGGAAAGTTTCATCCAGGCAGATAACATTGGCCCCTGCCCTTGCCCAGGACCACCAGGTTTTGGGGGCCTACGCTCCCTGATGCTAACTTTCTTTAAGTGTCCATCCATTTTAGCAATGGCCAATTTTGAACAACCCATATGCCTACAGGCTTGCTTTGTGCAATTTCCTGTTATAGGTGGTAGGATGTTTTCTTATACCTTCGCCATGCTTTGTACTTAGCAGTAGCAGCCTCTCTACAACGAAAGCCAACCAGGCGTCTGTAGGCTTCGTCACATATTGCCGGGAGGAATGTGTTCTTGTTGTAGAATAAGGATGTGTCCAGTGAAGGCTTTCCTTGGTTTGCAACATCCCCTTGGAGAAGGGGCTTTCCCAGTCGGTGGTGGCGAGTCAGGCAAAGGGTGGCCAATTACCTCTTTCCCATAGAGGTTGTGGTGTGGACTTCCACCTCGTTCTGTTGGGACTTAAGGTTGGTAAAAACAGCCTTGTGGTCAGACGATCCAACGTCCCGAGGGGTTGAAAGTGACTAGCCTTTGCCGATCACTCACTATGGGTCAAGGGAGGAGCCAGAGATATGAGTAGGGAAATCAACAAAGTTTCTCATGTAAAACACTGCAAAAAGGGGCCATCAAAGTCCTCTGTATAAGGTGCTGGTTGAGGTCACCAACAATTATAATATGTTGACAGTTGTGTTGTAGCAGAAGGGAGTCAATATTTTCCATTAGGAAGTTGATAGGGTCTGCATGTTGGGCCACTGAGGTCTGTACATTGCACATGCCTAGTACAGAGGTACTATTTTTTTATACAGAGCTTGAAGAACATCATTTCAAGATGTGTAGGGGGGGCAACATCAATGTGCTGGGCATGAACACTTTTAGAGAAGCACACAGCAACACCTCCTCCTCGCCCTTGCCGTCTCTTCTCATCCATGAGGTGTAGCCAGCAATTCTTGCAAAATTTTCTGGAGTCCTGTCACCCAAAAAATGTTTCAACAACAGCTATCATGTCGGGACATCGAGTGTTCACAAAAGCTATGTGTGAGCTCTCCAACATTAGTAATGAACCTCTAATGTTGGCCGACAGGATGCTGATAGACTGGCTCCTCATGATGAAGTGGTCAGCTGAGGTGGTGGGTGTGTGGGGAAATGTAAGGTGCCTGCCCATGAGAGAGGTAGGGTACTGAGGCAGCTGCAGGGATGTAGGTCTGTGGTCTTGTATAAGGCACAATCCCACCTGCTGGGCTGGGATAGGAGTGCTAAGTGGGTTGACGTGTGAGAGTTTTCACCAGTTCAGAGATCCTGCTTGTTTCTTCTGAGAACAGGGTCTCTAAACAGGTGGCCCTGTCTGTCAAGTTCCTTTTTCTTCCGACACTGGTCCTGATGTCCTTTCTTGTAGCATTTAATTTACACCGGGTATCTCGCAGGCAGTTGTTGGCAGTGCCCCTTCCGGTGACAGCGAGAGCACAGCCTAGGTGCCTGGGAGGGTGGACGAGGATTTGTTGCACCTCCTGTGTTTTGCAGATTTGTCCTCAGATTCTGCCGCTGAACTGTGTTAGTGGAGGGCGAGACGGCTGTAGATGTCCCTTTCCTCCTCCACGTCCTCTTCCACGTCCTCTGCCCGTCCCCTAAACCCGTTTGACAGATGTGTCCCTGCTGTTCGTACTTTGGCGCAGTAGGCGATCAGGTGCAAATGATAGTTCCCTGATCATTAACTGCACCAATCTCTGGTAGAGAAACTCCTGGCTCAGAACTTGCTGATGAAGCACTGCTACCAGATTCTGGAATAGTGTCGGCAGGGGTGCTGACAGGTGTAGGGTCAGAGATGGTATGTGCACTGTCAAGTGGACTGGCAGTGGCTGAAGCAGAGATGTCAGGTGTAGGAGAATTAACAGATCCAAGGCTTCCCTCGTTGCTGGGAAGAGGATTTGTTCCCTTGTGGTGGTCAGATGAATTGTGTTAGAATTCCCAAAGGTAGTGTTTTGAACTCTGTCAGTCTGTGGGACCTTAGCGATGACAGAATTCCACCAGTTGTTTACCCCCGAGTTAAGCTCAGTGTGGGACTTCCAGTCTTTGTCAATAGTGTCGCCATCAGCTGAGCAGCTTACGTCACTTGATGCAGGCTTGCATGACCTTCTACAATAGCTTGTAGGTTATCTAATGATTTGAGAAGCTCAATGAAGTGCTTCCCTTGATGGATTATCTTGCTGCAACTTTACAACACAGCCCAGAGGGGCAGTCTTGATCTTTGGATTGAAATCCTGAGGTAGGACTTCTGAACCTTCCTCCTGTATCTCCAGGCTTGTATCCACATATACCACAGGATTATGGATATCTTCAATTTTCTGAAAATTTTCAACCTGGCTGCAACAAAATTTTTTCTTCTGAATGCAATCTGTGTGGCAGTAGTTGGAACAAGTAGGTTCCTTACATCTAAGAAGAACTTTGTCCCTTGTGGTATACCCACAAACACTGCAGTAACTACTGGGACAATAGCCAGATAGCATAGATATTCTTGCTATTTTGCGGTGTGGAAGTCATCCCGAGGAAGCTTGTAGGTTTGCAATGAAGTTCACAGGAGAGAGAGGGTGGGTGGTGGTATCGTGGGTGGGGTGGAGTATCGTGGGTGGGGTGGGGTATCGTGGGTATCGTGGGTATCTCTCTCTTTTCTCCTCTTCTCTCTCTCTCTCTTATCTCTCTCTTTTTCCTCTCTTTTCTTTCACTTTCTATTCTTCCTCTCTTCTTCGTTTGTTTTACTCTTCCTTACCTCTCTCAACACTCCCATTTAATTTTCCCTTTCAGTCCTTCTTTCTCCTTCACTTTTCTTTCACTTGTCTTCACTCTCCTTCCCTATTCTTTCATTTGTGTTCCTTCACTATTCTTTCCCTCACACACACACACACACATCCATGAGGAACTTCCTGCAGGAGGTTCAGTGGGAAAGAGAATTGGAAAGAAAATCAGTAATCGAAATGATGGACAACGTGACAACAAAAGCAAGATGGCAGAGGAAATGTTTGTTTTCAAGGGCACCAGAACATAAAAGAACATAAGAATGTAGGAACACTGCAGAAGGCCTACTGGCCCATACGAGGCAGGTCCTTATCAAAACGACATCTACCTAAAGCTACCCAAGAAATAACTCCCGTACCCCATGACACCAATCAAACCCAGCCCCTCCCACTCATAATGGGAAGACCAGAATGAGTCGTTGGTTTACCCAAAGGTGTACGGAGGCAAACACTAAATGTGCCAGGGAATGGAAAAAGTACAGAAGACAAAGGACCCAGGAAAATAAAGAGATTAGTCGAAGAGCTGAAACGAGTATGGACAGATAAGGAGGGAGGCCCGGCGACAGTACGAAAGTGACATAGCATCGAAATTCAAGTCTGACCTGAACTTGTTGCATAGCCACATCAGGGGGAAAATAACAGTCAAGGACCAGGTAATCAGGCTGAGGAAGTAAGGTGGGGAGCTTACAAGTAACGACCAAAAAGTATGTGAGTAGCTCAACATGAGATTTAAGGAAGTATTTACAGTGAAGACAGAAAGGACTCCAGGCAGTCAGAACAGGAGGGTACACCAACAAGTGCTGGATGAGATACACACAACCGAGGAGGAGGAGGTGAATAAGCTGCTAAACGAACTTGATACCTCAAAGGCAGTGGGACTGGACAACTCTCCATGGGTTCTTAGAGAGGGAGCAGAGATGCTGTGTGTGTGTCACTAACAATTTTCAAAACATCCATGCAACTAGGCAAATACCTGAGGTATAGTAGACGGCAAATGTAATACCCATTTTTAAGAAAGGAGACAGACACCAGTCACTAAACATCAGACCAGTGTCACTGACGTGTATAGTATGCAAAGTCATGGAGAAGATTATCAGGAGGAGAGTTGTGGAAAACCTAGAATGGAATAAACTTATAAACGACAACCAGCACGGATTCAGGGAAGGCAAATCCTGTGTCACAAATATACTGGAGTTTTACGATAAGGTAACAGAAGTAAGACACGAGAGAGAGGGGTAGGTAGACTGCATTTTCTTGGACTGCAACAAGGCCTTCGACACAGTTCTTTGCAAAAGATTAGTGCAAAAGCTAGAGGATCAGACACGAATAACAGGAAGGGCACTGCAGTGGATCAGAGAATACCTGACAGGGACGCAACAACGAGTCATGGTACGTGACGAGGTGTTAAAGTAGGCGCATGTGACGAGCGGGGTTCCACAGGGGTTATACCTAGGATCAGTGCTATTTTTGGTATATGTGAATGACATGACGGAAGGGACAGACTCAGAAGTGTCCCTGTTTGCAGATGATGTGAAGCTAATGAGTAGAATAAGATCGGATGAGAATCAGGCAGGACTACGAAGAGACCTGGACGGGCTGCAGATCTGGTCCAACAGCTAGCTCCTCGAATTTAACCCCGCCAAATGTAATGTCATGAAGATCGGGGAAGGGCAAAGAAGACCGCAGACAGAGTATGGGCTAGGTGGCCAAAGACTGCAAACCTCTTTCAAGGAAAAGGATTTTCGGGTGAGTATAATACCGAGCACATCTGATGTGTACATAACTGCTGCAGCACATGGGCGCCTGGCAAACCTGAGAATAGTGTTCTGATACCTCAGTAATTAATCGTTCAAGACTCTGTACACTGTGTACGTCTAGCCCATATTGGAGTATGCAGCACCAGTTTGTAACCCACACCTGGTCAAGCACGTCAAGAAATTAGAGAAAGTGCAAAGGTTTCCAACAAGACTTGTTCCAGAGGTTAAAGAAAATCGGCCTGACGACATTGGAGGACAGGAAGGTCAGGGGAGACATGATAACAACATACAAAATACTGCGAGGAATTGACAAGGTGGACAGAGACAGGACGTTCCAGAGATGGGACACAGAAACAAGGGGTCACAATTGAAAATTGATGACTCAGATGAGTCGAAGGGATGTTAGGAAGTATTTGTTTAGTCATAGAGTTGTCAGGAAGTGGAATAGTCTGGCAAGCGACGTAGTGGGGGCAGGAACCATACATAGTTTCAAGACGAGGTATGATAAATCTCATGGAGAAAGGAGAGAGAGGGCCTGGTAGAGACCAGTGAAGAGGCGGGGCCAGGAGCTATGAATAGAACCCAGCAACTACAAATACGAGAACACACACACACACGCGCGCGCGCGCGCGCGGGCATTTTCTTGAGCTGCAAGAAGGCCTTCGACACAGTTCTTCAAAAGAGACTAGTGCATTATTATTATTATTATAATTATTATAATACAAAAGAAGCGCTAAGCCACAAGGGCTATACAGCGCTGCAGAGAGTAGTGCAGAAGCTAGAGGATCAGGCACGTATAACAGGAAGGTAACAACGAGTCATGGCACCTGTGACGAGCGGGGTCCCACAGGGGTCGGTCCTAGGACCAGTGTTATTTTTGGTATACGTGAATAACATGATGGAAGGGATAGACTCAGACGTGTCCTTGTTCGCAGATGATGTGAGGTTAATGAGGAGAATTAGATTAGATGAGGACCGGGCAGGACTTCAAAGAGACTTGGACAGGCTGGACACCTGGTCCAGCAACTGGCTTCTTGAATTTAATCCCGCCAAATGCAAAGTCATGAAGATCGGGGAAGGGCAAAGAAGACCTCCGACAGAGTATAGGCTAGGTGGCCAAAAACTGCAAACCTCACTCAAGGAGAAAGATCTTGGGGTGAGTATAACACCGAGCACATCTCCGGAAGCACGCATCAACCAGATAACTGCTGCAGCATATGGGCGCCTGGCAAACCTTAGAATAGCGTTCCGATACCTAAGTAAGGAATCTTTCAAGACACTGTACACCGTGTATGTCAGGCCCATACTGGAGTATGCAGCACCAGTTTGGAACCCACACCGGGTCAAGCACGTCAAAAATTAGAGAAAGTGCAAAGATTTGCAACAAGGTTAGTTCCAGAGCAAAAGTGAATGTCCTATGAAGAAAGGTTAAGGGAAATCGGCCTGACAACACTGGAGGACAAGAGGGATAGGGGAGACATAACAGCATACAAAATACTGCATGAAATAGACAAGGTGGACAGAGACAGGATGTTCCAGGGAGGGGGCACAGAAACAAGGGGTCACACTTGGAAGCTGAAGACCCAGATGAGTCAAAGGGACGTTAGGAAGTATTTCTTCAGCCATGGAGTAGTCAGGAAGTGGAACAGTCTGGCGAGTGATGTAGTGGAGGCAGGAACCATACATAGCTTTAAGACGAGGTATGATAAAGCTGATGGAGCAGGGAGAGAAAAGACCTAGTGGCATTCGGTGAAGAGGCGAGGCCAGGAGCTGAGTGTCGACCCCTGCAAACACAATTAGGTGAGTACAATTAGCTGAGTACAATTAGGTGAGTACACACACACATACACACACCCACAACAATGATGGGCCAAACCAACTTCAGAGATCATAGCCATCACAGAGACAAATCTGATTGACATGATGTCAGATGCCATATTTCCAGCTGGATATCAAGTGATAAGAAAAGACAGAGGAAACAGGATAGTGGAGGTGTGGCTCTGCTAATGGAAAATCAGTGGAGCTTCGCAGAGACAGGATGGAGAGAGATACAAGAGACACACAACTTCATAGTGGGCTCAGTTAAAACTGGGGGACCCAGAGTAGTAGCTGCCGTGGTTTACAATCCTCCACCTAACAACAGGAGACAGAGGAAAAAATATTAAGATAACAACAAAGGAATGTTTAACGTCATTGCTAAAGCAGTTAAGAGATCGCACCAAACACTAATCGCAGTGGTACTAACCATGGGTGATTTAATTAGAAAGATACAGACTAGATGAATTGGGATCTGCGTGGAGGGACAAACTGATGGATTTTGTCGCAAAAAAAAAATTTATGTCAGCATGTTAAGTATACGACAAGAGAGAGAGAGGGGGGTAAAGGGAGGGGACAAACCAGGAAATCTGGCCTTAGTATTTACCACAAATGTGTTGGACATTAAAAACAAACTATGCCAGAGCCCTGAGTGCCAGTGGCCTTGCAGTGCTGAACTTCGAGTGCTTTGTGGGACTAAATGTCGAGGGTAGATTGGCAAGCGGAGGGCGTGAAAAGCCAGACTTTAGAAGAGAAAACTTTGCAGGGATGAGGGAATTCCTAAATGCAGTGCAGTGGGAAAAAGAACTGGAAGGGAAGCTAGTGTATTATACGATCGAGTATCTTGCTGCGAGTTGCAGAGAGAAATTCATTCCCAATAGGAGTACGAAAAATATGAAAAAGAGAGCTTTTGCTTAAACCAGAGATGTAGAGGGGGCACAAAAAGAAGCATACGAACACAGAAAAAACTATAGGAAGCAAAGGACAGATGAAAACAGAGAAATGAGCAGATTAGCGAGAAATGAAGTGGAAAACATTGAATTTAAGTTAAATAATCTATACAGGATTTAGAAGAGACAGGAGGAGCTAAAAGCAATTAATGAAATTGAAAGAATTTCATAATGTCTTTTCAACTACGAAAAAGCAGGCAAAAACGATATCTAGTATATGGCCCCTGCTTAGACAAGTTGGAACTTACACACATGAGAGCAGAGAAATGAGTGAAATACTGACGTCTCAATACTACTCTGTGTTTAGCTAGCCATTAATCAGTTTGAAGATCAACAATCCAAATTATTTTTTTTTTTTTGTGAATGAACCTCAAAACACTGTCGGTGTATGCCAGATTTCTGACATAACCCTAACTCTACTTGAGTTTGAAAAGGCCATTGAGAACATGCCCATGCACTCAGCCTCAGGCCCACACTCGTGAAACTCTGTCTTCATTAAGAACTGCAAGTATGCCATAAGTATGCTATGGAGAGGGAGCATAGACACAGGCATAATCCCACAGTCACTAAAAACAACTAATATAGCCCCACTCCATAAAGGTGGCAGCAAAGCAATAGCAAAGAACTATAGACCAGTACCTCTAACGTCCAACATCATAAAAAATCTTTGAAAGAGTTCTAAGAGGAATGATCACAAATCACTTGGATTCCCAACAGTTGGACAATCCAGGGCATCATGGGTTCAGAGCAGGTCACTCCTGCCTCTCGCAACTATTGGATCACTATGGTATGGTCTTGGATGAACTGGAAAACAAACAGAATGCAGATGTAGTATACACAGATTTTGCGAAAGCCTTTGATAAGTGCGATCAAGGTGTAATAGCACACAAAATGTGTGCTAAACGGATAACTGGCAAAGTAGGCAGATGGATCTTCAACTTTCTAACCAATCGAGCATAAAGAGTAAAAAGAGTTAAGTCTGAGGCTGGCACAGTAAAATGATCTGTTCCAGAAGGCACAGTACTTGCCCCCAATTCTGTCCTCTCCTCACTTTAGATATAGACAGAGATGTAAACCATAGTATCATCCTTGTAGACGATACTAGAATCTACATGAGAGTGTCATCCACTGACGACACGGTAAATCTACAAGCAGATATAAACCAAGTTTTTCAATAGACAAAGAATAACAATAAGTGTTTAATGAAGACAAATTCCAACTATTCTGTTACGGAAAACTAGAAGAAATAATAGTTAAAAAGAAGTATACTACAAACTCTAATCACATAATAGAGCGATAAAGTCGTGTGAAGGACCTGGGAGTGTTAAAGTCAGAGAACTTTACCTTCAAGGATCTCAACAGTGCTACTATCGTATCTCCCGAGGAAAATGATGGGATGAATAACGAGAGACTTCAAAACATGGAATGTCAAGCCAGTGATTATTCTTTTTAAATCACTTGTTCCCTCTAGGCTGGAATATTGCTGTACACTAACATCTCCATTCAAGGCAGGTGAAATTGCAGATCTAGAAAATTTATAGAGAACCTTTACTGCGCATTTAAGTTCCGTGAACTACCTTAATTACTGGGAACGCTTGGAAGCACTTGGCCTGTACTTCCTAATGTGCAGGCGAGAGAGATACATCATGATCAACACCTGAAAAATCCTAGAGGGACTGGCCCCTAATCTGCACACAGAAATCACTCCCTTCGAAAGTAAAAGACTGGGCAGACGGTGCAACATACCTCCAGTGAAAATAAGTATCAGGGGCCCAAGAGTGTTTAACAGCCCTCTACCAGGCATAAAGGGAATTACCAATAGACCCCTGGTTGACTTGAAGAGAAAGCTGGACAGATGCCTAAAGTCAGTATCCGATCAGCTGGGCTGTGGTTCGTACGTTGGAGTACTTGCAGACAGCAGTAACAGCCTAGTTGATCAGGCCATGATCCACCGGGAGGTCTAGTCATGGACCGGGGCGCCCATGAACGACTTCAGAGAGGTAAGGCCGAGTCTGTACCAGAACTGCTTCACAGCTATGTCAGCCAAAGACAAGATAAAAAGACAGGAGCTGTGATTCGACCCCTGCAGCCACAAATTGGTGAGCACACACACACACACACACACACACACACACACAACACACACACACACACACACACACACACACACACACACACACGCACGCACATAAACAGCAACGAGGGGTCACAGTTGGAAGTTGAAGACTCAGGGATGTTAGGAAGTATTTCTTCAGTCAAAGAGTTATCAGGAAGTGGAATAGCCTGGGTAGTGATGTAGTGGAGGCAGGATCCATACATAGCTTTAAGAAGAGGTATGATAAAGCTCACGGAGCGGGAAGAGTGACCGGGTAGCAGCCAGGTGAATAGGCGGGGCCAGGAGCTGTGATTCGACCCCCGCAACCACGGCTAGGTGAGTACACACACACACACACACACACACACACACACACACACACACACACACACACTTAGCGACCAGTGAAGAGGCGGGACCAGGAGCTTGGACTCGACCCCTGCAACCTCAACTAGGTGAGTACAACTAGGTGAGTACACACACAAGCAGGAGGGCTGAAAGCCATAATTAATTTAGGAGTTTTAATAGCCGTGGTCATTGAAAGAGTGTGGGTAAATCCAGGAGATGAGGTGTGTGGTCATGCGTGTGTGCGTGTCACCCATCCTCTGACACGACTCACACCCATCACCTCTCCCCATCCCACCTCCATGCGTCCCCACCCTCCCATGCTCCACCTCCCTCCCATGCACCCCTCCTCACAACCACCCATGCGTGCTCGCACAGAAAGCAACCTGGAGACGACAGAATTTTAAAAGGGAATTATGTCCTAAAATACAACGTGGAGCAGAGATGACGAACGAATGGGAGAAAAGATCGATAATGGGAGCCGAGGGAGAGGGAGGGGATGGGGAGGGGTTGGGGAGGGGGTTGTCTTGCGGAATGAATGGCATTCAATCCGACTTACCGTGAAGGATGACTGAGTGCTACTAGTAGGATGGGCAGTGGGACAGGCGGCTACAGTGAAAACCTCTGTTCCATAAGGTACTGTACTCGCTCCCATCCTGTTCCTCATCCTCATATCTGACATAAACAGTTACAAACCGTAGCACAGTGTCTTTCTTTGCTGACGATACTTTAATTTGCACGAGTGTCATCCACTGACACTGCAGATCTCCAAGCTGACATAAATCAAGTCTTCCAGTGGGCCACAGAAAACACGAATTTCATGAAAGACAAATTTCAATTACTCCGCAATGAAAAAATTGAGAAAATGGAAGTTACATCGGAGAATAAAACAAATTCTAACCACACAATACAGCAGAAAATTAATGTGAAGGACTTGTGAGTGATAATGTCACAGGAACTCACAACAGTGTCATTATCACATCTGCTAGAAAAATAAATGGATGGATAATGAGAACCTTCATAACAAGGGATGCCAAGCCAATGATGATCCTCTTCAAGTCATTTGTTCCCTCTAGGCTGGAATGCTGCTGTACACTAAAAGCCTCTTTCAGGGCAGGTGATATTGCAGATCTGGAGAATACCCAGAGAACTTTCACTGCACGTTTAAGTGCAATCAAACACCTCAATTCCTGGAATCATTGAAGTCCCTTGACCTGTACTCCTTAAAACGCAGGCGAGAAAGCTGCATCCTGATTTGCACCTGGAAAACCCTAGATGGACTGGTATCAAATATGCACACAAAAATTGCTGCATACGAAAGCAAAAGACTCGGCAGGCGGTGTAACATCCCCCAGTGAAAAGCAAGGGCGTACATATATATATTAAGATATATCCTATTAAGTGTCAGGGGTCCAAGACTGTTCAGTTGTCTCGCAGCATACATAAGGGGAATTACAGTAATCCCAGGCTGTCTTCAGGAGGAAGCTAGACAGATACCCGAAGCCTGAGCTTGCTACCATCTGCAGCTCATAAGACTGCCATCCCCACGAGCCCCTTTGAGGCGGGGTAGATGGCAGACCAGAGGCCTAGCTTCTCCCTAGGAGCCCCGTGAGGGCGGGGAATGTGGCTAGGCCTGGGGACACTTGGTCCCAAAGATGAGGAAGTACTTGTACCTCCTCCCATGGGAGACTTAAGTCTCGAGACACTCCCCAGATAGGGAGCCAAGGCCGGGTCACCACTACTTGGAAAAGACCCGGGCCGGGAGAATACCGGCGAAAAAAAAAAAAAAAAAAGATACCCGAAATCAGTATCTGACCATCCGAGTTGTGGTTCTTACGTTGGACTCTGTGCGGCTGGCAAAAATAGTCGGGTTGATCAGGCCCTGATCCATTGTGAGAACTGGTAATGGACCGGGTCGCGGGGGCGTTGACAACCGGAACACCCTCCAGGCATCAGGTAAGTATGCGCTGTGGGAATAGGTCGGAGTCCTACCAGTGTGGTGCTCACTGTGTGGTGCATACTATGTGGTGCTCACTGTGTGGTTCTCACTGTGTGGTTCCCACTGTGTGGGGCACACTGTGTGGTGCTCACTGTGTGGTGCATATTGTGTCGTGCTCACTGTGTGGTGCTCACTGTGTGGTGCCCACTATGTGGTGCACACTGTGTGGTGCTCACTGTGTGGTGCTCACTGTGTGGAGCACACTGTGTGGCGCTCGCTGTGTGAACACTGCGTGGTGCTCACTGTGTGGCGCACACTGTGTGGTGCTATCTGGTGCACACTGTGTGGTGCTCACTGTGTGGTGCACACTGTGTGGTGCTCACTGTGTGGAGCACGCTGTGTGGTGCTCACTGTGTGGTGTACACTGTGTGGTGCTCACTGTGTGGTGCTCACTGTGTGGTGCTCACTGTGTGATGCACACTGTGTGGTGCACGCTGTGTGGTGCTTACTGTGTGGTGAACACTGTGTGGTGCTCACTGTGTGGTGCATACTGTGTGGTGCTCACTGTGTGGTTCTCACTGTGTGGTTCTCACTGTGTGGGACACACTGTGTGGTGCTCACTGTGTGGTGCATATTGTGTGGTGCTCACTGTGTGGTGCTCACTGTGTGGAGCACCCTGTGTGGCGCTCGCTGTGTGAACACTGTGTGGTGCTCACTCTGTGGCGCACACTGTGTGATGCACACTGTGTGGTGCTCACTGTGTGGTTGGTGCACACTGTGTGTGCTGGGCTCACCTGTGTGAGCACGCTGTGTGGTGCTCACTGTGTGGTGTACACTGTGTGGTGCTCACTGTGTGGTGAACACTGTGTGGTGCTCACTGTGTGGTGAACACTGTGTGGTGCTCACTGTGTGGTGCACTCTGTGTGGTGCTCACTGTGAGATCAACACATCTCGTAAATCTTGAACGGGTATTGGAAAAATTAGCCGAGGCTAGTCTCAAAGTTAAGCTCTCTAAATGTCAGTTCCTCAAAGAGTAAATAAAGTTTCTGGGCCGTTTAGTGACCCGGATGGCATAAAGACAGACGAGTCCACAATCTCTGCTGTTCAGAAATTCCCTAGACCTATGACGGCAGACGCTGTACGCTCCTTCATAGGCCTAGCCGGATTCTACCGCACCTTCATAGCCGGTTTTCCACCTTAGCTGCACCTTGGACCCGGTTTCTCATGAAGGATGTGCCCTTTGAGTGGACTTGAGATCAGGAGTACGAGAAAATCGATCTCAGAGTACGAGAAAATCTCAAGAAAGCAACAGATATGTTTACGTCTAATAGTAATGCTATTGCCAAGGAGAGTAAGATAGTAACAGGTTGCAAAATAATGTTGCAAAATCCTACGCAAACCTCTGGTGCATAAGCTTGTTACCAATTTTTTTTTGTGTCCTTAGACAGCTCCATGGCAACAAGTTCGAGGTGAGGGAGATTGCCACCGGAACCATTAAAGATTACCTTCACCATATGAAGTACATTAACAATGTGCAAGTCGAGGCCGAGCTGCAGGAACATGCGTTGCAACAGTACAACCAGACTGACACTAGCGACAACCCGACTACTAAGCCTTCCTCTGCTAATATGATAAATGACTGTCCTCCTGTACGAACACATGTGACACTGACACACCTATCGACTTGTCTGACTCCTACACTGAATACACTAACTGTAATCTTGCTGAAATGGCATCAACGCTCATACGCTGTACAATTAGTTAAGAGCTCAAATAGCAGTATGTTTGTATAAGGGTACCCATAGTATTCATATAACATTTTCCTTGCAAGTAAATTAACTTCAAGTTTATCGCATGCAGTGTGTAATACGTGGCCTGTATTGTAGGCCAGCAGAGCCGCACTCTCATAACACATATCACTGTCAGTCATTCTTTTACAAATGTGTGGATGGTCCAACGTCCCTTGACATGTAGACAATGCCTGACACTTGGTGCAGCCCTATGAACAACCTGTTATTATGCAAAGTGCTTCATTAAAAATTTGTATAAAAGAAAAACCCTCCATATACAATGTCATTTTCCGGGATATGTTCTGAAACCGAACGCGTACTATTCTTGGTCAGGCAGGAGACAGGAGCAGATGAGGTGTTGCTGGGTTAGTACGAGAAGGGCGGCGGCTGGGAGGAGGAGTCATGGTTTGGCGTAGGTAGAGGGTGTTCTTTTTCGTAGGTTTATATCATGGGTTATTTTATTTGTGTTGAAGTGCTCTCATGTTTAGTTAATGCTCTATTGGGCAGAGGCCTGTTTAAGTATTGGAAGAGTACTCGTATGGTGCTTGTGCCTGCTGGTAGACAGACAAACAGAAGATAAGGGAGGGGGGGGGGTGTCACGGAGCCTCCCTGTTTATAAATGTTTATATATTTTGTTATACTCACTAGTAGCAGTGTGCTAGTGAGCTAAATATGAACTGGAGTGTTGTGATGTTGGTTGTAGAAGAGTAGATTCTTGGTTGTATATATTTTATGATTAATATGTATTATATTTTTGTGTCCTTCCTTATAATACAATGACTAAATTTATCCTTCATAATTTTTATGAAGGTACATGCTGGCCCTAGAGTGGTTGCTTTTTCAGTGTCATATCCATGCCCTTAGACATACCAGGATTTACCCTTTAGGAGCCAAGGATTTTTTTATTTAAGTTACGCAGAGCCAAGAACCGTAACATGGTGGCCTGCAGGAAAGAATTATCAAGTTTTGAATGATAATTTACATTTGAAACCTGGAGAGTCAATATTTAAAGGAAGGATTTATATTATTAATAACTTTTTGCAGGTGCAATACAAGTATTTTTTCGCCTGATTTTTGTGTGTGCACATTTAGTGATTTAGGGAGTTATTTAATTATAATAATTCTCTGTCCATACAATAATTTAATGTACCTATGAGCTTTGCTGTGTGATTTATTTTATATAAATATTTCTACTGTAATAGGGAAGTGTTTTGTGCTATTAATTCCTAAGATGTCTGTAAGCAGTAGAGATTCTGGTGGTTTTCACCCCAGAGTGCACCTGGAAGTTCAGCGAGCAAGGGAAGAACTTCTCTGCCTCACCTTGATCTTTCTACTGACTGTGGTGACGGTTTGGGCCTGGGGAGCCTGTTCATTGAGTCTGACCTGCAGGTTCTGAATTTTTTTTACAGATTCCCAATGGAGGATATTTCAGTATTGAGAAGGGAGAGCTGGATAATGAAAGTTTGCCAATCACTTATCTTTTTACTAGGTTACCTGAGTTCCTGCCCATTCTTAATAATTTTGTATCTGTGGTTTTGAGATTTCTGGTGTAATTTTGTCGGTTAGGCTTTGCACAAGCCAACTAGTAGTCAAATATTATAAAATTTCATGTAGTTTTGAGAGACTTACCTAAGGTTTAATTTACCAATGTCTATCACTCTGAGAGTCAAAGAAAAATTGAGTTGTTTTATCAGTCTCTCAGGACGAGACGTGTTTGTTGTACCCAGTACCAGAAGGACTGGGATGAGGGTATTTCCCTCCTTTTAATTACCGTGCGGGGAAGCACTCTGGAGTCATGGGCTAGGTGAGGATGGTGATGCTTTCCCCTCCGTGTTTTTTCTCAGTTTCAGAGACTGGCTAAGATGAGGGGGATGGCACCAGTGAACCAGCCTACCAGTATGCCCAGGATGACGTGGAACCGTGAGGTGGTGCTACATGATCTGGAGGCTAGAGAAATCGTGTCAACCATATACCCTCTAGAGAGGAAGTGTTGGTACTGGAGCCGGCTGCTGGGAACGCTCTGATTAGTAGTGAATGGTACCTGCTGGTGGATGAGGTCTCTGATGAAAATAAAACTCACACACTCGATCAGAAAAGAACATAAGAACATAAGAACGAAGGAACACTGCAGAAGGCCTACTGGCCCATGCGAGGCAGGTCCAAGTCCCTACCGGCTTAAGCCAATGCACCCAACCTAGTCAGGTCAGGTCACATTGACTTAAGGGAGGAACACGGCAACCGACCTGTTAGCACAAGCTAACGCGTATGGTTACCTTTATGAGCACTCTGAAATGACTAATATTATGAAAGGTAAAGTACAAGACTTGGAAAAGTGTACTCTTAATGTTGGTGTGGAAAAGTTTGGTGCGTTGGCTCAGCCACATGGAACTTTGACTTTTGAAAAGGGGCATTAATCCCCATGAGGTAAATGTAGCTGAGCACATTCAGAAGGTTTTGAGTAGAATAAACTTGTGGGAAGAGATGTATATGGTGGTAGATGTGAAGTTTTTTTTTTTATATTTTTATTGTACACAGCGAGAGTCAGTGGACATTGCATTTCAAGGGTCTGACACTAAATGACTCTCTCAGCATGTTCACTGACTGCCGCAAAATATATTTGATAACTAATGCTGAAAGGTTTCCTCTTTTGAATAATTTCATTGATGTACTAGATACCAAATTTATGAGTATGTGGCAGGTTATTTGATATCTGTGACTCAGTGTGCCAATTATATCTCCATGTTTGAAATTGTGCTCTACAGGTACTTTAAATGTTTGTATAACTTTAAATGTAATGTGAAATTGATTTACACAGCCTGTTTGCAAACTGATGATAGTGTTAGTGCTCCTGTAATGACTAGTTGAAATGGTGCACTGCCATTTTCTCGGCAAGTAGACGCCAGTTCTGCTGGTGTTAATGCTGTGTTGTTGAAAAAAGCAGGACAATTACTGCCAGTAAACTTAAAAGTCACCAGAGAATTTATGCCCCAACAGAAAAGGTGGCTCTTATTTGAGTTGTTTGAACAAAAAATTTTCGGTATAGTGATCACACTCCTACATTTCCTACACGTACCGAGGAACCACTCTCAAATGCTCACTTTGGTGATTCGTGTCTTTTCTAGTGTGTACTGTACTTAATGTAGTGTAGACATTTATCTGCTCTCGTTTTGCAGTGGTTTCTGTGAGAAGATGGCATTTCTGACCACCTAGTGGACTGAAGCTCGGTGAGTTGTTGGAGGAGGGTATCAGATTTCCCAAGAGTGTGTGTGTGTTTTTGGTGGTAGTCACATCTGTACATGCCTAGGTAAGATATGCTAACATAAGGTGTGGGCGGTGATGCTCTGTGTGATGTTGGTGTATGGATTGTTGGCCCTAAGGTAGTGGTACAGTGTTGGCGGTGAAGCCTCACCATTTTTGGGTCATGAATAGTGATCCTGTGTGTTGTGTTTCTCCAGGACCCGCCTGTTTTTTTTTTTTTTTTTTTTTTTTTTTTCATCACAAAGTGGGGTGACTCCAGGGTTCCTTGGAATGACAGTGTAAGTGAAGGCCTAGAGGGGCCCACTTTTTAAGGGGTCAAGGGTGATGACTCCAGTGTGTTTTTGAAGGTCACAGTCCCACTGACAAATTTTATACGTGCCTAACTACCTAGTCTTGAAGTCTGGTACTTTTCCCTCTTGTGCTCTCCAATTTCTTCCAGTGGTGTGTTTTGCATAGACAGTTTTGCTTATTGCATATTGCTGTGAGACATGGATTGATAATTGTAAATTTCTATTTGTATTAATATGTACACGGATTTTTTGCACTGTTTCTGGAGACTATATATTTTTATGAAGCGCTTATTTCATATGAAAGCAGAGATGTATGATAATGGACGCTAATGTGTTTACAGAGTTTCTCAATTTATAATAATTATGTCATTAATGTGGGAACTTTGTTTATATAAAGTGAATGTTTATTTTTTCAAGCAGAGATGTGTGATAATAAGCACTTATGCTGTTTAAAGAGAGATTTTCTCAAATTATAATAAGTTAACTTGTATATAATTACTGTGAATATCTTTTTATGTAATTATTATGTACAGTCAGCTCTTTAATTTGTTGTCACGTGTAGAAATTCTAATGCATCAACGTAGGTGTTTGGTCAACACAGAGTTGTAATGGTGCATTTTCCTGGTTATGTTTCAGAGTACAGCTACCAAGCATGATGTGGACTAAATCGGCGTAAAACCTGATCACGGTTACATCAAGTGAAGTTCGCACGTCTGTGGAGTAGCAGTGCTCATTGTAGAGATAAGTTTTATTGTAATGTTTACGGTGTTTTTCTATGTATAAGTAAATTGCACCAAGACAGTGCTTAATGCAGTTTTCTTATTTTTCGAGAATATTGTATTTTCCCAGACCTAGGGTTAATTAACTATTTTTTTCCTTGACTAGCTAGGTGAGTGAGACTGGTGGTCTAAGGGATATTATGCAGTGTGCTGCAGTAAAAATTTTGTATAAAAAAAAACGCTCCATATATACTGTCATTTTCCAGGATAAGTTCTGAAACCGGACGTGTACTATTCCTGGTCAGGCAGAGTGGCCAGGAGACAGGAACAGATGAGGTGTTGCTGGGTTAGTACGAGAAGGGCGGCGGCTGGGAGGAGGAGTCATGGTTTGGCGTAGGTAGAGGGTGTTCTTTTTTTGTAAGTTTATACCATAGGTTATTTTATTTGTGTTTAAGTGCTCTCATGTTTAGTTAAAGCTCTATTGGGCAGAGGCCTGTTTAAGTGTTGGAAGAGTACTCGTATGGTGCTTGTGCCTGCTGGTAGACAGACAGAAACAGAAGATAAGGGAGGGGGGGGGTGTCACGGAGCCTCCCTGTTTATAAATGTTTATATATTTTGTTATACTCACTAGTAGCAGTGTGCTAGTGAGCTAAATATGAACTGGAGTGTTGTGATGTTGGTTGTAGAAGAGTAGATTCTTGGTTGTATATATTTTATGATTAATATGTATTATATTTTTGTGTCCTTCCTTATAATACATTGACTAAATTTATCCTTCATAATTTTTATGAAGGTACATGCTGGCCCTAGAGTGGTTGCTTTTTCAGTGTCATATACATGCCCTTAGACATACCAGGATTTACCCTTTAGGAGCCAAGGATTTTTATTTGAGTTATGTAGCCAAAAGGCATAGCACCTGTACATAAGAGAGTTATACTCTAGTGCTGTCCTGACGTCCCATGGCGCCATCCATCATTATGAAGAGTAGCTCGCCATTTTCTCTTCCTGATTGTAGGAGAGTTCTCGAGGTCCACTAATTTAATCATGTGTGTATAGAGGTTAGCCAAAAGCGAAGCACCTTGGGTGTATTTAGATTGTTCTTTCTTACATACTAGTTCTGTTGGGTCAGGACAACTTGAGGTGCATGGCCGAACAAAATGTAGGCAATATGCCTACCCACTTGTTTCACATACTGTCCGCTAAAATGAGTTGGTGGCCTAAGGCCTAGTTTCTAAAGTTCCCACCAGAAGTAGACCCATGCTGCCTGTTATTCACCTCACACTGCCTGCACCAGACCTTCAGTCAACATCTCCCTTCTAGGTCCTGGCTACCCTCAAACTACGTCCTGTCTGGTGTACCCATTCGGACAGTAGTATACACCAGATTAGTGTGTAGTTCATACTGCATAGTGCACACTGTGTAGTGCACACTGTAGTGCACACTGTAGTGCACACTGTAGTGCACACTGTGACTATAGTGCTCACTGCGTGATCACTGTGTGATCACTGTATAGTGATCACTGTGTGGTGATCACTGTGTAGTGCTCATGTGTAGTGCACAGTGTGTGGTGGTCACTGTGTAGTGCTCATGTGTAGTGCACAGTGTGTGGTGGTCACTGTAGTGCTCATGTGTAGTGCACAGTGTGTGGTGGTCACTGTAGTGCTCATGTGTAGTGCACAGTATGTGGTGATCACTGTGTAGTGCTCATGTGTAGTGCACAGTGTGTGGTGGTCACTGTAGTGCTCATGTGTAGTGCACAGTGTGTGGTGGTCACTGTGTAGTGCTCATGTGTAGTGCACAGTGTGTGGTGGTCGCTGTAGTGCTCATGTGTAGTGCACAGTGTGTGGTGGTCACTGTAGTGCTCATGTGTAGTGCACAGTGTGTGGTGGTCACTGTGTAGTGCTCATGTGTAGTGCACAGTGTGTGGTGATCACTGTGTGATGCTCATGTGTAGTGCACAGTGTGTGGTGATCACTGTGTAGTGCTCATGTGTAGTGCACAGTGTGTGGTGGTCACTGTAGTGCTCATGTGTAGTGCACAGTGTGTGGTGGTCACTGTAGTGCTCATGTGTAGTGCACAGTGTGTGGTGGTCGCTGTAGTGCTCATGTGTAGTGCACAGTGTGTGGTGGTCACTGTAGTGCTCATGTGTAGTGCACAGTGTGTGGTGGTCGCTGTAGTGCTCATGTGTGGTGCACAGTGTGTGGTGGTCACTGTAGTGCTCATGTGTAGTGCACAGTGTGTGGTGATCACTGTGTAGTGCTCATGTGTAGTGCACAGTGTGTGGTGGTCGCTGTGTAGTGCTCATGTGTAGTGCACAGTGTGTGGTGATCACTGTGTAGTGCTCATGTGTAGTGCACAGTGTGTGGTGATCACTGTGTAGTGCTCATGTGTAGTGCACAGTGTGTGGTGGTCACTGTAGTGCTCATGTGTAGTGCACAGTGTGTGGTGGTCGCTGTGTAGTGCTCATGTGTAGTGCACAGTGTGTGGTGATCACTGTGTAGTGCTCATGTGTATGCACAGTGTGTGGTGGTCACTGTAGTGCTCATGTGTAGTGCACATGTGTGTGAGTGGTCACTGTAGTGCTCATGTGTAGTGCACAGTGTGTGGTGGTCACTGTGTAGTGCTCATGTGTAGTGCACAGTGTGTGGTGGTCACTGTAGTGCTCATGTGTAGTGCACAGTGTGTGGTGGTCACTGTAGTGCTCATGTGTAGTGCACAGTGTGTGGTGATCACTGTGTAGTGCTCATGTGTAGTGCACAGTGTGTGGTGGTCACTGTAGTGCTCATGTGTAGTGCACAGTGTGTGGTGGTCACTGTAGTGCTCATGTGTAGTGCACAGTGTGTGGTGATCACTGTGTAGTGCTCATGTGTAGTGCACAGTGTGTGGTGGTCACTGTAGTGCTCATGTGTTAGTGCACAGTGTGTGGTGATCACTGTGTAGTGCTCATGTGTAGTGCACAGTGTGTGGTGGTCGCTGTAGTGCTCATGTGTAGTGCACAGTGTGTGGTGGTCACTGTGTAGTGCTCATGTGTAGTGCACAGTGTGTGGTGATCACTGTAGTGCTCATGTGTAGTGCACAGTGTGTGGTGGTCACTGTGTAGTGCTCATGTGTAGTGCACAGTGTGTGGTGGTCGCTGTAGTGCTCATGTGTAGTGCACAGTGTGTGGTGGTCACTGTAGTGCTCATGTGTAGTGCACAGTGTGTGGTGGTCACTGTAGTGCTCATGTGTAGTGCACAGTGTGTGGTGGTCACTGTGTAGTGCTCCTGTGTAGTGCAAAGTGTGTGGTGATCACTGTGTAGTGCTCATGTGTAGTGCACAGTGTGTGGTGGTCACTGTGTAGTGCTCATGTGTAGTGCACAGTGTGTGGTGGTCACTGTAGTGCTCATGTGTAGTGCACAGTGTGTGGTGATCACTGTGTAGTGCTCATGTGTAGTGCACAGTGTGTGGTGGTCACTGTAGTGCTCATGTGTAGTGCACAGTGTGTGGTGATCACTGTGTATTGCTCATGTGTAGTGCACAGTGTGTGGTGATCACTGTGTAGTGCTCATGTGTAGTGCACAGTGTGTGGTGGTCACTGTAGTGCTCATGTGTAGTGCACAGTGTGTGGTGATCACTGTGTAGTGCTCATGTGTAGTGCACAGTGTGTGGTGGTCGCTGTAGTGCTCATGTGTAGTGCACAGTGGTGTGTGGTCACTGTAGTGCTCATGTGTAGTGCACAGTGTGTGGTGGTCACTGTAGTGCTCATGTGTAGTGCACAGTGTGTGGTGGTCACTGTGTAGTGCTCATGTGGTAGTGCACAGTGTGTGGTGGTCACTGTAGTGCTCATGTGTAGTGCACAGGTGTGGTGGTCACTGTGTAGTGCTCATGTGTAGTGCACAGTGTGTGGTGGTCACTGTGTAGTGCTCATGTGTAGTGCACAGTGTGTGGTGATCACTGTGTAGTGCTCATGTGTAGTGCACAGTGTGTGGTGATCACTGTGTAGTGCTCATGTGTAGTGCACAGTGTGTGGTGATCACTGTGTAGTGCTCCTGTGTAGTGCACAGTGTGTGGTGGTCACTGTAGTGCTCATGTGTAGTGCACAGTGTGTGGTGGTCGCTGTAGTGCTCATGTGTAGTGCACAGTGTGTGGTGGTCACTGTAGTGCTCATGTGCAGTGCACAGTGTGTGGTGGTCGCTGTAGTGCTCATGTGTAGTGCACAGTGTGTGGTGATCACTGTGTAGTGCTCATGTGTAGTGCACAGTGTGTGGTGGTCACTGTGTAGTGCTCATGTGTAGTGCACAGTGTGTGGTGGTCACTGTAGTGCTCATGTGTAGTGCACAGTGTGTGGTGATCACTGTGTAGTGCTCATGTGTAGTGCACAGTGTGTGGTGGTCACTGTAGTGCTCATGTGTAGTGCACAGGTGTGGTGGTCGCTGTGTATGCTCATGTGTAGTGCACAGTGTGTGGTGGTCACTGTAGTGCTCATGTGATGTGCACAGTGTGTGGTGATCACTGTGTAGTGCTCATGTGTAGTGCACAGTGTGTGGTGATCACTGTGTAGTGCTCATGTGTAGTGCACAGTGTGTGGTGATCACTGTGTAGTGCTCATGTGTAGTGCACAGTGTGTGGTGATCACTGTGTAGTGCTCATGTGTAGTGCACAGTGTGTGGTGGTCACTGTAGTGCTCATGTGTAGTGCACAGTGTGTGGTGGTCACTGTGTAGTGCTCATGTGTAGTGCACAGTGTGTGGTGGTCACTGTAGTGCTCATGTGTAGTGCACAGTGTGTGGTGGTCACTGTGTAGTGCTCATGTGTAGTGCACAGTGTGTGGTGGTCACTGTAGTGCTCATGTGTAGTGCACAGTGTGTGGTGGTCACTGTAGTGCTCATGTGTAGTGCACAGTGTGTGGTGGTCACTGTGTAGTGCTCATGTGTAGTGCACAGTGTGTGGTGGTCACTGTGTAGTGCTCATGTGTAGTGCACAGTGTGTGGTGGTCACTGTAGTGCTCATGTGTAGTGCACAGTGTGTGGTGGTCACTGTGTAGTGCTCATGTGTAGTGCACAGTGTGTGGTGGTCGCTGTAGTGCTCATGTTTGTAGTGCACAGTGTGTGGTGGTCACTGTAGTGCTCATGTGTAGTGCACAGTGTGTGGTGGTCACTGTAGTGCTCATGTGTAGTGCACAGTGTGTGGTGGTCACTGTGTAGTGCTCATGTGTAGTGCACAGTGTTGTGGTGGTCACTGTGTAGTGCTCATGTGTAGTGCACAGTGTGTGGTGGTCGCTGTGTGCTCATGTGTAGTGCACAGTGTGTGGTGGTCACTGTAGTGCTCATGTGTAGTGCACAGTGTGTGGTGGTCACTGTAGTGCTCATGTGTAGTGCACAGTGTGTGGTGGTCACTGTAGTGCTCATGTGTAGTGCACAGTGTGTGGTGGTCACTGTGTAGTGCTCATGTGTAGTGCACAGTGTGTGGTGGTCACTGTAGTGCTCATGTGTAGTGCACAGTGTGTGGTGGTCACTGTAGTGCTCATGTGTAGTGCACAGTGTGTGGTGATCACTGTGTAGTGCTCATGTGTAGTGCACAGTGTGTGGTGGTCACTGTAGTGCTCATGTGTAGTGCACAGTGTGTGGTGGTCACTGTAGTGCTCATGTGTAGTGCACAGTGTGTGGTGATCACTGTGTAGTGCTCATGTGTAGTGCACAGTGTGTGGTGGTCACTGTAGTGCTCATGTGTAGTGCACAGTGTGTGGTGATCACTGTGTAGTGCTCATGTGTAGTGCACAGTGTGGTGGTCACTGTAGTGCTCATGTGTAGTGCACAGTGTGTGGTGGTCACTAGTGCTCATGTGTAGTGCACAGTGTGTGGTGGTCACTGTGTAGTGCTCATGTGTAGTGCACAGTGTGTGGTGATCACTGTGTAGTGCTCATGTGTAGTGCACAGTGTGTGGTGGTCACTGTAGTGCTCATGTGTAGTGCACAGTGTGTGGTGATCACTGTAGTGCTCATGTGTAGTGCACAGTGTGTGGTGATCACTGTGTAGTGCTCATGTGTAGTGCACAGTGTGTGGTGGTCACTGTAGTGCTCATGTGTAGTGCACAGTGTGTGGTGATCACTGTGTAGTGCTCATGTGTAGTGCACAGTGTGTGGTGGTCACTGTAGTGCTCATGTGTAGTGCACAGTGTGTGGTGATCACTGTAGTGCTCATGTGTAGTGCACAGTGTGTGGTGGTCACTGTGTGTGCTCATGTGTAGTGCACAGTGTGTGGTGGTCGCTGTAGTGCTCATGTGTAGTGCACAGTGTGTGGTGGTCACTGTAGTGCTCATGTGTAGTGCACAGTGTGTGGTGATCACTGTAGTGCTCATGTGTAGTGCACAGTGTGTGGTGGTCGCTGTAGTGCTCATGTGTAGTGTACAGTGTGTGGTGGTCACTGTAGTGCTCATGTGTAGTGCACAGTGTGTGGTGATCACTGTAGTGCTCATGTGTAGTGCACAGTGTGTGGTGGGTCGCTGTTAGTGCTCATGTGTAGTGCACAGTGTGTGGTGATCACTGTGTAGTGTCATTGTGTAGTGCACAGTGTGTGGTGATCACTGTGTAGTGCTCATGTGTAGTGCACAGTGTGTGGTGGTCACTGTAGTGCTCATGTGTAGTGCACAGTGTGTGGTGATCACTGTGTAGTGCTCATGTGTAGTGCACAGTGTGTGGTGGTCGCTGTAGTGCTCATGTGTAGTGCACAGTGTGTGGTGGTCACTGTGTAGTGCTCATGTGTAGTGCACAGTGTGTGGTGATCACTGTAGTGCTCATGTGTAGTGCACAGTGTGTGGTGGTCACTGTGTAGTGCTCATGTGTTAGTGCACAGTGTGTGGTGGTCGCTGTAGTGCTCATGTGTAGTGCACAGTGGTGGTGGTCACTGTAGTGCTCATGTGTAGTGCACAGTGTGTGGTGGTCACTGTAGTGCTCATGTGTAGTGCACAGTGTGTGGTGGTCACTGTGTAGTGCTCCTGTGTTAGTGCACAGTGTGTGGTGATCACTGTGTAGTGCTCATGTGTAGTGCACAGTGTGTGGTGGTCACTGTGTAGTGCTCATGTGTAGTGCACAGTGTGTGGTGGTCACTGTAGTGGCTCATGTGTAGTGCACAGTGTGTGGTGATCACTGTGTAGTGCTCATGTGTAGTGCACAGTGTGTGGTGGTCACTGTAGTGCTCATGTGTAGTGCACAGTGTGTGGTGATCACTGTGTATTGCTCATGTGTAGTGCACAGTGTGTGGTGATCACTGTGTAGTGCTCATGTGTAGTGCACAGTGTGTGGTGGTCACTGTAGTGCTCATGTGTAGTGCACAGTGTGTGGTGATCACTGTGTAGTGCTCATGTGTAGTGCACAGTGTGTGGTGGTCGCTGTAGTGCTCATGTGTAGTGCACAGTGTGTGGTGGTCACTGTAGTGCTCATGTGTAGTGCACAGTGTGTGGTGGTCACTGTAGTGCTCATGTGTAGTGCACAGTGTGTGGTGGTCACTGTGTAGTGCTCATGTGTAGTGCACAGTGTGTGGTGGTCACTGTAGTGCTCATGTGTAGTGCACAGTGTGTGGTGGTCACTGTGTAGTGCTCATGTGTAGTGCACAGTGTGTGGTGATCACTGTGTAGTGCTCATGTGTAGTGCACAGTGTGTGGTGATCACTGTGTAGTGCTCATGTGTAGTGCACAGTGTGTGGTGATCACTGTGTAGTGCTCATGTGTAGTGCACAGTGTGTAGTGATCACTGTGTAGTGCTCCTGTGTAGTGCAAAGTGTGTGGTGGTCACTGTAGTGCTCATGTGTAGTGCACAGTGTGTGGTGGTCGCTGTAGTGCTCATGTGTAGTGCACAGTGTGTGGTGGTCACTGTAGTGCTCATGTGCAGTGCACAGTGTGTGGTGGTCGCTGTAGTGCTCATGTGTAGTGCACAGTGTGTGGTGATCACTGTGTAGTGCTCATGTGTAGTGCACAGTGTGTGGTGGTCACTGTGTAGTGCTCATGTGTAGTGCACAGTGTGTGGTGGTCACTGTAGTGCTCATGTGTAGTGCACAGTGTGTGGTGATCACTGTGTAGTGCTCATGTGTAGTGCACAGTGTGTGGTGGTCACTGTAGTGCTCATGTGTAGTGCACAGTGTGTGGTGGTCGCTGTGTAGTGCTCATGTGTAGTGCACAGTGTGTGGTGGTCACTGTAGTGCTCATGTGTAGTGCACAGTGTTTGGTGATCACTGTGTAGTGCTCATGTGTAGTGCACAGTGTGTGGTGATCACTGTGTAGTGCTCATGTGTAGTGCACAGTGTGTGGTGATCACTGTGTAGTGCTCATGGTTAGTGCACAGTGTGTGGTGATCACTGTGTAGTGCTCATGTGTAGTGCACAGTGTGTGGTGGTCACTGTAGTGCTCATGTGTAGTGCACAGTGTGTGGTGGTCACTGTGTAGTGCTCATGTGTAGTGCACAGTGTGTGGTGGTCACTGTAGTGCTCATTGTGTAGTGCACAGTGTGTGGTGGTCACTGTGTAGTGCTCATGTGTAGTGCACAGTGTGTGGTGGTCACTGTAGTGCTCATGTGTAGTGTGCACAGTGTTGTGGTGGTCACTGTAGTGCTCATGTGTGTGCACAGTGTGTGTGGTGGTCACTGTGTAGTGCTCATGTGTAGTGCACAGTGTGTGGTGGTCACATGTGTAGTGCTCATGTGTAGTGCACAGTGTGTGGTGTCACTGTAGTGCTCATGTGTAGTGCACAGTGTGTAGTGGTCACTGTGTAGTGCTCATGTGTAGTGCACAGTGTGTGGTGGTCGCTGTAGTGCTCATGTGTAGTGCACAGTGTGTGGTGGTCACTGTAGTGCTCATTGTGTAGTGCACAGTGTGTGGTGGTCACTGTAGTGCTCATGTGTAGTGCACAGTGTGTGGTGGTCACTGTGTAGTGCTCATGTGTAGTGCACAGTGTGTGGTGGTCACTGTGTAGTGCTCATGTGTAGTGCACAGTGTGTGGTGGTCGCTGTAGTGCTCATGTGTAGTGCACAGTGTGTGGTGGTCACTGTAGTGCTCATGTGTAGTGCACAGTGTGTGGTGGTCACTGTAGTGCTCATGTGTTAGTGCACAGTGTGGTGGTGGTCACTGTAGTGCTCATGTGTAGTGCACAGTGTGTGGTGGTCACTGTGTAGTGCTCATGTGTAGTGCACAGTGTGTGGTGGTCACTGTAGTGCTCATGTGTAGTGCACAGTGTGTGGTGGTCACTGTAGTGCTCATGTGTAGTGCACAGTGTGTGGTGATCCACTGTGTAGTGCTCATGTGTAGTGCACAGTGTGTGGTGGTCACTGTAGTGCTCATGTGTAGTGCACAGTGTGTGGTGGTCACTGTAGTGCTCATGTGTAGTGCACAGTGTGTGGTGATCACTGTGTAGTGCTCATGTGTAGTGCACAGTGTGTGGTGGTCACTGTAGTGCTCATGTGTATAGTGCACAGTGTGTGTGGTGATCACTGTGTAGTGCTCATGTGTAGTGCACAGTGTGGTGGTCACTGTAGTGCTCATGTGTAGTGCACAGTGTGTGGTGGTCACTAGTGCTCATGTGTAGTGCACAGTGTGTGGTGGTCACTGTGTAGTGCTCATGTGTAGTGCACAGTGTGTGGTGATCACTGTGTAGTGCTCATGTGTAGTGCACAGTGTGTGGTGGTCACTGTAGTGCTCATGTGTAGTGCACAGTGTGTGGTGATCACTGTAGTGCTCATGTGTAGTGCACAGTGTGTGGTGATCACTGTGTAGTGCTCATGTGTAGTGCACAGTGTGTGGTGGTCACTGTAGTGCTCATGTGTAGTGCACAGTGTGTGGTGGTCACTGTGTAGTGCTCATGTGTAGTGCACAGTGTTGTGGTGGTCACTGTTAGTGCTCATGTGTAGTGCACAGTGTGTGGTGATCACTGTAGTGCTCATGTGTAGTGCACAGTGTGTGGTGGTCACTGTGTAGTGCTCATGTGTAGTGCACAGTGTGTGGTGGTCGCTGTAGTGCTCATGTGTAGTGCACAGTGTGTGGTGGTCACTGTAGTGCTCATGTGTAGGTGCACAGTGTGTGGTGATCACTGTAGTGCTCATGTGTAGTGCACAGTGTGTGGTGGTCGCTGTAGTGCTCATGTGTAGTGCACAGTGTGTGGTGATCACTGTGTAGTGCTCATGTGTAGTGCACAGTGTGTGGTGATCACTGTGTAGTGCTCATGTGTAGTGCACAGTGTGTGGTGGTCACTGTAGTGCTCATGTGTAGTGCACAGTGTGTGGTGATCACTGTGTAGTGCTCATGTGTAGTGCACAGTGTGTGGTGGTCGCTGTAGTGCTCATGTGTAGTGCACAGTGTGTGGTGGTCACTGTGTAGTGCTCATGTGTAGTGCACAGTGTGTGGTGATCACTGTAGTGCTCATGTGTAGTGCACAGTGTGTGGTGGTCACTGTGTAGTGCTCATGTGTAGTGCACAGTGTTGTGGTGGTCGCTGTAGTGCTCATGTGTAGTGCACAGTGTGTGGTGGTCACTGTAGTGCTCATGTGTAGTGCACAGTGTGTGGTGGTCACTGTAGTGCTCATGTGTAGTGCACAGTGTGTGGTGGTCACTGTGTAGTGCTCATGTGTAGTGCCACAGTGTGTGGTGGTCACTGTAGTGCTCATTGTGTAGTGCACAGTGTGTGGTGGTCACTGTGTAGTGCTCCTGTGTAGTGCACAGTGTGTGGTGATCACTGTGTAGTGCTCATGTGTAGTGCACAGTGTGTGGTGGTCACTGTGTAGTGCTCATGTGTAGTGCACAGTGTGTGGTGGTCACTGTAGTGCTCATGGTTAGTGCACAGTGTGTGGTGATCACTGTGTAGTGCTCATGTGTAGTGCACAGTGTGTGGTGGTCACTGTAGTGCTCATGTGTAGTGCACAGTGTGTGGTGGTCACTGTAGTGTCATGTGTAGGTGCACAGTGTGTGGTGGTCACTGTGTAGTGCTCATGTGTAGTGCACAGTGTTGTGTGGTCACTGTAGTGCTCATGTGTAGTGCACAGTGTGTGGTGATCACTGTGTAGTGCTCATGTGTAGTGCACAGTGTGTGGTGGTCACTGTAGTGCTCATGTGTTAGTGCACAGTGTGTGGTGATCACTGTGTATTCTCATGTGTAGTGCACAGTGTGTGGTGATCACTGTGTAGTGCTCATGTGTAGTGCACAGTGTGTGGTGGTCACTGTAGTGCTCATGTGTAGTGCACAGTGTGTGGTGATCACTGTGTAGTGCTCATGTGTAGTGCACAGTGTGTGGTGGTCGTCTGTAGTGCTCATGTGTAGTGCACAGTGTGTGGTGGTCACTGTAGTGCTCATGTGTAGTGCACAGTGTGTGGTGGTCACTGTAGTGCTCATGTGTAGTGCACAGTGTGTGGTGGTCACTGTGTAGTGCTCATGTGTTAGTTGCACAGTGTGTGGTGGTCACTGTAGTGCTCTGTGTAGTGCACAGTGTGTGGTGGTCACTGTGTAGTGCTCATGTGTAGTGCACAGTGTGTGGTGGTCACTGTGTAGTGCTCATGTGTAGTGCACAGTGTGTGGTGATCACTGTGTAGTGCTCATGTGTTAGTGCACAGTGTGTGGTGATCACTGTGTAGTGCTCATGTGTAGTGCACAGTGTGTAGTGATCACTGTGTAGTGCTCCTGTGTAGTGCACAGTGTGTGGTGGTCACTGTAGTGCTCATGTGTAGTGCACAGTGTGTGGTGGTCGCTGTAGTGCTCATGTGTAGTGCACAGTGTGTGGTGGTCACTGTAGTGCTCATGTGCAGTGCACAGTGTGTGGTGGTCGCTGTAGTGCTCATGTGTAGTGCACAGTGTGTGGTGATCACATGTGTAGTGCTCATGTGTTAGTGCACAGTGTTGTGGTGGTCACTGTTGTAGTGCTCATGTGTAGTGCACAGTGTGTGGTGGTCACTGTAGTGCTCATGTGTAGTGCACAGTGTGTGGTGATCACTGTGTAGTGCTCATGTGTAGTGCACAGTGTGTGGTGGTCACTGTAGTGCTCATGTGTAGTGCACAGTGTGTGGTGGTCGCTGTGTAGTGCTCATGTGTAGTGCACAGTGTGTGGTGGTCACTGTAGTGCTCATGTGTAGTGCACAGTGTTTGGTGATCACTGTGTAGTGCTCATGTGTAGTGCACAGTGTGTGGTGATCACTGTGTAGTGCTCATGTGTAGTGCACAGTGTGTGGTGATCACTGTGTAGTGCTCATGTGTAGTGCACAGTGTGTGTGTGATCACTGTGTAGTGCTCATGTGTAGTGCACAGTGTGTGGTGGTCACTGTAGTGCTCATGTGTAGTGCACAGTGTGTGGTGGTCACTGTGTAGTGCTCATGTGTAGTGCACAGTGTGTGGTGGTCACTGTAGTGCTCATGTGTAGTGCACAGTGTGTGGTGGTCACTGTGTAGTGCTCATGTGTAGTGCACAGTGTGTGGTGGTCACTGTAGTGCTCATGTGTAGTGCACAGTGTGTGGTGGTCACTGTAGTGCTCATGTGTAGTGCACAGTGTGTGGTGGTCACTGTGTAGTGCTCATGTGTAGTGCACAGTGTGTGGTGGTCACTGTGTATGTGCTCATGTGTAGTGCACAGTGTGTGGTGGTCACTGTAGTGCTCATGTGTAGTGCACAGTGTGTGGTGGTCACTGTGTAGTGCTCATGTGTAGTGCACAGTGTGTGGTGGTCGCTGTAGTGCTCATGTGTAGTGCACAGTGTGTGGTGGTCACTGTAGTGCTCATGTGTAGTGCACAGTGTGTGGTGGTCACTGTAGTGCTCATGTGTAGTGCACAGTGTGTGGTGGTCACTGTGTAGTGCTCATGTGTAGTGCACAGTGTGTGGTGGTCACTGTGTAGTGCTCATGTGTAGTGCACAGTGTGTGGTGGTCGCTGTAGTGCTCATGTGTAGTGCACAGTGTGTGGTGGTCACTGTAGTGCTCATGTGTAGTGCACAGTGTGTGGTGGTCACTGTAGTGCTCATGTGTAGTGCACAGTGTGTGGTGGTCATTGTAGTGCTCATGTGAAGTGCACAGTGTGTGGTGGTCACTGTGTAGTGCTCATGTGTAGTGCACAGTGTGTGGTGGTCACTGTAGTGCTCATGTGTAGTGCACAGTGTGTGGTGGTCACTGTAGTGCTCATGTGTAGTGCACAGTGTGTGGTGATCACTGTGTAGTGCTCATGTGTAGTGCACAGTGTGTGGTGGTCACTGTAGTGCTCATGTGTAGTGCACAGTGTGTGGTGGTCACTGTAGTGCTCATGTGTAGTGCACAGTGTGTGGTGATCACTGTGTAGTGCTCATGTGTAGTGCACAGTGTGTGGTGGTCACTGTAGTGCTCATTGTGTGTGCACAGTGTGTGTGGTGATCACTGTGTAGTGCTCATGTGTAGTGCACAGTGTGGTGGTCACTGTAGTGCTCATGTGTAGTGCACAGTGTGTGGTGGTCACTAGTGCTCATGTGTAGTGCACAGTGTGTGGTGGTCACTGTGTAGTGCTCATGTGTAGTGCACAGTGTGTGGTGATCACTGTGTAGTGCTCATGTGTAGTGCACAGTGTGTGGTGGTCACTGTAGTGCTCATGTGTGTAGTGCACAGTGTGTGGTGATCACTGTAGTGCTCATGTGTAGTGCACCAGTGTGTGGTGATCACTGTGTAGTGCTCATGTGTAGTGGCACAGTGTGTGGTGGCACTGTAGTGCTCATGTTGTAGTGCACAGTGTGTGGTGATCACTGTGTAGTGCTCATGTGTAGTGCACAGTGTGTGGTGGTCACTGTAGTGCTCATGTGTAGTGCACAGTGTGTGGTGATCACTGTAGTGCTCATGTGTAGTGCACAGTGTGTGTGGTGTCACTGTGTAGTGCTCATGTGTAGTGCACAGTGTGTGGTGGTCGCTGTAGTGCTCATGTGTAGTGCACAGTGTGTGGTGGTCACTGTAGTGCTCATGTGTAGTGCACAGTGTGTGGTGATCACTGTAGTGCTCATGTGTAGTGCACAGTGTGTGGTGGTCGCTGTAGTGCTCATGTGTAGTGCACAGTGTGTGGTGATCACTGTGTAGTGCTCATGTGTAGTGCACAGTGTGTGGTGATCACTGTGTAGTGCTCATGTGTAGTGCACAGTGTGTGGTGGTCACTGTAGTGCTCATGTGTAGTGCACAGGTGTGTGGTGATCACTGTGTAGTGCTCATGTGTAGTGCACAGTGTGTGGTGGTCGCTGTAGTGGCTCATGTGTAGTGCACAGTGTGTGGTGGTCACTGTGTAGTGCTCATGTGTAGTGCACAGTGTGTGGTGATCACTGTAGTGCTCATGTGTAGTGCACAGTGTGTGGTGGTCACTGTGTAGTGCTCATGTGTAGTGCACAGTGTGTGGTGGTCGCTGTAGTGCTCATGTGTATGTGCACAGTGTGTGGTGGTCACTGTAGTGCTCATGTGTAGTGCACAGTGTGTGGTGGTCACTGTAGTGCTCATGTGTAGTGCACAGTGTGTGGTGGTCACTGTGTAGTGCTCCTGTGTAGTGCACAGTGTGTGGTGATCACTGTGTAGTGCTCATGTGTAGTGCACAGTGTGTGGTGGTTCACTGTGTAGTGCTCATGTGTAGTGCACAGTGTGTGGTGGTCACTGTAGTGCTCATGTGTAGTGCACAGTGTGTGGTGATCACTGTGTAGTGCTCATGTGTAGTGCACAGTGTGTGGTGGTCACTGTAGTGCTCATGTGTAGTGCACAGTGTGTGGTGGTCACTGTAGTGCTCATGTGTAGTGCACAGTGTGTGGTGGTCACTGTGTAGTGCTCATGTGTAGTGCACAGTGTTGTGGTGGTCACTGTAGTGCTCATGTGTAGTGCACAGTGTGTGGTGGTCACTGTGTAGTGCTCATGTGTAGTGCACAGTGTGTGGTGGTCACTGTAGTGCTCATGTGTAGTGCATAGTGTGTGGTGGTCACTGTAGTGCTCATGTGTAGTGCACAGTGTGTGGTGGTCACTGTGTAGTGCTCATGTGTAGTGCACAGTGTGTGGTGGTCACTGTGTAGTGCTCATGTGTAGTGCACAGTGTGTGGTGGTCACTGTAGTGCTCATGTGTAGTGCACAGTGTGTGGTGGTCACTGTGTAGTGCTCATGTGTAGTGCACAGTGTGTGGTGGTCGCTGTAGTGCTCATGTGTAGTGCCACAGTGTGTGGTGGTCACTGTAGTGCTCATGTGTAGTGCACAGTGTGTGGTGGTCACTGTAGTGCTCATGTGATAGGCACAGTGTGTGGTGGTCACTGTGTAGTGCTCATGTGTAGTGCACAGTGTGTGTGGTCACTGTGTAGTGTCATGTGTAGTGCACAGTGTGTGGTGGTCGCTGTGTGCTCATGTGTAGTGCACAGTGTGTGGTGGTCACTGTAGTGCTCATGTGTAGTGCACAGTGTTGTGGTGGTCACTGTAGTGCTTCATGTGTAGTGCACAGTGTGTGGTGGTCACTGTAGTGCTCATGTGTAGTGCACAGTGTGTGGTGGTCACTGTGTAGTGCTCATGTGTAGTGCACAGTGTGTGGTGGTCACTGTAGTGCTCATGTGTAGTGCACAGTGTGTGGTGGTCACTGTAGTGCTCATGTGTAGTGCACAGTGTGTGGTGATCACTGTGTAGTGCTCATGTGTAGTGCACAGTGTGTGGTGGTCACTGTAGTGCTCATGTGTAGTGCACAGTGTGTGGTGGTCACTGTAGTGCTCATGTGTAGTGCACTGTGTGTGGTGATCACTGTGTAGTGCTCTGTGTAGTGCACAGTGTGTGGTGTTCACTGTAGTGCTATGTGTAGTGCACAGTGTTGGTGATCACTGTGTTAGTGCTCATGTGTAGTGCACAGTGTGGTGTCACTGTAGTGCTCATGTGTAGTGCACAGTGTGTGGTGGTCACAGTGCTCATGTGTAGTGCACAGTGTGTGTGGTCACTGTTTAGTGCTCATGTGTAGTGCACGTGTGTGGTGTCACTGTGTGTAGTGATCATGTGTAGTTGGCACAGTGTGTGGTGGTCACTGTAGTGCTCATGTGTGTGCAATGTTGTGGTGATCACTGTAGTGCTCATGTGTAGTGCACAGTGTGTGGTGATCACTGTGTAGTGCTCTATAGTGCACAGTGGTGTGGTGGTCACTGTAGTGCTCATGGTAGTGCACAGTGTGTGGTGATCACTGTGTAGTGCCATGTTAGTGCACAGTGTGTGTTGGTTAGTGTCATGTGTATGCACAGTGTTGTGGTGTCACTGTATGCTCATGTGTAGTGCACGTTGTGGGTGGTCACTGTGTAGTGCTCAGTGTAGTGCACAGTGTGTGGTGGTCGCTGTAGTGCTCATGTGTAGTGCACAGTGTGTGGTGTCAGTAGTGCTCATGTGTAGTGCACATGTGTGGTGATTCACGAAGTGCTCATGTGTAGTGCACAGTGTGTGGTGGTCGCTGTAGTGCTCATGTGATGCACAGTGTGTTGGTGATCACTGTGTAGTGCTCATGTGTAGTGCACGAGTGTGTGAGTGATCACTGTGTAGTGCCATGTGTAGTGCACAGTGTGTGGTGGTCACGTATGCTCATGTGTAGTGCACAGTGTGTGGTGATCACTGTGTAGTGCTCATGTGTAGTCACAGTGTGTGGTGGTCCTGTAGGCTCATGTGTGTGCACAGTGTGTGGTGGTCACTGTGTAGTGCTCATGTGTAGTGCACAGTGTGTGGTGATCACTGTAGTGCTCATGTGTAGTGCACGTGTGGTGGTCACTGTGTAGTGCTCATGTGTATGCACAGTGTGTGGGTCGCTGTAGTGCTCATGTGTAGTGCACAGTGTGTGGTGTCACTGTAGTGCTCATGTGTAGTGCACAGTGTTGTGGTTCACTGTAGTGCTATGTGTAGTGCACAGTGTGTGGTGGTCACTGTGTAGTGCTCTGTGTAGTGCACAGTGTGTGGTGATCACTGTGTAGTGCTCATGTGTAGTGCACAGTTGTGTCATGTGTAGTGTCATGTGGTGCTAGCACAGTGTGTGGTGGTCACTGTATACTCATGTGTAGTGCCACTTGTGTGTCACTTGTAGCTCATGGTAGTCACAGTGTGTGGTGGTCAACTGTAGTGCTCATGTGTATGCACATGGTGGTGACACTGTGTATTCTCATGTGTAGTGCACAGTGTGTGGTATCACTTGTAGTGCTCATGTGTAGTGCACAGTGGGTGGTGGTCACTGTAGGCTCAGTGTATGCACAGTTGTCTGATCTCATGTGTAGTGACACTGTGTGTGGCCTGTATACTCATGTGTATTTCCTGTGTTCACAATTGTACATAGTGCATGCGACTAGTTGTCATTGAGTCACTGTGTTCACATCGTCTAGTGAGTATGCCCTGTGTTAGGTCACGAGTAGCCATTGTATGCCAATGTGTAGTGCACAGTAGTCCTGTAGTGCTCTGTAACCGTGCTGTGACCTGTGGCACTTGGTGCACAGTGTGTTGTCATTGTATCATGTGTAGTGCACGTGGCACTGTAGTGCACTGTAGGACATGTGTGTGACATGTGTATGTGTCTGTGTGTTAGTGCACAGTGTGGTGTTGATGTAGTGCTCATGTGTAGTGCACAGTGTGTGGTGGTCACTGTAGTCTATGTGTATGTGCACTGGTGTGTCATGTGTAGTGCTCATGTGTAGTGCACAGTGTGTGGTGGATCATGTGAGTGCATGTGTAGTGCACAGTGTGTGTGTCACTTGTAGTGCTCATGTGTTGTGCACAGGGGTGGTGGTCCTGGTGTCTCATGTGTAGTGCAAGGTGTGGTGTCTGTGAGTGCTCATGTGTAGTGCAGTGTGTGGTGGCATGTGTGGCTCCTGTAGTGCCAGTGTTGTGGATCACTGTGTGTTTTGTGAGTGCCCTGTGTGTGTCATGGTATGTGGGTTTTTGTGTGATCATGGTGTCAGTGGTGTGTCACGTGTGTCATGTGTGGCACAGTGTTGGTGTCTGTATGTGTTGTGGTGTCAGTGTGGTGGTCGTGTAGTGCTCAGTGTGTGGTCAGTGTGTGGTGGCCTGGTAGTGCTTGTGTGCTCAGTGTGGGTGCAACGTGTGTCATGTGTAGTGCACAGTGTGTGGTGTCACTGTTGGGGCTCTGTGTATGCACAGTGTGTGGTGTCGTGTGTTGTCATGGTAGTGCAAGTTGTGGTGATTGTAGTGCTCAGTGTGTGCACGTGGTGGTGTCACTGTGTAGTGCCTGTGTAGTCGAGTGTGTGATGTTGTGATCAGTGTGTGTGTGCACTGTGTGTGCCTGTGTAGTGCATTGTTGACGTGTGTAGTGTGTAGTGCACATGTGTGGTGGCACTGTGTAGTGCTCATGTGTAGTGCACAGTGTGTGGAGTGTGTGCTCTGTGTAGTCACGTGTGTGTGTGTGTGTGCTCATGTAGTGTCATGTGTGGTGCATGTTGTGCTCATGTGTCATGTGTGCACAGTGTGGTGTCACTGTAGTGCTCATGTGTGTGCACAGTGTGTGGTGTACTGTGTGTCATGTGTTGTGCACGTGTGTGGTGTGTGCCATGTGTAGTGCTCATGTGTGTGAGTAGTGGGTGTTGGTGTACATGTGTGTGGCGTGTGCTCATGTGTAGTGCACTGTGTGTGTGGCACTGTAGTGCCATGTGTAGTGGTGTCATGTGTGTGCTGTGTGTGGCACTGTGTGTGTCATGTGTAGTGCTCTGTGATGCAGTGTGTGGTCGCTGAGTGTCTGTAGTGCACGTGTGTGTGTCACTGTGGTGTGTGATGTGTGTGTCATGCGTGTGTGGTGTGGTGTGCATGTGTAGTGTGTGTAGTGCACTGTGTGTATGTAGTGAAGTGTGTAGTGCACTGTGTGGGGCTCATGTGTTAGTGTCATAGTGTTGGTGTGTCGTGCCTGGTGGTCATGTGTAGTGCACTAGCTTGTGTGTGATCACTGTGTGTGATGTCAGTAGTGTGGGCACTGTGTAGTGCAGTGTTGGTGTGTCACTGTGTTTGTTCATGTGTAGTGATCATTGTAGTGCTCATGTGTGTCATGTGTAGTGCCTTGTTGTGTCACGTGTGTAGTGCAATGTGTGGTGGTCACTGTGTGTGTCATGTGTGTAGTGCAGTGTGCTAGGTGTTCACTGTGTGTGTCATGTGTGTCAGTGTGTGCCAGTGTGTGGTGGTACTTGAGTGCACATGTGTGGGTGTCACTGTGTAGTGCTCATGTGTAGTGCACAGTGTGTGGTGGTCACTGTAGTGCTCATGTGTAGTGCACAGTGTGTGGTGGTCACTGTGTAGTGCTCATTGTATAATGCACACTGTGGTGATCACTGTGGTGATCACTGTGATGATCACTGTATGGTGCACTCTCTGCCACCTGTTCTACACACCTGGTACCTGTGCTACACCCCTCCTACCTGTGCTACATTCCCTGCCTGGAGTCTACCTGATGAGTGTTCCAGGGGTCAACGCCCCCGCGACCCAGTCCATGACAAGTTCTCACAGTAGATCCGGGCGTGATCAACCAGGCTGTTCCTGGCGGCCACAAACAATCCTACGTACGAACCACAGTCCAGCTGGTCAGGTACTGACTTTAGGTATCTGTCCAATTCCCTTTGCAAGACAGCCAGGGGTCTACTGGTAATCCCCTTCATGTATGCTGGGAGGCTGTTGAATAGTCTTGGGCAACTAACACTTACTGTGCTATCTCTTAGTGTACTCATGGCACCCATCTTTTCAATGAGGGAGGGGGGGGGAGTGAGATGTTGCAACATCTGCCGAGTTTTTAGCTTTCGTAGGAAGTGATTTATGGGTGAAGATTTAGGACTAGTCGCTCTAGAATCTTCCAGTTTTAAAAGGTGACTTCAACCTGGAAAATCTCCTAACTCCTTCCCCAAACATCTCCCTGCAGGATGATTTCAGTTTAAGACACCTAAAGTGGAGGAATGTAGCAAATAATGTTTTAGTAGAAATAACCCCAGGTGGCAGCTCGGATGAAAATTCACAAACACATAATCTATTAAATCTTTGCAACAAATTTACCTTAAGCCTGCATAAAGTGGAGCCAACAAGACTGGAAAATAAACTTAACCTCATCTTCTCTAATAATAATGATCTGATGCGATATATAACACTATCAAAGATCGTAACATAATAGAAGTACAGACATACATGCACAAGGCTCCTGACCAGCACAATGAGATCACCAAATTCAACAATAACATACAGTGGGACCAAACCAACCATATCCTAAATGAAACAAACTGGGAAGATATCCTAAACAACACGGATCTGAATATTTGTCTAGAAAAAATTAACTCTGTGACACTTAAGATGTGCCCAAGGTGCATTCATTTAAGAAAAAAAGAAGAGAAAATGTAAGTTAAAAAAAGAGAGATGCTCCCTATGCAGGCGAAGGTGAAGAATCACAGAACTGCTGAGAGGGGCCAGTATATCTGAAATACGGTCTGAGAAACAGCAAATATCGAACTTGAGGAATCATACAAGATACAAGAAACACAGGAAAAACTTAAAGCCATAAATGAAATTGAAAAAAAAAAATACTTCTTTTCTTATGCCAAATCTAGGGCAAAAACAATATCCAGTATTGGGCCCCTGCTTAAATGAGATGGAACATACACAGATGACAGCAAAGAAAAGAGCAAGATACTGAAGTCCCAATATGACTCAGCATTTAGTGAGCCATAAATCAGTATGGATACAGGGGTCATCTCACAATCACTAAAAACAACAATTGCTTTACCGCAACAAAGGTGGCAGTAAAGCAATTGCAGATTATTGCAGACCGATAGAACCGACATCCCACATCATAAAAATCTTTCAGTGGGTTCTAAGAAGCATGATCACCACCCACTTAGATAATCATCACTTGCATAATTCAGGGTTTAAAGCAGGTCGCTCCTGCCTATTCCAACTACTGGACCACTATGTCATAGTCTTGGATGCTCTGGAGGACAAACAAAATGCAGATGTAGTATACACAGACTTTGGGAAATCCTTCGACACGGTGTAATACTCACAAAATGCGTGGTAAAGGAATAACAGGGAAAGTTGGTAGATGGACCTATAACTTCCTAACAGAACACAAAGAGTAATAGTAAAGAAAGTCAGTGAAAAACTGTTCCACAAGGTACAGTACTTCCTGTTCCTCATCCTCATATCTGACATAGACAGAGATGTGAACCACAGCACCTTGTCTTCTTTACAGATAACACCCGAATTTGCATGACAGTGTCATCCCTCGAACGCACTGCAAATCTCCAAGCGGACATCAGCCAAATTCTTTAAATGGGCCGCAGAAAACAATATGCAAGTCAGTGAAGACAAATTTCAGGTAATCCGCTATGGAAAACTCGATGAAATTAAAACTGTATCTGAGTATAAAACAAATTCCAGCCTCACAGTAGAGCCAAAAACTAATGTGTCTACCACATCTGTTGGGAAAATGATAGGATGGATAATGAGAATATTCAAAATCAGAGATGCCAAGCCCATGATGATACTCTTCAAATAGCTTGTTCTCTCTAGGCTGGAATATCGCTGTTCACTAACGGCCCTTTCAGGGCAGGCGAAATTACAGACTTGAGAATATACAGAGAAATTTCACGGAACACATAAGTACGATAAAGCACCTAAATTACTGGGAACGAACGCAGGCGAGAAAGATACATGATAATAAACACTTGGAAATTCCTAGAGGGACTAGTCCCAAATCTGCACACGAAAATTACTCCCTACGAAAGGAAAAGACTCGGCAGGAGATGCAACATCCCGCAATGAAAAGCAGGATGTTGCAGTATGTTAACGTTGGTAGAATTACCGACAATATGTTAGGTAAAAGGACACAAGTGCAATTAATGTGACCTTTTATTTCTGTGATATTAAATTGTTACACTTGTGTCCTTTTACCTAACACAATAAGTGTCTGTGGCCCAAGACTGTTCAACTGCCTCCCAGCATAGAATAGACCCCTGGCTGTCTTCAAGAAGGCGCTGGACAGACACCTAAAGTCAGTACCTGACCAGCCGGGCTGTAGTTTGTACGTCTGTTTACATGCGGACAGCAGTAATAGCCCTGATCCATCACGAGGCCTGGTAACGAACGGGGCCGCGGGGGCGTTGACCCTCTGGAGCCCCCTCCAGTTATACTCCAGGTGTGTTCCAAGGAGTACAGGTCAAGGGACTTCAAACGGTTCCAGGAAATGAGGTGCTTAACAGTACTTATAATTCCAGTGAAACTTTTCTGTATATTCTCCAGATATACAACTTCATCTGCCTAGAAAGAGGCCGTTAGTGTACGACAGTAGTCCAGCCTATAGAGAAGAAGTGACTTAATAATTATCATTGGCTTAGTATCTTTATTTTTTAAGATTTTCATTATGTATCATATTATTTTCCTATCAGATATGATAATGACATTGTTGTAATCTTTCAAAGATCCCCTGACATTATCACTCACGAGAACTTCACATTAGCTTTCCACTCTGTGGTGTGGTTAGAATTTATTATATCTTTCGAAGTAGTGCTTATTTTGTCAAGCTTTCCATAACGGAGTAATTAATATTTCCACAGCGGAGTAACTGAAATTTATGCTCGATACCTGCCACCTGTGCTCTACACCTGCCATCTGTGCCCCACACCTGCCATCTCTGCTCCACACCTGACACCTGTGCTTCACACTTGCTACTTACACTCCACACCTGCCACTAACTAAAATAGGCGGTGGTGGCCTCCGGCGCCTCTCCTCTCACCACCTGCGGTAAACACTCTCAGACCTCCATGTTATTCACGAATTTTCTATATTTGGTTTCAGGGTCACTTCTCATAAATGTTGTTCTTACTTTTAGTTATATATGCCTTTCAGAGGGCGTCTCACTCTGGCTGTGTTACGGACTTACATCTTTCTCTTTGTTTTACTAACAATAAGTCAACAATACTATGTCAGTTTTTTAGAACTTCTATAGGTAAATAATTTTTGAGTAGTTGATAAAACACAATTGCTACTCGAGAAATATATATATATATATATATATATATATATATATATATATATATATATATATATATATATATAATATAATATATTAACACACTGGCTGTTTCCCACCAAGGCAGGGCGGCCCGAAGAAGAAAAACTTTCATCATGATTCACTCCATGACTGTCTTGCCAGAGGCGCGCTTACACTACAGTTATAAAACTGCAACATTAACACCCCTCCTTCAGAGCGCAGACACTGTACATCCCATCTCCAGGATTCAAGTCCAGCCTGCCGGTTTCCCTGAATCCCTTCATAAATGTTACCTTGATCACACTCCAACAGCACGTCAAGTCCTAAAAATCATTTGTCTCCATTCGCTATCTAACATGCTCACACATGCTTGCTGGAAGTCCAAGCCACTCGCACGCAAAACCTCCTTTACCCCCTCCCTCCAACCTTCCTAGGCCGACCCCTACCCTGCCTTCCCTCCACTACAGATTTATACACTCTCGAAGTCATTTATATCGTCCCATCTTCTCTACATGTCAAAACCATCTCAACAACCCCTCCTCAGCTCTCTGGATAATAGTTTTGGTAATCCCTCACCTCCCCCTAATTTCCAAACTACAGATTCTCTGCATTATATTAGCACCACACATTGCCTTCAGACACAACATCTCCACTGCCTCCAGCCTTCTCCTTGTTGCAACATTCACTACCCATGCTTCGCACCCATATAAGAGTGTTGGTATAACTATACTCTCATACATTCCCCTTTTTGCTTCCACAGTCAAAGTTCTTTGTCTCCACAGACTCTTAAGTGCACCACTCGCCTTTTTCCACTCGTCACTTCTATGATTCACCTCATCTTTCATAGACCCATCTGCTGACACGTCCACTCCTAAATATCTGAATACATTCACCTTCCTACTCTCTCCCTCCAATCTGATATCCAATCTTTCGTTACTTATTTTTTTGTTATCTTCATCACCTTACTCTTTCCTATATTCCGTTTTTTATTTTCTTCTTTTACATATCCTACCAAATTCATCCACCAACCTCTGCAACTTCTTTTGAGAATTTCCCAAAAGCACAGTGTCATCAGCAAAGAGCAACTGTGACAACTCCCACTTTGTGTTAGATTCTTTATCTTTTAACCTCACACCTAATGCCAACACCCGAGCATTCACTTATCTTACAGCCCCATCTATAAATATATTGAACAACCATAGTGACATCACATATCCTTCCCTAAGGCCTACTTTTACCGGGAAATAATCTCACTTTCTCTTACATACTCTAATCTGAGCTTCACTATTCTCGTAAAACCTCTTCACTGCTTTCAGTAACCTACCTACTATTCCATGCATTTGCAACTTCTGTCACATTGCCCCCTATCCACCCTGTCATATGCCATATCCAAATCCATAAATGCCACAAAAACCTCTTTACCCTTATCTAAATACTTTTCACCTATATGTTTCACTGTAAACACTTGGTCTACACACCGCCTACCCTTCCTAAAGGTCTATGTGTCAATTAGAAAGAACTCATTTAAAATTAAGTCCTTTCTAAAATTTTCTTTTATACATTTAAAGACATTTTTTCCTTTGTTAATGTAGAAATATATAATTTTGTACCAAAAGAACCTTAGAAAACTTACCTAACCTTATTATATATATATATTATATATATATATATATATATATATATATAATTATATATATATATATATATTATATATATATATATATATAGGGGTAGCAGTAATGTTAAATGATCAGTTATGGAAGGAGAAAAGAGAATATGAATGTGTAAATTTCAAGAATTATGTGGTTTTAAAGTAAAGGTTGGATGCGAGAAGTGGGTCATAATAAGCGTGTATGCACCTGGAAAAGAGAGGAATGCAGAGGAGAGAAGAGAGATTTTGGGAGATGTTAAGTGAATGTATAGGAGCCTTTGAACCAAGTGAGAGAGTAATTGTGGTAGGGGACTTGAATGCTAAAGTAGGAGAAACTTTTAGAGAGGGTTGGTAGGTAAGTTTGGGGTGCCAGGTGTAAATGAAAATGGGACCCCTTTTTGATTGAACTTTGTATAGAAGGGGTTTAGTTTATGGGTAATACATATTTTAAGAAAAGAGGATAAATAAGTATACACGATATGATGTAGGGCGAAAGGGACAGTAGTTTGTTGGATATTTTATTGGTAGATAAAAGACTGTTGAGTAGACTTCAGGATGTACATGTTTATAAGGGGCCACAGATATATCAGATCACTTTCTAGTTGTAGCTACACTGAGAGTAAAAAGGTAGATGGATAAAAGGGAGAATAGAAGCATCAGGGAAGAGAGAGGTAAAGGTTTATAAATAAAAGAGGAGGCAGTTAGGGTAAGATAAAAAACAGCTTTTGGAGGATAGAGGGGCTAATGAGAGCAATAGGCAAGGGGGTTTCGAAGAGGTATGGGGTAGGTTTAAAAATGTAGTGTTAGAGTGTTTCAGCAGAAGTTTGTGGTTACGGGAAAAGTGGGTGCAGGAGGGAAGAGGAGCGATTGGTGGAATGATGATGTAAAGAGAGTAGTAAGGAGAAAAAGTTAGCATATGAGAAGTTTTTACAAAGTAGAAGTGATGCAAGGAGGGAAGAGTAAAATGGAGAAAAAGAGAGAAGTTAAGAGAGTGTGAAGCAATGTAAAAAGAGAGCAAATGAAGAGTGGGTGAGATGTTATCAACAAATTTTGTTGAAAATAAGAAAAATTTTGGAGTGAGATTAACAAGTTAAGAAAGCCTAGAGAACAAATGGATTTGTCCGTTAAAAATAGGAGAGGAGAGTTATTAAATGGAGAGTTAGAGGTATTGGGAAGATGGAAGAATTTTTTTGAGGAATTGTTAAATGTTGATGAAGATAGGGAAGCTGTGATTTCGTGTATAGGGCAAGGAGGAATAACATATCTTGTAGGAGTGAGGAAGAGTCAGTTTTTGAGTGTGGGGGAAGTTCGTGAGGCAGTAGGTAAAATGAAAGGGGGTTAAGGCAGCCGGGATTGATGGGATAAAGATAGAAATGTTAAAAGCAGGTGGGGATAATAGTTTTGGAAGTGGTTGGTGCCAATTATTTAATAAATGTATGGAAGAGGGTAAGGTACCTAGGGATTTGGCAGAGAGCAGCATAGTTCCTTTGTATAAAGGCAAAGGGGAAAAAAGAGAGTGAAAAAAATTATAGGGGATAAGTCTGTTTGAGTGTACCTGGTAAAGTGTATGGTAGAGTTATAATTGAAAGAATTAAGAGTAAGACGGAGAATAGGATAGCAGATGAACAAGGAGGCTTTAGGAAAAGGTAGGGGGTGTGTGGACCAGGTGTTTACAGTTGAAACATATAAGTAAAACAGTATTTAGAAAAGGGCCCTTAAAGAGGTCTTTGTGGCATTTAGGGATTTGGAAAAGGCGTATGACAGGTGGATAGGGGGGCAATGTGGCAGATGTTGGGCAAGTGTAGGTTTAGGAGGTAGGTTACTGAAAGCAGTGAAGATTTTTTTACGAGGATAGTTGAGGCTCAAGTTAGAGTAATTAGGAAAGAGGGGAATTTTTTCCCCAGTAAAATTAGGCCTTAGACAAGGATTGTGATGTCACCGTGTTGTTTAATATTTATAGATGGGGTTGTAAGAGAAGTAAATGCGAGGGTCTTGGCAAGAGGGTGGATTTAAAAAGATAAAGAATCACACACAAAGTGGGAGTTGTCACAGCTGCTCTTTGCTGATGACACTGTGCTCTTGGAGTTTCCCTCGAAGAGAGTTGCAGAGTGGTGGATGAATTGGGTTTAGGGTGTGCAAAAAAATGAAAATTAAAGTGAATACAGGAAAGAGTATGGTTATGAGGATAACAAAAAGATTAGGTGGATGAAAGATTGAATATCAGATTGGAGGGAGAGAGTATGGAGAGGTGAACGTATTCAGATATTTGGGAGTGGACGTGTCAGCGGAATGGTCTATGAAAGATGGGTGAATCATAGAATTGATAGTGGAAAAAGAGTGAGTGGTGCACTTAGGAGTCTGTTGGAGACAAAGAACTTTGTCCTTGGAGGCAAAGAGGGGAATGTATGAGAGTATAGTTTTACCAACGCTCTTATATGGGTGTTAAGCGTGGGTGATGAATGTTGCAGCGAGGAGAAGGTGAGGCAGTGGAGATGTCATGTCTGAGGCAATGTGTGGTGTGAATAATGCAGAGAATTCGTAGTTTTGGAATGTTAGGAGGAGTTTGCGGGATTACCAAAACTTTTTGTCCAGAGGGCTGTGGAAGGGTTGTTGAGGTGGTTCGGACATGTAGAGAGAATGGAGCGAAACAGAATGACTTCAAGAGTTATCAGTCTGTAGTGGAAGGAAGGCGGGGAAGGGTCGGCCCTAGGAGGGTTGGAGGAGGGGGTAAAGGAGGTTTTGTGTGCGAGGGGCTTGGACTTCCAGCAGGCAATGCTGAGCGTGTTTGATAGGAGTGAATGAGACAAATGGTTTTTAATACTTGACGTGCTGTTGGAGTGTGAGCAAAGTTAAACCATTTATAAGGTTTCAGGGAAACCGGCAGGCCGGACTTGATTTCCTGGAGATGGGAAGTCCCAGTGCCTGCACATCTGAAGGAGGGTGTTAATTTTTGCAGTTTTAAAAACTGTAGTGTAAAGCACCCTTCTGGCAAGACAGTGATGGAGTAAAGATGGTGAAAGTTTTTCTTTTACGGCCACCCTGCCTTGGTGGGAATCGGCCGGTGTGATAATAAAAAAAAAAAAAAAATATATATATATTAAAATCGTGCCGAATAGGCAGAGATTGCGTCTTGGCTTAAATAGCAACCTCATCTTGCCATATAGGACAAGTAAAAATTTGTGTATGCAATAATGTCGCCAAATCATTCTGAAACCTAAGAAAAAAATATATTTCAATGTGTTTGTTTAGTATTAAATTATGTAAACAAATCTAAAATATATTTAGTTGGTTAGGCTAAAATAAATTGCTCTTGTTACAATAAGGTTAGGTAAGTTTTCTAAGTTCCTTTTTGGTGTGAGCAAAAATAAAAAATTTTTTACATTAACATTAATGAAAAAATATATATTTTAAAACGTAAAAGAGAAAATTTTAGAAGGACTTAATTTTTAAATGAGTTCTTGCTAATTAACCAGTTTTACTATTCGGCACGACATATACATATTCATACATACATATACATACATTATATATATTATATTATATATATTATATATATATTTATATATTAATATATATATATATATATATAATATATATATATATATATATTATATATATATATATATATATATATATATATATGTAAAATGTATATGTCGTGCCGAATATGTAAAACTGGTTAATTAGCAAGAACTCATTTAAAATTAAGTCCTTTCTGAAATTTTCTCTTGTCATGTAGGGGGGGTATTGGAACGTAAGAATAATTGGGGAATATGGGAGTAAGGGGAGGGAGTCAGTAGGTAGGGGACAGGCGAGGCAGTAGGATGGATGAGTGTGGAGGTTGGTAGGTAATGTGAGGTCACTGGTGACTACACCCTCACCTCCCATTACTCTACCCACCACTCCACACTACTCACCCTCTCACTACTTTAACTAAACATAATAAAATATAAGAAATAGGAATAGCAAATAACGGGGACAGTGAATATTACTATTCTACTGAAACACAGTTTATTATTAAGTCTTTGTACAATAATATATTTGGGAACAGGAGAACGTTGTGGTTTAGATAAATGGGATGGTACACATAAGCAGTGAGACTTGACGAAAATGAATGTAACTTACAATATAGCACAGAGAACAGTTCACCACAGGAACTAAGCCACAGGTCCCAAGACCTACACAGCACGAGTACTGCTCCAAGCCAGTACTCTGCCCAATGTCTCCAACAGTCTCTCCTCCCGAGACTCTCCAGCTCAGCTCTGCTCCCAGGCCAGAGCTCTGCCCGAATCTCCTCTGCTCAGCTGTTCCTTGGGTTTATATGGTGGTCCAAGCACACCCCACAACCACGTGTACGACCTGACGCCTAGGTCTGACGCCGTCAAGAACAAAAGACCTCAGACGTGGGCGTGGCTGACAGACGTTTGCCAAGGCAAGGTGTGACCATATAATTGGTTAAATTAGGTCTCCCCAGAGACCTCACAAGCCCAGCTGGACTATATCACACTCTTATACGTTTAAAGATATATTTTTTTCATTAATGTTAATGTAAAAAATTTTAATTTTGCACCAAAAGAATCTTAGAAAACTTACCTAACCTTATCATAACAAGAGCAATTTATTTTAGCCTAACCCCACTAAATATATTTTAAATATGTTTACAGTAATTTAGTGCTAAACAAACACAATCAAATATATTTTTTTCGTTAGGTTCAGAATGATTTTGGCGAAATTATTGCATACACAAATTTTCACTTGTCCTATATGGCAAGATGAGCGTTGCTATTTAAGCCAAGATCGCAAGTTCTGCCTATTCGGCACGACATTATATATATATATATATAAATATATATATATATATATATATTAATATATTATATATATATATATATTAATATATATATTACTGTTTATAAAAGAGTAGAAAAACTTAAGGTTTGGATGTATGAATGTGAGTGGATGTAATGATGTTAGAAAGACAGGATTGTGAATGCTATGATTGAAAAGAAGCCGGATGTCTTATCTCTAAGCGAAACAAAGCTGTAAGGGAGTAGGAGACTTTCAGTGGGGAGAAATAGAGGGATTAGGCCAGCTGTATAAGAGGGAGTTAGAGTTAAGGAAGGAGTAGCAATAATGTTGAATGATCAATTATGGGAAGAAAAGAAGGAGTATAAATGTTTAAATATAATGATAATGTAGATTAAAATAAGGGTCGGATGCGAAAAGTACATTATTCTGAGTAATTACGCACTTGGAAAAGAGATAGAGTGTACAGGAGACAGAGATTTTAGGAAATGTTAAGCTAGTTTTTAAGGAGTTTTGAACCAAGTGAGAGAGTAATTGTGGTGAGAGAAACTGTTATGAAGGGAGTAGTAGGTAAGCTTGGGGTGCCAGGGGTAATTGATAATGGGGGGAGGGGCTTAAGCTGAACTGTGTATATAAAGAGATTTGGTAATACATATTTTAAGAAAAAGAGGATAAAATAAGAACACGAGATATGACACAGGACGTAATGACAGTAGTTTTTTGGACTATGTATTGGTAGATTCAAGTTAATGGGTAGACTTCTGGACGTGCATGTTTAAAGAGAGACAAGAGATCTATCAGATCACTATGTTGTAGCTACAGTGAGAGTAAGAGGTCAGCAAGTAAGTGAGAAGTGAAAGTTTATGAATTAAAAGGAGGAGGTAGTTAAAGTAAGATATTAGCAACTGTTGGTAAAATAAATTTGCTAGAGAGCATGTAAGTAATGAGGAGGTTCACGAGGTATAAGATTGATCTAAGGATGCAGTGGTAGAGTGCAGCAGAAGTTTGTGGATATAGGAGAGTTGGTGCTGGAGAAGAGAAGCGTTTGGTGGAATGACGAGATAAAGAGAGTGGTAAAAGAGAAAAAGTTAGCATATGAAAATTTTTTACAAGCAGAGGTGATATACGGAGAAAGGAGAATATGGAGAGTGCAAGACAGGTTAATAATGTGGTGAGGGAGAGTAAATGAGAGAATGGGGGAGGTTGTCTGCAAATTTTGTTGAGAATAACAAAAAGATTTGGAGTGAGATTAAAAGGTTGAGAAAGCCTAGAGAACGAATGGGTTTGACAGTTAAAAAGAGAAGAGGAAAGTTATTAAACAGGGAATTGGAGGTTATTGGGAAGATGGAAGGAATAATTTGAGAAGCTGTTAAATGTTGATGAAGAGAGGAAGGCAGTGATTTCATGCATTGGTAAGGGAGATATAGCATTCTTTAGGAGTGAGGAAGAGTGGGAAAGGTGCATGAGGCTGTGGGTACAATGAAAGAGGGTAAAGCAGCTGAGGTTGATGGGATCAAGAACGAAATGTTAAAATCAAATAGGGATATAGTTTTTGCGCAGGTGATGCTTTTGTTCAATAAATGTATGAAAGAGAAGGTTCCTAGGATTTACAGAGAATATGCGTCGTTTCTTTGTATAAAGGAGAAGGAGACAAAAGAAAGTGTAAGAATTATAGGGGAATAAGCCTACTGAGTATACCTGGTAAAGTGTGTGGTAGAGTTATTATTGAAATAATTAAAAGTAAGCCGGAGAGAACGTTCGCAGGTGAACAAGATTTTAAGAAGAGTGGGGGATGTGTAGACCAAGTGTTTACACTGAAGCATTTAAGTGAGCAATATTTAGAGAAAGGTAAGGAAGTTAGCGTTGCATTTATGAATTTAGAAAAAGCATATGTTAGGATGGAAAGGGAAACAATGTGGCAGATGATCCAAGTGTTTGGAATAGGAGGCAGGTTAATAAAAGCAGTTAAAAGTTTTTTATGAGGATAGTGAGGCTCAGGTTAGAGTACGTAGGAGAGAGGGAGAGTATTTCCCAGTAAAAGTAGGCCTTAGATAGGGATGTGTGATGTCACCATAGTTGAATAACATATTTACAGATGGGGTTGTACAAGAAGTGAATGCAGGGGTGCTGGGATAAGGTGTGGCATTTAAAATACAGAGAATCTAATGGAAAGTTGGAGTTGTCACAGTTTGATTTTGCCGATGAAGCTGTTCTTTTGGGATATCCTGAAGAGAAGTTGCAAAGGCTGGTAAATGAATTTGAGATGGTATGTAAAAGAAGGAAATTCAAAGTGATCACAGGAAAGAGCAAGGAGATAAGGATTGGAAACAGGGAACATGGAGGAAGTGAATGTCTGAGATATTTGGGAGTTGACTTATTGGTAAATGGGTCTATGAAAAAGTAAACCACATAAATGATGAGAGGAGAAAAGGTGAGTAATGCACTGAGGAATCTGTGGAGATAAAGAACGTTATGCATGGAGGTAAAACGGGGAATGTATGAGAGTATAATGGTACGAACACACTTATATGAGTGTGAATCATGGGTTGTGAATGTTGCAGCGAGGATGAGGCTGTAGGCAGTGATGTCCTGTCTGTGATGTAAATATTACGAAGAGAATTCGTAATTTAGGGATTAGAACGATTTGTAGAGTTAATAAAAGTATTGCCCAGGGGGTTGTGGAGGGGTTGTCGAAGTGGTTTGGACATTTAGAAAAAGTGGAGCAAAATTAAATGATTTGGAAGGTGTATAAATCAGTACAGAAGGGAAGGTGGGGTTGGAACCACTTTAAGAGAGGTTGGCAGAAAGGGGTAAAGAAGGTTTCAAATGGGTAGTCTTATAACTTGACGGATTGTTGTAGTGTGAGGAAGGTGACGTTTATGAAGAAATTCAGGGAAATCGGTTAGCTAGACTTGAGTCCTAGAGGTGGGAAAAACAGTGCCTGCGATCTTAAGTGGGGGGGGGGGGAATTTGCAGCTCAGAACTGTAATATTAACTCGCTTCAGGCAAGACAGTGATGAGTAAGCGATGGTAAGAGAGTTTCTTCATTTTTGGATCACCTTTCCTCGGTGGAAGACGGCCAGTGTATTATATATTTTTAAAATATATATATATATATATATATATATATTAAAATATATATATATATATATATATATATATATATATATATTATATATTATATATATATATATATATAAATTATATATACATATATAAATATATATAATATATATATTATATAATATATATATATATATATACATATAAATATATATATATACATATATAAATGTATATATATATATATATATATATATATATATATATATATATATTAAATATATATATATTTATATATATATATATATATATATATATACATATAAGTGTGTGTGTTTCTGCAAAACAACCAATGTTAAAAAATAGTCAAATTCCATTCGCTTTCGTGATTTCTCACAATATCAAAGACCTGTAAGTAATTATATTATTAGAGGCTATTATGAAGCTGAGATATCAGCTGACCGTCACATCCAACATTACGACCGTCACATCCAACATTACGACCGTCACATCCAACATTACGACCATCCCATTACGATGTGGCAGGGTGGGGGGCAGGAACTTGTCTAACAGCTTAATTTTTTCAAAATTTTATTAATTATAAATGAGTCTAATTTGCTTACTCATCAACCAATATTCATATTAATATGAATAATGATGTGAATATTCATATTAATACGAATATTGCTTTAGGATTATACAAATTAAATTCATTTATAATTAATAAAATTATGGTAGTGTTGTGGCATATGGCACTGTTCTCACACACTTATGACACTGTTCTCACACACTTATGACACTGTTCTCACACACTTATGACACTGTTCTCACACACATATGGCACTGTTCTCACACACTTATGACACTGTTCTCACACTCATATGGCACTGTTCTCACACACTTATTACACTGTTCTCACACACATATGGCACTGTTCTCACACACATATGGCACTGTTCTCACACACTTATGGCACTGTTCTCACACACTTATGGCACTGTTCTCACACACTTATGACACTGTTCTCACACACTTATGACACTGTTCTCACACACATATGGCACTGTTCTCACACACATATGGCACTGTTCTCACACACATATGACACTGTTCTCACACTTATGACACTGTTCTCACACACATATGGCACTGTTCTCACACACTTATGACACTGTTCTCACACACTATGACACTGTTCTCACACCCTTATGATACTGTTCTCACACACTTATGACACTGTTCTCACACACATATGGCACTGTTCTCACACACATATGACACTGTTCTCACACACTTATGACACTGTTCTCACACACTTATGACACTGTTCTCACACACATATGACACTGTTCTCACACACTTATGACACTGTTCTCACACACTTATGACACTGTTCTCACACACATATGGCACTGTTCTCACACTTATGGTTCTGTTCCAATACACTTACAGTGCTTTTCTGACACGATTATGACACTGTTGTGACACTTATGGCACTGTTGTAATACACTTATGACATTGTGGTGACACACTTATTGCACGCCTATGACACACTTATTGCACAGTTGTGACGCACTTATGATATTGTTCCAATAAACTTATGGCACTGTTGTAGCACATGGCACTGTTGTGATGCACTTATAACACTGTTGCTACACACTTATGACACTCCTATTACACACTTATGACACTATTGTGACACTTTTGGCACTTTTGTGACACACTTATGACACTTCCAATACACTTCTGGCACTGAAGTGGCACACTTATGGCACTATTAAAATATACTCACGGCACTTTTGTGACATACTTATATCACTGTTGTGACACGCTCATATAAATTATTATTATTATTATTATAGCTCTGTTTTGACACATGTCACTGTTATGACACACTTATATCTCTGTTGTTACACACACAGAGGCGGGGGCCCGGAGCTATGACTCGACCCCTGCAACCATAATTAGGTTAGTATACACACACACACACACACACACACACACACACACACACACACACACACACACTCAACACTCACACACACACACACACACACACACACAAACACACACAAACACACACAAACACACAAACACACAAACACACACACGCACGCACCCCGTTTGGAACCCCCACCTGGTCAAGCACTTCAAAAAATTAGAGAAAGTGCAAAGGTTTGCAACAAGGCTAGTTCCAGGGCTACGAAGAAAGGCTAAGGGAAATAGGCATGACGACACTGAAGGACAGAAGGGTTAGGGGAGACATGATAACGACATTCAAAAAACTGCAGGAATACAGGACAAAGACAGGATGTTCCAGAGATGGGACACAGAAACAAGGGGTCACAATTTGAAGATGAAGAATGAGATGAATCAAGGAGATGTTAGGAAGTATTTCTTTAGTCATACAGTTGCCAGGAAGTGGAACAGTCTGGCAAGTGACGTAGTGGACGCAGGAACCATACACAGTTTTTAAGACGAGGCTTGGTAAAGCTCATGGGGCAGGAAAAGACCTAGTAGCAATCAGTGAAGAGGCGGGCCCAGGAGCTATGATTCAACCCCTGCAACCACAAATATGTGAGTACAAATTAGTGAGTACACACATACACACACACAGTCAGGGTCACAACGTACACTTGGAGAAAATACTTGCCAATGCGTCTCACCTTGACGCAGCTTAGTCACAAAATACTACATAATGCGTGTCTGTCAGTGTCGTCTCATTCATAAATACTGCGCAGTGCGTCTCCCTTGACGCAGCTTATTAGTAGCACCTGTGTTGTTATACGTGCGTTTGTCTGCTTGTTACTGTTCCAACTTTCACTGTTCACTCTGAGTGCTTCACTGTATTGTTCACTCTCCTTCACTCTATTGTTCACTCTGCTTCACTCTATTGTTCACTCTGCTTCACTCTATTGTTCACTCTGCTTCACTCTATTGTTCACTCTGCTTCACTCTATTGTTCTCTCTCCTTCACTCTATTGTTCGCTCTCCTTCACTCTATTGTTCACTCTGCTTCACTATTGTTAACTCTGCTTCACTATTGTTCACTCTGCTTCACTATTGTTCACTCTGCTTCACTATTGTTCACTCTGCTTCACTATTGTTAACTCTGTTTCACTATTGTTCACTCTGCTTCACTATTGTTCACTCTGCTTCACTATTGTTAACTCTGCTTCACTATTGTTCACTCTGCTTCACTATTGTTCACTCTGCTTCACTATTGTTCACTCTGCTTCACTATTGTTAACTCTGCTTCACTATTGTTCACTCTGCTTCACTATTGTTAACTCTGCTTCACTATTGTTAACTCTGCTTCACTATTGTTCACTCTGCTTCACTATTGTTCACTCTGCTTCACTCTATTGTTCACTCTGCTTCACTCTATTGTTCACTCTGCTTCACTCTATTGTTCACTCTGCTTCACTGTGTTGTTCACTCTGCTTCACTGTGTTGTTCACTCTGCTTCACTCTATTGTTCACTCTGCTTCACTGTGTTGTTCACTCTGCTTCACTGTGTTGTTCACTCTGCTTCACTCTATTGTTCACTCTGCTTCACTGTGTTGTTCACTCTGCTTCACTGTGTTGTTCACTCTGCTTCACTGTGTTGTTCACTCTGCTTCACTGTGTTGTTCACTCTGCTTCACTCTATTGTTCACTCTGCTTCACTCTATTGTTCACTCTGCTTCACTCTATTGTTCACTCTGCTTCACTCTATTGTTCACTCTGCTTCACTCTATTGTTCACTCTGCTTCACTGTGTTGTTCACTCTGCTTCACTGTGTTGTTCACTCTGCTTCACTCTATTGTTCACTCTGCTTCACTATTGTTCACTCTGCTTCACTCTATTGTTCACTCTGCTTCACTGTGTTGTTCACTCTGCTTCACTGTGTTGTTCACTCTGCTTCACTGTGTTGTTCACTCTGCTTCACCTATTGTTCACCTTGCTTCACTGTGTTGTTCACTCTGCTTCACTGTGTTGTTCACTCTGCTTCACTCTATTGTTCACTCTGCTTCACTCTATTGTTCACTCTGCTTCACTGTGTTGTTCACTCTGCTTCACTGTGTTGTTCACTCTGCTTCACTCTATTGTTCACTCTGCTTCACTCTATTGTTCACTCTGCTTCACTCTATTGTTCACTCTGCTTCACTGTGTTGTTCACTCTGCTTCACTGTGTTGTTCACTCTGCTTCACTGTGTTGTTCACTCTGCTTCACTGTGTTGTTCACTCTGCTTCACTGTGTTGTTCACTCTGCTTCACTGTGTTGTTCACTCTGCTTCACTGTGTTGTTCACTCTGCTTCACTATTGTTCACTCTGCTTCACTATTGTTCACTCTGCTTCACTCTATTGTTCACTCTGCTTCACTGTGTTGTTCACTCTGCTTCACTGTGTTGTTCACTCTGCTTCACTGTGTTGTTCACTCTGTTTCACTGTGTTGTTCACTCTGCTTCACTGTGTTGTTCACTCTGCTTCACTGTGTTGTTCACTCTGCTTCACTCTATTGTTCACCTCTGCTTCACCTATTGTCACTCTGCTTCACTGTGTTGTTCACTCTGCTTCACTGTGTTGTCACTCTGCTTCAGCTCTATTGTTCACTCTGCTTCACTCTATTGTTCACTCTGCTTCACTCTATTGTTCACTCTGCTTCACTGTGTTGTTCACTCTGCTTCACTGTGTTGTTCACTCTGCTTCACTGTGTTGTTCACTCTGCTTCACTGTGTTGTTCACTCTGCTTCACTGTGTTGTTCACTCTGCTTCACTGTGTTGTTCACTCTGCTTCACTGTGTTGTTCACTCTGCTTCACTATTGTTCACTCTGCTTCACTATTGTTCACTCTGTTCACTTATTGTTCACTCGCTTCACTGTGTTTGTTCACTCTGCTTCACTGTGTTGTTCACATCTGCTTCACTGTGTTGTTCACTCTGTTTCACTGTGTTGTTCACTCTGCTTCACTGTGTTGTTCACTCTGCTTCACTATTGTTCACTCTGCTTCACTGTGTTGTTCACTCTGCTTCACTGTGTTGTTCACTCTGCTTCACTCTATTGTTCACTCTGCTTCACTCTGTTGTTCACTACTGCTTCACTGTGTTGTTCACTCTGCTTCACTGTGTTGTTCACTCTGCTTCACTCTATGTTCACTCTGCTTCACTCTATTGTTCACTCTGCTTCACTGTGTTGTTCACTCTGCTTCACTGTGTTGTTCAACTCTGCTTCACTGTGTTGTTCACTCTGCTTCACTGTGTTGTTCACTCTGCTTCACTGTGTTGTTCACTCTGCTTCACTGTGTTGTTCACTCTGCTTCACTGTGTTGTTCTCTCTGCTTCACTATTGTTCACTCTGCTTCACTATTGTTCACTCTGCTTCACTCTATTGTTCACTCTGCTTCACTGTGTTGTTCACTCTGCTTCACTGTGTTGTTCACTCTGCTTCACTGTGTTGTTCACTCTGTTTCACTGTGTTGTTCACTCTGCTTCACTGTGTTGTTCACTCTGCTTCACTGTGTTGTTCACTCTGCTTCACTGTGTTGTTCACTCTGCTTCACTGTGTTGTTCACTCTGCTTCACTGTGTTGTTCACTCTGCTTCACTCAGTCGTTCACTCTGAGTGCTTCAGTTTGTCGTAATTCATAAATCTTGTCAAATCAACGTCTCTCTCTCTCTCTCTCTCTCTCTCTCTCTCTCTCTCTCTCCCTGAGTGGCCACTCATCTGAGTGGCACTTGAGCTGTGATCACTGAAACTATTGCCAGTAATCGCAGTTTACAGCTCTAACCGGCGATTAACGGTGATTTCATTCATAAATCCTAGCCAGAGCCCCCACAGTGCTGAGGAACGTCACCCACATTCCGGACTCCCACCCAGCTATCAGTACACGTTCCCTCCTCAAACTGTCAGACTGATAGTCGTTAATTCACACTGTCAAGAGGTTCTGATGAGGTGGCAGGATGCAGCAGAGAGGTGACTGAACGTAACTTGGGGAGGTGACTGAATGTGGCTTGGGAGGTGGCTGAACGTAGCTTGGGGAGGTGACTGAACGTGGTTTGGGAGGTGACTCAACGTGGCTTGAGAGGTGACTGAACGTAACTTGGGGAGGTGACTCAACGTGGCTTAGAAGGTGACTGAACGTGGTTTGGGAGGTGACTCAACGTGGCTTGAGAGGTGACTGAACGTAACTTGGGGAGATGACTGAACGTGGCTTAGAAGGTGACTGAACGTGGTTTGGGGAGGTGAGTGAACGTGGCTTGGGAGGTGACTGAACGTGGCTTGTGGAGGTGACTGAACGTGGCTTGGGAGATGACTGAACGTTTGGCTTGGGAGGTGACTGAAAGTAGCTTGGAAGGTGACTGAACGTGGTTTGGGGAGGTGAGTGAACGTGGCTTGGGAGGTGACTGAACGTGGCTTGTGGAGGTGAGTGAACGTGGCTTGGGAGGTGACTGAACGTGGCTTGGGGAGATGAATGAACGTGGCTTGGGAGGTGACTGAACACGGCTTGGGGAGGTGACTGAACGTGGACTGGGAGGTGACTGAACGTTTCTTGGGAGGTGACTGAACGTGGCTCGGGGAGGTGACTGAATGTGGATTGGTGAGGTGACTGAATGTGGCTTGGGAGGTGACTGAACGTGGCTTGGGAGGTGACTGAACGTGGATTGGGAGGTGACTGAACGTGGATTGGGAGGTGACTGAACCTGGCTTGGGGAGGTGACTGAACGTGGCTTGGGAGGTGACTGAACGTAGATTGGGAGGTGACTGGGCACGGCTTGGGAGGTAACTGACCGTGGCTTTGAAGGTGACTGAACGTGGTTTGAGTAGGTGACTGAACGTGGCTTAGGGAAGTGACTGAACGCGGCTTGGGAGGTGGCTGAACGTGGCTTGGGGAGGTGACTGAACGTGGCTTGAGGAGGTGACTGAACGTGGCTTGGGGAGGTGACTGAACGCGGCTTGGGAGGTGACTGAACGCGGCTTCTGAGGTGACTGAACGCGGCTTGGGAGGTAACTGAACGTGGCTTGGGGAGGTGACTGAACGCGGCTTGGGAGGTGACTGAACGCGGCTTCTGAGGTGTCGAACGCGGCTTTTGAGGTGACTGAACGCGGCTTGGGAGGTGACTGAACGTGGCTTGGGGAGGTGACTGAACGCGGCTTGGGAGGTGACCGAACATGACTTGGGAGGTAACTGACCGTGGCTTGGGAGGTGACTGAACGTGATTTGGAAGGTGACTGAACCTGTCTTGGGATAGGTGTATCTTATGGGGTTAGCGCCCCAGAGGCCCCTTCCCAGACCAGACCTCCTGGTTCCTGGTCTGATCGACCAGGTTGTTGGTGGGGGACCTTCCCTGCAGTCACTCCCACACCCAGGGAACCTTTACCGTCATCCCCACACTCTGGGGATCTTCTCTACAGTCACCCTCACACAAGAAGTCCCCAACTCCCTAAGGACCTTCTCTGCAGTCACTCCCCACACTCTGGGACCTTCCAACAATCACCTTCACACAGACGTCTCTGTCGTCACACTCTGGGGACTTTCCCTACAATGCCACCCCACACAAGCAGTCCTCCCACACTCTGAAGACCTTCCCTATAGTCACACCCACACAGAGAGTCCCCACAGAAGTCACCGCTGCTAAACAAGATGATATCACAGTAATCACAGGTGACATTCCAGCCAGGTGGGAGCGGGTGGGCCGGGTCACCTTTGTGTGGGTGGGCTGGTTGTGGGGTACGTGGGCTCTATGGATGGGACTGGGTTGTGGGTGAGGGAGATGGCTGAAACCCCCATTTTGGGGGGAAACCCCCGGGGGGGGGGCCCCACCCCCAAATTATGACGTTTTGGGGGGGGTTTTTTTCCTAGGGGGTTCCCCCAATCCCCTCCCTTTGTTTTTCCCCCCATTTTTTTTCCCCCCTCCCCCCCAATTTTTCCCTTTTCCCCTCCCTTTCCCCCTTACCTTTTTTTTAAACCCTTTTTTCCCCCCCTTTTTCGGGCCGTTTTTTAATTTCCCCTTAAAATGATTTCCCTAACCCCCCCCCTTTTTTTTATCCCCCCCCTTTTTATCCCCCCCCCTTTTTTTCCCCCCCCTTTTAAACCCCCCCTTTTACCCCACCCCCTTCCCTTTCCCCCCCCTTTTTTTACCCCCCCCCTTTTCCCCCCCCCCTTTTTTCCCCCCCAACCACCTTCCTTCACCCCCACCCATTTCTCTAATCCCCTCCATATTCCCAAATGCCCACCTCCTCCTTCACCCCCCATTCCTTAACCCCAACACCCACACACTTCAGTCCCACTGGGATTTTCCCCAAACCCCCACCCAGTCCTACCCACACCCCTTCCTTTCACCCCCACCCCATTCCCCAACCGTCCCCCCATTTTCACCTTTCCAAACAATTTCCCAAACCAACCTCCTCCCCTTTTGATTTTTTTACTGGCTCAATTTTTTTTAAAAACCCAATCCTCAACACCCCATGTCCTTTCACCCCATCCCTTCCTTAACCAACCCTCCTTACCGGGCCCGCTTCCTTAACCCCACGAGGGCTTTCCTTTCCTAATTCCTTCACCCCACCCTCATTCCTTCAAACCAAAAAACCAAACCTCCTTCCCCCCATAAATTTCTTACAACCTAAAAACCCCTTCCCCCCGGGGCCCCCCCCTTCCATTACCCCCACCCTTACATACCCCCCTTCCATTCCACACTTACCACCCCACCTTACTTGGGAACCCACCATTGCATTAAGCCCACCTTACTTAGGACCTCCTTACTAAACCCCTTCCTCATTAAACCCCCTTCACTTAACCACCCTTACAGTAAACCCACCTTTTCACTATCCCCCATTCCCAGCCACCCCATTTACTTATTTCCGATTTTCCCTTCCTTTCCCATTCCTTCCCTTACCACCCCCCTATTTTTCCATCCCCCATTTTCCCTTTCCCCTTTCCCAAATTTCCCCTCACTCCACCCCTCCTTCCCATTTACCCACCCCCTTCCTTCCCCCCTTCCCAACCCCTTCCCTTTCCCACCCTCCCCTTCCTTCCACCCTTCCCTTGTCCTTCCCTTCCTTTTTCCTCACTAACCCTTCTTCCACATCACACCACCCCATTCCTTCTTTACCCCACCTTCCTTTCCCCCACCCATTCCTTTTCCACCCCATTCCTTCACCCCCACCCCATTCCTTCTCCCACCCCATTCCTTATTACCATCCCATTCCTTCACCCACCATTCTTTTTAACCCCCCCTTTTCCTTCCTTACCCCCCATCCCACTTAACCCCTTCCTTCATCCCACCCCTTCCTTAAACCCCCAACCCATTCCTTAACACCATCCATCCATCTTTCACTTACCCCCCATTCCATCACCTTCCACCCCATCCTTACCTTTCACTTTTACCCCACCCCATTCTTCCCCTTCCAAACCCATTCTTTTCCCACCCCTTTCCTTCACTCCCACCCTTTTCTTCCCCTTCCACCCCATTCCTTCACTTACCAACCCCAAAAATTCCCTTCACTCCACCCATTCCTTCACTTCCCTCACCCATTCCTTCACCTTACCCATCCCTTTCCCCTTCACCTTACCATCCCTTTCCCTTTCACCCCCCCATCACCTAAATTCCTTCTCCCACTTCCCACCTCCCTTTCCTTCATTCCACCCCCAATTTCCTTCACTTACCACCCCATTCCTTCACTTACCCCCCCAATTCCTTCACTTACACCCCTTTCCCTTCATTTACCATCCCTTTTTCACTTACCTCCATTCCTTTCACTTACCACCCCATTCCTTCACTTACCACCCCTTCCTTCACTTACCACCCATTCCTTCACTTACCACCCCTTTCCCTTTCACTTACCCCCCATTCTTTCACTTCCACACACCTTCCTTCACTTACCACCTCCATTCCCCCTTCCTTAATACCACCCCATTCCTTCCCCTTACCACCCCTTTCCCTTCACTTCCCACCCCTTCTTTCACTACCACCCATTCCTTCACTTACCACCCCATTCCTTCACTTACCACCCCTTTCCCTTTCACTTACCAACCCCTTCCTTCACTTACCATCCCATTCCTTCACTTACCAGGCTCTGGGGCCTGGTGGTTACCCTGGCTTCACACGGTGAGGGCCTGGGTTCGATTCCCAGCCAGAGTAGAAACATTGGACGTGTTTCTTTCAACCTGTTGTCTATGTTCCCCATCATTAAAATGGGTACCTGGGTGTTATTTGCTGGGGGTGGGCCCGCATCCTGGGACACTGAGACCTAAGGAGGCCTGGTCACAGACCGGGCCGCGGGGCGTGACCCCCGGAACTCTTTTCCCCGAACTCTCTCCAAAACCACCAAATTCTTCACTTACCACCCATTCCTTTCACTTACCACCCCATTCTTCACTTAACCACCCCATTCCTTCACTTAACCACCCAAATTTCCCTTCACTTACCACCTCCCTTCCTTCACTTAACCATTTCCCATCCCTTCCTTACCACCCCCATTCCTTCACTTACCACCCCATTCCTTCACTTACCACCCATTCCTTCACTTACCACCTCCCATTCCCCCTTCACTTACCACCCCCCATTCCTTCACTTACCACCCATTCCCTTCACTTACCACCCCATTCCCTTCACTTAAACCCCCTTTTCCTTACACTTACCACCCCATTCCTTCACTTACCACCATTCCTTCACTTACCACCCCCATTACCATCCCTTCCTCCTTAACCATTTCCTTTACCTCCACCCATTTTCCCCACTCCACCCCATTTCCTTCACCCGCCCCCCATTCCTTCACCTCCACCCCATTCTTTCCAACCTCCCACTTCCCCCTTCCTTACCTCCCCCTCCATTCCTTCTCCCCCCTTTTCCCCCTCCCTCCATCCTTCACCTCCCACTCCATTCCTTCACCTCCTACTCTTCCTTCACCTCCCCTCCATTCCTTACCCCCCCCTCCGTCCTTCCCCCTCCCCACTCCATTCCTTCACCTCCTACTCTATTCCTTCACCTCCACTTTATTCCTTCACCTTTCCAAATCATTCCCCTTCACCTACTCCATTCCTTTTACCTCCACTCCATTCCTTCACCTCCCCTCCATTCCTTCACCTCCCCTCCATTCCTTCACCTCCCACTCCATTCATTCACCTCTCATTCCATTCCTTACCTCCCATTCCAATTTCCCCTTTTACCTTCACCCCCATTCCTTTTAAACCCCCTCCTCCATTCCTTCACCTCCTCCCAGTCTTTTACCTCCCACTCCATTCCTTCACCTCCCTCCATTCCTTCACCTACCCTCCAGTCCTTCCCCCTCCCACTCCATTCCTTCACCCCCACTCAATTTCCTCACCTCCCACTCATTTCCCTTTACCTCCCACTCCCTCTCATTCCATTCCCTCCACTCCATTCCTTCCCCCCACTCCATTCCTTACCCCCCCCACCCCCATTCCTTCAACTTTTTTCCCCTCCATTCCTTCACCTCCACTTCTTCCTTCACCTCCCACCATTCCTTCACTCCCCTTTTCCTTCCCTCCACCTACCCACCCATTTTCCTTCACCTCCCACTCCATTCCTTCACCTTCCCCTCATTCCTCACCTCCGCCATTCCTTCACCTCCCAAAATCCATTTCCCTTTAAAACCTTTCCCCTCCATTTCTTCACCTCCCCCTCTATTCCTTACCTCCCACTTATTCCTTTAAACCCCCACTTATTCCCTTACCTCACATCCATTTTCCCTTTACCTCCCCCCTATTCCTTCACCCCCCGAATTCCTTCACCTCCCACTTCATTCCTTCCCTCCCACTCCATTCCTTCACCTCCACTCTTTCTTCACCTCCCTCCATTCCTTCACCTCCACCTTTCCATCCTTCCCTTTCCCCCTCCATTCCTTCACCTCCCTACTCATTCCTTCACCCCACCATTCCTCACTCCCCTACCATCTTCACCTCCACTCCATTCCTTTACCTCCACTCCCTTTTTCCCTTTACCTCCTCCATTCCTTCACACTACCTTTACCTCCATTTCCTTTTACCTCCATCCTTCCTTCCCTCCCCCCATTCCTTCACTCCCACCCATTCCTTCACCCACCCATTCCCTTTCCCTCCCCATTCTTCCTCCACCCATTCCTTCACTCCCCATTCCTTCACCTCCCCTCACCTTTACCTCCCCTCCATTTTCCCTTCACCTCCCTCCATTCTTCACCTCCCCTCCATCCTTCACCTCCCCTCCATCCTTCACCTCCCCCATTCTTCACCTCACTCCATTCCTTACCTCCCATCCATTCCTTACCTCCACTCCAATCCTTCAAATTTCCTCCCCTCCATTCCCTTTACCTCCCCTCCATACCCCAATGATTTACCTCCATATAAAAAACCAATTTAACTCCCCGTTGCTACTACCCACCTCATACACGAGGCCTTATCCCTCATTTCCCACTACCACCATTCTTAACCCAATTTTCCTTCTTCTTCCCCTCACATTCCAACTACCCCAAAGCCCACCCCCCAGGAACTCATTTTTTATTCGCAGATTCCTTCAATGACCGCCCCCCCTTCCTTACCTAACCATCGCAATCCATTTCACCCACCCAATCCTTTCACCTCCCCATTTCCCTTCACCCCCCCCTCCTTCCTCTCCACACCCCCCTCCCTTCCACACCGCACCCATCCCCTCCATCCCGCCCTCCCACCCCCTTCCCTTACCGCCCCCCCAGTTTCCCCACCTCCACCCATTTACTTCACCTTTCCCCCCCCATCCACCGCATTCCTTTCCCCCCCCATTTCACCACCCCTTCCCACCCCCATTTTTCACCCCCAGTCCCACCCTAATCCACCTCCCCCCCATTCCCTCCTTTACCTCCCCCCTTCACCCACCATTCCTTCACCTCCCCATCTTACACACCTCCCCCCCATTTCACATCCCCCAAACCTTCACCCCCCCTCCATTTTCCATCAGCCTCCCCTCCAGTCCTACTCACCACCATCCTTCACCCCAGGGGGCTCCATCCCAACAGCCCACTCACCAGTCCCCACCCAGGGTCACCGCCCTCACCAGTTCCCCACCCCCACCCCGGGAAAACCGACACCCACCTCCAGTTCCCACCCCCGGTCGACACAATCCCAAAGCGAACCAGCAAAGTCCCACCCCAGGTCCAACGCCCAGGGTGCGACAGGGCCCCCCATACGAAACCCTGGCTACAGTAGGGCACCAAGGTCCCCAGGTCTACGTTCCCCACCCCAGGCCACGAATCCCACCCCGGTCGACACGATAGGGGACAAACAAATCCATTTGAAGACACCACGGTGACAACACCAGTCCCACCCCGGGGCGACACAGCACGCCACCCAGGTCGCACAGCACCAGTCCCACCCCAGGTCGAAAGAGCAGCAAAGGGGAACACAGATCCCCCAGGGTAACAGACATTAAACGGTGTCACCCCACCTTTTAACAGGGTGAAAAGACCAAAGGGGCGCACAGAAGAAGGGGACAAAATTCAAGGGCGAAAAAACCAACTGGGAAAAATAATCGGAAAAAAACCAGGTATGCCAACACCGTTCTCAATGTACAAAACAGCCAGTCCCACCCCGGGTTGACCACCAAAATAAAAGGGGAAATATCAATGCACAAAGACCAGTACCCCAGGGGCAAATGAAGTACCCCAGGGAAAACCATAATAATAATACCATTCCCCAAACAACAGGGAATCTGAAACTTGGGGACAACAAAAAAATTAACAAACAAAGAAGTATGTAAAATAACTATCCGACGGCTGATATTGACACAGCAAACCTGTACAGTCAGGTAAATTCTCACTCCACAGAGCCCAAGGAACTTCCCGATTCTGTTGGCCAAAATCCCTCCAGGTAGACAGCGGTCTTCAGTCTTTTAAATTCACCGTTTGTTCTCTGGTCCCCAATTTTTTTCCAGGGGCGAGCCCTTAGGGGCTTACAGCAAATTACGGAAGTTCAAGGGTTCCTTTTGCAAAAGTTACATAATACTCGATAACGTGAACTGGAAAGGTAATGAAGCCAACAAAGTCCCGGGGGATGGGGCAATATAACAAATAATTTTTCTCCTCGTGTTTCCCCTGCTGTCTGAACAGGGCTTATACCCCGAATACAAACCTTTCAACTATTTTATCAGGTAACGTCAACTCATCAAACACCTTATTTTCACAATAATTACTACAATAAACACTATACTTGGAAAATTAAACGACTTGGAATTTGGAATTTTAACAAATTTTCAGTTAAAAAATTAGATATTTAGAAAAAATTGGAACACTGTTATCTAAAGGTACCCAATTCTGTTAACATTTTTTACAGTCAATTTTAAAAAGCTTTTACAGTATTACGGAAACTAATCTATTTGACAGAAAACAGTATAATAATAATACGATAATTAACTTTTTTTCAATTAATTAAATCATTTTCAACTGTTCGCATACATTTTCATGGAACAATGATTTCCGTGAAAATTTAAAACTTATCTTTTTTATTAATTGAATTTAATAATTCCTACACCTGGCTACAGAACTATGCACATAAAAAATAGGAAGAAGTAGGTAAGAAGTACCCATTAAGGACAGTTTATGAAATTTTTCTCAAACGAATATTTATCATACCTTAACTAGGATGGCTTGAGGGCTGATTTCTAATTATAGACTTTCTTTAGTAAAAGAATAGGTGGGTGTTGAAGATCGTGGTCCTTTAAAACTTATCCAGTCTTAGGTACCCATGCTCTCTTGCTTTTTCACCGGAGGTATCCTGCAACGTCTGCCAAGCCTCTTGTGTTCATAAGTAATAATTTCGGCGTGCAGGTTTGGGAACAATCCCTCCAGCATCTTCCAAGTGTAGATTATGATGTATCTCTCTCGCCTACGCTCTAATGACTACATTTCTAGAGACTTCAAGCACTCCCAGTAATTGAGGTGCTTGATTACGTAGATATGAGTTGTCAAGTTTCTCTCTACTATGTCCAGCCCAGTAATTTCGCCTGTCTTGAAGGTGGCCGCCACCACCCAGCAATACTCTAGCCTAGAGAGGACGAGTGAACTAAAACGGTATCTTCACGCATGCGGCAATTTCAGAGTTTCATTCATAACTCTCCTGGGTGTTGATGCATGCGGCAGGCTCACAGTTTCATTCATAAGTCTCCTGGGTGTTGACGCATGCGGCAGGTTCCTGTTAACAACTTTCACCCGTTACCTCTGTGACCTGTGAACCCATTCTTCCCTCACTTCCTCTTCCCTCCCGCACTTCTCCCTTTCCTCCCTCCCTCCATTCCCTTCCTTCATGTATATTATGTATCCTTTGTACACTTGTGCCTTGAAGATGGCTTTAGTTGTTGTCAGAAATGTACAGTATATATATATATATATATATATATATATATAATATATATATATATATATATATATATATATATATATATATATAATATATACAATTTACACCAGAGGTGGACCCCCATCCTATATATATATAATATATATATATATATATATATAATATATATATATTTTTATTATGTGCGTGCCGAATAGGCAGAACTTGCGATCTTGGCTTAAATAGCAACGCTTCATCTTGCCATATAGGACAAGTGAAAATTTGTGTATGCAATAATTTCGCCAAAATCATTCTGAACCTAACGAAAAAAATATATTTCCCTGTGTTTGTTTAGTATTAAATTATTGTAAACAAATCTGAAATATATTTAGTTGGGCTAGGCTAAAATAAATTGCGCTTGTTATAATAAGGTTAGGTAAGTTTTCTAAGATTCTTTTGGTGCAAAATTAAATTTTTTTACATTAACATTAATGAAAAAAATATATCTTTAAACGTATAAGAGAAAATTTTAGAGGACTTAATTTTAAATGAGTTCTTGCTAGTTGACCAATTTTACATATTCGGCACGACATATATATATATATATATAATATATATATATATATAATATATATATATATATATATATATATATATATATATATATATATATATATATATAATATATATAATATATAATCACTCTTTTATCATTCCTTCTTCATTATATTATACTGCTGGGAATATTGCATTTGTTATGACATATAACAGAGTCTCTTCTCTTATTTGTTCCTTAGTTATGCCTTTTGCATTTGATTCTATGTTATAATATTATTGATTCTTGCTATAGTTTGTCTTTGGGACGATGGATGGGATATGTTCATTTCTGGAGAGACTGAGAGTTCTCTGGTATATGATGAGTAGTTAGTAGATGAGTTGTCTGGTGGAGGGATGCATGTATGGGATGTGGACAGGTGGAGACTGGGCTTGGTGGAAGTGCATTACGATAGAGTAAAGAGTTTGTGTTGGGAGTCTGGGATAGTACCTGGATCCTTGGTGACATACAGCAACCTGGTGTCAGGTTGCTATGTGTCAGTCCTAGGCTCTCCTTTGCTGCATACAACTGGATCATTTCCTCTTTGGTAACCTATTCTTTCCTCTTGTTTTGAGAACTTTAAAAACACGAGAAATACTGCCAGTGGTGACTACTCGAATCACTGGTGCTCTCCTCCCGAGAGTCACTGCTCAGTGTTGAGTCTCCTTCCAGACAGAAGTGAAGGAGATATACCAGAAATAGAAAACATATATAGAGAGCGTTTACTGCCTGTTTAAATTACTGGAAGTACCTTAAAGAACTGGAAATGTGCTCACTGGAGAGAGGGAAAGACCGGTACCTGGTAATACACACAAGTGGAAGGTACTGGAGGGCGTAGTCTTCAACCTGCACATAACCATGACAGTGTACTTGACGAAGAGTAATGGAGGAAGTATTTGATAGGTCCATTGAAAAATAGGGGCACCGTAATGAACACTTTTCCAACATCCGTGGCCCAAGACTACTGAACTTGCTACTAACGGATTTCAAAGATATTATCGGCACAAGTGTTGAAGTATATAAGAGGAATCTGGATCATTCTCTCAGTGGTGTGCCAGATTACCCAGGTGGTGATGGATATGCTGGTCAGCTGGCGCCTCCAACAGCAACAGCCAAGTTGACCAGGTAATCAACATGGAAGCCTGGCATCAGGACGGGCTACGACAGTAGGAAAAGATCTGGAAACAGATTGTAAGTAAATCACACGTAAATCTTTTGCCTTGTGTCTTTCCTCTTCTGCTCCTGTGGATATTTAGGTACAGACTGTGTACCAGCCGGTACTTCCCTCATTCCTTCAGTTATGTTTGGTCCACACTTTCCTTCTCACTATCTTCCTCATCTTCACTGCCTCAATTTTGCCCTCACTGCCTCATTTTCACCCTCATTGCTTCACTTCGTCCTCACTGCCTCACCATCTTCAGCAGACCTGTCTTCTCCTCTTCCACTTCTTTCCTTCTTTGTTTCAGTTTTTTTGTAATTATCATTATTCAAATGATATGTTCGTGTGTGTGTGTGTACTCATCTAATTGTGGTTGCAGGGGTCGATACTCAGCTCCTGGCCCGGCCTCTTCACTGAACACTACTAGGTCCTCTCTCTCCCTGCTCCATGAGCTTTATCATACCTCGTCTTAAAGCTTTGTATGGTTCCTGCCTCCACTACATCACTTGCCAGACTATTCTACTTCTTGACCACTCTGTAACTGAAGAAATACTTCCTAACATCCCTTTGACTCATCTGAGTCTTCAACTTCTAATTGTGACCCCATGTTTCTGTGTCCCATCTCTGGAACATCCTGTTTCTGTCCACTTTATCTATTCCAAGCAGCATTTTGTATGTCGTTATCGTGTCTCCCGTAACCCTCCTGTTCTCAAGTGTCGTCAGGCCGATATCCCTTAACCTTTTTTCGTAGGACATATTCCTTAGCTCTGAAACTACCTTGTTGCAAACCTTTGCACTTTCTCTAATTTCTGAGTGTGCTTGACCAGGTGTCGGCTCCAAATTGGTGCTGCGTACTCCAGATACGTGCCTGACGTACACGGTGTACAGGGTCTTGAACGATATTTACTTAGGATCGTAACGCTATTTTCAGGTTTGGCAGGCGCCCATATGCTGCAGCAGTTATCTGGTTGATGTGTGCTTCCGGAGACGTGCTCGGTGTTATGCTAACCCCAAGATCTTTCTCCTTGAGTGAGGTTTGCAGTCTTTGGCCGCCTAGCCTATATTCTGTCTGCGGTCTTCTTTGCCCTCCGCGATCTTCATGACTTTGCATTTGGCGGGGTTAAATTCGAGTAGCCAGTTGCTGGACCATGCATCCAGCCTGTCCAGGTCTTTTTGTAGTCCTACCTGATCCTCGTCTGATTTAATTCTCCTCGATAACTTCACATCATCTGCAAACAGGGACACTTATGATTCTTTCCCTTCCACCATGTCATTCACATATACCAAAAATAGCACTGGTCCTAGGACTAACCCCTGTGGGACCCCGCTCGTCACAGGCACCCACTGTGGTACCTCATCACGTACCATGACTCGTTGTTGCCTCCCTGTCAGGTGTTCTCTGATCCATTGCAATGCCCTTCCTGTTATACGTGCCTGATCCTCCAGCTTCTGCACTAATCTCTTGTTAGGAATTGTGTCGAAGGCTTTCTTACAGTCCAATAAAATGCAATCAACCCATCCCTCTCTCTCGTGCCTTACTTCCTTTACCCTGTCATAAAACTCTAGTAGGTTTGTGACACAGGATTTGCCTTCTATGAATCCGTGCTGGTTGTCGTTTATAATCTTGTTCCGTTCCAGGTGCTCCACCACTCTCCTGATAATCTTCTCCATGAGTTTGCATGTATACATGTCAGTGACACTGGTCTATAGTTTAGTGCTTCGTTTCTGTCTCCTTTCTTAAAAATGGGGGCTACTACATTTGCCGTCTTCCTTATCTCAGGTGGTTGCCCAGTTTCGAAGGATGTGTTGAAAATTGTTGTTAGTAGCACACACAGCATCTCTGCTCCCTCTCTAAGGACCCACGGAGAGATGTCCTGTCCCACTGCCTTTGAGGTATCAAGGTCGGTTAGCAGCTACTTCACCTCCTCCTTGGTTGTGTTTATTTCGTCCAATACTTGTTGGTATATCCCTTGTTGGTGTACCCACTCTGTTCTGTCTTCCCAGAGTCCTTTCTGTCCCCACTGTAAATGCTTCCTTAAATCTCGTGTTGAGCTCCTCGCATGCTTTTTGGTCGTTTCTTGTGAGTTCCCCACCTTCTTTTCTCAGCCTGATTACCTGGTCCTTGACTGTTGTCTTTCTCCTGATGTGGCTGTAAAGCAGTTTCGGGTTAGACTTGACTTTCGATGCTATGTTGTTTTCGTACTGTCGCTGGGCCTCCCTCCTTATCTGTGCATACTCGTTTCTTGCTCTTCGACTAATCTCTTTATTTTTCTGAGTCCTTTGCGTTCTGTACTTATTCCATTCTCTAGAGCACTTAGTTTTTGCCTCCCTACACCTTCGGGTAAAACCAAGGTGTGTGTGTGTGTGTGTGTGTGTGTTGTGTGTGTGTGTGTGTGTGTGTGTGTGTGTGTGTGTGTGTGTGTGTGTGTGTGTGTGTGACGGCACGGTGGAAGGCGGATCTTGACCACAATCCCACAATCATTGTTGTTCTACAAATACTATAAATGACTTTCATTCAGACACAATATATCACTACCCTGGCTCAGGCCACCAGCTTCTTCACCATCTTTCTTTCACTATATTTCACCATCTTATTCTCACCATCTTTTTTCCACCATCTTTCACCACAGACACAGCTGATGTGTCAGTAAATGATACCCCGTCACCTCTTAATTTTTCTAAGATATTATTAATTTCTTTACAGAAGAGGGTAATTAACTTCTTAATCCGTCTCTCTCTGCCTCACCTACCATTCTTGATCCCTCTAAATCTCAACCTCTCTTCCCCCCCCCCTTTTCATTTTTACCTCACTCACCTATAAAGTCTGATTCCTTTGGTTGACGTTTCTTTCCTTCCTTCCCCAATGATGTCTTCACATCGCCAGTGTTCGTATGATGCTCCAAGATGGATGGAAACATCATCAAGATTTTATCCAATATTCGAAGTCCAGTCTTGAATGTTGAGGTTATCCTTGCTCTTATTGGAATTATCCTGTACTATACTAAACATCCTCTCACTCCATATTTTCCCACTCCACATCCTCACACTCCATATCCTCCCACTTCACATCCTCCCACTCCTATATTTTCCCACTCCACATCCTCCCACTCCACATCCTCACACTCCCCATCCTCACACTTTCCATCCTCACACTCCATCCTCACACTCCCATCCTCACACTCCACATCCTCACATTTCATATCCTCACACTTCACATCCTCCCACTCCACATCCTCCCACTCCACATCCTCCCACTCCACATCCTCCCACTTCACATCCTTCTACTCTACATCCTCCCACTCCACATCCTCCCGCTCCAAATCCTTCCACTATACATCCGCACACTCCACATCTTCACACTCCACATCCTCACACTCCACATCCTCACACTCCACATCCTCCACTCCACATCCTCCCACTTCCACATCCTCATATCCACATCCTCAACTCCACATTCTCCCACTCATAAACCCTCCCATCACTCCTTACACTCCATATCCTCACATTCCACTCATGACACTCACATCCAATACTCCACATCTCCACTCAATACTCACTAACACATTCTCCCACTCCACATCTCACACTCCACATCCTCCCACTGGTTTATAAGTGCTCTCTGTAATTTTGTGTCTTGGTATGTGAGATGTGGGTAGTGGGAGGTGGGTACTGGGAGGTGGGCACTGGGGAAGTGGATCCTCGGAAGGTGGTTTCTGGGAAGTGGGTACTTGGGATGTGTGTTCTGGGGAGGTGGGTACTGGGGATGTGGGTCCTGGGGTGGTGGGTACTGGGAGGTGGGTCCTGGGGAGGTGGGTACTGGGGAGGTGGATCTGAGGCGGGGTGAAGATGCATGGACGGGATGAGGTAGGAATAAGGGTTAGGAAAAGGAGGGAAGGGTAGGAAATGGGAAGGAGGGTAGAAGATGGGAAGGAGGTTAGGAGATGAGGAAGAGGGTAAGGAAATAGGGTGGAGAGTAAGAGATGGATTGGAGGGGTTAGAGATGGGAAGAAGATGGAAAGTAGGGAGGAGAGGGTGGGAGGTAGGGAAGTAAAGGAGCTAGAGAGGAGGGTAGGAAATGGAAAGGAAGGGTCGGAGATGGGAAGGAGAAGATAGTAGGAAGGAGAGGTAGGTAGAAGGGAGTAGGAGGCATGAAGGAGGGGTAGGATGTAGGGAGTAGGGGAATGAGGGAGGGGGTAGGAGGTAGGAAGAAGGGGGTAAGAGGTAGGGAGGAGTGGCAGGAGATAAAGAGGAAGGGGTGGGAAGTAAGTGGTAGGAAATATGGAGAAGGGGGACGGTGATAGGGAGGAGAGGAAGGGGTAGAGGTTAGGGAGAAGGGGTAGGAAGTAGGGGGAGGTGGTAGGAGATAAGGAATATGGGGGAGGAGGGGTAGAAGATAGAGAGGAGGAGGGAGTAGGAGGTAGGGAAGAGAGGGTAGGAGGTAAGGAGGAGGGGTAGCAGATAAAGAGTAGGGGTAGGAGGGAATGAGTCATTGTTTACCCAGGAGTGACGTCACACTAGTCAACACTGACCCACCATGATTCACTTGCGCCAGTTCTTCGACTTAACCTAACCTGCCTGCCTGCCTGCCTGCCTGCCTGCCTGCCTGCCTGCCTGCCTGCCTGCCTACCTGCCTGCGCCTACCTGCTCTGCCTGCCTACCCTGCCTACGCTGCCTGCTCTGCCTGCCTGCCTACCTGCCTGCCTGCCTGCCTGCCTCTGCCCCTATGCCTGCCTGCCTGCCTGCCACTACCTGCCTGCCTGCCTGGCCTGCCTGCCTGCCTGCCTGCCCTACCTGCCTGCCTGCCTGCCTGCCTACCTACCTGGCTGCCTGTCTGCCTGCCTGCCTACCTTGCCTGCCTGCTGCCCTGCCTGCCTGCCTGCCTGCCTGCCCTGCTCTGCCTGCCTGCCTGCCTACATACCTGGCTGCCTGTCTGCCTGCCTGCCTACCTGCCTGCCTGCCTGCCTGCCTGCCTGCCTGCCTACCTGCCTGCCTGCCTGCCTGCCTGCCTACATACCTGGCTGCCTGCCTGCCTGCCTGCCTGCCTGCCTGCCTGCCTGCCTGCCTACATACCTGGCTGCCTGCCTGCCTGCCTGCCTGCCTGCCTGCCTGCCTGCCTGCCTGCCTGCCTGCCTGCCTACATTACCTGCGCTGCCTGCCTGCCTGCCTGCCTACAACCGGTGCCTTGCCTGCCTGCCCTGCCTGCCTGCCTGCCTGCCTGCCTGCCTGCCCTGCCTGCCTGCCTGCCTGCCTGCCCTGCCTGCCTGCCTGCCTGCCTACCTGCCTGCCTGCCTGCCTGCCTGCCTGCTACCTGCCTGCCTGCCTACCTGCCTACCTGCTTGCCTGCCTGCCTGACTGCCCGCCCGCCCGCCCGCCCGCCCGCCCGCCCCGCCCGCCGCCCCGCCCGCCCGCCCGCCCGCCCGCCCGCCCGCCCGCCCGCCTGCCTGCCTGCCTGCCCGCCTGCCTGCCTTCCTGCTTACCTGTTTGCCTGCCTGCCTGCCTACCTGCATACCTGCCTGCCTGCCTGCCTGCCTGCCTGCTTGCCTGCCTGCCTGCCTGCCTGCCCTGCCTGCCTACCCTACCTGCCTGCCTTCCTGCCTGCCTCCCTGCCTGCCTGTCTGTCTACCTGCCTGCCTGCCTACTTGCCTGCCTATGTGCCTGCCTGCCTGCCTACTTGCCTGCCTATGTGCCTGCCTGCCTGCCTATCTGCTAACCTACGTCCCTGCCTGCCTTCCTGCATTCCTGCCTGCCTGCCTGCCTGCCTACCTGCCTGCCTGCCTTCCTGCCTGCCTCCCTGCCTGCCTGCCTACTTGCCTGCCTACTTGCCTGCCTATGTGCCTGCCTGCCTGCCTGCCTATCTGCTAACCTACGTCCCTGTCTGCCTGCCTGCTTGCCTGCCTGCCTGCCTGCCTGCCTGCCTACCAACCAGCCTGCCTACATGCCTGCTTACCTGCCATTCTGCCTGCCTACCTATGGGCCTGAGTGCCTGCCTGCTTGTCTGGCTGCCTACCTGCCCGCCTGCCTACGCCTGCCTCCCTGCTAACGTACCTGCCTACCTTCCTACCTGCCTGTCTGCCTGCCTGCCTGCCTACGTGCCTGCCTGCCTGTCTGTCTGCCTGCCTGCCTGCCTGTCTGCCTACGTGCCTGCCTGCCTGTCTGCCTGCCTGCCTGCCTACGTGCCTGTCTGCCTGCCTGCCTGCCTGCCTGCCTGCCTGCCTGCCTGCCTACCTACCTGCCTGCCTGCCTGCCTGCCTGCTTGCCTGCCTGCCTGCCTGCCTGCTTGCCTGCCTGCCTGCCTGCCTACCTGCCTGTCTGCCTATGTGCCTGCCTGCCTGTCTGCTAGCCTACATCCCTGCCTGCCTCCCTGCATGCCTCCCTGCCTGCCTCCCTGCATGCCTCCCTGCCTGCCTGCCAGCCTGCCAGCCAGCCTGCCTACCTGCCTGCTTACCTGCCAGCCTGCCTGACTACCTAAGTGCCTGTCTGCCTGTCTGCCTGTCTGCCTGCCAGCCTGCCTGCCTGCCTGCCTGCCTGCCTGCCTGCCTGCCTGCCTGCCTGCCTGCCTGCCTGCCTGCCCGCCCGCCCGCCCGCGCCCGCCTGCCCGCCTGCCCGCCTGCCCACATGCCTGCCTGCTAACCTGCCTGCATGTCTACCGACTACCTGACATTCTACTAACCTCCAGTCCGCCTACTAACCTGCCTGCTTCCCAATTAACCTGCCTGCCTATTAACCTGCCTGCCTATTAACCTGCCTGCCTATTAACCTGCCTGCCTGCCTACGAACTGCCTGCCTTTCTACTAACCTGCCTGCCTGTTTACTGACTACCTGACATCCTACTAACCTCCAGTCCGCCTACTAACCTGCCTGCCTGCTTGCCAATTAACCTGCCTGCCTATTAACCTGCCTGCCTATTAACCTGCCTGCCTGCCTACGAACTGCCTGCCTTTCTATTAACCTGTCTGCCTGCCTAGTAACCTGCCTCTCTGCTTGCATACTAATCTACCTTCCTGCCTACTAACCTGCCTGCCTTCCTCTTAACCTGCTTGCCTTCTTACTAACGTCCATGCCTGCCTGCCTGCCTGCCTGCCTGCCTGCATGCATGCATGGTAACCTACCTACTTGCCTACTAACCTGAAAGCCTGCCTTTTAATCTGCCAGCCTGCCTTTTAATCTGCCAGCCTGCCTTTTAATCTGCATAATTTCTAACCTACCTGCCTGCCTGCCTGCCTGCCTTCCTGCCTGCCTGCCTGCCTGCCTGCCTGCCTGCCTGCCTGCTTACTAATCTGCCTGCCTGCCTACTAACCTGTCTGCTTGCCTACTAACCT
>NC_069401.1:30863142-30903142 GCF_026875155.1 Cherax quadricarinatus | reverse complement strand
ATTGTTCACTCTGCTTCACTGTGTTGTTCACTCTGCTTCACTGTATTGTTCACTCTGCTTCACTGTGTTGTTCACTCTGCTTCACTGTGTTGTTCACTCTGCTTCACTGTGTTGTTCACTCTGCTTCACTGTGTTGCTCACACTGAGTGCTTCAGTTTGTCGTAATTCATAAATCTGGTCAAATCAACGTCTCTCTCTCTCTCTCTCTCTCTCTCTCTCTCTCTCTCTCTCTCTCTCTCTCTCTCTCTCTCTCCCTGAGTGGCCACTCATCTGAGTGGTACTTGAGCTGTGATCACTGGAACTATTGCCAGTAATCGCAGTTTACAGCTCTAACCGGCGATTAACGGTGATTTCATTCATAAATCCCAGCCAGAGCCCCCACAGTGCTGATGAACGTCACCCACATTCCGCACTCCCACCCAGCTATCAGTACACGTTCCCTCCTCAAACTGTCAGACTGATAGTCGTTAATTCACACTGTCAAGAGGTTCTGATGAGGTGGCAGGATGCAGCAGAGAGGTGACTGAACGTAACTTGGGGAGGTGACTGAACGTGGCTTGGGAGGTGACTGAACGTGGTTTGGGGAGGTGAGTGAACGTGGCTTGGGAGGTGACTGAACGTGGCTTGTGGAGGTGACTGAACGTGGCTTGGGGAGGTGACTGAATGCGGCTTGGGAGGTGACCGAACGTGACTTGGGAGGTAACTGACCGTGGCTTGGGAGGTGACTGAACGTGATTTGGAAGGTGACTGAACCTGTCTTGGGATAGGTGTATCTTATGGGGTTAGCGCCCCAGAGGCCCCTTCCCAGACCAGACCTCCTGGTTCCTGGTCTGATCGACCAGGTTGTTGGTGGGGGACCTTCCCTGCAGTCACTCCCACACCCTGGGAACCTTTACCGTCATCCCCACACTCTGGGGATCTTCTCTACAGTCACCCTCACACAAGAAGTCCCCAACTCCCTAAGGACCTTCTCTGCAGTCACTCCCCCACACTCTGGGGACCTTCCAACAATCACCTTCACACAGGACGTCTCTGTCGTCACACTCTGGGGACTTTCCCTACAATGCCACCCCACACAAGCAGTCCTCCCACACTCTGAAGACCTTCCCTATAGTCACACCCACACAGAGAGTCCCCCACAGAAGTCACCGCTGCTAAACAAGATGATAATCACAGTAATCACAGGTGACATTCCAGCCAGGTGGGAGCGGGTGGGCCGGGTCACCTTTGTGTGGGTGGGCTGGGTGTGGGGTACGTGGGCTCTATGGATGGGCTGGGTTGTGGGGGTGAGGGATGATGGCTGGGTGATGGGGGGGCTGGGAGGGGTCAACAGGTCGCGTGGAGGCAGGAAAGAGCACTCACTCCAGTAGGGGCCCTCCTTAACGACGAAGGGGCCCTCCTTAGCGACGGAGGGGCCCTCCTTAACGACGGAAGGGCTCTACTTTCCGATGAAGGGGCCCTCCTTAACGACGAACGGGCCCTCCTTAGCGACGGAGGGGCCCTCCTTAACGACGGAAGGGCTCTACTTTCCGATGAAGGGGCCCTCCTTAACGACGAAGGGGCCCTCCTTAACGACGGAGGGGCCCACCTTGACAATCGGGGTGGCAAGACCTGACAAATGTAAAGGCCAACCTTCACAGATGAAGGGGTCCTTCCTGACAGCTAGAGGGGGTTCTACTTGACAGCTATAGGGGAGGATCCACCTTGACAGGTGGAGGAACCCACCTTGACAGGTAGAGGAACCCACCTTGACAGGTGGAGGAACCCACCTTGACAGGTGGAGGAACCCACCTTGACAGGTAGAGGAACCCACCTTGACAGGTACAGGAACCCACCTTGACAGGTGGAGGAGACCACCTTGACAGGTGGAGGAACCCACTTTGACAGGTGGAGGAACCCACCTTGGCAGCTGGAGGTGCAACACCCATGGTGGGGGCCCAGGCACCCCATTATGACTTGCTTTCAGGGGGGGGGGATATTTCTTCTCATTTGCCCCTTTGACTCCCCATTACCTCACCTCCCTGTCTAGCTTTCTCTCCATCCCCCATTTTCCTCACCTCACACCTTCCCCTCACAGCTCCCTCTTCCACTCACCCCATCCCTCCCTCTCATCCTTCCTCCCTCTCATCCTTCCCTCCCTTTCACCCTTCCCTCCCTCTCACCCTTCCCTCTGTCCGTTTCCCTTTCCTAATTTCCCTCACAAATGACTCTTCCACATCCACACCCCCACCCTATTCCTTTATCCCCACCCCATTCCTTTATCCCCACCCCATTCCTTTATCCCACCCCATTCCCTTTATCCCCACCCCCTTCCTTCACCCCCCCATTCCTTCATCCCACCCCATTCCTTTATCCCCGCCCATTCCTTCACCCCACCCATTCTTTTATCCCACCCATTCCTTCACCCCCATCCCATTCCTTAATCCCACTCCATTCCTTCATGCCCACCCCTCCTTCACCAACCCCATTCCTTAACCCCCACCCCATTCCTTCACTCCCACTGCAGACTTTCACCCCCTCCAGTCCTTCACCTCCCACCCCATTCCTTCACCTCCCACCCCATTTCTTCACCTCCCACCCATTTCTTCACCTCCAACCCCATTCCTTCATATCCCACCACAATCCTTCACCTCCCACCCATTTTCTTCACCTCTCACCCCATTCCTTCACCCCTACCCATTCCTCAACACCCCATTCTTTCACCCCACCCATTCCTTCATCCCAACCCCATTCCTTCACTTACACCCCATTCCTTCACTCTACACCCCATTCCTTCACTTACCACACCATTCCTTCACTTACCACACATTTCCTTCACTTACCACCCATTCCTTCATTACCACCCATTCTTCACTTACCACCCATTCCTTCATTAGCACCCATTCCTTCACTTACCATCCAGTCCTTCACTTGCCACCCCATTCCTTCACTTACCACCCCATTCCTTCACTTACCACCCCATTCCTTCACTTACCATCCCATTCCTTCACTTACCATCCCATTCTTTCACTTACCTTCCCATTCCTTCACTTACCACCCCATTCCTTCACTTACCACCCCATTCCTTCACTTACCACCCCATTCCTTCACTTACCATCCCATTCCTTCACTTACCATCCCATTCTTTCACTTACCACCCCATTCCTTCACTTACACCACCATTCCTTCACTTACCATCCCATTCTTCACTTACCATCCATTCTTTCACTTACCTCCCATTCCTTCACTTACCACCCATTCCTTCACTTACCACCCCATCCTTCACTTACCCCCCATTCCTTACTTACCACCCCATTCCTTCACTTACCATCCCATTCTTCATTACCATCCCATCCTTCACTTACCATCCCATTCTTCACTTACCATCCCATTCTTTCACTTACCACCCATTCCTTCACTTACCACCCCATTCCTTCACTTACCACCCCATTCCTTCACTTACCACCCCATTCCTTCACTTACCACCTCATTCCTTCACTGACCATCCCATTCTTTCACTTACCTTCCCATTCCTTCACTTACCACCCATTCCTCTTCACTTACCACACCATTCCTTCACTTACCACACCATTCCTTCACTTACCACCCCATTCCTTCACCTACCACCCCATTCTTTCACTTACTACACCGTTCTTTCACTTACCACCCCATTCCTTCACTTACCACCCCATTCCTTCACTTACCACCCCATTCCTTCACTTACCACCCCATTCCTTCACTTACCATCCCATTCCTTCACTTACCATCCCATTCCTTCACTTACCACCCCATTCCTTCACTTACCACCCCATTCCTTCACTTACCATCCCATTCCTTCACTTACCAGGCTCTGGTGGCCTGGTGGTTAACGCTCTGGCTTCACACGGTGAGGGCCTGGGTTCGATTCCCAGCCAGAGTAGAAACATTGGACGTGTTTCTTTCAACCTGTTGTCTATGTTCCCCATCAGTAAAATGGGTACCTGGGTGTTAGTCGGACTGGTGTGGGTCGCATCCTGGGACACTGACCTAAGGAGGCCTGGTCACAGACCGGGCCGCGGGGGCGTTGACCCCCGGAACTCTCTCCAGAACTCTCTCCAGAAACCACCAAATTCCTTCACTTACCACTCCATTCTTTCACTTACCACCCCATTCTTTCACTTACCACCCCATTCCTTCACTTACCACCCCATTCCTTCACTTACCACCTCATTCCTTCACTTACCATCCCATCCCTTCACTTACCACCCCATTCCTTCACTTACCACCCCATTCCTTCACTTACCACCTCATTCCTTCACTTACCATCCATTCCTTCACTTACCACCCATTCTTCACTTACCACCCCATTCCTTCACTTACCACCCCATTCCTTCACTTACCGCCCTATTCCTTCACTTACCACCCCATTCCTTCACTTACCACCCATTCCTTCACTTACCACCCCATTCCTTCACCTCCCACTCATTCCTTTACCTCCCACCCATTTCCTTCACCTCTCACTCCATTCCTTCACCTCCCACTCCATTCCTTCACCTCTCACTCCATTCTTTCACCTCCCACTCCATTCCTTGACTCCCCCTCCATTCCTTCACCTCCCTCCAGTCCTTCACCCCCACTCCATTCCTTCACCTCCTACTCTATTCCTTCACCTCCCCTCCAGTCCTTCACCTCCCACTCCAGTCCTTCACCTCCCACTCCATTCCTTCACCTCCTACTCTATTCCTTCACCTCCCACTCCATTCCTTCACCTTCCACTCCATTCCTTCACCTACTCCATTCCTTCACCTCCCACTCCATTCCTTCACCTCCCACTCCATTCCTTCACCTCCCACTCCATTCCTTCACCTCCCACTTCATTCATTCACCTCTCATTCCATTCCTTTAACCTCCCACTCCATTCCTTCACCTTTCACTCCATTCTTTCACCTCCTCCTCCATTCCTTCACCTCTCCTCTAGTCCTTCACCTCCCACTCCATTCCTTCACCTCCTACTCCATTCCTTCACCTACCACTCCATTCCTCCACCTCCCACTCCATTCCTTCACCTACTCCATTCCTCCACCTCCCACTCCATTCCTTCACCTCCCACTCCATTCATTCACCTCCCACTCCATTCCTTGACCTCCCACTCCATTCCTTGACCTCCCACTCCATTCCTTCAACTTCCCCTCCATTCCTTCACCTCCCACTTCTTTCCTTCACCTACCACACCATTCCTTCATCTTCCCCTCCATTCCGTCACCTACCACGCCATTCCTTCACCTCCCACTCCATTCCTTCATCTTCCCCTCCATTCCGTCACCTACCACGCCATTCCTTCACCTCCCACTCCATTTCTTCAACTTCCCCTCCATTCCTTCACCTCCCACTCTATTCCTTTACCTCCACTTCATTCCTTTACCTCCCACTTCATTCTTTACCTCCCACTCCATTCCTTCACCTCCCCCTCCATTCCTTTACATCCGCCGAATTCCTTCACCTCCCACTCCATTCCTTCGCCTCCACTCCATTCCTTCACCTCCCACTCCTTTCCTTCACCTACCGCTCCATTCCTTCACCTCCCCTCCATTCCTTCGCTCCCCCTCCATTCCTTCACCTCCCCCTCCATTCCTTCACCTCCCCTCCATTCCTTCACCTCCCCCTCCATTCTTTCACCTACTACTCCATTCCTTCACCTCCCCCTCCATTCCTTCACCTACCACTCCATTCCTTCACCTCCCCTCCATTCCTTCACCTCCTACTCCATTCCTTCACCTCCCCATTCCTTCACCTCCCCCATTCTTTCACCCCCATTCCTTGCCTCCCCCCATTCCTTCACCTCCACCCATTCCTTCACCTCCCCCCATTCCTTCACCTCCCCCTCCATTCCTTCACCTCCCCCTACATTCCTTCACCTCCCCCTCCATTCCTTCGCCTCCCTCCATTCCTTCACCTCCCCCTCCATTCCTTCACCTCCCCTCCATTCCTTCACCTCCCCCTCCATTCCTTCACCTCCCCCTCCATTCCTTCACCTCCCCCTCCATTCCTTCACCTCCCCCTCCATTCCTTCACCTCCCACTCCAATCCCTCGATGTTTACTACATCATTTATAAGTCTTTTGGTTACCTGTAGTCACTTCATAAGGTCACTGGGGGGCGGTGACCCATGAAAGCGACTACAAGTAGTGGCCCTGATGGATCAGGCTGCTACTTTCCGCCACTCACAAGCCAACGTATGCACCACAGCCCGACTGATCAGGAACTGATATGAGAAATTTTTCGAGTTCCATATTGAAGACAGCCGATCGTTACTACCCAGTCCCACACCAGGGTCGACACAGCACCAGTCCCACCCCAGGGTCGGCACAGCACCAGTCCCACCCCAGGGTCGACACAGCACCAGTCCCACCCCAGGGTCGACACAGCACCAGTCCCACCCCAGGGTCGACACAGCACCAGTCCCACCCCAGGGTCGACACAGCACCAGTCCCATCCCCAGGGTCGACACAGCACCAGTCCCACCCCAGGGTCGACACAGCACCAGTCCCACCCCAGGGTCGACACAGCACCAGTCCCACCCCAGGGTCGACACAGCACCAGTCCCACCCCAGGGTCGGCACAGCACCAGTCCCACCCCAGGGTCGACACAGCACCAGTCCCACCCAGGGTCGACACAGCACCAGTCCCACCCCAGGGTCGACACAGCACCAGTCCCACCCCAGGGTCGATACAGCACCAGTCCCACCCCAGGGTCGACACAGAACCAGTCCCACCCCAGGGTCGAACAGCACCAGTCCCATCCAGGGTCGACACAGCACCAGTCCCACCCCAGGGTCGACACAGCACCAGTCCCACCCCAGGGTCGACACAGCACCAGTCCCACCCCAGGGTCGACACAGCACCAGTCCCACCCCAGGGTCGACACAGCACCAGTCCCACCCCAGGGTCGACAGCACCAGACGATGCTATACTGTCTCTGTTCCCAAAGGCGAGACTCGGAGTGGACAAAAATATAAGAAAACGGGAAACAAGTACAGTAAAAGGAAAATAACTAGAATTTAAGAGAAAAGGTAACACTTGATTCTCTCTGTTTAGGTATATACGGTGTCACCACTACTCTTTTTACAGTGGAATAGTTAAAAGTAACTAAAGTCGCAGTAGAAGGGAGAGACATAGAATTTCTGTTTGGGCAGAAAAAACCAACTGGGAAAATAATACGGGATAATTAAAACAAGGTATTGGTCCTGATACGTACTGGTTCTCAGGATAGTTTAATCTGAAAACTGAGCAGTAGACACCTTATCAGGGGCTTGACTCTCCAGGAAAATAAAAGGTATGTATATATATCAATTGAATCTTACAAATGGACCCTATGTACGTGGCTCAGGGGGGCTAGTGAAATGTACCCAAGAAAAACCTATAATTTAATAAATACATACAAACTACAGGGAGATCTGAAATTGGGCAACAACAAAAAAATTAACAAACATGAAGTATGTAAAATATTACTATAACAGAACGCTGATAATTGACACTAGCACCTGTGACTATAGTCAGGTAAATGACTCACTCCACAGAGTCTCCAAGGAACTTCCATGATTCTGTTGGTCTATATATCCCTCCCTGAGGCTAGCACAGCGGTCTTCAAGTCTTTAAGTTACATGCCGTGTCTGATCTCTGGTAGCACTATTTTTCTCCAGGGGCTGAGCTTAGTTGGCTCTAGCAAATTACTGGCATAGCTTCAGGGGTGCCTGGTTGCTGCTAAACTTGTTAGCATCAGATACTCGATATGGATAGCTGGAAAAGGATAATGAAGCCGACAAAGGTGTGGAATGGGGCATATATACAAAAATTTTTCTCTCGTGTTTCCCCCTAGCTGTGCTGAACAGGACTTTACCCTGTATTAAAACTCTTTACAACATGTTATCAGTAGCTCAACTCATCTTCATTTACCTTAATTTATAATCACAATAATCTACTTACAATATACACTAATACTTAGGAAAATTAAACTACTGACTTGTTGAAAATTGAATTTTATAGACTAAATTTACAGTTAAATTAATTTCTGGAAATCACATTGGAACAACTGGTTTTACTAGTTGACAATGTCATTGTGTTTTAAACATATTTTCTACAGATCAATTTACAAGACTTTTACATATGACGGATATTTGCTAATCATTTACAGATGTTACAGTATTAATAATAATACTGATAATTATACTTTTTTCAATTAATTAAACATTTGCAACTGTTCTGCATTACATTTCAGTGGAAACAATGATTTTCTGTGACATTACACAACTTATCTTTTAAGTATATTGAATATATTTCCTACACCTGAGCTACAGAACTATGCACATAAAAAATAGGGAAGAATGTAGGTAAGAAGTACCCATTAAGGACAGTTATGAAATCTTCTCAACGAATATTTATCATACCTTAACATAGGTATGGCTTGAGGGGCTGATTTCTTAATTATAGTACTTTCTTTTATGTATGAAGAGTGGGTGTTGAAGAGTCGTGGTCCCTTAACACTTATCCAGTTCTTAGAGTACTCATTGCTCTCTTGCTTTTCACCGGAGGTATCCTGCACCGTCTGCCAAGCCTCTTGTGTTCATAAGTAATAATTTCGGCGTGCAGGTTTGGGAACAATCCCTCCAGCATCTTCCAGGTGTAGATTATGATGTATCTCTCTCGCCTACGCTCTAATGACTACATTTCTAGAGACTTCAAGCACTCCCAGTAATTGAGGTGCTTGATTACGTAGACATGAGTTGTCAAGTTTCTCTCTACAATGTCCAGCCCAGTAATTTCGCCTGTCTTGAAGGTGGCCGCCACCACCCAGCAATACTCTAGCCTAGAGAGGACGAGTGAACTAAAACGGTATCTTCACGCATGCGGCAATTTCAGAGTTTCATTCATAACTCTCCTGGGTGTTGATGCATGCGGCAGGCTCACAGTTTCATTCATAAGTCTCCTGGGTGTTGACGCATGCGGCAGGTTCCTGTTAACAACTTTCACCACGTTTACCTCTGTGACCTGTGAACCCATTTTTCCCTCACTTCCTCTTCCCTCCCGCACTTCTCCCTTTCCTCCCTCCCTCCATTCCCTTCCTTCATGTATATTATGTATCCTTTGTACACTTGTGCCTTGAAGATGGCTTTAGTTGTTGTCAGAAATGTACATATATATATATATATATATATATATATATATTAATTATAATTATATATATATATATATATATATATATATATATATAATATATATACAATTTACACCAGAGGTGGACCCCCATCCTATATATATAATATATATAAATATATATATAAATATATATATATAATATATATATATATATATATATATAAATGTCGTGCCGATAGGCAGAACTTGCGATCTTGGCTTAAATAGCAACGTTTTATCTTGCCATATAGGACAAGTGAAAAATTTTTGTATGCAAAAATTTTGCCAAAATCATTCTGAACCTAACGAAAAAATATATATTCCCTGTTTTGTTTAGTATTAAATTATTGTAAACAAATCTGAAATATATTTTTGTTGGGCTAGGCTAAAAAAATTGGCTTGTTATAATAAGGTTAGGTAAGTTTTCTAAGATTCTTTTGGTGCAAAATTAATTTTTTTACATTAACATTAATGAAAAAAAATATTCTTTAAACGTATAAGAGAAAATTTTTGAGGACTTAATTTTAAATGAGTTCTTGCTAGTTGACCAATTTTACATATTCGGCACGACATATATATATATATATATATATATATATAATATATATAAATATATATATATATATATATTAAATATATATATATATATATATATTATATATATAATATATAATCACTCTTTTATCATTCCTTCTTCATTATATTATACTGCTGGAATATTGCATTTGTTATGACATATAACAGAGTCTCTTCTCTTATTGTTCCTTAGTTATGCCTTTTGCATTTGATTCTATGTTATAATATTATTGATTCTTGCTATAGTTTGTCTTTGGGACGATGGATGGGATATGTTCATTTCTGGAGAGACTGAGAGTTCTCTGGTATATGATGAGTAGTTAGTAGATGAGTTGTCTGGTGGAGGGATGCATGTATGGGATGTGGACAGGTGGAGACTGGGCTTGGTGGAAGTGCATTACGATAGAGTAAAGAGTTTGTGTTGGGAGTCTGGGATAGTACCTGGATCCTTGGTGACATACAGCAACCTGGTGTCAGGTTGCTATGTGTCAGTCCTAGGCTCTCCTTTGCTGCATACAACTGGATCATTTCCTCTTTGGTAACCTATTCTTTCCTCTTGTTTTGAGAACTTTAAAAACACGAGAAATACTGCCAGTGGTGACTACTCGAATCACTGGTGCTCTCCTCCCGAGAGTCACTGCTCAGTGTTGAGTCTCCTTCCAGACAGAAGTGAAGGAGATATACCAGAAATAGAAAACATATATAGAGAGCGTTTACTGCCTGTTTAAATTACTGAAGTACCTTAAAGAACTGGAAATGTGCTCACTGGAGAGAGGGAAAGACCGGTACCTGGTAATACACACAAGTGGAAGGTACTGGAGGGCGTAGTCTTCAACCTGCACATAACCATGACAGTGTACTTGACGAAGAGTAATGGAGGAAGTATTGATAGGTCCATTGAAAAATAGGGGCACCGTAATGAACACTTTTCCAACATCCGTGGCCCAAGACTACTGAACTTGCTACTAACGGATTTCAAAGATATTATCGGCACAAGTGTTGAAGTATATAAGAGGAATCTGGATCATTCTCACAGTGTGTGCCAGATTACCCAGGTGGTGATGATATGCTGGTCAGCTGGCGCCTCCAACAGCAACAGCCAAGTTGACCAGGTAATCAACATGGAGGCCTGGCATCAGGACGGGCTACGACAGTAGGAAAAAGATCTGGAAACAGATTGTAAGTAAATCACACGTAAATCTTTTGCCTTGTGTCTTTCCTCTTCTGCTCCTGTGGATATTTAGGTACAGACTGTGTACCAGCCGGTACTTCCCTCATTCCTTCAGTTATGTTTGGTCCTCACTTTCCTTCTCACTATCTTCCTCATCTTCACTGCCTCAATTTTGCCCTCACTGCCTCATTTTCACCCTCATTGCTTCACTTCGTCCTCACTGCCTCACCATCTTCAGCAGACCTGTCTTCTCCTCTTCCACTTCTTTCCTTCTTTGTTTCAGTTTTTTTGTAATTATCATTATTCGTGTGTGTGTGTGTACTCATCTAATTGTGGTTGCAGGGGTCGAGACTCAGCTCCTGGCCCGGCCTCTTCACTGAACACTACTAGGTCCTCTCTCTCCCTGCTCCATGAGCTTTATCATACCTCGTCTTAAAGCTTTGTATGGTTCCTGCCTCCACTACATCACTTGCCAGACTAATCTACTTCTTGACCACTCTGTAACTGAAGAAATACTTCCTAACATCCCTTTGACTCATCTGAGTCTTCAACTTCTAATTGTGACCCCATGTTTCTGTGTCCCATCTCTGGAACATCCTGTTTCTGTCCACTTTATCTATTCCAAGCAGCATTTTGTATGTCGTTATCGTGTCTCCCGTAACCCTCCTGTTCTCAAGTGTCGTCAGGCCGATATCCCTTAACCTTTTTTCGTAGGACATATTCCTTAGCTCTGAAACTAGCCTTGTTGCAAACCTTTGCACTTTCTCTAATTTCTTGAGGTGCTTGACCAGGTGTCGGCTCCAAATTGGTGCTGCGTACTCCAGTACGTGCCTGACGTACACGGTGTACAGGGTCTTGAACGATATTTACTTAGGTATCGTAACGCTATTTTCAGGTTTGGCAGGCGCCCATATGCTGCAGCAGTTATCTGGTTGATGTGTGCTTCCGGAGACGTGCTCGGTGTTATGCTAACCCCAAGATCTTTCTCCTTGAGTGAGGTTTGCAGTCTTTGGCCGCCTAGCCTATATTCTGTCTGCGGTCTTCTTTGCCCTCCGCGATCTTCATGACTTTGCATTTGGCGGGGTTAAATTCGAGTAGCCAGTTGCTGGACCATGCATCCAGCCTGTCCAGGTCTTTTTGTAGTCCTACCTGATCCTCGTCTGATTTAATTCTCCTCGATAACTTCACATCATCTGCAAACAGGGACACTTATGATTCTTTCCCTTCCACCATGTCATTCACATATACCAAAATAGCACTGGTCCTAGGACTAACCCCTGTGGGACCCCGCTCGTCACAGGCACCCACTGTGGTACCTCATCACGTACCATGACTCGTTGTTGCCTCCCTGTCAGGTGTTCTCTGATCCATTGCAATGCCCTTCCTGTTATACGTGCCTGATCCTCCAGCTTCTGCACTAATCTCTTGTTAGGAATTGTGTCGAAGGCTTTCTTACAGTCCAATAAAATGCAATCAACCCATCCCTCTCTCTCGTCCTTACTTTTCCCTTTACCCTGTCATAAAACTCTAGTAGGTTTGTGACACAGATTTGCCTTCTATGAATCCGTGCTGGTTGTCGTTATAATCTTGTTCCGTTTCCAGGTGCTCCACCACTCTCCTGATAATCTTCTCCATGAGTTTGCATGTATACATGTCAGTGACACTGGTCTATAGTTTAGTGCTTCGTTTCTGTCTCCTTTCTTAAAAATGGGGGCTACTACATTTGCCGTCTTCCTTTTCTCAGGTGGTTGCCCAGTTTCGAAGGATGTGTTGAAAATTGTTGTTAGTAGCACACACAGCATCTCTGCTCCCTCTCTAAGGACCCACGGAGAGATGTCCTGTCCCACTGCCTTTGAGGTATCAAGGTCGGTTAGCAGCTACTTCACCTCCTCCTTGGTTGTGTTTATTTCGTCCAATACTTGTTGGTATATCCCTTGTTGTGTACCCACTCTGTTCTGTCTTCCCAGAGTCCTTTCTGTCCCCACTGTAAATGCTTCCTTAAATCTCGTGTTGAGCTCCTCGCATGCTTTTTGGTCGTTTCTTGTGAGTTCCCCACCTTCTTTTCTCAGCCTGATTACCTGGTCCTTGACTGTTGTCTTTCTCCTGATGTGGCTGTAAAGCAGTTTCGGGTTAGACTTGACTTTCGATGCTATGTTGTTTTCGTACTGTCGCTGGGCCTCCCTCCTTATCTGTGCATACTCGTTTCTTGCTCTTCGACTAATCTCTTTATTTTTCTGAGTCCTTTGCGTTTTGTACTTATTCCATTCTCTAGAGCACTTAGTTTTTGCCTCCCTACACCTTCGGGTAAAAACCAAGGTGTGTGTGTGTGTGTGTGTGTGTGTGTGTGTGTGTGTGTGTGTGTGTGTGTGTGTGTGACGGCACGGTGGGAAGGCGGATCTTGACCACAATCCCACAATCATTGTTGTTCTACAAATACTATAAATGACTTTCATTCAGACACAATATATCACTACCCTGGCTCAGGCACCAGCTTCTTCACCATCTTTCTTTCACTATATTTCACCATCTTATTCTCACCATCTTTTTTCCACCATCTTTCACCACAGACACAGCTGATGTGTCAGTAAATGATACCCCGTCACCTCTTAATTTTTCTAAGATATTATTAATTTCTTTACAGAAGAGGGTAATTAACTTCTTAATCCGTCTCTCTCTGCCTCACCTACCATTCTTGATCCCTCTAAATCTCAACCTCTCTTCCCCCCCCCTTTTCATTTTTACCTCACTCACCTATAAAGTCTGGCTCCTTTGGTTGACGTTTCTTTCCTTCCTTCCCCAATGATGTCTTCACATCGCCAGTGTTCGTATGATGCTCCAAGATGGATGGAAACATCATCAAGATTTTATCCAATATTCGAAGTCCAGTCTTGAATGTTGAGGTTATCCTTGCTCTTATTGGAATTATCCTGTACTATACTAAACATCCTCTCACTCCATATTTTCCCACTCCACATCCTCACACTCCATATCCTCCCACTTCACATCCTCCCACTCCATATTTTCCCACTCCACATCCTCCCACTCCACATCCTCACACTCCCCATCCTCACACTTTCCATCCTCACACTCCATCCTCACACTCCCATCCTCACACTCCACATCCTCACATTTCATATCCTCACACTTCACATCCTCCCACTCCACATCCTCCCAACTCCACATCCTCCCACTCCACATCCTCCCACTTCACATCCTTCTACTCTACATCCTCCCACTCCACATCCTCCCGCTCCAAATCCTTCCACTATACATCGCACACTCCACATCTTCACACTCCACATCCTCACACTCCACATCTCACACTCCACATCCTCCCACTCCACATCCTCCCACTCCACATCCTCATAATCCACATCCTCACACTCCACATTCTCCCACTCTACACCCTCCCACTCCACATCCTTACACTCCATATCCTCACATTCCACATCCTGACACTCCACATCCTCATACTCCACATTCTCCCACTCAATAACCTCACCCTCCACATTCTCCCACTCCACATCTCACACTCCACATCCTCCCACTGGTTTATAAGTGCTCTCTGTAATTTTGTGTCTTGGTATGTGAGATGTGGGTAGTGGGGAGGTGGGTACTGGGGAGGTGGGCACTGGGGAAGTGGATCCTCGGAAGGTGGTTTCTGGGGAAGTGGGTACTTGGGATGTGTGTTCTGGGGAGGTGGGTACTGGGGATGTGGGTCCTGGGGTGGTGGGTACTGGGGAGGTGGGTCCTGGGGAGGTGGGTACTGGGGAGGTGGGATCTGAGGCGGGGTGAAGATGCATGGACGGGATGAGGTAGGAATAAGGGTTAGGAAAAGGAGGGAAGGGTAGGAAATGGGAAGGAGGGATGAAGATGGGAAGGAGGTTAGGAGATGAGGAAGAGGTAAGGAAATAGGTGAGAGTAAGAGATGGATTGGAGGGGTTAGAGAATGGGAAGAAGATGGAAAGTAGGGAGGAGAGGGTGGGAGGTAGGAAGTAAAGGAGCTAGAGAGGAGGGTAGAAATGGAAAGGAAGGGTCGGAGATGGGAAGGAGAAGATAGTAGGAGGAGAGGTAGGTAGAAGGGAGTAGGAGGCATGAAGGAGGGGTAGGATGTAGGGAGAAGGGGAATGAGGAGGGGTAGGAGGTAGGAAGAAGGGGGTAAGAGGTAGGGAGGAGTGGCAGGAGATAAAGAGGAAGGGGTGGGAAGTAAGTGGTAGGAAATATGGAGAAGAGGGACGGTGATAGGAGGAGAGGAAGGGGTAGAGGTTAGGGAGAAGGGGTAGGAAGTAGGGGAGGTGGTAGGAGATAAGGAATATGGGGGAGGAGGGGGTAGAAGATAGAGAGGAGGAGGGAGTAGGAGGTAGGGAAGAGAGGGTAGGAGGTAAGGAGGAGGGGTAGCAGATAAAGAGTAGGGGGTAGGAGGGAATGAGTCATTGTTTACCCAGGAGTGACGTCACACTAGTCAACACTGACCCACCATGATTCACTTGCGCCAGTTCTTCGACTTAACCTAACCTGCCTGCCTGCCTGCCTGCCTGCCTGCCTGCCTGCCTGCCTGCCTGCCTGCCTACCTGCCTGCCTACCTGCCTGCCTGCCTACCTGCCTACCTGCCTATCTGCCTGCCTGCCTACCTGCCTGCCTGCCTGCCTGCCTGCCTCCCCTGCCTGCCTGCCTGCCTACTGCCTGCCTGCCTGCTGCCTGCCTGCCTGCCTGCCTACCTGCCTGCCTGCCTGCCTTGCCTACATACCTGCTGGCCTGTCTGCCTGCCTGCCTACCTGCCTGCCTGCCTGCCTGCCTGCCTGCCTACCTGCCTGCCTGCCTGCCTGCCTGCCTACATACCTGGCTGCCTGTCTGCCTGCCTGCCTACCTGCCTGCCTGCCTGCCTGCCTGCCTGCCTACCTGCCTGCCTGCCTGCCTGCCTGCCTACATACCTGGCTGCCTGCCTGCCTGCCTGCCTGCCTGCCTGCCTGCCTGCCTGCCTACATACCTGGCTGCCTGCCTGCCTGCCTGCCTGCCTGCCTGCCTGCCTGCCTGCCTGCCTGCCTGCCTGCCTACATACCTGGCTGCCTGTCTGCCTGCCTGCCTACCTGCCTGCCTGCCTGCCTGCCTGCCTGCCTGCCTACCTGCCTGCCTGCCTGCCTGCCTGCCTACCTGCCTGCCTGCCTGCCTGCCTGCCTACCTGCCTGCCTGCCTGCCTGCCTGCCTGCCTACCTGCCTGCCTGCCTACCTGCCTACCTGCTTGCCTGCCTGCCTGACTGCCCGCCCGCCCGCCCGCCCGCCCGCCCCGCCGCCGCCGCCCGCCCGCCCGCCGCCCGCCCCCGCCCCCCGCCCGCCCGCCCGCCTGCCTGCCTGCCCGCCTGCCTGCCTTCCTGCTTACCTGTTTGCCTGCCTGCCTGCCTACCTGCATACCTGCCTGCCTGCCTGCCTGCCTGCCTGCCTGCCTGCCTGCCTGCCTGCCTGCCTGCCTGCCTGCCTGCCTGCCTACCTACCTACCTGCCTGCCTTCCTGCCTGCCTCCCTGCCTGCCTGTCTGTCTACCTGCCTGCCTGCCTACTTGCCTGCCTATGTGCCTGCCTGCTGCTACTTGCCTGCCTATGTGCCTGCCTGCCTGCCTATCTGCTAACCTACGTCCCTGCCTGCCTTCCTGCATTCCTGCCTGCCTGCCTGCCTGCCTACCTGCCTGCCTGCCTTCCTGCCTGCCTCCCTGCCTGCCTGCCTACTTGCCTGCCTACTTGCCTGCCTATGTGCCTGCCTGCCTGCCTGCCTATCTGCTAACCTACGTCCCTGTCTGCCTGCCTGCCTGCCTGCTTGCCTGCCTGCCTGCCTGCCTGCCTGCCTACCAACCAGCCTGCCTACATGCCTGCTTACCTGCCATTCTGCCTGCCTACCTATGGGCCTGAGTGCCTGCCTGCTTGTCTGCTGCCTACCTGCCCGCCTGCCTACGCCTGCCTCCCTGCTAACGTACCTGCCTACCTTCCTACCTGCCTGTCTGCCTGCCTGCCTGCCTACGTGCCTGCCTCGCTGTCTGTCTGCCTGCCTGCCTGCCTGTCTGCCTACGTGCCTGCCTGCCTGTCTGCCTGCCTGCCTGCCTACGTGCCTGTCTGCCTGCCTGCCTGCCTGCCTGCCTGCCTGCCTGCCTGCCTACCTGCCTGCCTGCCTGCCTGCCTGCTTGCCTGCCTGCCTGCCTGCCTGCTTGCCTGCCTGCCTGCCTGCCTACCTGCCTGTCTGCCTATGTGCTGCCTGCCTGTCTGCTACCTACATCCCTGCCTGCCTCCTGCATGCCTCCCTGCCTGCCTCCCTGCATGCCTCCCTGCCTGCCTGCCAGCCTGCCAGCCAGCCTGCCTACCTGCCTGCTTACCTGCCAGCCTGCCTGACTACCTAAGTGCCTGTCTGCCTGTCTGCCTGTCTGCCTGCCAGCCTGCCTGCCTGCCTGCCTGCCTGCCTGCCTGCCTGCCTGCCTGCCTGCCTGCCTGCCTGCCTGCCTGCCTGCCTGCCCGCCCGCCCGCCCGCCTGCCCGCCTGCCCGCCTGCCCGCCTGCCCACATGCCTGCCTGCTAACCTGCCTGCATGTCTTACCGACTACCTGACATTCTACTAACCTCCAGTCCGCCTACTAACCTGCCTGCTTCCCAATTAACCTGCCTGCCTATTAACCTGCCTGCCTATTAACCTGCCTGCCTATTAACCTGCCTGCCTGCTACGAAACTGCCTGCCTTTCTACTAACCTGCTGCCTGTTTACTGACTACCTGACATCCTACTAACCTCCAGTCCGCCTACTAACCTGCCTGCCTGCTTGCCAATTAACCTGCCTGCCTATTAACCTGCCTGCCTATTAACCTGCCTGTCTGCCTACGAACTGCCTGCCTTTCTATTAACCTGTCTGCCTGCCTAGTAACCTGCCTCTCTGCTTGCATACTAATCTACCTTCCTGCCTACTAACCTGCCTGCCTTCCTCTTAACCTGCTTGCCTTCTTACTAACGTCCATGCCTCCCCTGCCTGCCTGCCTCCCTGCATGCATGCATGGAAACCTACCTATTTGGCCTATTTCCCTAAAAAGCTCCCCTTTTAATCTCCCAGCCTCCCTTTTTAACCCTGCCACCCGGCCTTTTAATTGCCAGTTCCCTTTTTAATCTCCCAAAATTTCCCAACTACCTGCCTGCCTGCCTGCCTGCCTTCTCCCTCCCCTGCCTGCCTGCCTTCCCTCCCTCCCCTCCCTGCCTGCCTGCCTGCTTTAAAAATCTGCCTGCCTCCCTTACTAACCTGTTGCTTCCCTACAAACCATACCTACTTCCCTTCAAACTGCCACCCGGTTTTTTAATTTTTGCTTACCTTCTAACCCCCCTCCCTATTGCCCTGTACGTACTAACGTGCTCCCCTACTACCCCTCCCTGCCAAAAAAACCTGCTTAACCTTTTAAACCCTGCAAAACCTACTAACCTCCCTGCCTAAAAAAACCTACCTCCCTAAAACTGCCTGCGTTTTAACCCTGATGGTTCCAAACCTTTCCAAGCCTGTTTTCCTTCGGTTTGCCTGCCTTCTTTTCCCCACACTGTTAACACACCCACACATGCCCAACACCCACACATTGCCCCAAAAACCCCACAAAATGCTTCCCCACCCCCCACCCCTCCCCCACCCCCCCCAAACCAACTGCTTCAAACCCCCGCACAGCCCAAACCCCCCAACCTGCCTCACACATCCCAAAAACTCCCTCCACACCCCTTACTCCCTCAAAAACCACAACTGCCTCCCCCCACACACTGCCTTACACCCACCCCACTGCCTCCCAAGCACTGCCTTTTAAAACCCAACCCCTGCTTCCCCACCCCCACCTGCCTACACACCAAAATGCCTACCACCCTTGCTTGCCTCACACACCTACACACGGTTTTTCTTTACCCCCACACACGGTTTCAAAACCCCCACAAAACTGCTCATTTAAACCCAAACGCACTCCCTTCACACACTCCCTCCCCAAAAATCCCTCATCCTGGGGCCTACAACCCAATACTGCCCCCAAACCCCCAAAAAATTGCCTCACACACCCACCACTGCCTAACACCCTGCCTCCCATGCTCCCCCCAAAACTGTCACCCCCCTTCCTCCCCCAATCCCAAAACCAACAGCCCCCAACATTGCCTCACACATGCCTCCCCAACCCACCATGCCTCACACCCCAAACACATGGCCTACACACCCCCACGGCCTCAAAACCCCCAACACACCCCTCAAACCCCCAAACAACTGCCTCCACACTCACCCACCGCCACTAAACCGAAAAATCCCTCAACAACGCACTGCCTCTAAAACCCAAATGCCTACACACCCACACATTGCCCCCCAAAAAATCAGCATTGCCTCACACCCCCACATACGGTTAACCCCCCGCACACTGCCCCCACACACCCACACATGCCTCACACTTTGCTCCCCAAAACTCCCCTCATACACGCCCCCACACAACCCCCAATTTCCCCTCACACACACTCCCTTTCACAAACACACTCCCTCAAAAAACCATCCCTCACACATGCCTCAAAAAACACTGCCCACCCCATGTCACACCCCCCACACACTCCCTCACCCCACAAATACCTAAACCACCCAAACACTGCCTCACACCCCAACACACGGGCCTTCACACACTAAAAAACTGCCTCGCACGCGCCCCACACGGGCCTAAACCCCCCAAAACCACTCCCAAAAACCCCCCAAACACACTCCCTTTCAACACCCCACACATTGCCTCAACACCCACACACTGTCACCCCCCAAAACACTCCCTTGAAATTTCCATAAACTGTTTCCACACATCCACAAACTGTCACACTCCCCCCCAAAATGCCTCTTACCCCACCCCACTCCCTCAAACACCCACCCCTTGCCTAAACAACCCACACCTGCCTACACCCCAAACACACTGCCCCAAAACCCCCACAAAACTGTTTCCCAAAAACCCCCACACACTCCCTCACACCCCCCACAACTGCCCAAAAACCCAAAACACTGCCTACACCCCCACACACTCCCTCCCCAAAAACCATGCCTCACACCCCCCAAAAGGGTTTCACCCCCCAAAACACTGCCTCTACTTCACACCCCTTCCCTCACACCCCCCACACCTGCCTCAAAACCCCCACCCATGCCCCACACACTCCTTCACCCCCACCACTCCCTCACACACCCACACATTTCCCTTTCACAAACCCCACACTACCTCAAAACCCCCATTTGTTTTCCACACACCCCCAATCCCTCACAAACCCATCACTCCCTTTAACGCCACACTTTCCTCACGCCCCCACACACTGCATCCCCCAAACACCCCCCAATTGCCCCAACACCCTATATTCCCTACACACGACACACTCCCTCACCCCCAAACACTCCCCTCAAAATCCAGGCACTCCCTCACACCCCCAAAAAAACTGCCTCACACACCCCACACGGCCTTTCACCCCTGCCTCAGGACCCATCCCTCACACCCCAAACATGCCTTACACACCCCCCCCCAATGTCTCACAACCTTTTTTATTGCCTCCATTTCCGCACAGGTCACACACCCACCACTCCCTCACTCCCCACACATCCCCTCAAAACCCACACACTGTCTCAACCCTTCACCTGTTCACACACCCACACATTCCCTAAACACACCCCTTCCATTCCCTCACCACCCCAACATGCCCCCAAAACCCCAACAAAACCTCACCACCCAAACATGCCTGACACCCCCACAACCTTTCTCAAAACCCCATACATCCCTCACACGCCCACACACTGCCTAACGAACCCACAAAATGAACCCAAAAACCCCCAAACCCCACTGTCTCACCCCACTACCCATTTGCCCCCCACACACCCAAATTTCCCCTGAACACCCAACATCCCTGACACCCCCACAAAATGTCTCAACAGCCTTACATTGCCCACCCCCAAAACCACTGCCTAACCAAAATAAACTGCCCTCCAACCCACCACTGTCTCACCATCCCACACTGCTTCACACACCCAAAAATTTGGGTTCACACCCCCCCCAAAATCCCTCACACACCCACACCCGCCCCCTCAAAACCCAAAACATTTCCCTTTACACACCCAAAAACTGCCCCCCAAAACCCACACGTTTGCCTCACCACCCACACTGTGTCGCACCCCTGCCTCACCCCGCCCCCCAACTGCCTCACACCCCACCCCTTTTCCCTCCAACCCCACCCAAGTCCCACAGCACAAAACCTCCCTCACACCCCCACCACAATCCCTCACCACCCCACGCAGGGCCAAAAACCCCACAACTACTCCAAAACACCCCCAAAATCCCTCATCACCCAAAAATGCCTCCCACGCAACCCCTTTTCCTCCCCCACTCCCACATACTCCCTACATCCCCACACACTGCCTCCACCCCAAAACCTGCCTCCCCACCCCACACACCCCCCAAAACCCCCAAAAACACTGCCTCCCCACCCCAAAACCCCACTCCCCCACACACTCCTAACACCCCAAACCAACTTAAAAACACCCCACCCCTGCCTCTCCCCACCCCCCAACCCCCAACCCCCAAAAATTTCCTTTCACCCCCCCAACACACTGCCTACACCCCTCATGCCTCACACCAAAGCACTCCTCAAACACCCATTTTCCCCTCACACATTTTCCCCACCCCGGGCCCCCCGCACCCACACACTGCCTCTCACCCCACACATTTCCTCACACCCCCAAAACACGCCTCCCCCACACGCTGCCTAAACACCCCCTATACATTTGCCTCACACCCCCACCACTGCCTCACCCCCACCCCATTTGCCCCCCACACCCCCAAAACATGCCTCAAATCCAACCCCTGCCTCAAACCCCAAATGTCCCCACCCCCCACACACTGCCCCCAAAAAACCCCCACACAGTCACACCCCCAAAACCCGCGCCTAAACCCAATCCCTTTCCACACTGCCTCACCGCCCCACCATTTACCTCACACACCCAAAATCTCCTAACACCGCCCACCTCCCTTCCCCACCCACCACCCCTCACCACCCATCCCCCCCTCACCCCCCCTGCCACACCCCCCCCACATGCCTCACAAACCCAAAAACTGCCTCCCCACAACCCCACATGCCTCAAAAAACCCACATATCCCTCAAAACCCCACTGCTTTACACCCCCAACACACTGCCTCCCCACACCCACACACTCCCCCTCTTTACACCCACACACCCCCCACACATGCCTCACACCCCAAAACACACTTCCTGACACCCCACACCTGTAAAAAAACCCCCAAACACACTGCCTCACACATCCCCACTTCCTCACACCCCCCTTTCCACTGCCCACACCCACACACTGCCTCCACACCCACACATTGCCAAACACACTCACCACTGCCTCACAAAAAACCCCACAACTGCCTCAAAACCCCCGCACATTGCCTCACACACTCAAAAACCCCTGCCCCAAAACCCCAACATTTGCCTCACAAAACCCCACATACCTCCACCCCCAAACACTGCCTCACACCCCCACCGCTGCCCAAAAACCCTTTACACTGCCTAACACGCCCCCCACATTTCCCAAACACACCCACACCGAATCACACACCCACACACTGCCCCCACACATCCACACACTGCGTAAACACCCAAACTCCCCTCAACCCCCCAAAACATGCCCCCCACACCCCACTTTTGCCTCACACACCCCCCACCAACGGCCTCCCCAACCAAAACACTCCCTCACACACCCACACACTCCCTCACACACCCACACACTCCCTTTACCCCCCACACACGCCCCACACCTCCTTTAAAACCCCGCACACTGCCTCACACCCCCTACACTGCCTCCACCCCCCCACACTGCCTCACACACCCACACTTTGCCTCACCCCCTTCACACACCCCTCAAACCCCCCACAACTCCCTTTCACCCCCACCCCCTTTCCTAAACACCCCCCAAAACACTCCCTCCCCCAAAACGCTGCCTCAACACTATACACTGCCTCACACGCCCCCCAACATTTGGCATAAACACCCCACACGGGGATCACACACCCACACATCCTCACACACCACTGCCCCCACACACCTCCCACCCCTGCCCCCACCACCCACACACTGCCAACCATCCACACGCTCCCTCACACACCCACACTCCCTCGCACACTGCCCTCACACGCCCCCCAAAACTCCCCAAACCCCCACTCAGGGCCTCAAAAACCCCCAAACCCAAATCCCTCAAAACACCCACCACACTGCCTAAACACACCCACTAACTGCCTCACAAAACGGGCCCTCCCACCCAGCACTCCCCAAAAAAAAACCAACACCTGCCTCACACCCCCAAAACACTGTTTCCACCACTCAAAAAAGGCCTCACCCACGCACCCACTGCCTCACACACCCCATACTGCCCACACCCACCACTCCCTCACCACCCCAATTTGCCTCCTCACCCAAAAATGCCTCTACACCCCCACATGCCTCACACACCCCCAAAATTCCAAAAACCCCCACACTGCCTCAACCCCCCCTACACTGCCCCACACCCCCCACAAAACTGCCTCACAAAACCACACACTGCCTCACACACCCACACTTTGTTCCCAAACACCCCACAAACGCCTCAACCCACACACGCCTCAAACACCCCCCACTACCTTCACACCCCCAACCTCCCTCACCCCCCACACGTTTGCCTACACACCCTTTCACTCCCTAACACGCCCAACATGCCAAAAACACCCAAACACTGCCAAATTCCCACCCACACACTCCCAAAAAACCCCAAAACACACGCATACAAAACCCCCCACATTTCCCTCACAAAACCAACACTCCCTTCCCCACACCCACACACTGCCTCCCACCCAGCCGAAACTGCCTCACAAACCCCACACTACCTCACACCCCCACGCCCCCGGGCCTAAACCCCTCAAAAATGCCTACACACGCAAAAACCTGCCTCACACACCCACACACTGCCCCCAAACCCCCCAAATACCCCTCACACACCCACACATTTCCTCACTCACCCCCCACACTGCCCCCACCACCAGCGCATGCCTCACAACCCACACACTACCTAAACACACCCCCGCACGGCCTCACACTCAAAAAAAGCCTACACCCCGCACACTTTTGCCTAAACCCCACCCACACCTGCTTCACACCCCAAACATTCCCTCACACCCCACACACTGCCCACACAAACCATGCTTTGGCCTCACAACCCACACTCGGCTTCATACCCCCCAAAACGGCTTCACAACCCACACACGGGCATCATACCCGCACGGGCCTAAACACCTGCCTCACACACTCCCCATACAGGGGCCTCACACCCCCCTAATGCCTCCACCACCCAAAAAATTTGCCTCCCCAAACCCAAAACAACTAAACACACTGCCCTACACAGGTTCCCCAAAAACTCCCTGACACACTCCCCTCCACATTGCCTCACACAATGCCTCACCCCAAAAACTGGCCTCACACATTTCCTCACACACTCCCTCACCCCCCAAAACACTCCCAAAACACACCCCACACGCCTCACCCCCACCCCCCATTGGCCCCAAAACCCAACACTCCCTTTCACCCACAAAAGCCCACTCACCGACACACTGCCTCACACAAAAGCACTGCCTTTAAAACCCACCACTCCCTCACACCCCCCAAAACATGCCTCCACACTCACGCATTGCCTCACAAAACCCCTACCCCGGTTCAAACCCCCACACACTCCCCTAAACACACAAAAAAACCCCTCCCTTAACCACACTGCCTCCCCACACTCCCTCAAAACATCCCTCTTTTACTGCCTCACACACACCCCCCCCCCCCCCCCCCCTCCCCACATTTGCCCACACCACACTGCCTACACACACTGCCTCACAAAGACTCCCGGGCACACATGCCTCCACAACCTGCCCCACACACTGCCTCCACCCCCCACAAAAGTGCTCACACCCAAAAAATTTCCTACACATCAAAACCCCGGGCTCACACACGGCACCCCTCCCTTTAAACAAAATCACACACTGCTCGCACCCAAACACGCTGCCCACACACACATGCCTCACCACCCCACCCCGCCTCGCAAACCAAAAAATGCCTCACAACCCACAAACTGCCTACACACCCAACAAAAGGGTTCTTACCCTACACACTCCCTTCAAACCCCCAAACATTCCCTTTACAACCCCCACTGCCTCACCCCCCAAAGATGCCTCAGCCCCCCCATACACTCCCTCCCCCCACCCCACTGCCTCACCACCCTCAACTGCCTCACAACCCACACTCGGGCCTCGCCCCCCCCACACACTGCCTCACACACCCCCCCAAAATGTTTCTCACCCACCCCTGCCTCACACTTCCACCCCATGCTCCACCCCCCCCATGCCTCCACACACAATGCCTCCCCACACCAACTCTCCCCCTTAAAATGCCCCCCACCCCCAATCCCCACCCCGCCTAAAACACCCGCACACTGCCTCACACACCCACACACGGGCCTCCCCACACCACACTGCCCCCACACACCCATAAACTGCCTAACGCCCCACACGCCTCACGCCCCACACCTGCATCACACACCCACCCCAATGCCTCCCCCCAAAACCCAACTTTCCCCTTCAAACACGCACACCTCCCTTTAAACACACCCACCCCACTGCCTCACCCCCACGCACTCCCTCACCACCCACACATTGCCTCAACCCCCACACTGGCCTCACACCCCCAACACACTCCCTCCCCACCCCCAAAACACTGCCTTACACACCCAAAAAACTGCCCTCACAAACCTACATACGGGCCTACATTCCCACCTGCCCACACCCCACCACTCCCTCTCACACCCAAAACCCCTGCCTCACACACCCACAAAATGTCTCAAAAACCTAAAAATTTCTTAACTTCCCCCCAGTCCCTTTCACACCACACCCACAATTCCTCAAAAAACCCACCACTCCCTCACACCCATACCTGCCTCCCCCCATCCCCACACCCTCCCTTACACACCCCCCCCAACATTTTTCTCACACACTAACACACTGCCTCACACACCCCCCACACTGCCTCACACCCCAAACACACTACCCCCCAACCCCCAAAAAATCCCCTTGAAAACCCAAACACACGGGTCTCAACCCCCATACACTCCCTTTCAAACCCCCCACACACTGCCTAACCCCACCCACACACTGCATAAAACACACCCACACATCCCTTCCCCACACACGCCCCCACACCCAAACACTGCCTCACACACCACCCCTCCCCTCACCCCACACGTTTCCCCCTCACCACCCCAAAATTGCCTCACACCCCCAACCACACCCCCTTCTTAAAACCCCACCACCCCCCACACACTGCCACACACCAACATTTCCCTCACACCCCCAAAACATTTCCCTCACCCCACCCATACACTGCCTCAAAACACCCCACCCTGCCCCCACACACCCACACATTGCCTCACACACTCACCACTGCCTCCACACCCACACACTGCCTCACACCCCACACACTGCCTCCCCACACCCACACATTGCTTCCACACTCACAAAACCCCCTCCACCCCCAAACACTCCCTCCACACCCCCCACACTACCTCACCCACCCAAACACTGCCTCACACACCCACACGTGCCTCAACCCCCCATTAAACAGCCTCCCCACCCCCAACACACTGCCTAACACCCCAAACCACATGCCTAAAAAACCCACAATTTGCTCACACCCAAACAAACTGCCTCAACACCAACACTCCCTCACACCCCCCACACAGCCTCACACCCCCCGACACTCCCCTCAAAAACCCAACAGGCTTCCCCACACACCCACAATGCCTCGCACCCCTGCCTCCCACGCCCACACATCCCTTTAAAACCCCCACCCCTTGCCCCCACACACCCCAAAAGTCTAAACACCCACACACTGCCTCCCACACGCCCACACTGCCTCACACACCCCCCCTACGGCCTCACACCCGCCCACTTTGCTCCCACCCCCACACATTTGCCTCACACACCCCCAAAATGCTTCACACACCCACACCCTGCCTCCCAAACCCAATCACTCCCTCACACACCCACACACTGCCTCCCCCACCAGCGCACTCCCCTCCACCGAAACCACTGCCTCAAAACACCCACACACTGCCTACACACCCACATCCCGCCTCACAACCCAAAAATTTTCCCCCACTCCCCCCACAAAACTGCCCCCAAAAACCCAACCCCCTTGCCTCACACGCACTGCCTCATACACCCCCCTCATTGTTTCCCACAAAACCCACACTGCTCAACACCCACCACTGCCTCAAAAACCCCTTGCGTTGCCCCCCCCCCCCCCCCCCCCACTGGGCCCTTTCATACCCCCAAAACGGCTTCACACACCCACACACGTATCAGTCACCCCACGCCCCTCCCTCACACACTCCCTCACACACTCCCTCATACGGGTTCCTCAAAAACCCCCCACTTTTTGCCTCAACACCCACAAATTGCTCACAAAACCCCAAAACAAAACTAAACACACTGCCTCACACAGTCTCAAAAATTTCCCTAAACCACACTCCCTCACCACGCCCCCCAAAATTTGCCCCCAAAAAACACGCCTCAAAACATTTCCTCCAAACTCCCTTTCAAAACCCCAAACCACACTGCCTCAAAACCCCCAACAAACTCCCTTAAAACACAGCCTCATTTTTTTTTCACCGCCCAAAAACTGCCTCAACCACCCCGCACTGCCTAAATACACCCACACATTTCCTCACACACCCACACACTGCCTCCACCACTCACGCATTGCCTCACCCCCCCCATACACGGCTTCACACACCCAAAACACTGCCTCCCCACACTGCCTCCACACTCCCTCACCAACTGCCCTCCACCGCCTATACACCCCTCACACACCTCCTAACACACATGCCTAAACACACACTCCCTCACCACCTGCCTCAAAAAGACTGCCCCCACACACTGCCCCCAAAACAAAAATGCCCCACACACTCCCTCCACCACCCACACACTGCCTCACCCAAAACTACCTAAAAACATTAAACACTGCCTCACACGGGACACACTGCCTCAACACTCCACACTGCCCCCACACCCACCACGTTTGTCTCACACACACACTGCCTCACCCCACCCCACCGGGCCTCGCGCATCCAGAAAAACTGCCTCAACACCCAAACGGGCCTCACACCCCCCCCACACGCTTTTACCCCCTTTCACACTCCCTCAAACACCCACACTTTGGGCCTTTCACCACCCACACACTGCTAAACCCCCCCAAAAAAGACTGCCTCAGACCCCATACACTGCCCCCACACCCACACACTGCCTCACACCCCTCACACTGCCTCCACACCCCCCACTTCCCTTTCGAACACCCACATACTGCCCCCAAAACACCGCACACTGTTTCACACCCACACACCCCTCACACTTCCACACATGCCTCAAAACACCCACCCCATTTCCCCTCATACCACATTTCCTAAACCACCCAAAACTCTCCCCCCTCACCCTGCCTCCCAATCCCAAAACCGCCTCACAACCCACCACTGCCTCACACACCCACACACTGCCTCCCCACCCCACACGCCTCCACCCCCCTACACTGCAAACCCCCAAAACACTGCCTCCGAAAATTAAAAACCAACACTGCATCACACCCCCACACACTCCCTCACAAAACCCACACATTCCCTAACAAAACGCAACACTCCCTTCAAACACCCCCCACACTGCCCCCAAAACACCTCGCATTTGCCTAAACCCCACCCCCATTGCTCCCCACCCCACACTCCCTCACCCCACCCACACACTGCCTCACACACCCAAACATGCCTTACACACCCAAAAACTGTTCACACACCTACACACTTTCCCCACTTCCAAACGTGCCTCAAAACAAAACCCACACATTTTTCCTCCCCACCCCCCACCACACTCCCTTTTCAAAACCCCCCATACACTGCCTCAAATACCCGCACAGGGCCCACACACCCAAAATTGCCTCACCCTCACACACTGCCTCCCAAAACCCACACACTGCCTCACACACCCACACATTTACCTCACAAAACCCAAACCCTGCCTGACACATCCCACACATTTTCTCCCCAAAACCCCATACACTTCCTAAAACGCCCACACACTCCCTAACGCACCCACAACGGGCATCCCACCCCCACACACTCCCTCACACACCCACCACTGCCTCTCCCCCCAAACCACTGCCTCCACACCCAAAACCACTGCCTCACACCCCCCAAAACGCTCCCCTCACACACCCACACACTCCCTTCCCCCCCCACACACTGCCTTCACACACCCACACACTGCCTCACACACCCACAGGGCCCCCTACCCCCCAAACACTGTCTCGAAAATGCCCCCACCCCCCCACCTGCCTCAAAACCCACAAAACGGGCTTAAACCCCACCCAAAAATGCCTCACACACCCACACACTGCCTCACCCCCCGCACACACTCCCTCACACACGCCACTCTGCCCCCCCACACCGCACACTCCCCTAAACAAAACCCCCACATTTTCCCCACAACCCCACACACCCCTTCCCCACCCCCAAACCCTCCGCACACACCCCCAGCATCACACACCCCACAAGGGCCTCACACCCCAAAGCCACTCCCTTTCACAAACCCCACACACTGCCTCAACACCCCAAACTACCTCACACCCCCAAAAACTGCCTCACACACGCACACACTCCCTCACACCCCCCAAAAATACTGCCTCCACCCACCCACACACTGCCTCACACAACCCACACTGCTTCAACACCCCCACACTCCCTCCACACCCACCCCTTTGCATCACACACCCCCCACCTGCCCTCAAAAACCCCGCACTGCCCCCAAAAACCCAAACACCGGGCCTTTCAACCCCCCCCCAAACTCCCTCACACCCCCAAAAAACTGCCTCACACACGCCCCCAACACTGCCTCACACCCCCATTTACTGCCCCCCCCAACCCCCCCCTGCCTAAACAAAACCCACAGGGGTTTGCCTCCACTCCCTTTTCCCATCACTCCCCCCCCAAAACTGCCCCCCATTGCCTCACACACCCCCAAAACACTGCCTCCCCAACCCTTTTAAAAAGCCTCACACCCCCACGCATACCTCCACCCCAAACACTGCCTCACCACCCACACGCTCCCTCACACACCCATACACTCCCTCACACGCCCCACACGCCTCCACCCCCACAAACTGACCCAACCCCCAAAATCTGCCTCCCCAAAACCTTCTGCCTCGACACTGCCTCACAGGCCCAAACACTGCCTCCCCAACCCCCAAACCACACTGCCTCACACACCCACACACTCCCTCACAAAACCGGGCACGGCCTAACCACCCACTCACGCCTCACACCCCAAACACTGCCTCAACCCCTGCCTAAACCACTAACACACTCCCTCTCTAACCCACTTTACTGCCTCACACCCCCACACATGTACACACCCAAACACTCCCTCACACACCCCACACTGCCTCACACCCCCCACACACGGGCCCCACACACTCCCTCACACACCCAAACACATTTCAAACCCGCCCCCACACACTGCCTCAAACACCCACCACTCCCAAAACCCACCCACACCCCTTCCCCCCACACCCAAAAACATGCCTCAAACACCCATACACTGCCAACCACCCCCCTTTGCCTCACCCCACTCACACACTCCCCTCACAAAACCCACACACTCCCTTTAAATTTCCCACCCCACGCCCTCCGCACCCAATCACTGCCTCACAACCCCACCCCTCCTCACACCCGCACTTGCCTCAAAACCCCACAAAAATCCCTCACACACCCATCTGCTCGCCACCCACACACTCCCCTCACACACCCAATCACTGCCTACACACCCACACACTGCCTCACACACCCACGCACTGCCCTAAAAACCCCACACTGCTCACACACCCAAAAAAAACCCCAGCCCCACACTCAAAAACTGCCTCACACACCCACACACCCACACACTGCCTCACACACCCAGATACTCCCTCGCGCACCCACACACTCCCCCCCTCACCCACACACTGCCTCACACCCCCAACACTCCCTCACACCCCACTGCCTCATAAAACCCAAAACTCCTGCTTCGCAAAAACCCACCCCTCCCTTTTCACAAACTAAAACACTCCCCTCACAAACCCTTTGCATTCCCTCAAACCCCCCACACTGGGCCCTTCCCATACCCCCACACACGGTTTCACCACCCACACAGCATCACTCCCCCCAAGACTGTTTTCACACATGCCTCACACACTGCCTCAAAGTCCCTCACACCCCCAACATTTGCCTCGGGCACCCCAAATTGCCCACACCCCCCCACAAACCCCCAAAACACTCCCTCACCCCACTGCCTACACACTCCCAAAAACGCAGTCTCACCCCACGGGCCTGACACAATCCCCTAACCCCAATTGCCTCACACATTGTTCACACACTCCCCTCACACACCCCCCACAATGGCTCACACACCCACAACTGCCTCACACCCCCAACACTGCCCCCACACCCCCAAAAACCAATTTGCCTCACATACCCCCCACTCTGCCTCACACACCCACACACTGCCTCACACACTGCCTCACACACGCCTCATACACTGCCTCACACACACTGCCTCACACACTGCCTCACACACACTGCCTCACAATCACTGCCCCACATACTGCCTCACACACACACTGCCCCACACACTGCCTCACACACCCACACACTGCCTCACACCCACAAACTACCTCACACACCCAAACACTGCCTCACACACCCACACACTGCCTCACACATAAGAACATAAGAACATAAGAAAGGAGGAACACTGCAGGAGGCCTGCTGGCCCATACTAGGCAGGTCCTTTACAATTCATCCCACTAACAAAACATTTACCCAACCCAATTTTCAATGCTACCCAAGAAATAAGCTCTGATGTGAAAGTCCCACTCAAATCCAACCCTTCCCACTCATGTACTTATCCAACCTAGATTTGAAACAACCCAAAGTCCTAGCCTCAATAACCCAACTAGGTAGACTGTTCCACTCATCAACTACCCTATTTCCAAACCAATACTTTCCTATGTCCTTTCTAAATCTAAACTTATCTAATTTAAATCCATTACTGCGGGTTCTCTCTTGGAGAGACATCCTCAAGACCTTATTAATATCCCCTTTATTAATACCTATCTTCCACTTATACACTTCGATCAGGTCTCCCCTCATTCTTCGTCTAACAAGTGAATGTAACTTAAGAGTCTTCAATCTTTCTTCATAAGGAAGATTTCTGATGCTATGTATTAATTTAGTCATCCTACGCTGAATGTTTTCTAACGAATTTATGTCCATTTTGTAATACGGAGACCAGAACTGAGCTGCATAATCAAGGTGAGGCCTTACTAATGATGTATAAAGCTGCAGTATGACCTCTGGACTTCTGTTGCTTACACTTCTTGATATAAATCCCAGTAATCTATTTGCCTTATTACGTACGCTTAGGCATTGCTGTCTTGGTTTAAGGTTGCTGCTCACCATAACCCCCAAGTCCTTTTCGCAATCTGTATGGCTAAGTTCTACATCATTTTAATTTATAAGTACTAGGGTTATGGGCACCCCCAAGCTTCAGAACCTTGCACTTATCTACATTGAACTGCATCTGCCACTTTTCTGACCAAGAATAGAGTTTGTTTAAATCCTCCTGAAGTTCCCTAACATCTACGTTTGAATCAATTATCCTACCTATCTTTGTGTCATCGGCGAATTTGCTCATATCACTAGTAATTCCCTCATCAAGATCATTGATATATATTATAAACAACAACGGGCCCAAGACTGATCCCTGTGGAACGCCACTTGTTACAGATCCCCACTCGGATTTAACCCCATTTATGGCCCACTCTCTGCTTCCTGTCAGTGAGCCATGACTCGATCCACGAGAGCACTTTTCCCCAATGCCATGGGCTGCCACTTTCTTTAACAGTCTATGGTGCGGAACTCTATCAAAAGCCTTACTAAAATCTAAGTAAATAATATCAAATTCTTTATTGTGGTCAACAGCCTCAAAAGCTTTACTGAAGAAAGTTATATAAATTAGTTAGACAAGACCGGCCTCTTGTGAATCCATGCTGAGTATCATTAATCAAGCTATGCTTATCGAGATGGCTTCTTATAATCTCAGCTATAATTGACTCTAGTAATTTGCCTACAATTGAGGTCAGCTTATTGGGCGGTAATTTGACGGTAACGACTTGTCCCCTGTTTTAAAAATAGGAGTTACATTAGCCATCTTCCACATATCAGACACTACACCTGTTTGAAGAGATAAATTAAAAATATTAGTTAATGGTTCACAGAGTTCCATTTTGCATTCCTTAAGAACCCTTGAAAAACCTCATCAGGACCCGGGCGACTTATTTTGCTTCAGTCTGTCTATCTGCCTCACAACCATCTCACTAGTGACTGTGATGTTACATAATTTATCTTCTTCTAGCCCACTGTAAAAAATTAATTACTGGAATATTGTTAGTGTCTTCCTGTGTAAAAACTGAGAGAAAATAATTTTTTAAAAATCAAGCACATTTCATTCTCATTGTCAGTAAGGTGCCCATAGTTATTTTTAAGGGGACCTATCTTATCTCTAACTTTTGTTCTATAGACCTGGAAAAAACTTTTGGGTTAGTTTTAGAATCCCTAGCAACTTTAATTTCATAGTCCCTTTTAGCTTTTCTTATCCCTTTTTAATGTCCCTCTTAATGTCAATATACTGATTCATAAGATGACCCTCCCCTCTTTTGATACGCCTATAAATTCCTTTCTTATGCCCTAGTAGATATTTGAGCCTATTATTCATCCATTTTGGGTCATTTCTATTTGATCTAATTTCTTTATATGGGATAAACGCTCTTTGAGCAGCATGTATAGTGTTCAGAAAACTGTCATATTGATAGCTCTCTTCGTTACCCCAGTCAACAGATGATAAGTGTTCTTTAAGCCCATCGTAATCTGCTAAGCGAAAATCTGGGACTGTTACTGAGTTATCGCTACTATCGTACTTCCATTCAATGCTAAATGTAATTGATTTGTGGTCGCTAGCACCCGGTTCCTCTGAAATTTCTAAATTATTAACAAGGGATTCATTGTTTGCCATAACTAAGTCAAGCAGGTTATTTCCCCTTGTAGGTTCTGTCACAAACTGCTTCAAAAAACAATCCCGAAATACTTCTAAGAAGTCGTACGATTCTAAATTCCCAGTCAAGAAATTCCAATCAACATGACTAAAGTTAAAGTCTCCTAGAATTACTACATTATCGTGCCTTGTGGCCTTAACAATTTCCTCCCATAGTAGTTTCCCTTGGTCCCTATCTAAGTTAGGGGGGCGGTATATCACTCCTAAAATCAGTTTTTCATGCCCCTCTGAAAATTCTATCCAAACAGACTCTGTATGTGTTACTTCAGACTTAATACCCGTTTTTATGCAACAGTTCAAGCGATCTCGGACGTACAATGCCACCCCACCCCCCCTCCCAATACTTCTATCTTCTTGGAACAATTTTAAAACCCTGAATATGACATTCCCCAGGCATGTCCCGACTTTTTGAATTAAACCACGTCTCAGTTAAGGCAAATACATCAATGTTACCTACCCTAGCAAAATAATCTCAACTCGTCCATCTTATTCTAGCACTACGGCAATTAGCATAATAAACATTGAAAGACTCTCCTTTCTCTTTACCCTTCCTGCTCATTTCTATTCTTCTACTAAACCTATTACCGTCTTTATCACCCAAGGTCCCTGGCTTTTCAATATCTATCTCGTTCTTATTATTACTAGTTCCCCTAGAACTCGTAATATTACTACACTGGGACTTTATGTTTTCCTGCCAAAACCCATACCACTAACTATTCCTAGTTTAAAGTCCTAACTGCTCCCTCCACTGCAGTTGCCAGTGCTCCACCCACACCTAGATAAGTGAACCCATCCCTAGCATACATGTCATTTCTGCCATAGAAGAGGTCCCAGTTGTCAATGAATGTTACCGCATTTTCCTTACAGTATTTGTCCAGCCAGCAATTGACACCAATTGCCCTGGACAACCATTCACTTCCAACTCCCCTCCTTGGCAAAATACCACATATGAGAGGGGTTTCCCACCCTTACTTCTAATTATTTCTATTGCTGACCTATACCTGCTAATCAGGTCCTCACTCCTACGTCTGCCAACATCGTTGCCTCCAGCACTGAGACAGATAATAGGATTGCTCCCATTACCTCTCATGATGGGCATCCAGACGGCTAACAATTTTCCTCCATCCCAGCCCCAGGAAAGCAAACTCTCTGTCTCCTACTCCTGTCCTTCAAGCAGAACGCCCTATCCATATACCTAACTTGGCTATCCCCAACAACAACAATATTCTTACCTTCCTTAATGTCTTTCGTCGTGTCGTTCCCAGTAGTCAACTCACATTCGTCGGGTAGCACTGAGAATGTATTTGGATGTTTCCACAACAGTTTCCACGGCAGTCTCTTTCTTCTTCATCGTTTCTACCTTTCCATTCGTCTTCTTGATCGTCAACTTCTTTCCCTGCTGTCCAGCCACTGACCAGTTTCCCTTCTTGACCTGAGGACTCAAAACAGGAGGACTACTACGAATCTTCTTGTTCTCCTCGGTCAATCGCCGAATTTCCAAATTCGCCAACCTCAATTCTTCCTTAAGCTGTTGGTAAAGTTGCTCGATGGAGGGCATCTTGCTTCAATTCTAGAGAGCGCGCAAACAGGTCTTCACAGAGCCAAGTACACGTCAACACTGCGCAAATGCCAACTCAATCAGGAGCTACTGCGCAGCACGTCCGCACGGCCCAATAGCGATGCGAACACTCACACTCACACACTGCCTCAAACACCCACACACACTGCCTCACACACCCACACACTGCCTCACACACCCACACACTGCCTCGCACATCCACAAACTGCCACACACACATCCACAAACTGCCTCACACACCCACACACTGCCTCTTACACCCACACACTGCCTCGCACATCCACAAACTGCCTCACACACCCAAACACTGACTCACTCATCCACGCACTGCCTCACACACCCACATACTGCCTCACAAACCCACACTGCCTCACACACTGCCTCACACACCCACACACTGCCTCACACACCCAAACACTGCCTTACACACCCACACACTGTCTCACAAACCTACATACTGTCTCACACACCCACACACTGCCTCACACACCCACACACTGCCTCACACACCCACACACTGCCTCACACACCCACACACTGCCTCACACCACACGCTGCCTCACACACCCACAATGCCTCCCACACTGCCTCACACGCCCACACACTGCCTCACACACCCACTCACTGCCTCACACACCCACACACTGCCTCACACACCCACACACTGCCTCACACACCCACTCACTGCCTCACACACCCACACACTGCCTCACACACCCACGCACTGCCTCACAATCCCACACCCCTGCCTCACACACCCACACACTGCCTCACACACTCAAAAAAACTCCTCACACACGCACACACTGCCTCACACACCCACACACTGCCTCACACACCCACACACTGCCTCACACACCCACACACTGCCTCACACACCCACACACTGCCTCACATCCACACACTGCCACACTCCCACACACTGCCTCATACACCCACACACTGCCTCACACACCCACACACTGCTCACACACCCACACACTGCCTCACACACCCCACACACTGCCTCACATACTCGCACACTGCCTCCCACACCCACACACTTCCAAACACACCCACACACGCCTCAAACACCCAACACAGCCCCACACACCCACACACTGCCTTACACACCCACACATTGCCTGGCACACTCACACACGCCTCCACACCCACACACTGCCGCACACACCCACACTGCCCACACGCACACGCCTCACACACGCATACACTGTCTCACACACCCACACACTACCTCACACACCCAAACACTCCCTCACACACCCAAACACGACTCACACACCTACACACTGCCTCACTACGCCCACCCCACTGCCTCACACACCCACACACTGTCTCACACACACCCACACTCTGCCCCACACACTGCCTCACACACCTACACTCTGCCTCACACACCAACACACTACCTCACACCCACACTCTGCCTCACATACTGCCTCACACACCCAAACACTGCCCTCCAACACCCACACACTGCCTCACACATCCACACACTACCTCACACACCCAACACTGCCTCACACACCCAAACACTGACTCACACACCTCACACTGCCTCACACGCCCACACACTGCCTCACACACCCACACACTGTCTCACACACACCCACACTCTGCCCCACACACTGCCTCACACACCTACACACTGCCTCACACAACCAACACACTACCTCAAAACCCACACTCTGCCTCACATACTGCCTCACACATCCAAACACTGCCTCTAAACACCCACACATACCTCACACACTCACACACTACCTCACACACCCAAACACTGCCTCACACCCCCCAAACACTGACTCACACACCTACACACTGCCTCACACGCCCACACACTCCCCTCACACACCCCACACACTGTCTCACACACACCCACACTTGCCCCACACATGCCTCACACACCTACACACTGCCTCACACACCAACACACGCCTCACACCCACACTCTGCCTCACATACTGCCTCACACCCCCAAACACTGCCTCTCACACCCACACACTGCCTCACACATCCACACACTACCTCACACAACCCACACCTCTGCCTCACATACTGCCTCACACACCCAAACAGTGCCTCACACACCCACACACATTGCCTCACACATCCACACATTGCCTCACACATCCACACTGCCTCACATACCCACATACTACGTCACACATCCACACACTGCCTCACACCCACACACTGCCTCACACACCCACACACTACCTCACACACCCACACACTTCCTCACACTGCCCCCACACTCCCAAACACTCCCCTAACTCCACCCCCACACTGCCTCATATACTGCCTCAAAACACTCACACCCCTGCCTCACACACCTACACACTGCCTAAACACACCCAAAACTGCCTCACACACCCACACACTGCCTTACACCCCCACACACTGCCTCATACACCTACACACTCCCTCACACACCCACACACGTCCCCCACACCCACACACTGCCTCACACACCCACACACTGCCTAACACACCTACACGCTCCCTCACACACCCACACACTGCCTCACACACCCACACACTCCCTCACACACCCACACACTGCCTCACACACCCACACAACTGCCACAGTCACCTACACACTGCCTCACACACCCACACACTGCCCACAAACCCACACACTCCCTCACACACCCACATACTGCCTCACACACCCACACACTGCCTCACAAAACCCACACACTGCCTCACTCCCTAAAACACTGCCTCACACACCAAAACACTGCCTCACACACCCACACACTGCCTCACACACCCAAAACACTGCCTCACTCCCCTCCCACACTGCCTCACACACCCACACACTGCCTCACTCACCTACACACTGCCTCACACACCCACACACTGCATCACACCCCCACACACTGCCTCGCTCACCTACACCACTGCCTCACACACCACCCACTGCCTCACTCACCTACACACGCCTCACACACCCACACACTGCCTCACACGCCCACACACTGCCTCACTCACCTACACACTGCCTCACACACCACACACTGCCTCACACGCCCACACACTGCCTCACACACCCACACACCCTCACACACCCACACACGCCTCACACACCTACACACTGCCTCACACACCCACACACTGCCTCACACACCCACACACTGCCTCACACGCCCAAAACACTGCCTCACTCACCTACACAGTGCCTCACACACCCACACACTGCCTCACACGCCCACACACTGCCTCACACACCCAAAAAACTGCCTCACACACCCAAACACTGACTCACACACCTACACACTGCCTCACACGCCCACACACTGCCCCCAACACACCCACACACTGTCTCACACACACCCACACTCTGCCCCCACCCCTGCCTCACACACCTACACTCTGCCTCACACACCAACACACATACCTCACACCCACACTCTGCCTCACATACTGCCTCACACACCCAAACACTGCCTCTCACACCCACACACTGCCTCACACATCCACACACTACCTAAACACACCCAAACACTGCCTCACACACCCAAACACTAACTCACACACCTACACACTGCCTCACACGCTCACACACTGCCTCACACACCCACACACTGTCTCACACCACACCCCACTCTGCCCCACACACTGCCTCACACACCTACACACTGCCTCACACACCAACACACTGCCTCACACCCACACTCTGCCTCACATACTGCCTCACACACCCAAACACTGCCTCTCACACCCACACACTCCCCTCACACATCCACACACTACCTCACACACCCACACTCTGCCTCACATACTGCTCACACACCCAAACAGTGCCTCACACACCCACACACATTGCCTCACACTCCACACATTGCCTCACACATCCACACTGCCTCACATACCCACATACTACGTCACACATCCACACACTGCCTCACACCCACACACTGCCTCACAACACCCACACACTACCTCACACACCCACACACTTCCTCACACTGCCTCACACACCCAAACACTGCCTAACTCACCCCCACACTGCCCATATACTGCCTCACACACTCACACACTGCCTCACACACCTCCCACACTGCCTCACACACCCACACACTGCCTCACACACCCACACACTGCCTTACACACCCAAAACACTGCCTCATACACCTACACACTCCCTCACACACCCACACACTCCCTCACACACCCACACACTGCCTCACACACCCACACACTGCCTAACACACCTACACGCTGCCTCACACACCCACACACGCCTCACACACCCACACACTCCCTCACACACCCAAAACACT
>NC_069401.1:30844420-30860142 GCF_026875155.1 Cherax quadricarinatus | reverse complement strand
CTGTTACTTCGTGTCCTGAACCTATAATGATTAATGCTTCTCCAGTGTTGGCCATAACTCGGGCAACATCCCAAGGGTTGTCTGGGGAGAATGTTGACCTATCCTTGGACGACTCCGATCTCGGAATAGCCACGTTGTTTTATGAGACACACCGGCCGGAGTCTCGTAAATCAAGTGAACAGACCCCGATCAAGCCTTCCTATTCCCAGGTTGCAGGATTGCCAGATGTCTCTGTTTCCATGCCCGAGGGACTGTCCTTCCGGGAGGAACAACGAAAGGACCCTTCTTTAAAATTCGCTTTTCAGGCAGCCATGGGTAAATCCTCTTGGGGTCATCCAGTCAAGTATGAAGTTAAAAATGATTATTTGGTTTGCACTGAGACTGGTAAGGAGAAAGAGGGCCGGCAATTATACGACAGGTTAGTGGTTCCAACCAAGTATAGACCTCAGATATAAAATATAGCTCATAATACGTCATCAGGAGGTCACTTAGGAATTACAAAAACCTTGTATAGAATCACAAAAGAATTTTATTGGCCAAAATTAAAGAAAGATGTGAAGAATCATATTAGGTGTTGCCGAGAATGTCAGCAAGTTGGAAAACCTGGACATTCCATTAAACCTGCACCTCTCCAACCCATACCTGCTGATGGAGAACCTTTTGCAGATTTAATTATAGATTGTGTAGGTCCACTACCTAAGTCAAGAGTCTAGTTTAATATTTTATTTAGGTTAGGATGTATTTGTGGTAACCCCCTTTCAAGCTCTTTTTTTTATCCCCTGATGTGGGGTTTTTTTTTAGTGAGGGGATACGGGCTACCGTCCGCTTGTATCTTGGACCTATGTTGGCCTATCTGACTGCTGTCTCACTCTGAGTTTAGGGTTTGGCTTTTGGTCACTAGGAAAGCTGAGCTCTATCTAAGAGTTGGATGGTGGAGAGGATAGGCGGTCCCATTATTTGGTGCCATGGCGGCACGGTTACCACTGGGAGGTGGCAGCCTAATCCTGAGCCTTCTCGGGGGTGGGGGTGTGGCATGCAAAGAGTACGTAACCTTTATTCGGCGCATGGACACACCCTCATTTACAGGCTATCTCCCCCAACCAGCGAACCAGGTTGCTAAGAGTTGATGATGGGGCCCCATCGTTCAACTAGTGACCAGGTTCTAGCCAATAAGAAGGTGGATTGACAATCGCAGAGGTTATGTGGATACCGCTCTCCTGTCTGCCCTTGTCATTCCCATTCTAGAGCTGGTTGAAGCACGGTCTGCTATCTTGTGGCTTCTATTTCTGCCTTGCTTACCGTGGAGTGCACTATATTTATCACTGTACATAGTGTACATATTGCTGTTATAATTGGTGAAGGATAATATAAGTCTAAACTTTTTCTACTGTGTTTATTTGCTCCCATTACACCTGGGATAACAGGCCATTTGAAATCCTAGGTTGTAATACTCGGTTAGATAATTTCCAGTAGTTCTTTCATGTGATAGCCAAGTCACCGACCAGATATGTTTTAAATAAGTGACCCACTGATCAGATCCGACTGGGTCCGAACCCTTGACTGGTCCGAACCCTTGACTGGTCCGAACCCTTGACTGGTCCGAACCCTTGACTGGTCCGAACCCTTGACCGGTTTCAAACTGATTCGTTGGACAATAAAGCAGACTGTGTACAGACGGGGTTTTAGATGCCCTTATCAAACACAAACAATAAATATAAAACAGGAAGTACGCCTGTAAGCTGTCCTAATATACAAGTACAGTTAGAAATAGAAATACAAATAGCCAGAGCTTCACTTTAAGGAGGTTATTAATAGAGTATTCAAGAGGTTGCTAGTAGAATTACAGTAAATCAACCATACAAATCATTATGAAGCTCTGTGTAGTCTGCAGTCAATCAAACAAACGGGCTTCCGCATGGATAAATTGCCATTTTTGTGCAGATATCCAAGTACTATCTACAAGCAGTATTGAATCAGGGAAGTGTTTTTGGGTATACCCAAATGAGATCAATCTGTGGACTAAAATCACATTGATATTAAAAGAGGATAACATCAAAGCAGCCTTCATAGAAAATCTGGAAGCATTCTATAACAGATGGGAAAATAAAAAGTCTGGGCTGGATGGTATCGCCCTTGATGCTGGCCATGTAGTCAGAAACTGTAAGGCTGGAGGTGCTGTCCCTGTAGTCAGTAAATGTGGGGCTGATAATGCTGTCCTGGGAGACAGTAATGGTGAAGCTGGAGGTGCTGTCCTGGGAGACAGTAATGGTGAGGGTGGAGATGCTGTCCAGGTAGTCAGTAAATGTACGCAGGAGGGAATGCATATAAATGACCCCGAGGGAGACAGGAGCTGTAGTGAGGAAACAAGTGTAGTCAAAGACAAGATAAAACCAATATTACAAACTAGTAATACCACAGGATATAGCGAACAAGGGGACTCCACTAGCATTAGTGTGGATACATTACTAAAAACAACTGGTGAGAGCCCCATTGTTAGTGCTAGTGAGGATAGGAAAGACACAGGTAAACATGCACCAACAGGGAATAAAGTCACAGAAACCCAAGGCAAATGGAAACCAAGCCTGTGCACATACTATGCACTTGGTATCTGCAGGCATGGGAAATCTGGAAAAACAGAGGACGTGCAACTATGACCACCCTAGAAAATGCCATGCCCATATGACAACAGGAAAATGCAAACTCCCTTCCTGTAAGCTTTTTCACCCTGAAATGTGTACCTCTTCAGTACAGGAAAGACTGTGCTATAACTTAAATTGCCAGGCACACCATCTAAAGGGGACAAAAAGATACAAAACATCCAGACCATGGGGAAAACCTGGGTAGCCACAGCCACTCAAGAGGGAGAGGTTTTTTAGTGCCAGGAAGGAAAACAACTGGCAGGAAATAGCAGAAATCGTTCACCAAATCCAGTCATTCCTGGAGTGGAACCACAGTCGATGGCCTCCACTCCAAACCAGATACTAATGCCGGAAAAAAAGTTTCCCCCAGTACCACCAATACCACCAGTCCGATGACATTCTTTTTTTGCAAATATACAGGGTCTAAAGCCAGCAACGAACAACAAAATACCTTTCATCCGTGGACTGCTTGCAGAGGCAAATGCAATGTTCGCGGCTTTCACAAAGACCCACATGAAGGATCACTTGGACAACGAAATATGGATCCCAGGTTACAACCTATGCAGATGCGACAGAGTGAAAAGCAAAAGGGGAGGGGGGTTTAACCTGTATATCGCAGAGTCACTTGTTTGCACAGAACTGCTTAATGCCTCAAATGATGTAGTGGAAGTTTTAGCAGTAAAGATCGAGAACCAAAACCTAGTCATTGTGGTAGTCTACAAGCCTCCGGATGCAACATCCCAGCAATTCCAGGAACAGCTGTTAAAAATTGACCACTGTCTGGAAAATCTGCCAGCTCCTGCCCCCAACATCTTGCTCCTGAGGGATTTCAACTTAAGGCACCTAAAATGGAGGAATATAGCAAATAATATTGTTGCAGTAATAACACCAGGAGGCAGCTCTGATGAAAACTCACACACACACGAGCTTTTAAATCTCTGCACAAAATTCAATTTAAACCAGCAAATAATAGAGCCTACTAGACTGGAGAATACACTAGACCTCATCTTCACTAACAATGATGATCTGATAAGAAATGTCACCATATCAAAAACAATATACTCAGATCACAACATAATCGAGGTTCAGACATGTATGCGCGGAGCTCCAGACTGACATAATGAGATTAATCATGAGGGAGCCTTCACCAAATTCAACTTCAATAATAAGAACATAAAGTGAGACCAAGTAAATCAAGTCCTAACCGATATAAGCTGGGAAGATAGACTAAGCAACACAGACCCCAACTTATGCCTAGAACAGATTAACTCGGTGGCACTCGATGTATGCTCAAGGCTTATTCCTTTAAGAAAAAGGAGGAGTAGATGTAAAATAGAAAGAGACAGGCGCTCCCTTTACAGGCGACGAAAAAGAATAACAGAGCGGCTAAAAGAGGTCAATATATCTGAAATGCGTAGGGAGACACTGGTCAGAGAAATAGCAAGCATCGAACTTAAGCTAAAGGAATCTTATAGGAGTCAGGAATCGCGGGAAGAACTAAAAGACATAAATGAAATCGAAAGAAACCCAAAGTATTTCTTCTCCTATGCCAAATCAAAGTCGAGAACAACGTCCAGTATTGGGCCCCTACTTAAACAAGATGGGTCCTACACAGATGACAGCAAGGAAATGAGTGAGTTACTTAAGTCCCAATATGACTTAGTTTTTAGCAAGCCGCTAACCAGACTGAGAGTCGAAGATCAAAATGAATTTTTTATGAGAGAGCCACAGAATTTGGTTAACACAAGCTTATCTGATGTTATTCTGACGCCAAATGACTTCGAACAGGCGATAAATGACATGCCCATGTACTCTGCCCCAGGGCCAGACTCATGGAACTCTGTGTTCATCAAGAACTGCAAGAAGCCCCTATCACGAGCTTTTACCATCCTATGGAGAGGGAGCATGGACACGGGGGTCGTCCCACTCCACAAAAGGGGCAGTAAAGCAATAGCAAAGAACTACAGACCCATAGCACTAACATCCCATATAATAAAATCTTTGAAAGGGTCCTAAGAAGCAAGATCACCACCCATCTAGAAACCCATCACTTACACAACCCAGGGCAACATGGGTTTAGATCAGGTCGCTCCTGTCTGTCTCAATTATGGGATCACTACGACAAGGTCCTAGATGCACTAGAAGATAAAAAGAATGCAGATGTAATATATACAGACTTTGCAAAAGCCTTTGACAAGTGTGACCATGGCGTAATAGTGCACAAAATGCGTGCTAAAGGAATAACAGGAAAAGTTGGTAGATGGATCTATAATTTCCTCACAAACAGAACACAAAGAGTAGTAGTCAACAGAGTAAAGTCTGAGGCAGCTACGGTGAAAAGCTCTGTTTCACAAGGCACAGTACTCGCTCCCATCTTGTTTCTCATCCTCATATCTGACATAGACAAGGATGTCAGCCACAGCACCGTGTCTTCCTTTGCAGATAACACCCGAATCTGCATGACAGTGACTTCCATTGCAGACACTGCAAGGCTCCAGGCGGACATCAACCAAATCTTTCAATGGGCTGCAGAAAACAATGTGAAGTTCAACAATGAAAAATTTCAATTACTCTGATATGGTAGACACGAGAAAATCAAAACTTCATCAGAGTACAAAACAAATTCCGGCCACAAAATAGAGCGAAAAACAAACGTCAAAGGCCTGGGAGTGATCATGTCGGAGGATCTCACCTTCAAGGACCATAACACTATATCAATTGCAGCTGCTAGAAAAATGACAGGATGGATAATGAGAACCTTCAAAACTAGGGATGCCAAGCCCATGATGACACTCTTCAGGTCGCTTGTTCTATCTAGGCTGGAATATTGCTGCACACTAACAGCACCTTTCAAGGCAGGTGAAATTGCTGACCTAGAAAATGTACAGAGAACCTTCACGGCGCGCATAACGGAGATAAAACACCTCTATTACTGGGAGCGCTTGAAGTTCCTGAACCTGTATTCCCTGGAACGCAGGCGGGAGAGATACATGATTATATACACCTGGAAAACCCTAGAGGGACTAGTACCGAACTTGCACACGAAAATCGCTCACAACGAAAACAAAAGACTTGGCAGACGGCGCAACATCCCCCAATGAAAAGCAAGGGTGTCACTAGCACGTTAAGAGACAATACAATAAGTGTCAGGGGCCCGAGACTGTTCAAATGCCTCCCAGCAAACATAAGGGGGATTACCAATAGACCCCTGGCAGTCTTCAAGCTGGCACTGGACAAGCACCTAAAGTCGGTACCTAACCAGCCGGGCTGTGGCTCGTACGTTGGATTGCGTGCAGCCAGCAGTAACAGCCTGGTTGATCAGGCTCTGATCCACCGTGAGGCCTGGTCACAGACCGGGCCGCGGGGGCGTTGACCCCCGGAACTCTCTCCAGGTAAACTCCAGGTATTTAGTTTATATGTGGCATGGTTATTTTCCTGTCAAATATTTAGAACTTTGCATTTGTCTATATTAAACTGCATCTGCCACTTCTCCGATCACTGCATCAGTCTATTCAAATCTTTCTGGAGTGCTCTAATGTCCTCGTCAGAATTAATTCGTCGGCCTATTTTGGTGTCATCGGCAAATATGCTTATATCGCTATTTATTCTCTCGTCTATGTCGTTTATGTAGACTGTGAACAGCAAGGGTCCCAACACTGACCCCTGTGGAACACCGCTCGTGACGCTTTCCCACTCAGGCCCTGATGCACTCTGAGGCCTAGTCATGAACAGGGCCGCTGGGGCGTTGACCTCTGAAATTCCCTCATGATTGACTTCACATAGACTCCAGGTAGGTAAAAGGGTGTGGGTGGAGGGTGTTGGTGGGTTGGGGTGGGTGTGGGTGTGGGTGAGGGTGTTGGCGAGGGTATGGATTGTAGATGTGAGCGGGGGCGAGTGTGGGGGTGTGGGTAGGGATGTGGGTGTGGGTGGTAGATGGGGTGGGGTTGTGGGTGTAAGCAGGAGGTCGAGGGTTTGGGTGGTAAATGTGGGTGGGGTTGTGGGTGTGAGTGTGGGGGCGAGGGTGTGTGTGGTGGATGTGGGTGTGAGCGGGAGGGCGAGGGTGGGGGTGGCCGGGAAGTGGACGATGACTGGGCATGGTTGCTCACACAATACTGATCACTCTTCCTCATCCCCCTCACTCTCCCTTTCTTTTCCCCCTCACTCTCCCTCTCTCATTCCCCCCTCACTCTCCTCTCTCATTCTCCCTCCGACACTCTCCTGTTTTCAAAAAGTGACATCCAACTAAGTGAAGATATCTCCAGAAAATACTAGGTCAGCTTATTGATCCCTACCTGGAGTCTACCTGGAGTCACCTGGAGGGTATTCCGGGGATCAACGCCCCCGCGGCCCCGGGCCACGACCAGGCCCCCCGGTGATCAGGACCTGATCAACCAGCTGTAACTGGGGGCCGCACGTAGACCAACGAAAGAACCACAGCCCGGCTGATCCGGCACCGTCTTTAAGTTTCTTAAGGCAGCCACGGGCCTTTTGGGGAATTTTCCTTCTCTGGTATCTAGTCTGTTTTGATTATATTCCAGTTGGTCAGAGAGTATTCTTGTACAGTTATTCCGTAAATTGTGTGGCTTTTCAGAGCACTTTTGAATTACAACTGAATGAAATCCAAACCAATCAAATTAAAGTTAAAATGATTAATAACAAAGATGTTAGGTGGTAATAATTACAGTTAATTGTTATTTGAATTTTAAAAGGATATAGTTCATATACAACTTTTGGAGTATAACTTAGTATACTTATACATCATAGTTATTCTGTACATATAATCATATGGTTTTAAGGGCACATTTGATAAAATACTATATTACTCTTAATAGTACCATCTAGTACATTGATATGATGAGATGTACTCGCAAGTATAAGAGTAATAGTGTGTGTGTGGTGTGTGTGTGTGTGTGTGTGTGTGTGTGTGTGTGTGTGTTTTGTGTGTGGGGTGTGTGTGTGTGTTACTCACCTATTTATGGTTGCAGGGGTCGAGTCTTAGTTTCCTGGCCCCGCCTCTTCACCGGTTGCTACGGGCCCTCTCTCTCCCCGCACCATGACTTTATCAAACCTCGTCTTAAAACTGTGTATGGTTCCTGCCTCCACTACGTCATTTTCTAGGCTATTCCCTGCCTTCAACTCTATGACTGAAGAAAAAACTTCCTACTATCTCTCTGACTCATTTGTGTCTTCAACTTCCAATTGTGGCCTCTGTTTCTGTGTCCCCTCCCCCGGAACATCTGTCTTTGTCCACCTTGTCTATTCCACGCAGTATTTTATATGCGTTAAACATGTCTCCCCTACCCTCCTGTCCCCCAGTGTGTCAAGCCGATTTCCTTTAATCTTCTTCATAGGACATTCCCCTTAGTCTGGAACTAACCTTGTCGCAAACCTTTGTACTTTCTCTAGTTTCTTGTCGTGCTTTATCAAGTCGGGTTCCAAAAAGGTGCTGCATATCCAGTATGGGCCTGACATACACGGTGTACAGTGTCTTTAATGATTCCTTACTAAGGTTCGGATTCTGTTCTCAGGTTTGCCAGGCGCCCATATGCTGCAGCAGTTTATCTGATTGATGTGTGCTTCCGGAGACATGCTCGGTGTTATACTCACCCCAAGATCTTTCTCCTTGAGTGAGGTTTGCAGTCTTGGCCACCTAGCCTATACTCTGTCTGTGGTCTTTTGTGCCCTTCCCCCATCTTCATGACTTTGCATTTGGCAGGATTAAATTCGAGAAGCCATTTGCTGGACCAGGTGTCCAGTCTGTCCAGGTCTCTTTGAAGTCCTGCCTGGTTCTCATCAGATTTAATTCTCCTCATTAACTTCACATCATCTGCAAACAGGACACTTCTGAGTCTAACCCTTCCAGCATGTCGTTCACATATACCAAAAATAGCACTGGTCCTAGGACCGACCCCTGTGGGACCCCGCTCGTCACAGGTGCCCACTGTGATACATCATTACGTACCATGACTCGTTGTTGCCTCCCTGTCAGGTATTCTCTGATCCATTGCAGTGCCCTTCTGTTATATGCGCCTGATGCTCTAACTTCTGCACTAATCTCTTGTGAGGAACTGTGTCAAAGGCCTTCTTGCAGTCCAAGAAGATGCAATCAACCCACCCCTCTCTCTCGTGTCTTACTTCTGTTATTTTATCATAAAACTCCAGAAGGTTTGTGACACAGGATTTGCCTTCCGTGAATCCGTGCTGGTTGGCATTTATACTCTTGTTCCGTTCCAGGTGTCCACCACTCTCCTCCTGATAATCTTCTCCATAATTTTGCATACTATACACGTCAATGACACAGGTCTATAGTTTAGTGCCTCTTTTCTGTCTCCTTTTTTAAAAATGGGAACTACATTTGCCGTCTTCCATACCTCAGGTAGTTGCCCAGTTTCCAGGACGTGTTGAAGATTGTGGTAAGTGGCATGCACAACATATCTGCTCCCTCTCTAAGGACCCATTGGGGAAGTTGTCCGGTCCCATTGCCTTTGAGGTATCGATATCCCTTAGCATTTCTTCACCTCCTCCTCATCTGTATGTATGTCGTCCAACACTTGTTGGTGTATTCATTGCTGTGTCCCCATCTGGTCTGTCCCCCCAAGTTCTTCCGTCTCTACTGTAAAATACTTCCTTAAATCTCGTGTTGACTCCTCACAACCTCCTGATCGTTTCTTGTGAGTTCTCCACCTTCTTTCCTCACCCTTATCACCTGGTCCTTGACTGTTTTCTTCCTTAATGTGGCTATACAGCAGTTTTGGGGTCAGATTTGACTTTCGATGCTATGTCATTTTCATACTGTCGCTGGCCTCCCTCCTTATCTGTGCATACTCGTTTCGGGCTCTTCTACTAATCTCCTTGTTTCCTGGGTCCTATGCCTCTTAGTTTTGCCTCCCTACACCTTCGGGTAAACCAAGGACTCGTTTTGGTCTTCCTATTATTTCTTTTTCCCCTTGGGAACAAACTTTCCTCTGCCTCCTTGCACTTTTTTCCCACAATTCCATCATCTCGTTTACTGATTTTCCTACCTTTTTCTTTTGTCCCACTGAACCTCCTGCGGGAAGTTTCTCATACCTGTGTAGTCCCCCCTTTTATAGTTTGGCCTGACCCTTCAGTTCCTGTTACCTTCTCCACTTGTAACTTTTACTATATATCAAAACTCAGAACCACGTGATCGCTAGCTCCAAGGGGCCTCTAGTAAGTGATGTCCTCAATGTCTGAACTGCCAGGGTGAACACAAGATCCAGTCTTGCTGGCTCATCCTCCCCTCTCTCTCTGGTTGTGTCCCTGACATGTTGATGCATGAGGTTTTCAAAAACCACATCCATCATTTTGGCTCTCCATGTTTGGGGACCCCCATGTGGCTCCAGGTTTTCCCAGTCGATCTCCCTGTGGTTGAAATCGCCCATTACCAGTAACTTTGCTCTCTCGAATGAGCTCTTCTTCCCACCTCAGCCAGTGTGTCAACCATCACCCTGTTGTTTTCTTCGTACTCCTCTCTTGGCCTCCTGCAGTTCTGTGGTGGGTTATACATAACTCCAATGACTACTTTATGTTTCTCCGGACTGAATTGTACCTACAATGTAGTCTCTTTCTCCAATCATGTCCATCCCTTCCATTTCCTCAAATCCCCATGGGTTTGTTTTAATGAGCAGGCAACCCCTCCTCCCCCTCTTTTCCCTTCTATCTTTCCTCAGGATCTGATATCCTTTTTGGGAAGATTGTGTCTGTTATTGTCTCAGTGAGTTTTGTTCTGTGACTGCTATGATGTCTGGGGATTTTTCAGATTTTTTCGTTCCACTCCTCATGTTTATTCGTTATTCCATCCGCGTTTGTGTACCAAACCTTCAGTTTCTTTTCTATCATTGTGGTCATGCAAGAATTTTGGGGGGTTGGGGGAGCGAGACCCTTTGGTGGGGGCCCTATATGGGGCTTGGTGGTAGGTGGGTTTGTGTTGATGGGGGGGGGTCAGAATGCCCATAAGGGACAGCTGTTGGGGTAGGTTTGTGATATGGGTTGGTGGCAGAGGGAACAGTGAGGGGGTTGTAGTATAGGTTGCTCAATTGTGTTGGGAATGCCCGGGGTTTGGGAGTCTTTTGGTGGGAGATTCTGTGGGGTGTGTTTTGCCCTTCTCCTGTGTCTGGGTCTTGCTCATTTTCGTCATTGCCTCTCGTCCTCCTTGCATCTCTGTACCCTCTCTTTCAGTGTAGTCCTTTCTTCTTGTGTTCTGTCGCGGTCGAGGTATACTCTCTGGTACCCCTCTTTGTCCCTCAGTCTTGCTTTCTCTTGCAGATCCTGGTTCGAACTGATTCTTCCTGAAAGTTACTCTGACAGGCCGTATCCTTCCACTCGCAAACCACCCAATTCTCTAAAAATTTGTCACCTGGGTCATATGGCCCTCCCCATTGTTTCATGATCCCTTCAACCATTTTTTCTCCTCCTGTTTTATTCTTCAAAGATTTGTCCCCTTGGCTTCTTGGAGCCCGTACACAAAAACGACCTCGCCCTTTCCTCCTCCCCTGAGTCTCTATCTGTTTCCTCTGAGACATTTATTTCCTTTCATTGACATGTTCTTGCCTTCAGTCCCTGTCATATCTGAAACTTCTTTTCTCAGTGAACTGTTTTTCCTGACCAGCTGTCCCTTGCTACTGCAGTTGGCTGTAGAATCTTCTGCATATAGCATACCTTCATTGTCTTTGGACCTGTCTTGATCTTAGTGTGCTCATCGTCTTTTCCTGGCCCCACGTGGGTCTGATAGGGCCTTCGTGTACAGCATGTCTCCGTTGTTGCTTACCGTCCCCTTGTCTGCGCCTGACTTTAAATTTTCCTGATGTCACATCTGAATTGCCCATTTGTCTCTCTAATCTGTTTCAGGTTTTGCAGTTTCTCTTCAAAGCACTGTATCCTAGCTTCTGCTGCTAAGACCTGTACTTCCCACTTCCTGCACTCTTCACTATTTTGCTCCTCCATTTTCTTACCAAGCTCTACTATCTTCCTTCCCCACTCTTCCTCCCTTTTTTGGAGCTTTTAACTCCCAGTCTTTTCCTCCTGGTTCGCCCTACCAGACTCTTGGTTTTTCCGTCCTCTAGGGCCACCCACTTTTTTTTTTTATTTTTATTACCACAGACAGAAGGCTAGAGGAGGGAGGGGGTGCGAGGGGGAGAGAAAAAGGGGTAGAAAGGGGGAAGAGAGGAGAGAGAAAGGGTAGAAAGGGGGAGAGAGAGGAGAGAGTATGGGGGTGAGTGATAAGACCAAGGGGAGAGAGAGAAATGTGAGGGGGGAGAGAAAGGGTAGAGAGAGGGAGAAAGAGAGGGAGGGGGAGAGAGAGAGAGAGAGAGGGAGAAAGGAGGCGAGGGAAAAGGCTATGAGAGAGAGAAAGGGAGAGATGGAGAGAGAAGCCTATAGAGAGAGAGGAGGGGGGAGAGATAGGGTTATGGGAGTGAGAGAGAGAGAGAGAGAGAGAGAGAGAGAGAGAGAGAGAGAGAAGGGAAAGAGAAAGGAGAGGGGAAGAGGGAGAAAAGAGGGAGAGAGAGAGGGGGGAGAGAGAGAGAAGAGAGAGAGAGAGGGGAGAGGAGAGAGAGAGAGGGAGAGAGAGAGAAAGAAAGAGTGGGGGGAAAGGGGGGGGAAAAAAAGGCTATGAGAGAGAAAAACGCGGGGGAAAGGGAAAAGATAGGAGGGAGGGGAGTGAAGGCAAGATGGGGGGGGGAAAGGCTGTGGGGGAGGAAAGGGTGTGTGGGTGGGTGAGGGGACGCAGTCAAATTCCAAATCACTGTGTTTTACTCCCCTTTAGTTGTGGTTTCAGGGTCGAGACTCAGCTCCTGGCCCCGATGTATGTGTGTGTGCGCTGTGTGTGTGAGCACGTCAGTTGTTTATATGTCCCAGAAATACAATTCACCCCAGTGTATCCGCAATACTAATACGATACCATTAACACTGAGAGTAATTATAATAATTATAAAAACTAGCATGTGTTAACAAGTCATTCTTTCACCCAGTTTTTGTACTACCTTTTTCTACATGTGTACCCAATACTTGCTTCTCAGATTGTACTGTCTTTGTGTCCTAAAAATTATCTCTCGAACTGTTGTCAGGGCTGTAGTCCCATTAGCCCCCACTTAACTCCTGCCCATTCCTTGCTCCTACAAATTTTATCTTCCTACTACTGCTAGGTGTTGTGTGTATGATAAATCCCTCTGGAGCAGGTTTGTGATAGCCAGCTACCAGTGATCGCGGGGCCCGGGTCAACCACTCAAAAACTTCCCGCCAACCACAAACAGGTGATTTGTACGTTACTCCTCAGAGGGGACGTCCATCCAGATGCCTGATGTACGATGCTCGCTGTACGATGCTCGCTGTACGATGACTCGTGCACCTCGCCCTTCCGCCCCTGACTTCTTCAGCTATTCTTTTCTCGTTGCCCTTTTTAGTCCTCATTACCACACTTATCACTTGTATACTGCTACTTTTATAATTTACACTTCACTTCTGGTAAGTACACTTCTTATTGTGATGACACCCAACCTGTTATGGCGGCACTACTCCCTCAGGCCTACTGCTGCCACCACCTCTGCTTATATATATTTATGTATATGTATGTATATATATATATATATATATAAAAATATATATATATATATTTATATATATTTTATATATATATATATATATATATATAATATATATATATATATATATATATATATATATCCCCTTTCTGGCTAGCTTGTTCAGTCTGTGTGCTACATCACAGTTTGTCGTTTTGCCAACCTCTCTTAATTCTATTTGATCTTTTCTCTTTAGTCACTCGCTTTGTTACTTTGTATATGTGTAACAATGTGGGAACAGGGGCCACTAGGCCTCAACGAACTGGCACTTTGAAATTTTGTTGTATAATTTCAGGGTTTCTCTCGCCTTTACTTTATTTATTTTTGCTAATACTTTGGTTATCACTTGTAGGGTTGTTCACTGACGTTGTCACTAACACTGGTTGCTTCTAGCTGCTAAAACACGCCCTAAAAGCACTAAGATTCTCGGAGCCTGGCGCTTGTGACCCACTACACTACACTAACATGTGTGTGTGTGTGTGTGTGTGTGTGTGTGTTTACGAAAAGGTTATTTGTGTCGTAGTTGCAGGCTTGGAAGGCTTCTTTATTTACGATATCTGGGTACACAGGCAGTGTGTTTGTGCCCATGGGCTCGGGAGGGCCATGCCCGCGAGGGAGACAGGAGTAGGCCTTGTTGACTCTAGGATGCCTGGGCCCCCGAGTGAGAGAGAGGCAGGGTGATGCGGACGGAGGGAAATACTCTATATTTTCCAGAAGAATGAAGAGAGGTAGGGAGGGGCAGGAGGGAAGGAATGGGGGGAAAAAAGGAGGCTTGGTGAGGGAGGGAGGACACCCACCCTTGTTACAGTGAAAACAGTGACGGACACTTCCCGTTGTGACCTTTGACCTGGGTCAGTATAGGCCTAGCTTCAGCCTAAAACAACTATGACATGTTACAGTCCTCTGGATACGAACACATCACAGGTGAGCCTAGTCCAGCCTTGATGATAGTGATGACCGTGTTGGTGATAGTGATGACCATGATGGTGATAGTGATGACCATGATGATGATAGTGATGACCATGATGGTGATAGTGATGATCATGTTGGTGATAGTGATGACCCTGATGATAGTGATGACCATGATGGTGATAGTGATGACCATGATGGTGATAGTGATGACCATGATGGTGATAGTGATGACCAGATGGTATAGTGATGACCATGATGGGGATAGTGATGATCATGTTGGTGATAAGGGTGACCCTATGATAGTGATGACCAGATGGTGATAGTGATGACCATGATGGTGATAGTGATGACCATGATGGTGATAATGATGACCATGATGGTGATAGTGATGATCATGTTGGTGATAGTGATGACCCTGATGATAGTGATGACCATGATGGTGATAGTGATGACCATGATGGTGATAGTGATGACCATGATGGTGAAGTGATGATCAGTTGGTGATAGTGATGACCCTGATGATAGTGATGACCATGATGGTAATAATGATGACCATGATTGTGATAGTGATGACCATGATGGTGATAGTGATGACCATGATGGTAATAAGGATGACCATGATGGTGATAGTGATGACCATGATGGTGATAGTGATGACCATGATTGTGATAATGATGACTATAATGTAGTGATGACAATGATATTGATAGTGATGACTATGATGGCGATAGTGATGACCATGATTGTGACAGTGTTGACCATGATGGCGATAGTGATGACCATGATTGTGACAGTGTTGACCATGATGGCGATAGTGATGACCATGATTGTGAGAATGATGACCATGATATTGATAGTGATGACCATGATAATGATAGTGATGACCATGATAATGATAGTGATGACCATGATAGGGATAGTGATGACCATGATAATGATAGTATGATCATGATAGTGATAGTGACGACCATGTAATGATAGTGATGACCATGATAGCGATAGCGATAACCATGATAATGATTGTGATGACCATGATGGCGATAGTGATGACCATGATTGTGATAGTGATGACCATGATAATGATAGTGATGACCATGATAGTGATACCCATGATAGTAATAGTGATGACCATGATATTGATGACCATGATAATAATAGTGATTACCATGATAATTATTGTGATGACAATGATAAAGATAGTGATGACCATGATAATGACAATGATGACCATGATAATGATAGTAATGACCATAATAGTGATGACCATGATAGTGATAACCGTGATAGTAATAGTGATGACCATGATAATGATAGTGATTACCATGATAATTATAGTGATGACAATGATAAAGATAGTGATGACCATGATAATGATAGTGATGACCATGATAGGGATGAACATGATAATGATAGTGATGGCCATGATAGTGATAACCATGATAGTAATAGTGATTACCATAATAGTGATGACCATGAAAGATAGTGATTACCATGATAATTAAAGTGATGACAATGTAAAGATAGTGATGACCATGATAATGATAGTGATGACCATGATAATGATAGTGATGGA
>NC_069401.1:30817987-30843920 GCF_026875155.1 Cherax quadricarinatus | reverse complement strand
GTAAAAATGTATGACATGTCACTCTCAGTACCCATGTAAGATGTATGACATGTCACTCTCAGTACCCATGTAAGATGTATGACATGTCACTCTCAGTACCTATGTAAGATGTATGACATGTCACTCTCGGTACCCATGTAAGATGTATGACATGTCACTCTCAGTTCTCAGTAAGGAACAGGGCAGTCAGGAACGGCTGAATCTTCTGCTGACGTGACATGACTCTGCTGACCTCTTAATGATCTGATAGAACCCCCGTGACCTAGTCTGACCTGGGACTCTTGGAGGACCTGCCCACTTCCTGTGTGTCACCTGTTTCACCTTTGGCTCTCCGAGGTCAAAAGTCAAGAGAAATTAATTATGATCATTATTTCTTTCTTTAAATGACACACACAGACAACTACACAGAAACACACAGAAATACATACATACATACATACATACATACATACATACATACATACATACATACATACATACATACATACATAAATACATACATACATACATACACACATACATTCATACATACATATATACATTCATTCATACATACATACATACATACATACATACATACATACATACATACATACATACATACATACATACACCATGCGTATACAACAGGCCTAGTGTCTAATCGATATGTGCCTAGGACAAAATGGTAACTAACACACACACGCACAAACACATACACACTGCAACCACAATTAGGTGAGTACAAACACACGCAAAGACGAGGTGTCCGACTGGCCGCCTGTGACGAGCGGGGTTCCACAGAGCTCACTTGTAGGACCGATGCTCTTTCTGGTGTATGTGAATGACATGACGGAAGGAATAGACTCAGAAATGTCCCTGTATGCAGACGATGTGAAGCTAATTCAACTGGAGGAAAACCAGGCAGGACTACAAAGGGACCTGGACAGGCCGCAAGCCTAGTCCAACAACTGGCTCCTAGAGTTTAACCCCACCAAGTGCAAAGTCATGTAGATCGGGGAAGGGCAAAGAAGACCGCAAATAGAGTATAGTCAAGGGGCCAAAGACTGCAAACCTCACTCAAGGAAAATGATCTTTGGGTGAGTATAATACCGACAGGAAGGACAGGGAGGACATGATAACAACATGTAAAATACAGAGAAGAATCGACAAGGTGATAAAGCTCACAGAGCAGGGAGTGAGTGACCCAGTAGCTACCAGTGAAGAGGCGGGGCAAGGAGCTATGAATCGACCCCTGCAACCACAATTACGTGAATTAGGTGAGTTCACCTCGTCCAGAGATCAAGTGTGGCAGACTTATCACTTCTAAGTTACCTATGACATAAGTAACGTTCTGAATTCTTTTATGTCATTCCTATGGCATTATCTTTCTTAAAGCTTCGCTGAATAAGACACCTGTGGAACACCTGCAACTAATAATAATAATAATAATAATAATAATAATAATAATAATAATAATAATAATAATAATAATAATGATAAATTAGACACATGTGCAACTCTTGGGTATCTTTATTGAGGAAACGTTTCGCCACACAGTGGCTTCATCAGTCCATACGTAGAGAAAACTTGAAGAACAGGAGGAGAATGAGGTAATCAGTCCCTCAACCTTGAGTAGATGTGTTCAGTCCATCAATCTTGAATAGAATACGGCATATGAACAGAGAAGCAGCTTATAAACCGTATGGCAGGAGAGGTGCAGCAGTCATAGGTGGTGTCACATTTGTTCAATGTGGAAGTAGGTCGTGCCCAAGAATTAGGCAAGCGAAGAATTCCTAAGTATTAAGATCCCAAGAAGTTGCAGTGTCTAACAGGTATTCTATTCAAGATTGATGGACTGAACACATCTACTCAAGGTTGAGGGACTGATTACCTCATTCTCCTCCTGTTCTTCAAGTTTCTCCTACGTATGGACTGATGAAGCCACTGTGTGGCGAAACGTTTCCTCAATAAAGATACCCAAGAGTTGCACATGTGTCTAATTTATCAACATGTCGGTTCTCTGAACCATTCATCTACAAATAATAATAATAATAATAATAATAATAATAATAATAATAATAATAATAATAATAATAATAATAATAATAATAATATATTTCTACATGTACATGTACAAGGTACACAGACCATAGCTGACATCAGTGACATACTACTATATAGAAAACCACTTGTTATGCTGAGCATATCGGGCAAATTAGGTAAATTTTGTCCCAGGATGCGACCCACACCAGTCGACTAACACCCAAGTATCCATTTTTCTGATGGGAGAACAAGAACAGCAGTTGTCTTATGGAAATCCGTCCCAAGGTTTTCCAGCCATACCGGGGGATCGATCCCCGGACCTCAGTATGAGTTGTATTGCTTTCCACCGTCAGTGGTGTTCGTTCAACATTTGTTAAATAAGTAAATAAGTTTATTTAGGTACAGTACACATAAATAAGAACATTAGAACATACGAAAGAAAGAGCACTGCAGCAGATCTACTGGCCCATACTACGCAGGTCCAAGTCACCTACTGGCCTAAGCTAGTCAGGTCAAACTCGCACCCACCCACACCCACTCATGTATTTGTCTAACCTATTTTTAAAAATACATAACGTTTTAGCATCATTAACGCTACTCAGCAGTTTTTTTTCTTCCTCCACTCATCCACAACCTGTTACCAAACCAGTCACTATATCCTTTCTATACTTAAATTTTTCCAGCTTCAAACCATTGCTGGGAGTCCTGTCCTAGATACTTTCAGCACATTATTTACGTCCAGTTTATATATTCCTTTTTTACTTTCATACACCTCAATCATATCCCCCCTAATTCCACGGCTGTTATAAGTAGCAACGCCAATAAGGGTCGTTGATATAAGTAGCAACACCAATAAGGGTCGTTGATATAAGTAGCAACACCAATAAGGGTCGTTGATATAAGTAGCAACACCAATAAGGGTCGTTGATATAAGTAGCAACACCAATAAGGGTCGTTGATATAAGTAGCAACGCCAATAAGGGTCGTTGATATAAGTAGCAACCAATAAGGGTCGTTGATATAAGTAGCAACACCAATAAGGGTCGTTGATATAAGTACCAAACACCAATAAGGGTCGTTGATATAAGTAGCAACACCAATAAGGGTCGTTGATATAAGTAGCAACACCAATAAGGGTCGTTGATATAAGTAGCAACACCAATAAGGGTCGTTGATATAAGTAGCAACGCCAATAAGGGTCGTTGATATAAGTAGCAACGCCAATAAGGATCGTTGATATAAGTAGCAAGACCAATAAGGGTCGTTGATATAAGTAGCAACACCAATAAGGGTCGTTGATATAAGTACCAACACCAATAAGGGTCGTTGATATAAGTACCAACACCAATAAGGGTCGTTGATATAAGTAGGAACACCAATAAGGGTCGATAAATTAGACATATGTGCAACTCTTGGGTATCTTTATTGAGGAAACGTTTCGCCACACAGTGGCTTCATCAGTCCATACAAAGGAGAATCGTGAAGAACAGGAGGAGAATGAGGTAATCAGTCCCTCAACCTTGAGTCGATGTGGTCAGTCCATCAATCTTGAATAGAATACGGCATACGTGCGGAGAAGCAGCTTATAAATGGGTGGTAGGAGAGGTGCAGCAGTCATAGGTGGTGTCACATTTGTTCAATGTGGAAGTAGGTCGTGCCCAAGAATTAGGCAAGCGAAGAATTCCCAAGTATTAAGATCCCAAGAAGTTGCAGTGTCTGACAGGTTTGTAGATGAATGGTTCAGAGAACCGACATGTTGATAAATTAGACATATGTGCAACTCTTGGGTATCTTTATTGAGGAAACGTTTCCTCAATAAAGATACCCAAGAGTTGCACATGTGTCTAATTTATCAACATGTTGGTTCTCTGACCATTCATCTACTAACCATAAGGGTCGTTGATATAAGTGGCAACACCAATAAGGGTCGTTCATATAAGTGGCAACACCAATAAGGTCGTTGATATAAGTAGCAGCACAATAAGGGTCGTTGATATTAGTACCAAACCAATAAGGGGGGGTTATATAAAGTAACCCCCCCCCAAAAAAAAAAAAACCCCCCCCAAAACCCCGGGCCCAAAAACCCCAAAAAAAGGAAAAAAACCCCCCCCCCCCCTTTTTCCCCCCCCCCCCAAAAAAAAGCAGCCCCCCCAAAAAAAAAACCCCCCCACCCCCCCGGGACCAAAAACCCCCAAAAAAAAAACCCCCCCCCCCCCCCCCCCCCAAAAAAAAAAAGGCCCCCCAACCCCCTCCCCCCCAAAAAAACCCCCCCCCCCAAAAAAAAAAACCCCCCCCCAAACCCGGGGGCCCCCCCCCCCAAACCCCCCCAAACCCAGGGAACCCCCCCCCCCAAACCAAAAAAGGCTCCCCCCCCCCAAAAAAAAACCCGGCCCCCCCCCCAAAAAAACCACCCCCCCCCCCCCCCAAAAAGCCCCCCCCCAAAAAAAAAACCCCCCCCAAAAAAACCCCCCCAAAACCCCCCCCCCCAAAAAAGGGGGCCCCCCCAAAAAAAAAACCCCCCCAAACCCCAAAAAAAAACCCCCCTTAAAACCCCAAAAAAACCGCCCCCCCCCCCCCCCAAAAAAAAAAAAAAAAACCCCCCCCAAAAAAAACCCCCAACCTTAAAAAAAAAAAGGCCCCAAAAAAAAAACCCCCCCCCCCAAAAAAAAAAAAAAAAAACCCCCCCCAAAAAAAAACCCCCCCACCCAAAAAAGCCCCAAAAAAAAAAAACCCCCCCCAAAAAAGGGGCCCCCCCCAAACCAAAAGAAGCGCCCCCCACCCCCCAAAAAAAGGGGAAAAACCCCCCCCCAAAAAAACCCCCCCCTAAACCCCCCCCCAAAACCCCCAAAAAAAACCCCCCCCCTTAAAAAGGCCCCCCAAACCCAAAAAAAAAAGGGGAAAAAAAAAAAACCCCCCCCCCCCAAAAAAAAAAACCCCCCCCCCAAAAAAAAAAAGGGCCCCCCCCCAAAAACCCCCCCCCCCCCAAAAAACCCCCAAACCCCCCAAAAAAACGCCCCCCCCCCCCCCAAAAAACCCCCCCCCAAAAAAAAAAGGCCCCCCCCCCCAACCCCCATCCCCCCCAAAAAAAGCCCCCAAAACCCCCTTTTTTCCCCCCCCCCAACACAAAAAAACAGTTTCCCCCCCCCCCAAAAAACCCCCCCCCAAAAAATTCCCCCCCCAACCCCAAAAAAACAGCTGCCCCACCTCAAAAACCAAAACCCCCCCCAAAACCAAAAAAAAAACCCCCCCCCAAAAAAAAAAAAAACCCCCCCCCCCAAAAAAACGCCCCCCCCCCCCCAAAAAAACCCCCCCCCAAAAAAAAAACGCCCCCCCCCAAAAAAGGGGCCCCCCCAAAAAAAAACCACCCCCAAAAAAAAAGGGGGGAAAAACCCCCCCAAACCAAAAAAACCCCCCCCCAAAAAAAAAACCCCCCCCCAAACAAAAAAGGGCCCCCCCCCCCCCCCCCCCAAAAAAAAAAAGTCCCCCCTCAACACTAAAACCGGTGCACCCCCTAAACAAAAACACCACCCCCCCAAAAAAAAAAACCCCCCCCCCCCGGAAAAACCCCCCCCCCCAAAAAAAAAACCCCCCCCCCCCAAAAAACCAAAAAAAACCCCCCCCCCCCAAAAAACCCCCCCCCCCAAAAAAACCCCAAAACCCCCCAAAACCCCCAAAAACCCTTCCCCCAAACCCCCCCAAAAAAACCCAAAAAAACCCCCCCCCCCCCAAAACCCAAACCCCCCCCCAAAAAACCCGGAAAACCCCCAAAAAAAACCCCTCCCCCCCCAAAAAAAAACCCCCAAAAACCAAAACCCGGGGAAACCCCCCCCCCCAAAAACCCCCCCCCCCAAAACCCGGGAAAAAAACCCCTCCCCCCCCAAAAAAAAAACCCCCAAAAAAACCCCCCCCAAAACCCCAAAAAAAACCCCCAAAACCCCTTTTTTCCCCAAAACCTAAAAAAAAAAGGCCCCCCCCCAAAAAAAAAACCCCCCCCCCCCAAAAAAGGCCCCCCCCAAAAAAAAAAAACCCACCTCAAAAAAGGAAAACCCCCCAAAAAAAACCCCCCCCCCCCCAAAAAACCCCCCCCCAAAAAAACCCCCCCCCCAAAAAAAAACCCCTCCCCCCCCAACCCTTCCCCCCCCCCCCCCCAAAACCCCCCCCCCCTAAAAAACCCCCCCCCCAAAAAAACAAAAACCCCCCCCCCCCAAAAAAAAGGGCCCCCCCCCCCAAAACCCCCCCCCCCAAAAAAAAAAAAAACCCCCCCCCCCTAAACCCACCCAAAAAAACCCCCCAAAAAAACTAAACCCACCTAACCCCTTAAAAAAGGGGCCCCCCCTTTTCAAAAAAAAGGGCAAAAAAACCCCCCAAAAATTTCCCCCTTTCCCCCCCCAAAAAAAACCCCAAAAAACCCCCCAAAACCCCCCCAAAAAAAAAAACCCCCCCCCCCCCAAAAACCCCCCCAAACCGGCCCCCAAAAAAAAACCAAAAAAACCCACCTCCCCCCAAAAAAACCCACCTCCCCCCCCAAAAAAAAAACCCCCCCCAAAAAAAAAACCCCCCCCAAAAAAAAACCCATTTCCCCCAAAAATTTCCCCCCCCCCCCCAAAAAAAAAACCCCAAAAAAAAAAAAACCCCCCAAAAAAAAACCCCCCCAAAACCCCCCCCCCCCCCAAAAAACCAAACCCCCCCCCAAAACCCCCCCAAAAAAAATTTTTTTCCCCCCCCCCCCCCCCCCCCCCCCCCCCCCCCCCCCAAAAAAAAAAAAAAAAACCCCCCCAAATAAAAAACCCCCCCCCCTTTTCCCCCCGGGGGGCCCAAAAACCCCCCCAAAAACCCCTAAAAAAAAACCCCCCAAAAAAAAAAAACCCCCCCCCCCCCCCCCCCAAAAAAAACCCCCCAAAACCCCAAAAAACCCCCCCCAAACCCCAAAAAAGAAAAACCCCCCCCCCCCAAAAAAACCCCCCCAAAAAAAAAAAAAAACCCCCCCCCCCCCCCCCCCCCAAAAAAAAACCCCAAAAACCCCCCCCCAAAACCCCACCAAAAACCGGGAAAAACCCCCAAAAAAAAAAACCCCCCCCCAAAAAAAAACCCCCACCCAAAAAAAAAAAACCCCCCCGGAAAAGCTCCCCCACCTCAACATTTGAAGAGCTCCCACCCCCCCCATTTAAATTTCCCCCCCCAAACAAAAAACCCCCCCCCCCCAAAAAAAAAACCCCCCCCCCCCAAAAAACCCCCCCCAAAAAAAAAAACCCCCCCCACCAAAAAAAAAACCCCCCCCCCCAAAAAAAGGGGGCCCCCAAAAAAAAAAAAAAACCCCCCCCCAAAAAAAAAAAACCCCCCACCCCCCCCCCCCCCCCCAAAAAACCCCCCCAAAAAAAAAAAAACCCCCCCCCCCCCCAAAAACCCCCCCCCAAAAAAAAACCCCCCCCAAAAAAAAAAAAGGGGCCCCCCCCCCAAAAGGGAAACCCCCCCCCCCGGGGGAAACCCCCAAAAAAAAAAAAAAAAAACCCCCCTTTCCCCCCAAAAAAAAAACCCCCCCCCAAAAAAAAACCCCCCCCCCAAAAAAGGGGGCCCCCACCCCAAAAAAAGGCCCCCCAAAAAACCCCAAAAAAACCCCAACCCCCAAAAAAAAGGGGGGGCCCCCCCCCCCAAAAAAGGGGAAACCCAACCCCCCAAAATGGGGCCCCCCCCCCCCGGGGGGGCCCCCCCAAAAAAAAAAAAAAACCCCAAAAAAAAAAAAAACCCCCAAACCACCCCCCCCCCCCCCCAAAAAATTTCCCCCCCCCCCCATAAAACAAAAAAAACCCCCCCAAAAAAAAAACCCCAAAAAAAAAAAAAAAGGGGAAACAAAAACCCCAAAAAAAGGGGGAAAAAAAAAAACCCCCAAAAAAAAAAAACCCCCCCAAAAAGGGGCAAAAAAAAAAACCCCAAAAAAAAAAAAATTTAAAAAAGGCCCCCCCTTAAAAAAAAAAACCCACCCCCCCCAAAATTGGGAAAAAAACCCCCAAAAAAAAAGGGTCCCCCCCCCCTTTAAAAAAAACCCCCCCAAAAAAAAAGGGAAAAAAATTTTAAAAAAAACCCAAAAAAGGGGGGGAAACCCCCTTAACCTTCCCCCCCCCACCCCCCCCCCCCCAAAAATCCCCCCCTTTTTCCCCCCCCCCAAAAAAAAAACCCCCAAAAACCCCCCCCCAAACCCCCCTAAAAAAAAAAAAAAACCCCCCCCCCCCCCCGGAAGGAGCTGCACCCACCTACCCCGGGAACGGGCGGGCACCCACCTCAACCCCGGGAAACACCCTCCCCCCCCAAAACCTTAAAACACTAAAAACAGTCCCACCCCCCTTCAACACAAAGAGCACCCTTGCACCCCCCTAAAACCCCCAGAAAAGCTGCCCCCAACCCTAAACCCCAGAAAAAAGTTTGCACCCACCCCAACCCCAGAACAGCTGAAACCCAAACCCAACCCCAAAACGGGCTGACCCCCCTTAACCCCTAAAAACAGCTAAACCCCCCTTAAAACCCCGGGAAGCACCCTGCACCCACCCCCAACACTAAAAAACCGGAAACCCCTAAAACCTGGGAAAAAACCTGAAACCCCACTCAAAAACTAAAAATCAGTGCCCCCAACCTCAACCCTAGAAAAAAGCTGCACCCCCCCTCAACACTAGAAGAAATTTAACCCCCCCTTTAACCCCCGGAAACACTGAAACCCCACCTAAAAACACTAGAAAAAACCCAGCCCCACCTCAACACTAAAAACACCCCTGAAACCCCCCCTTAAACCCCCTAAAAAACACTGCACCCACCTCAACACTAGAAAACTGCACCCACCCTAAAACCCAACAAAGAAAACTCACCCCCCTTTAACACTAGAAAAAAGCTGCCCCATTTCAAATTAAAACACGGGCCCCCACCTCAATCCTTTCGGCCCCCACAACAATCGAACACCCCCCCCTCCCCCACTTCCAAACCTCACCCACCTCAACACTGGAAGCAGTTTCCCCCACCTAAACCCTAAAACAGCTGCCCCCAAAACCTAAACACTAGGGGGAAAAATCCTGCCCCCACCTCAACCCCGGAAGCAGCTGCCCCACCCCCAACACTTAAAACACTGCCCCTTTTTCAACTTGGAAACCTGCCCCCACCTAAACACAAAAAAGCCCCCCCCGCCCCTTTCCGAAGTCCCCCCTTTTTCACCCCCCCCCTAAACACTAAAACAGCTCCCCCCACCTCAACACTAAAAACACTTACCCACCTAAAACACTAAAAACAGCTCCCCCCAATAAAACACAGAAAAAGCTCCCCCAACCTAAAACCCCGGGAAGAAGCTGCTCCCCCCTCAACCCCAAAAACAGCTGCAAAAACCTAAAACACCAAGCAGCTGCACCCCCTCAACACAAAACAGCTGCACCCATTTTTCGCACAAAAACAGCGCGCCCCAAACTCAACCAAAACATTTGCCCCCAACCCAAACCCCAAAACCAGCTGAAACCCCCCCTCAACACCAGAAGCAGCTGCCCCCCAACCTCAAAAACCAGAAGCAGCTGCACCCCCCTTAAAACACAAAAAACAGCTGCACCCCCCTTCAACCCCAAAAAGCATTTTGCACCCACCTAAACCCTAAAGAACCGTGCCCCCAACTCAAACAAAAGCCCCCCAACCTGGCAACCAACCTAAACCCCAAAAAACACTGCACCCCCCCTCAACCCCAGAGGGAGTTTCACCACCTAAAACCACCAGAACCCAGCTCCCAACCCCCCTCAACCCAAGGAACAGCCCCCACCCCCCTTCAAAAAATAGAAAAGCTGCCCCCATTTCCCAAACGAAGCATTTGAAAACCCACCCTCAACACCGGGAAAACAGCTGAAACCCAACTAAACACTAGAACTAACTTTACCCACCAAACACTAGAAAAGCGGCCCCCCAACCTCACACTAAAACAGCTGCACCCCCCCAACACTAAAAAGGCAGCTCACCCCCCTTCAACCCCAGAAGCAGGCACCCCCCTTCAACACTAAAAAAAGCGGCACCCACCTCAAAAATAGAAACCCCTGCACCCACTTCCAACCCCCCTTAACCCCCGCAGCTGCCCCCCACCTCAACACTAAACACTGCACCCACCTCAACACTGGAAGCCAGATACCCACCTTAAACACTAAAAACGGGCTGCACCCCCCTAAAACCCACTAAAAACAGCAAAAACCCATTTCAACACTAAAAACCAGCTGCACCCCCCTCAACATTTAAAAATAGTTTAACCCCCCTTCAACAAAGAACCCAGCTGCCCCCAACCTCAACACTAGAAAATGCACCCACCTCAACACTGGAAGAAATTTAACCCCCCTTAACCCCAAAAAACCAGCGCCCCACCTCAACATAAAAAAGCGGGGCCCCACCCACCTAAACCACTGAAACAGCTGCACCCCCCCAAAAAGGGGGAACAGCTGCACCCCCCTTCACCCCTAAAAAGAAAGCTGCCCCATAAATTAAAAAGGAAAAACACTGGGAAACAGCTCCCCACCCACCTCAAAACAAGAAAAGTTTCCCCCCCCTTCAACACTAAAGCACTCCCCAAACCTCCCCCTAAAACGGTCCCAACCCACCTCAACCTGGAAAAAAGCTGCCCCCCACCTTTAACCCACTAAAAAAACAGCTGCACCCACCTCAACCCCTGGAAGCACTGCACCCCCCCCTCCACTAAAAACGGCTGCACCCACCCAAAACAAAAACAGCTGACCCACCCACACTAAAAACAGTTTCCCCCTCCCCAACCTCAAACTAAAAAACAGCTGCACCAAACCTTTAACCCCAAGAAGCAGCTGCACCCACCTCAACACTAAAAACCCGCTCACCCCCTTCAACACTAAAAGCAGCTGCACCCCCCTTCAAACCTAGAAGAGCTATACCCACCTCAAACACTAGAAACAGCGCACCACCTCAACAAAAAAAACCACTGCCCCACCCCTAACACTTGGAACACCCTCCCCCACCTAAACCACTAGAAACACAGCACCCACCTAAAAACCCCCAAAACAGCGTCCCCACCTAACACTAAAAACAGCTGCACCCACCTAAACACAAAAAAACAGCTGCACCCCCGTCAACCCCAAAGCACTTCAACCAAAACCCTAAACCCCCAACCAGAAGAGTTTTACCCCCCCTCAACACTAGAAAAACAGGCACCCACCTCAACACAAAAAACAGCTGCACCCACCCCACTAAAAACAGTTTCACCCACCTAAACACTAGAAGCACCCTCCCAAACCTCAACCCCAAAACACCCGGCCCCCAACCTAACACCAGAAGCAGCTCCCCCCCCTTCAACACTAGAAACAGCGGCACCCCCTCAACCCCAGAAACCAGCTGCCCCCACCTAACACTGAAGCAGTTTGCCCCCCTTAAAAACACTAAAAAACAGCTGCACCCATTTCAACACTAAAAACAATGCACCCACCTAACATAAAACAGTTTCCACCCCCCTTAACACTAAAAAAGCTAAACCCACCTTCAGGATCAACCCCAGAACAGCTGCATACCTCAACACGGGAAACAGCGGGGCCCCACCAAAAACTAGAAAAAAACTGCCCCCCACCTCAACACTAGAAGAAAGCTGCACCCCCCCCAACCCCAAAGCGCGAAAACCAAACCCTCAAACCCCAGAACACTGAACCCCCCTTAAAAACACTAAAAACAGCTGAAACCCACCTCAACACTAAAGAAGCTGAAACCCCCCCTAAACACTAAACAGCTGCCCCCCTTTCAACACTAAAAAACGCTGCACCCACCCCCACCATTTAGAAACACTGCACCCACCTCAACACAAGAACAGCTCCACCCACCTCCCTTCCAACCCCCCTAAAACCCATGGGCTCCCCACCCCCCTCAACCCCAAAGCCCTTTGCACCCACCCAACCCCAGAAGAAAGCTGCCCCACCTAAAACCCCAAAAACACTGCCCCATTTTCAACACTAGAAAAAACTGAAACCCTTTTTAAACACTAGAACCCGCTGAAACCCACCTTCCATTTAAAAGCGGGCACCCCCCTTCAACACTAGAACAGCTGCACCCCCCTCAACACTAAAAACCGGGGGGGCACCCCCCTAAAACCCCTTGGAAGAAGCTCACCACCCCCTCAACAACAAACACCCCCCTGCACCCACCCAACACTGGAAGCGGCGGGCACCCCACCTAAAACATTTAAAAACCCAGCTGCACCCCCCTTAAACCTAAAAACAGCTGCCCCCACCTAAACCCCCTAAAAGGAAACCCAACTGGCAACCCCCCTTTTAACACTAGAAAAACTGCACCCCCCTCAACAATAAAAAGAAGCTCCCCCCCACCTCAACACGGAAGCAGCGCCCCCCTAAAACCCAAAAAAGCTGCACCCACTTCAACACAAAAAACACTGCCCCCAATTAACACTAGAACCAGTTGCCCCCCACCCCAACACTAAAAGTTTTAACCCACCCAAAACTGGGAACAGCTGCCCCAAACCTCAACACTAGAACCCGGGTGCACCCCCCTTCAACATTTGGGGGCACCCAACCCCCCTTCAACCCCAAAAAACACTGCACCCCCTAAACCCGGGGGAACCACTGACCCACCCAAAAAAACTAGAAAAAGCTGCCCCCCAAACCTTCAACCTGGAAGCAGCGCACCCACCCCCCAAAACCCCCCCCCAAAAGAAACGGCTGCCCCCAACTTAAAACACTAAAAAGAAATTTAACCCCCCCCTTAACCCACTAAAACACTGCACCCACCTCAAAAATAGAAACAGCTGCCCCCCAAACCTCAAAACTGGAAAGCAGCTGCACCCACCTCAACAAGAAAAGCTCACCCACTTAAACCCACTAGAAGTAGTTTCCCCCCCTTTAACACTGGGAAACCCGTTGCACCCCCTTTCCAACTGAAAAAGCTTCACCCCCTCAACCTGGAAGCAGCTCCCAACCAAACCCCCAAACACGGGAAACCCGGGGTTTGCACCCATTTCAACAGGGGGAAAGACGAACCCACCTAAACCAAAAAACCCGCTGCACCCCCCCTCAAAACGGGAACACGCACCCCCCTCCCACTAAAACCACTGCACCCCCCCCAACCTGGAAAGCAGTTTGCCCCCACCTCAGCACTAGAAACAGCTGACCCACCTCAACACTAGAAACAGCTGAAACCCCCCTAAACACTAAAAAACAGCTGCACCCACCTCAACACTAAACAACCCCTGCCCCCACCTCAACACTAAAAACCCGGGGGCTCCCCCCAACCTCAACCCCGGGAAGAAACTGCCCCAAAATTTCCAACACAAAACGCTGCACCCCCCTTCAACCCCAAAAGGGCATCTCCCACCTCAACCCCTAAAAACAGCTGCCCCACCTCAACCCCCAAAAACAGCTGCACCCCCCCAAACCTGGAAAAATTCCAAACCCCAAATTTCAACATTTAAAAACCCGCTGAAACCCACCTAAACCACAAAAAACAGTGACCCCCCCTTCCAACCACAGAAAACTGCACCCCCCCTCAACATTAACCAGTTTCAAAAACCTCAAACAAGAACAGTTTCCCCCAAAACCTCAACACTGGAACAGCTGCCCCCCCTCGGGACTAGAAAAAAGTGCCCCCCACCTCAACACAAAAACCAGCTTCCCCACCTCAAAAATAAACCCAGCTGCCCCCCCCCCTCAACACAAAAAAACACTGCACCCCCCAACACTAAAAAACAGCTGACCCCCCCCAACCCCCCCCCAACACAGAAGCAGCTGCACCCCCCTAAACCACCAAAACCCGCTCCACCCCCCCCAACCAAAAAAAACCAAAACAGCTGCACCCCCCTCAACCCCAGAAGCACCCACCCCCCCTCAACCCCAAAAAACAGCTCACCCATTTCAACACTAAAAACACTGCCCCCCCAAACCTTCAACCCCTTAAAACAGCTGCCCCCACCAACACTGAAAAAAACTGCCCCCAAACTCAACACTAGAAATAGCTCACCCCCCCAAACAAAAAAAAAAAACCCAAAAAAAAAAAAAACCCCAAAACAAGAAAACCCCCAAAAAAATTAAAAAAAAAAAAAAAAAAAAAAAAAAAAAAAAATTTAAAAAAGGAAAAAAAAAAACCCCCCCAACAAAAAAAAAAAAAAAAAATAAAGAATAAAAAACCAAAAACCCCCCAAAAAAAAAAAACCCAAAAAAAAAAAGTCAAAAAAACAAAAAATAAAAAAGAAAAAGGAAAAAAAAAAAATTTAAACCCCCAAAAAAAAAAAAAAGGGAAAAAAAAAAAAAAAAAAATAAAAAAAAAAAAAAAAAAAAAAAAAACCCCCCAACACTTAAAGCACTGCCCCCACCCTAAACACTAGAAAAGTTTGAAACCCACCTCAACCCTAGAAACAGCTGCCCCCACCTCAACCCTGGAAAAAAGGCACCCCCAAAACCCTCAACACTAAAAACCCTTTGCACCCCCCTCAACACTGGAAGCAGCTCCCCCCCCAAACCTCGCACTAAAACAGTTTGAAACCCACCTCAACACTAAAAACCAGCTCCCTCCCCCACCTCAACACTGGGAAACACTGCAACCCACCTAAACCCCTTTTGGGAAGCAGTTTGCCCCAAAACATAACCACCATAAGCAGCTGAAACCCCCCCTCAACCCGGGAAGCAGTGCTCCCCCCCCAAACCCCCCAGATCCCACGCCCCCCACTTCAACACTAGAAACAGTTTGCCCCCACTTCAACAAAAGAAGCAGCGAAACCCACCTAAACCCACTAAAAATTGGGCTCCCCCCCCACCTCAACACTAAAAAAAAGCCAGCTGCACCCACCCCCAACACTAAAAAACAGCTCCCACCCACCTAAAACTTTTTGAAAAAGCTACACCCCCCCCTCAACACCAGAAGCCCTGCCCCCAAACCTCAACTAAAAAGCACCCTTTTAACCCCCCCTAAACCCCAAGAAACAGCTGCCCCCACTTCAACACTAGAACAGCTGCACCCCCCCTAAAACCCTAAAAAACCGGGCCCCCCACCCACCTCAAAAACTAGAAAAAAACTATACCCCCCTTTAAACACTAAAAACCCGCGCCCCCACCTCAACAATAAAAACGGGCTGCACCCGACCCAACACTGGAAGCAGCTGAAAACCCCCCCTAAACCCACTAAAAAGCGGCCCCCACTTCAACACTAGAACAGCTTCACCCTTTTAAAACACTGGGAAAACTTTTTGCACCCACCCCCCCACACTAGAAGTAGCTATAAAACCCCTAAACACTAAAAAGCACTGCCCCAACCTTTTCACTAAAAAACAGGTGAACCCACCTCAACACGGGAAGCGCTGTACCCACCTCAACACAAAAAAAACAGCTGAAAACCCCCCCCTCAAAAACGGAAAACCCATTTTCACCCCCCTCAACACAAAAAAACCACTGCCCCCCACCTCAACACGGGAAGCGGGCCTGCCCCAAAATCACCCACTAAAAACAGCTGCCCCCCCCCAACACTAAAACAGCGGCACCCCCTCAACACTAAAACAGGGGCACCCCCCTAACACTAGAACAGCTGCACACAACCCCAACACTAAAAAAACCCCTGCACCCCATTTTAAACCCCTAGAGCAGCTGCCCCACCTCAACACTAAAAACACCCCTTGCACCCATTTAAAACCCTAGAAGAACCCTTTTAACCCACCTCAAAACTAGAAACAGCTGCATCCACCTCAACACTAAAAAAACAGCTGCCCCCCACCTCAACGCTGGAAGCACTGCCCCCAAACCTCAACCCCTAGAAACAGTTTCACCCCCCTTTAAACACTGGAAGCAGCTGCACCTACCCCCAGCACAAGAAACAGCTGCACCCACCTCAACCCCTGGAAGCAGCTGCACCCACCTCAGCCCGGGAAAAACAGCTGCACCCACCTCAACACTAGAAACGCGGGCACCCCCCAACACAAAACAGCTGAAACCCTTCTCAACACAAGAAACAGTTTGCACCCACCTCAACACTAAAAGAGCTGAAACCCCAAACCCCCAAAACTAAAAAAACCAGCTGCACCCCCCCAAAAACCACGGGAAGCAGCGCCCAACCTCAGACTAAAAAAAAGTTTGCACCCACCTCAACCATTTGGAAGCAGCTGCACCCACCTAAACCTAAAAAACCGCGCACCCACCTAAACCCCAAAAAAACAGCTGCACCACCCCCCACCACTAAAAAGAGCTGAAACCCATATCAACACTAAAACACTGCCCCCCCACCTCAACACTAGAAGCGCTGCACCCACCTCACCCCAAAGCACGGGCCCCAAACTCCCACCAGAAGCACTGCCCCCCCCCTAAAACACCAGAAGCAGCTGAAACCCACCCCCAACACCAAAGCGGGCTGCACCCCCCTCAACACCAGAAGCAGCTGACCACCCCCCTTTAAAAACACTAAAAACAGCGGAAACCCACTTCAACACTAGAACAGCTGCACCCACCTCAACACTAAAAAACAGCTTCACCCAAACCCTAAACACTAAAAATAGCTGCCCCCCACCTCAACATTTTGAAGAGCTCCCCCACCTCAACACTAAAAAGCACTATACCACCTAAAACACAAAAAAACCCAGCTCCCCCCACCTCAACACTAGAAACAGCTGCCCCCCACCTCAACACTAAAAAGAGCTCCACCCCCCAAACCTAAAAAAACCCTTTTTCCACCCCCCCAAACACGGAAGCATCTGAACCCACCTAAACCCCCTTAGAAACGCTGCACCCCCCTCAACACTGGAAGCGTGCACCCCCCTCACCCTAAAAAACAGTTTGCCCCACCTCAAACCAAAAAACCCAAGTGCCACCCACCTCACCACTAAAACAGCTGAAACCCACCTCAACACAAGAAGCAGCTCCCCCCAACCTAAACACTAAAAACAGCTGCACCCCATTTCCACACAAGGAGCAGGGGAAACCCACCTCAACACTAGAAACAGCTGCCCCCACTTCAAAAAACCTAGAATAGCTATACCCCCCCCTAAAAATAGAAACACCCTGCTTTCCCCACCTCAACACAAAGAAACGGGGCTGCACCCACCTAAACGCGGGAAGAAACTGAAACCCACCTAAACACTTAAAAACAGCTGCCCTACCTCAAAAATGGAAGCAGCTGAAACCAACCTCACACTAGAAAAAAGCTGAAACCCACCTAAACACTGGAAGCTCTTTGCACCCACCTCAGCACAAAGAAACAGGGCACCCACCTAAACCCACAAGAAACAGCTGCCCCCACCTCAACACTGAAACGTTTGCACCCAATTAAACCCTGGGAAACAGCTACACCCACCTCAACACTAGAACCCGCTGCACCCCCCTCAAAAACCAGAAGCACCCTTGCACCAAAACCTAAAGCCCCCAAAAGGGCAGCTGCACCCACCCCCAACACCAGAAGGCCTGAAACCCCTAAACCCCCAAGAAGCAGCGCCCCCCCTCAAACACCAGAACAGCTCCCACAACTTCAACATAAAAAACTGCCCCCCCAAATTTCAACACTAAAAGCAGCTGCCCCCACCTCAACACAAAAACCCGCTGCCCCCCCAAAACTCAAACATAAAAATAGCTGCCCCCACCTCAACACGGGGAAGCAGCTCCCCACCCACCTAAAACACAAAGAAGCGCTAACCCACCTCAACACTAGAAACACTCCCACCCCCCTCAACACTAAAAACCAGCTGACCCACCTCAACACTAAAGCAGTCCACCCACCTCAACACTAGAAACAGCTCCCAACCCACCCCCAACCTAAAGCATCTGCCCCCACCTAAACCCCAGAAGCAGCTGCCCCGACCTCAACACAGAAACAGTTTGCGCCCATTTCAACACTAGAAACAACGAAACCCCACCTCAACCCCTAAAGCAGCGCCCCCACCTAAAACATTTGGAAGCGCTGCACCCATCTAAACCTAGAAAAAAGGGTTCCCACCCACTTAAAAACACTGGAAGCAGTGTCCCCAAACTAAAACATGAAACAGCTGCCCCCTAAAACCACTGGGAACTCTGCCCCACCTCAACACTAAAACAGCTGCAAAACCACCTCAACACGGGAACCCCAGCTGAAACCCACCTAAAAGCATAAAACAGCTGCCCCCACCTAAACCACTAAAAACACCCCTGCCCCCAAACCAAAAACACTGAAACAGCGCACCCCACCTCAACACTAAAGCAACTCCCACCCCCCTCAACACAAGAAACAGCTGCACCCACTTCAACACTAGGAGCAGCTGCACCCACCCAAACACTGGGAAAAAAGCTCCCACCCATTTCAACACTAAAAGTGCTTTTCCCCCACCTAAAACACTAGAAAGCGCACCCAACCTCAACACTGAAAAAAGCTGCACCCCCCTCAACCCCGGGGAAAGCAGTGCCCCCCACCTCAACACTGGGAAAACAGCGCCCCCCACCTCAACAGGGAACCCGCTGCACCCCCCTCAGCACTAGAAACAGCTGCCCCCCCCAACACTAAAACAGCTGCACCCCCTCAACACTAAAAACGGGTTGCCCCCCTTTTTCAACCTAAAAAAACAGCTGCACCCACCTCAACCTAGAAGCGGGCTGCCCCAAACCTCACACTGAAACGGGCTGCCCCCCCACCTCAAAAACCGGGGAAGAAACCTCCCACCCCCCCAGCACTAAAAACAGCGCACCCACCTAACACTAGAAACAGCTGCACCCCCCTCAACACTAGAAACAGCGCACCCTTTTCCCCAACACTAGAAACAGCTGCCCCCACCTAAAACACTAAACCCGCCACCCCCCTCAACCCCAGAAGCACTGCACCAATTTCACCCACCAAAGCACTGCACCCCCCCAAAACACCAGAAGCAGCTGCACCCCCCCCAACACCAGAAGCAGCTGCCCCCACCCAACACCAGAAGCAGCTGAAACCCACTTAAACACTAGAAACAGCTGCCCCACTTCAACACTTGAAGCAGCTGAAACCCCTCAACCCCTGAAACAGCTGCCCCCAAAACCAAAACACTAAAAATAGCTGCACCCACCTAAAACCCTTAAAAGCGGGCTCCCACCCAACCTCAACACTAAAGCAGCTATACCCCCCTCAACACTAGAAACGCTAAAACCCACCTAAAAGGCCCTTTAAAAAACAGCTGCACCCACCTAAACCCACTAAAAGCACTCCACCCACCTAAAAACACTAGAAAAACAGCTGCACCCCCCCAAACCCCACGGGAAGCATCTGCCCCCCACCTCAACACTGAAAAAAGCTGCACCCCCCCTCAACCCTGGAAGCAGCCCCGCCCCCTAAACCACTAGAAGCAGCTGAAACCCACCTCAACACCAAAAGCAGCTCCCCCCAACCTAAAACATTTAGAAACAGTGCCCCCACCTCAACACTAGAAGCAGCTCCCCCCCCCACCCCCCCCAACCCCCCAACCTAAAAACAGCTGCACCCAAACCTCAACACTAAAAGCATCTGCACCCCCCAAAAAACACCAGAAGCAGCCCCCGACCTAAAACACTAGAAAAAGTTTCCCCCCCATCTCAAAAACTAGAAACAACTGCCCCCCCCACCTCAACACTAAAGCAGCTGCCCCCCCCCCCCCTTAACCTAGAACAGCTGCACCCACCTAAAACCTAGAAAGAGATCCCAACCCAAACCTCAAAACTAAAAAAACAGCTGCACCCACCTCAACACGGAAAAAGTTTGCACCCCCTAAAACACTAGAAAAGCTGCCCCAACCCCCAACACGGAAGCAGCTCCCCTCCACCTCAGCACTAAAACAGCTGCACCCCCTTTCAACACTGGGAAACGTTTCCCACCCACCCCCAACACAAAAACAGTTTGCAACCCACCTCAACACTAGAAGCAGCTCCCCCAAAACTAAACACCAAAAGCAGCAAAAACCGACCCCCAACACCAAACAGCTGCTCCCACCTCAACACCAGTTTCACTGCACCCACTTCAAACATTTAAAAAACAGTTTGCACCCACTTCAACACTAAAAAGCACTGAAACCCACCTCAACACTAGAATTAGCTGCACCCCACCTCAACACTAGAAGCGCTGAACCCACCTCAACACTAGAAAAAAGCTGAAACCCACCTCAACACTTAAGCATTTTAACACCCCCTAAAAAACCAGAACAGCTGCACCCCCCTAAAACCACTAAAGCAGCGACCCACCTCAACACTAAAAAACAGCTGCCCCCCATTTCCCAAACCCAAAGAAAGCTGCACCCTTTTAAACCCTAGAAACATTTGCACCCCCCCTCCACACTAGAAGTCCCCTTATACCACCTCAACACTAAAAAGCAGCTGCACCAACCTCTACACTAGAAACGGTGCACCCACCTCAACACTGGAACACCCGTCCCCCCCTCAACACTAGAAACAGCTGCCCCCAACCTCAACGGGAAAATCTGCACCCCCTCAACCAAAAAAACAGCTGCACCCCCCTTTTCAAAAATTTGGAAGCAGCTGCCCCCAACCTCAGCAAAGAAACAGTTTCACCCCCCTAAACACAAGAAACACTGCACCCCGGCCTCATCACTAGAAACGCTGAAACCCACCCTTAAACACTAAAAAGCAGCTGCCCCACAACCTCAACACTAAAAAACAGCTGCACCCATTTCAACACGGGAAAGCGCTGAAACCCCCCTAAAACACAAAAAAACAGTTTAACCCACTTTCAAAAACTAAAAGGAGCAAACCCACCTAAAACCCTAGAAAAACTGCATCCACCTCAACACTAGAAACCCTGCCCCCACCTAAAGGCGGAAGCAGCTAAAAAACCCCCCCTCAACACTAAAAAGTGCCCCCACCTCAACACTGGAAGCAGCTCCCCAACCAAACCTCAGCACTAAACACTGCCCCTACCTCAACACGGGGAAGGCTGAAACCCACCTCAGCACTAAAAAACAGCTGAAACCCACCCCCAACACTAGAAACCTGGCACCCCACCTCAACACTAAAAACAGCTGCCCCACCAAATCAACCACTGAAACAGTGCCCCCACCTCAAAAAACTAAAACAGCTCCCACCCACCAAAAACACTAGAAACACTGCCCCCCCCTCAACACGGAAGCCTGCACCAACCTCAGCACTAGAAACGGGCTGCCCCCCACCTCAACTCGGAAGCAGCTGCACCCACCTCAGCCCAAGAAACAGCTCCCAACCCCCCAACACAAAAAAACCCAGCTGCACCCCCCTCAACCTGGGAAAGACCCCAACCCCAAAATCAACACTAGAAACAGCTGCACCCCACCTCAACACAAAGCAGCTGAAACCCCACCTCAACCCAAAGCAGCGCCCCAAAACCTCAGCACCAGAAGCAGGGCACCCCCCCAACACCAAAAGGGCCACCCTGCCCCCCCCACCTCAACACCAAAAGGGCAGCTCCCACCCACCTCAACACCAAACAGCTGAAAACCCCCTTTCCCAAACACTAAAAAAGCTGCACCCATTTCAAAAACTAAAGCAGCTGCCCCCACCTCAAAAAATAGAAAAAAAGCTGCCCCCAAACCCTTCAACATTTAGAAATAGCTGCCCCCAACCTCAACATTTTGAAGCGGCTCCCAACCCACCTAAAACACTAGAAGCACCCTAAAACCCCCCTCAACCCTAGAAACACCCTGCCCCCCCCTAAACACTAGAAAACCCTGACCCACCTAAAACACAAAAAAGCAGCTCCACCCCCCTTTCAACACTAAAACAGTGCCCCCCCTCAACACTGAAGCATTCCCACCCACCTCAACACAGAAACAGCTCCCACCCACCTCAACACGGGAACCCAGCTGCCCCCCACCTCAGCACTAGAAAAAAAGCGGGCACCCCCTCAACAAAAGGGAAACAGCTGCCCCCCACCCAGCACAGAAACAGCTTCCCCCCCACCTCAACCTAGAAGCAGCTGCCCCCAAATTCAAAATTAGGAGCAGCTCACCCACCTAAACACTAGAAACACTGCCCCCACCTCAAAACTAAAACAGCCCCCCACTTCAACACTAGGGGGCACGGGCCCCCCAACCTAAACCCACTAGAAACAGCTGCACCCATTTCCCAACCCACAAAAAATAGCTATACCCCCCTTTCAACACTAAAAACAGCTGCACCCACCTCAACCAGAAACAGCGCACCCCCCCAAAAACGCTGGAACCCAGCTGACCCACCTAACATTTTAAACCCACCCTTGAAACCTCCCTCAAAAAGGGAAGCAGCTGCCCCCAACCTCAGCACTAAAAAACAGCTGCACCCCCCTCAACACTGGAAGCATCTGCACCCCCTAAAGCACTAAAAACAGCTGCACCACCTCAACACTAGAAACAGCGCACCCACCCCAACATTTAAAACACCCTGCACCCATCTAAACACTAGAAACATTTACACCCCCCTTTCAACACTAAAGCAGCTGCCCCCACCTCAACACCGAAGCAGCTGCACCAACCCAGCACCGGGAAGCAGCTGCACCCCCCTTTCCAACACCAAAGCGCTGCAACCACCTCAACACCAGAAGCACCCTCCCACCCACCCTCAACACCAGAAGAAAGCTGCACCAATTCAACACTGGGAAAAACGAACACCCCCCTTTAAACACTAAAGCAGCTGCACCCCCCCTAAAACACTAGAAAAAAGCTGCCCCCAATTTTCAACACTAAAATAGCGCACCCCCCCCTTCAACATTTGAAGCAGCTGCACCCCCTAAACCCAATTTAAGAAGCGCTATACCCACCCTCAACATAGAAACACTGCACCCCCCTCAAAACTAGAAACAGCTGCACCACCTCAACACTAAAAGGGCAGCTCCACCCACCTCAACACTAGAAACAGCGGCCACCCACCTCAACACTAAAGAAATTGCCCCCCCTCAACCCCCCAAAAGGCACTGAAACCGACCTCAACCCCAGAAACAGCTGCGCCCATTCAACACTAGAAACAAACCCTAACCCCCTCAACACTAAAAGCAGCTCACCCCCCTCAACACTGGAAGCAGCTGCCCCCCTTTTCTCAATCTAGAAACAGCTGAAACCCCACCCAACCTAGAAGCAGATGCACCCACCTCAACAGGAAGCAGCGAAACCCACCCCCAACACTGAAACAGCTACCCCCACCTCAACACTAGAAAAAAAAGCTGCCACCCACCGGGCACGGGAAAGCGGGTTTCCCCACCTCAACACTAAAAACAGCTACCCCCCCCTTTCAAACTCTAGAAGCAGCTGCACCCCCCTCAACACTAAAAAGCTAGGGCCCCCCCAAACCACTAGAAGCACTTACCCATCTAACACTAGAAAAGCTACGCCCACCTCAACACTGGAAGCAGCTGCGCCCATCTCAACACTAGAAACAGCTGCTCCCACATCAACACTAGAAACAGCTACGCCCACCTCAACAAGGAAGCAGCTGCACCCACCTCAACACTAGAAACAGCTACGCCCACCTCAACACTGGAAGCAGCTGCGCCCACCTCAACACTAGAAACAGCTGCACTCACATCAACACTAGAAGCTGCATTACACACTTCAATATTGCAAGTAACATTACGCACTGCAACACTGGAGGCAACACCACCCACTGTAGCACTAGAGGTAGAAACACCCACTTCAACTCTACTGGCCACGCCCCCCACTGCAACACTAGAGGCAGAAACATCCACTTCACTACAAAAGGCAGCAACACCCACTTTAACACTGTCAACCACACCACCCACTGCAACACTAGAGGCAGCAACACCCATTTCAGCACTAGAGGTAGCAACAGCCACTTCAACACTACAGGGAACACTACCTACCTCAACACTGGAGGCAGAAACACCCACCTTAACATTAGAGGCAGCAACACCCACTTCAACACTGGAGGCAGAAACACCTATTTCAACACAAGAGGCAGAAACACCCACTTTAACACTACCGGCCACACCACCCATTGCAACACTAGAGGTAACACCACCCACTGCTTCACTTGAGGTAACAACACCTACTGCAACACTAGAGGTAGCAACACTCACTTCAACACTAGAGGTAGCAACACCCGCTTAAACACTAGAGGCGGTAACAAAAACTTCAACACTAGAGGCAACACACTTCAACTCAAGAGACAGTAACACCTCCTTAAGCACATGAGGCAGAAACACCCACTTCAACACTAGAGGCAGAAACACCTACTTCAACACTAGAGGCAACATACTTCAACACAAGAGACAGCAACACTGACTTCAACACAAGAGGCAACAACACCCACTTCAACACTAGAGGTAGCAACACCCGCTCCAACACTAGAGGCAACAACACCCACTTCAACACAAGAGGCATCGATGGTAATTTATCTTACTAGAGGAAACTAGCTCAGTGGCTGAGGAAGTGTTGCTGGGAGGAAGTTGCAACCTACCTTCCGTACCCCCCACCCCCCACCCCCCATTTCCACCCGTCTCGTTCCGCCCATCCCATTCCGCCCCCTTCACTTCCGCCCCCTCCCTTTCTCCTTCCTTCCCTCCCATTTCGCCCACTACTCTTCCATCCCATCCCTTTATGCCTCCTCACCTTCCGCCTCTTCCCTACCCTCCCCCTTCCCTTTCGCTTCCCCTACTCCTCCTTCCCCTTCAATTTATACCTCCCTCTCAACTCGCCTATCATGTCTTTTTGTCTGTCCATCTGTCTGTCTGTCTGTCTGTCTCTCTCTCTCTCTGTCTTCTCTCTCTCTCTCTCTCTCTCTCTCTCTCTCCTCTCTCTCTCTCTCTCTCTATCTATTCTATCTATCTATCTATCTATTTATCTCTCTCTTTACACAGTTTTACAAGGTGAGGTTAAGGTACCTATCTCTATTTACAAGTTATCAACTAATTTTAAAGCCTTTTTATTGTTATTAGATATACAAATATGGAACAGGATGAAGTTGGAGCCATCTGTGGGCCAGTGATTTCATTTGATCAACTGACTTTATTTCGTTGATGTCATTATGCTGTACAAACATGTTCCAGACTCGAGTCATCCTGGGAATAAATGATCCCAGATGAAGTGATGTTCTGGAGAAGATTACAGTCAGAGTGTAGTTGCTGTTTGCTGTCAGTCTTGTTTTGTAACAGCTCATTGCTAACTGTCGTCGGAGTGGAGCCAAGTGTGATACTTTGACAGTATTTGCCTTGAACTTAACAGTAATTCAACTCACATCCCTCTGGTGTTGAAGGCTCTGCTGAAATGACAGATCTGCCCAGGCTGGGTCCAGGCGAGAGATGAGTCGTCGTGCTCTGTTCTCTATTCTGTCAAGAAGTCACAGATGAGAAGGGGGGGAAGGCAGTCAAAGAAAGTGGAGCATACTCAAGATGTGAGCGTACCTGTGCCTAGTACAGAATCTTGCAATCTCTACTGTCCAGCAGATGCGAGATACGTCAAAGTACTGTAGGCTTCCTGGCTTCCTTATTTACAATATCTGCAACTTGGTTCTTCATGGTCAGTTTGGAGTGAAATTTTACCCCAACGATATCAACTTCGTCCCCGGGTACCAAAACTCGCCATTCATTCATACCACTGCTCCAGCATTACCATCATGGTGCCTAGAGATCATCATCATTTACGCTTTCTCAGGAGCAAATGTTACCTGCCACCTTTTACTCCAAGGTGATAAAGATGTAAGCTGGTGATTGATATAACTTAGAGCAGCTGGCATTTCCTCTCTTGGAAAAATAGATGTCAGAGTTTAGTCGTCTACATTTACATGGGATTCTGGGATGAGTTAAAGAAGCTAACTGAAGTAGACATTCCATAACAATGGCCCAAGCACACATCATTGTGTACAACAGATGTCTTGTTGATTCCTACAATAGTAATAATAAGAATCACCACCGCTTAGACACCCTTGAGAACTACGCTTCGAGATCTATCTTGAAGGTAATCATTGAGGAGACATAGTGTAGAGCCTGCAATTCCCAGTGCTTGCAGTTTTCCCAAGAGTCTCTA
>NC_069401.1:30715487-30812987 GCF_026875155.1 Cherax quadricarinatus | reverse complement strand
TGTACGTCGTCGTATCTCCAGTGACCATTATATTGTTTAGTGTCATCAGGTTTAGTTCTTTAAGTCACATCAGGTACACTACTCTCCTTAGCTCCATATAGTCTTCTTTAAGTCACATCAGGTACACTACTCTCCTTAGCTCCAGGATAGTCTTCTTTAAGTCACATCAGGTACACTACTCTCCTTAGCTCCAGGATAGTCTTCTTTAAGTCACATCAGGTACACTACTCTCCTTAGCTCCAGGATAGTCTTCTTTAAGTCACATCAGGTACACTATTCTCCTTTCGCTTCGTGATAGTCTCGCTGTGAACCTGTGAATATTTCCTACTCTCTTAATATGCTTTATCAACCTTAAGTAAGTATTTAGAAAAGCAAGTTGAGTTTCATTTAATAAGACTCAACAACTGGGCTTCAACATTACAAACTGAACTCTGCCATTCTAATGCTATAAAAGTCCGCTAATGGCTATTGAGATTAATGCCTCGGTTATTAGTGTATTTTAGTGTATTATTGGAGTGTTGTTGTTGCATTATTGTAGTGGTGTTAAAGTGTTATTGTAGTGGTAATAATGTGCTATTGTAGCTATATTTTAGTGTTATTAGTGTTACTGTAGTGTTATTGTATTATTGTAGTGTTATTTGAGTGTTATTAAAGTGTTATTGTAGTGTTATTGTAGTGTTATTGTAGTGTTATTGTAGTATTATTATAGTGTTATTGGAGTGTTATTGGAGTGTTATTGTAGTGTTATTGTAGTGTTATTGTAGTGTTATTGTAGTGTTATTGTAGTGTTATTGGAGTGTTATTGTAGTATTATTATAGTGTTATTGGAGTGTTATTGTAGTGTTATTGTAGTGTTATTGTAGTGTTATTGTAGTGTTATTGTAGTGTTATTGGAGTGTTATTGTAGTGTTATTGTAGTGTTATTGGAGTGTTATTGGAGTGTTATTGGAGCGTTATTGGAGTGTTATTGGAGTGTTATTGGAGTGTTATTGGAGTGTTATTGGAGTGTTATTGGAGGTTATTTTTTTGGTTTAATAAATAAAAAAGGGTTTTTTTTTTGGGGTAATTGATTTTTAAAAAAAATTTTTTAAAATTTTTTTTTAAATGTTTTAAAAATTTTTATGTTTTGGGTGTTTTTTGGGGAAAATTTAATTTTTAAATTTTTTTTTAAATTTTGGAATTAGGGGAAAATTGTTTTGGGTTTGGAAGGGTTTTGGTTTTGGGGGTTTTTATATTGTTTTTTTAAAAAAGGGTTAAAATTTTAAATTTTTAATATTTTTGGGGTTCAAATTTTTAAAAAACCCAAAAATTTGGAAAAATTATGAGGAAAAAAGTTAAACCAATTTAATGGGCAAGGGGGGTTTGACTTTGTTTTTCTTTTTAAAAAGCAAAAATTAAAAAAAATTTTTAACAAAATGGGAAATTGTCCCAATTTTAGGAACCCGATTGGAAAAGGAAAAAAAATATTTTTTTTTTTTCTTGAATTTTTTAATTAAAAAAAAAAATTTTTTAACAAAAAATTTTTACAATTTTTTTAAATTAAAAAGGATTTTAAAAAAAAAAAATCTGAAAGGGGAAAGGATGAAACTTTTGGGTGTTATCTTAGGGGGTTTTTGGATTTTTTAAGGGGGGGTTTTTAGATGGGTTAGGGTTTTTTAAAATTTATTGGGGTTTATTATTTTTTGGATGTTTTTGGGTTTTTTTGGAGGATTTTTTTGGGTTATTCTTTTTGGGGTTTTTGGGATTTTTATTGGAGCGTTTTGGGGGTTTTATGGAGTGTTTTTGGAGTGTTTTTGGGAGTTTTGGGTGTTATTGGGTGTTATTGGAGTTTTATTGGGGTTATTGGAGTGTTATTGAGTGTTATTGGAGGTTATTGGAGGTTTTTGGAGTGTTTTTGGGAGTTTTTTGGGAGTGTTTTTTTGTATTTAGTGTTATTGGAGTGTTTTGTAGTTTTATTGGGTTTTTGGAGCGTTTTGGGTGTTATTGGGTGTTATTGGAGGTTATTGTTGTTTTGTAGTGTTTTGATGTTATTGTAGTGTTTTTGGGAGTTTTTTTGTAGTGTTTTGGAGTGTTTTTGGAGTGTTATTGGAGTGTTTTTGAAGTATTTTTTTTTGTAGTGTTATTGTAGTGTTATTGTAGTTATTGGGTGTTTGGAGTGTTTTGTAGTGTTTTTGGTGTTATTGTGTGTTATTGGCCTTTATTAGTGTTTTTGGGAGTGTTATTGGAGTGTTTTGGGGTTTTTGAAGTATTATTGTAGTTTTTTGTAGTGTTATTGTAGTGTTTTGGGAGGGGGTTTTGGGGGTTTTATTGGTGTTATTGGATGTTTTGTGTGTTTTGTGTTTTTTTGTAGTGTTATTGGGTGTTATTGGGTTTATTGTGTGTTTATTGTAGTTTTATTGGAGTTTTATTGGATGTTTTTGTAGTGTTTTGGCTGTTTTGTAGTGTTTTTTGGAGTGTTATTGGAGTGTTATTGTAGTGTTATTGTAGTGTTATTGTAGTGTTTTGTAGTCTTTTTGGGAGTGTTTTTGGACTTTATTGTAGTGTTTTGGAGTGTTTTTGGAGGTTTTATTAATATTATTGGAGTTTATTGGATGTTTTTGTAGTGTTATTGTAGTGTTATTGTAGTGTTATTGGAGGTTTTGGATGTTATTGTAGTGTTTTGGACTGTTTTGTAGTGTTATTGGGTTTTTTGGACGTTATTGGTGTTATTGGACTGTTATTGTAGGTTATTGGATGTTTTGTAGTGTTATTGGACTGTTTTGGGTTTTATTGGATGTTATTGTAGTGTTATTGGTGTTTTGTAGTGTTATTGTGTGTTATTGGGTGTTATTGTAGTGTATTGGACTGTTATTTTAGTGTTTTTGTAGTGTTTTGGGGTTTTTTGGACGTTATTGTAGTGTTTTTGGGCTGTTTTTGTAGTGTTATTTTAGTGTTATTGGACTGTTATTTTTAGTGTTATTGGTGTTATTGTTTGTTATTGTAGTGTTTTTGGAGTGTTTTGGACTGTTATTGTAGTGTTATTGGTTGTTTGTAGTGTTATTGGAGTGTTTTTGGAGTGTTATTATGTATTATTGGAGTTATTGGAGTTTTATTGGAGTGTTTTTGGAGTTTATTGTAGGTTTTTGGATTTTATTGTAGTGTTTTTGGACGTTTTGTAGTGTTATTGGATGTTATTGTAGTGTTATTGGGGTGTTATTGGATGTTATTATGTATTATTGGAGTGTTATTGGGTGTTTTTTGGGTGTTATTGGAGTGTTTTGTGTGTTAGGGATGTTTTTGTAGTTTATTGGCTGTAATTGTGGTTATTGGACTGTTATTGTGTGTTTTGGGGACGTTATTGAGTGTTAGGGGGTGTTTTGGGTGTTATTGGAGTGTTTTTTAAAGTATTTTGTAGTGTTTTGTAGTGTTATTGTAGTGTTATTGGAGTTTTATTGGGGGGTTTTGTAGTGTTTTTGGTTTTATTGTATGTTATTGGACTGTTATTGTAGTGTTTTTGGACTGTTTGTAGTTTTTGGAGGTTATTGGAGTGTTATTTGTATTTTTGGGTGTTATTGGAGGTTTTTGGAGTGTTTTGGAGTGTATTGGGTGTTTAAAAAATTTTTTGTAGTGTTATTGTAGTGTTTTGCAGTGTTATTGTAGTTTTTTGGGGAGTGTTTTTGGAGTTTATTTTTTGTGTTTTGTTTGTTATTGTAGGTTTGTAGTGTTATTGTAGTTTTATTGGAGTGTTATTGTAGTGTTATTGGGGGTTTTAAAGTATTTTTTTTAGTGTTTTTGTAGTGTTATTGTATTTTTTAATGGGTGTTTTTGGGGTTTTTGGAGTGTTATTAAAGTTTTATTGTAGTGTTATTGTAGGTTATTGTAGTGTTATTGGAGTGTTTTGGGACTGTTATTGTTGTTATTGGGTGTTTTTGAAGTTTTATTGTAGTTTATTGTAGTATTATTGTAGTGTTTTGGGTGTTTTTGGGTGTTATTGGATTTGTTATTGAAGATTATTGTAGTGTTTTGTATGTTATTGTAGGTTTTTGGAGTGTTTTTGGGAAAAGTGTTATGTAGGTTATTGGATGTTATTGTAGTGTTTTGGATGTTATTGTAGTGTTATTGGATGTTATTGTAGTGTTATTGGAGTGTTTTTGGAGGTTTTTATGTATTTTGGGGTGTTTTGGAGTGTTTTTGGGGTTGTTTTTGGAGGTTTTTTGGGGGTTATTAAAATGTTATTGTAGTGTTATTTTAGTTTATTGCGTGTTATTGTAGTGTTTTGGAGTGTTATTGGAGTGTTATTGTAGGTTATTTATGTTATTGTAGTGTTTTGTAGGTTATTGTGTTTTTTTGGGTGTTATTGTAGTGTTATTGGAGTGTAATTTAAAGTATTATTGTAGTTTTTATTGTTGTTATTGTAGTTTTTGGGGGAGTGTTATTGGGTTTATTGGGTGTTATTGAAGTATTATTGTAGTGTTATTGTAGTGTTTTTGTGTGTTTTGGAGTGTTTTTGGACTTTTTGTAGTGTTATTGGAGTGTTTTTGAAGTTTTTTGTAGTGTTATTGTAGTGATTGTAGTGTAGGGGAGTGTTTTGGGGTGTTATTGGAGTGTTTTTAAAGTTTTATTGTAGTGTTTTTTTAGTGTTACTGGACTGTTATTGTAGTGTTATTGGACGTTATTGTAGGTTTTGGCTGTTTTTTTGTATTTTATTGGAGTGTTTTTGGAGTGTTTTATAGTTTTTGGGGATGTTATTGGAGTGTTTTTGGGGGTTATTGGAGGTTTTGTAGTTTTTTGTGTGTTATTTGTTTTATTGTAGTGTTTTTGGAGTGTTATTATGTTTATTGGAGTGTTTTGGAGTTTTATTGGAGTGTTATTGGAGTTTATTGAAGTGTTTTGGACGTTTGAGTGTTATTGGAGTGTTATGTAGTGTATTGTGTGTTTTGGAGTGTTATTGGGGAGTGTTATTGTAGTGTTTTTGGAGTGTTTTGTAGGTTTTTGTAGTGTTATTGGAGTGTTTTGGGTGTTATTGGGTTATTTGTGTTTTTGGGGTTATTGTAGTGTTATTGTAGTGTTTTGGAGTGTTATTGTAGTGTTTTGTAGTGTTATTGGAGTGTTTTGGGTGTTATTGTAGTGTTATTGGAGGTTATTGTAGTGTTAGGGGAGTGTTTTGTAGTGTTATTGTGGGGGTTTTTGGAGTTTATTGGAGTGTTATTGTAGTTTTATTGTAGTTTTATTATGTGTTTTGGAGTTTATTGGAGGTTATTGTTTGTTTTTGGGAGTGTTTTTTTTGTGTTATTAGTGTTATTGGGTGTTATTGGGAGTTTTATTGTAGGTTATTGTGGGTTTTATTGGAGTGTTTTTGGGGTGTTATTGTAGTTTTAGGATTTATTTAGGGTTTTTGTATGTTATTGGAGTGTTTTGGGAGTGTTTTGTAGTGTTTGGAGTTTATTGTAGTATTATTGTAGTGTTTTGGAGTGTTTTTGGGGGTTATTGTAGTGTTATGTAGTGTTATTGGGTGTTATTGGGTGTTATTGAGTGTTATTGAGTGTTATTGTAGGTTATGGAGGTTTTTGGAGGTTATTGTAGTGTTATTGTGTTTTTATAGTGTTATTGGATGTTATTGGAGCGTTATTGGAGTGTTTTTGGGAGTGTTTTTGGGATGTTTTTGTGTGTTATTGTGTGTTATTTGTGTTATTGTAGCTTTATTATGTGTTATTGGGTGTGTGGGTGTTTTGGAGGTTATTGGGTTATTGGGGGTTATTGTTTTTTATTGTGTGTTATTGGAGTGTTTTGGAGTGTTTTGGAGTGTTTTTGTTGGTTTTGGGGTTTTGGAGTGTTATTGGAGTTTTTATTTAGTGTTATTGTGTGTTTGTAGTGTTATTGTGATTATTATGGGTTTAGGGAGTGTTTTTGTAGTGTTATTGTAGTTTTATTGTAGTGTTATTGTATATTTTTATAGTGTTTTTGGAAATGTTATTGGAGGTTATTGTGGGGTTATTGGGTGTTTTGTGTGTTTTTGTAGTGTTATTGGGGTTATTTTGGTTATTGTAGTGTTTTGTGGTTATTGGAGTTTTTGTAGTGTTTTTGTAGTGTTTTGTAGGTTATTGGGGTTATTGTAGGTTTTGTAGTGCTTTGGGTGTTATTGTAGGTTATTGGAGTGTTTTTGGAGTTTTATTGTAGTGTTTTGTAGTGTTTTTGGGGGGTTTTTAGTGTTATTGGGTGTTTTATGTGTTTTTGTATTTTTTAGTGTATTGTGGTTATTTGTGTTATTGTAGTATTTTATAGTGTTTTTGGGTGTTTTTTAGGTTTTTTTGTTTTTGGGAGTGTTATTATGTTTTATTGTGTATTATTATAGGTTATGTGTGTTTTTGGTGTTTTTGTAGTTTTTATTATAGTGTTTTGGTGTTTTTATTTTGTATTGGAGTGTTTTGAGGTTTTTGTGTGTTATTTGGGGAAGGTTATTTGTGTTATTTAGTTTTATTTAGTGTTTTGGAGTGTTTTGGAGGTTATTGTTTTTTTTTGTAGTTTTATTGGATGTTATTGGGGGTTTTTTGTGTGTTTTTGTGTGTTTTGGGGTTTTATTGAGTGTTATTGTAGGTTTTTGTGTGTTATTGGAGGTTTTGGAGTGTTATTGGAGTGTTAGGAGTGTTATTGGGGTTTTGTAGTGTTTTTGTGTGTTATTGGAGTGTTATTGGGGGTTATTGGAGTTTTTTTGGGGTTATTGGATGTTTTTGTGTGTTATTTAGTGTTATTGGGTGTTATTGGAGGTTTTATTGGGTGTTATTGGAGTGTTATTGAGTGTTTTGTAGTGTTTTGGAGGTTTTTGGGAGGTTTTGGAGTGTTTTGGAGTGTTTTGGAGTGTTATTGTTGTGTTTTTTTAGTGTTATTGGAGTGTTATTGGAGGTTTTTTTAGTGTATTGTGTGTTTTGGGTTTTATTGAAGTGTTTTGTGTGTTATTGGGTGTTTTGGAGTGTTTTTTGTTTTATTATGGTTTTGGGTGTTTTGGAGTGTTTTTGGGTGGTTTGGAGTGTTATTGTAGGTTATTGTAGTGTTATTGGGGTTATTGGGGGTTTTTGTGGTTATTATTTATTGGAGTGTTATTGGAGTGTTATTGTGTTTTTTTGGAGTGTTTTTGGGGGTGTTATGTAGTATTTTTTGTGTATTGGAGTTTTTTGGGGTTTTTTTGGGTGTTTTGTAGGTTATGTGTGTTATGGAGTGTTTTTGGGAGTGTTATTTGTAGGTTATTGGAGGGGTTTTTGGGTGTTATTAAAGTTTTATTATAGTGTTATTGGAGGTTATTGGAGTGTTTGGAGTGTTATTGGGTGTTATTGGAGTTTTTTTGTAGTTTATTATGGGTTTTATTGGAGTTTTTGGGGTTTTATTGGATGTTGTTGGGTGTTATTTGGAGTGTTTTTGGGGAGGTTTTTGGAGTTTTTTGGGGAGGTTATTGGAGTGTTATTGGGTGTTATTGGGTGTTATTGGAGTGTTTTTGGGTGTTATTGAAGCGTTTTGGGAGTGTTATTGGAGCGTTTTGGGTGTTATTGGGTGTTTTTGGAGCTATTGGAGTTTTATTGGAGTTTTTATTGGAGTGTTATTGGAGGTTATGGGTGTTATTGGGCTTATTGGAGTTTTTTGGAGGTTTTGGGGTTTTTATTGGAGGGTTTTTGGAGTGTTATTGGACGTTTTTGGTGTTATTGGTTTTTATGGAGCGTTTTTGGAGTGTTTTTGGGGGTGTTTTGGATGTTATTGGATTTGTTTTTGGAGTGTTTTTTGGAGTGTTTTTGGAGTTTTTTTGGATTTTATTGGAGGATGGGAGTTTTATTGTTGTTATTGGGTGTTATTGGAGGTTTTGGAGGTTATTGGAGTTTTTTTTTGGAGTTTTATTGGGTTTATTTTAGGTTTTGTGTGTTATTGGAGTGTTTTGTAGTGTTATTGGAGTGTTATTGGAGCTTTATTGGGTGTTATTGGATTTTATTGGGTTTTTATTGGTGTTATTGTATGTTTTTGTAGTGTTTTTAGTTTTATTGGGTGTTATTGTAGTGTTTTGGAGTTTTTTGGAGTGTTTTTGGGAGTTTTTGAAGTATTATTTAGTGTATTGTATGTTATTGTGTGTTATTGGAGGTTTTGGGTGTTATTGTAGTGTTTTGGACTGTTATTGTAGTGTTATTGGACTTTTATTGTAGTGTTTTTTGGGTTTATTGGAGTGTTATTGGAGTGTTTTAAAGTATTATTTGTTTTTATTGTAGGTTTTGTAGTGTTATTGGGGGTGTTATTGGAGTTTTATTGTGTGTTATTGGCTGTTATTGTATGTTTTTTGGTTTATTGTGGTTATTGGAGTGTTATTGGGGTTATTGTAGTTTTATTGTGTGTTATTGGAGTGTTTTTGGATGTTATTGTGTGTTTTTGGATGTTATTGTAGTGTTTTTTGGAGTTTTATTGGGTGTTATTGTAGGTTATTGTAGTTTTTTGTAGTGTTATTGTAGTGTTTTTGGTGTTTATTGGACTGTTATTGTAGGTTATTGGACTGTTATTGTGTGTTATTGGGTTTATTGGAGTGTTATTTTTGTATTATTGGGTGTTTTGGATGTTATTGTAGTGTTTTGTGTGTTTTAGTGTTATTGGAGTGTTATTGGACTGTTTTTGTAGTGTTATTGGAGTTATTGTAGTTTTATTGGAGTGTTTTTGGGGACGTTATTGTAGTGTTTTTGGTGTTTTTTAGTTTTTGGACTGTTATTTAGTTTTATGGATGTTTTTGGGTTTTTTTGGACTGTTATTGTAGTGTTATTGGCTGTTATTTAGTGTTATTGTGTTTTTTGGAATTTTAGGGTAGTGTTTTTGGATGTTTTTTGTGTTATTGTGGTTTTTGGGAGTGTTTTTGGATGTTATTGTAGTGTTATTGGCTGTTATGGTAGTTTTATTGTAGTTTATGGATGTTATTGTAGTGTTTTTGGATGTTATTGTGTGTTATTGTGTGTTTTGGGTGTTATTGGACTGTTTTTGTAGTGTTTTTGGGCTGTTATTGTAGTGTTATTGTATGTTATTGGAGGTTTTTGGGGACTGTTATTGTAGTGTTATTGGTGTTATTGAGTGTTTTTGGGTTTTATTTAGTGTTATTGTGGTTATTGGAGTTTTTATTGTAGTGTTTTGGAGTTTATTTTGTGTTATTGTAGTGTTTGGGTGTTTTTGGACTTTTATTGTAGGTTTTTGGTGTTATTGTAGTTTTTTGGGACTGATTGTGTGTTTTTGGGATGTTTTTGGAGGTTTTATTATAGTTTTTGGAGTGTTTTGGGTGTTATTGGAGTGTTATTGGGTGTTTTGTAGGTTAGGGGGACTTTTTTTGTTGTGTTTTTTGGGAGGGTATTTTGTTTTTTTGGGATGTTATTGTTGTGTTATTGGGTGTTTTGGAGTGTATTTAGTATTATTGGAGGTTTTGGTGTTATTGGAGTGTTTTGGGTTTTATTGTAGTGTTTTGGACTGTTATTGTAGTGTTATTGGATGTTATTTTTGGTTTTAGGGGGCTGTTTTGTGTTTTTTTGGATGTTTTGTGGTTTTTGGGAGTGTTTTTGGAGGTTATTGGAGTGTTTTGAAGTTTATTGTAGTGTTTTGTGGGGTTTTTTTGTAGTGTTTTGGAGGTTTATTGGGGTTTTTTGGTGTTTTTGGATGTTATTGTAGTGTTTTTGGGACTGTTATTGTAGTTTTTTGGACTGTTTTTGTAGGTTTTTGGAGTGTTTTTGGAGTTTTATTATAGTTTTTTGGGTGTTTTTTTGGGTGTTTGGGTGTTATTGGGTGTTTTTATTGGAGTGTTATTAAAAATTTATTGTAGTGTTTTTGTAGTGTTTGAGTGTTTTGTGTGTTATTGGAGTGTTATGGAGTGTTATTGTGTTTTTTTGTAGTGTTATTGTGTGTTTTTGTAGTGTTATTGTGTGTTATTGGAGTGTTTTTAGTGTTTTTTGGGGGTTTTTTTGGGAAGTTTATTGGTTTTTTGTGTGTTATTGTGGTTTTTTTGGGGAGTGTTTTTGGGGAGTGTTTTTGGGTGTTATTGGATTTTTTGGTGTGTTTTGATTTTTATTGAGTTTTTGGGTGTTATTGGTGTTTTGTAGTGTTTTTGGAGTGTTTTGAAGTTTTGTAGTGTTATTGGTATTTTTTTAGTGTTTTTGGAGTGTTATTGGAGTGTTATTGGATTTTGTTTTGAAGTTTTTGTAGGTTATTGTTTAGTGTTATTGTGTGTTATTGGAGGTTATGGTGTTTTTTTAGTGTTTTGGATGTTTTTGTGTGTTATTATTTATTGTGTGTTATTGGATGTTTTTTGTGGTTTTTTGGAGGTTATGGGTTTTTTGTTTTGGGGGGGTTTTTGGGGGTGTTTTGGGTGTTTTAAATTTTTGGGTGGGTTTTGTGGGGGATTGCTGTTTTGAGGGGGGGGGGGGTTTTGGAAGGTTTTGTGGGAGAGGTTATTGGTGTTTTTTGAGGTTTTTGGTTTTTTTATTGGAGGTTAGGGTTTGGGGAAGAAGAAAGGGGGGGGTTATTGTGTGTTATTGTAGTGTTATTGGAGTGTTAGGAGTTTATTGGAGTGTTTTTAAAGTATTATTGAAAGTGTTATGTGTGTTATTGTAGTTTTTTTTGGGAGTGTTTTGGACTGTTATTGTAGTGTTTTTGGGTGTTATTGAAGTTTTTGTAGTGTTTTGAGTGTTTTTGAGTGTTATTGGAGTGTTATTGGAGTGTTATTGGAGTATTTTTGTAGTTTTATTGTGTGTTAGGGGGTGTTTTTGTAGTTTATGGAAACTTTATTGTGTTTTTTGGGGGTGTTATTGTATGTTTTTGGGAGTGTTATTGGAGTGTTATTTAGTATTATGGAGTGTTTTTGGGGTGTTTTTGGTGTTTTGGAGGTTTTTTTGTGTTTTATTGTAGTGTTATTGTAGTGTTATTTTTTGTGTTATTGGAGTGTTATTATAGTATTATTGGAGTGTTTTGGAGTGTTATTGGAGTGTTATTGGACTGTTTTGTATGTTTTTGGGCTGTTATTGTGTGTTTTGGAGTGTTATTTTTTGTTATTGTAGTGTTATTGGAGTGTTAGGGGTGTTATTGTAGTGTTTTTGGAGTGTTATTGTAGTGTTATTGTATGTTATTGGGTTTTATTGGAGTGTTATTGGACTTTATTGTAGTGTTTGGAGTGTTATTTTAGTGTTTTGTAGTGTTATTGGATGTTTTTTTAGTGTTATTGTAGTGTTTGGATGTTTTGGAGTGTTATTGTGTGTTATTGGAGTGTTTTGAGTGTTATTGGGTGTTATTGTAGTGTTATTGTAGTTTTTATTGGGTGTTTTGGGTGTTTTGTAGTGTTATTTAGTTTATTATAGTTTATTGGATGTTATTGGGTGTTTTATTGTGGTTATTGGAGTGTTTTTGTAGTGTTTTGTAGTTTATTGGAGTGTTTTTGGAGGTTATGTAGTGTTTTTGTGTGTTATTGGAGTTTTATTGTTGTGTTAGTAGTGTTATTGGAGTGTTATTGGAGGTTATTGTGTGTTATTGGGGGTTTTATTAAAGTGTTTGTATGTTTGGAGTGTTTTTTGGATGTTATTGTGTGTTTTGGGTGTTATTGTGTATTATTGTAGTGTTATTGGGTGTTTATTGGAGTGTTTTTGTAGTTTATTGTGTGTTTTTGGGAGTTTTATTGGGTGTTATTGTATGTATTGTAGTGTTATTGTGTGTTATTGGAGTGTTATTGGGGGTTTTTATTGTAGGGTTTTGTTAATTTTTTTAGTTTTATTGGAGTTTTATTGGGCGTTATTGGAGTGTTATTGGAGTGTTATTGGATTTTTATTGTAGTGTTATTGTGTTTTATTGTTGTTATTGTGTATTATTTAGTGTTTTGGGGTTTTTGGGGTGTTTGGAGTTTTTTAAATGAGTTTTATTGGGGTGTTATTGTAGTGTTAGGTAGTGTTATTGGAGTGTTATTGGAGTTTATTGGGTGTTATGTGTTTTATTGGAGGTTTTGGGTTTTATTGGGGGTTTTTTGTGTGTTATTGTAGGTTTTTGTGTTTTTATTGAAAATTATTTAGTGTTTTTGGGGTGTTATTGTAGTTTATTGTAGTGTTTTTGTAGTGTTATTGTAGTATTTTTTTTGGTTATTGGAGGTTATTGGGTGTTATTGTGTGTTATTGGGTGTTTTTGTGTGTTTTGTGGGGTTTATTGGAGTGTTATTGTAGTGTTATTGAGTGTTATTGTAGTGTTTATTGGAGTTTTATTGTGTTTATTGTAGTGTTATTGTAGTGTTTTTGGAGTGTTATTGTAGTGTTATTGTGTGTATTGGGTGTTATTGTAGTGTTATTGGAGTGTTTTTGGAGTGTTATTGTAGTGTTTTGTAGTGTTTTGGAGATTTTGTAGTGTTTTTGGGTTTTATTTTAGTGTTATTGTGTAATTTTTAGTGTTAGTAGTTTTTATGTGTTATTGTGTATTATTATAGGTTTTTGGGAAAAGTGTTTTTTGTATTTTTGTAGTGTTTTGGGTGTTTTATGTGTTACTGTAGATTATTTTGTGTTATTGTGTGTTTTGGTGTTTTGTAGTTTTATTATAGTGTTTTGGAGTGTTATTGTAGTGTTATTGGGGTTTTGTAGGGTTTTTGTGTGTTATTGTAGGGAAGTGTTATTTGAGTGTTATTGTAGTGTTTTGTGTGTTATTGGAGTGTTATTGGGTGTTATTGTAATGTTTTGTAGTGTTTTTGGGAGTGTTTTTGGGTGTTATTTTTGTTTTGTAGGTTATTGGGTTTATTGTAGTGTTATTGGAGTGTTTTTGTGTGTTATTTTTGTGTTTTTGGAGTTTTTGGAGTGTTATGGAGGTTTTTGGAGTGTTATTGGAGTGTTATTGGGTGTTATTGTGTGTTTTGTAGTGTTTTGGAGTGTTAGGGGAGTGTTATTGGAGGTTATTGGAGTGTTTTTGTAGGTTATTGTGTGTTATTGGAGTTTTTTATTGGAGGTTTTTGGGTGTTTTTGGGGGAGTTTTTGGGTGTTATTGTGTGTTATTGTGTGTTTTGGGGGGTTTATTGGAGTGTTTTTGTGGTTATGTAGTTTTATTGGAGTGTTATTGGAGGTTATTGTGGTTTTGGGGATTTTTATTGGAGGTTATTGTAGTATTATTTAGTGTTATTGGGTGTTATTGGGGTTTTTTGGAGTTTTTATTGGAGTGTTTGTAGTGTTTTGTAGGTTATTGGAGTGTTTTTGGGAGTGTTTTTGTGTGTTATTGTAGTGTTATTGGGGGGTTTTATTGGAGTGTTATTGTAGTGTTTTGGATGTTATTGGGGTTTTATTGTAGTATTTTAGTGTTATTGGGTGTTATTGGAGTGTTATTGAGTGTTTTGTAGTGTTATTGTAGTGTATTGGGTGTTTTGGAGTTTTATTTTTGGTTATTGGAGTGTTATTGGAGGGTTTTGTAGTATTTTATAGGTTTTTGGAGTGTTATTGGAGTTTTATTGTAGTTTTATTGGAGTGTTTTTGGAGTTTATTGTATTAATTTTATAGGTTTTGGAGGTTATTGGAGTTTATTGGAGGTTATTGGAGTGTTATTGGAGGTTATTGTAGTGTTATTGTGTGTTATTGTAGTGTTTTGGAGGTTTTTGGGGAGTGTATTGTAGTGTTTTTGTAGTGTTTTTGGGTGTTTTGTAGTGTTATTGGGGGTTTTATTTTTTGTGTTTTTGGAGTGTTATTGGAGGGGGTTTATTGTAGTTTATTGGAGTTTTATTGTTTTTTTATTGGAGTGTATTGTAGTGTTTTGTAGTGTTTATTGGGAGTGTTTTTGAGTGTTTTTGGAGTGTTATTGGAGTTTTATTGTAGTGTTTTTGTAGTGTTTTTGAAGTTTTTTTGGGTGTTATTGGGTGTTATTGGAGTGTTATTGGGTGTTATTGGGGTGTTTTGTAGTGTTATTGGAGTGTTTTTGGAGTGTTATTGGAGTGTTATTGAGTGTTATTGTAGTGTTTAGGGTGTTATTGTGGTTTTATTGTAGGTTATTGGAGTGTTTTTGGAGTGTTATTGTAGTGTTATTGGAGTGTTTTGGAGTTTTATTGTAGTTTTATTGGAGTGTTATTGGGTGTTATTGTAGTGTTTTTTGTGTGTTATTGTAGTGTTTTGTGTGTTATTGTAGTGTTTTGGGTGTTATTGTGTGTTTTGGAGTGTTATTGTGGGTTTTTTTGTAGTGTTATTGGAGTGTTTGGAGTTTTTATTGGAGTGTTTTGGAGTGTTTTGTAGTGTTTTGTAGTGTTATTGTGTGTTATTGTAGTGTTTTTGGGGAGGAATTGTAGTGTTTTTTGTTTTTGGAGTTTTTTATTGGGTTTATTGTAGGTTATTGGAGTGTTTTTGGGGATGTTTTTTGTAGTGTTATTGTAGGTTTTTGTAGGTTATTGTGGGTTTTATTGGAGTGTGTTAAAAAAACGCGTTTTTTTAAAAGTTTAGGATCTCCAGGTAATACTAGAAAGGGACTCCCCTTCTAGCCCCCGCTGTTACTGGGTTTTCGTAAAAAGTAGTCAGTACCCTTGCCCCAAATTATCCATTAGAAATCGTATGATTAAATAGTGCTTCGGATTAAATGGTAGGCTATACTAGGAAAAAAAAATTTAAAAAATTTATTAAGTCTAGGGGTTATTATAAAATTAAATTAAATTAAATTAATCACAGTAATCAAAATAATGCCCTTTCTCGAGTACAGTTTATTGTGGGAAGCAATTCACATTTATAATTTTTAAAAGTACCTCTGGTATTTTAACATTTAATAAGATGTTACAAATATGAAAAGTGGTATGTAGTTGAAAGGTTAAAGTAGTTCATAGTCTCAAGACTCGATAGATTAAACAAGTGATGAAAAAGTCCTCACAAAAATAACTTCTTGGCCAATGGCAATCAGAACAGTCGCTTGAACAAAAAAAAGAATGCTAACCCAATGAATATACAAGCAATGGACACAGAATCGGAAAACAAGGAGTAATTAAGGGCACTTAGTGGGGGGACCACTGCAGATCCTCCACAAAAGTCACAAAATTTCCCTACTATGAATCAAAGTTAAATAAGAAAAACCCCCGATGTGAAAATACAGAACCAGTCAAATTAGGTGAAAAGCACAGAGGCCCTGAGATGTTTGGGTTTGTCTATGCGCACAAAACCCTCGTAAAACGTGAAAATCATAAACCTTACAATGTTCTGTGAAAAGAGTTCTACAAAAATAAAGAAAAAATGAGACAGACAATCTGCCCAACCACCAAGAGAGTCTGACCAAAATGAATACTTGGTGAGGTGAGGACCCCCTCCCCCCCTCGATCACGTGATAGCCCGTGGATTGCTCCAGCAAAACGAGAACCCGGCAGTCAAACGACCCAAAGCGATAATTTACAGAGTTAGAAATCAAGATTGAATGGCTATAATTGTTAATCCTCCCTCACAAATTTTACAAAGTCAAAAAATAATAATATAAGCAATATATTTACGTTTAGCTATTGTCGAAAATATAAGAATTAAAATTATATGAAAGGTGATAATTATTATATAATTATATTCTAATCTTAATAAATTTAATATTGAAACCCCATTCAGGGGTTGCAAAGAGTGTTTTTCGAGTGTTATTGGAGTGTTTTGGGAGTGTTTTTGGAGTTTTTATTGGAGGTTATTGTAGTGTTTTGTAGTGTTTTGGATGTTATTGTAGTGTTTTTGGGAAAAGTGTTATTGGATGTTATTGGAGGTTATTGGGTGTTTTGGAGTGTTATTGTAGTGTTATTGGAGTGTTATTGTAGTGTTATTGGAGTGTTATTGGAGTGTTATTGTAGTGTTATTATAGTGTTATTAGAGAGTTATTTTAGTGTTATTGTGTCGTGGGGATTTCGGAGGAGATTTTGGAGTAAGAAATACACACATTGGATGTCTGGAGGTGTATAAATAATGTGAGTTGAAGGGAGACCCAGAAGCCTTGCTTTCATCCAGTCTAGGTCTAATGGGAACTGAGGCAGAGGCCTGTGGTTGGCGTCACACATGTAAGTGACTTGTGAAGTCATAGCTATCCAAGGAGCCTATCTATAAAGTGGCTGGGAAACATAATGAATGGAGTGTTACTGGGTACTACACTAAGTACCCAGTAACACTACAGACAGCTCGGCCACACTAACGTATGGCATCCTGACATATAGCTAACTTATACGCACTATAGACTGAGGGCATTACGGTTCTGGGTTGATTCTATACAATGTCATTGTACACAACAGTTGAACATAATAACTGTACTTAAGGATGCTAAATGATTGTAATGCATTACAAATTATTTTAAACCACAAATTAAGGTAATTGATAGAATCTATGATGGTATAGTACAACAAGAGATTGAGACAAAAATAAAGACGATCGACAAGGAGAAAGAGATGATCAATCGATCTGTGTTGATGTGATCTATGGATTCTGAGGATGCATATTTACAAAGAAGAAAGTTTTTAACAGAAAAGGCAGACTTGGTGCACTCAAGTCTTTTACTGTTAAATCTCAGAATTCGGAGAGAACATGAACACATTAACAAATTATTTTTTTGAACATGAATGAGTTGATATAGCAAACACAGAGTTACAATACTTTTTAGGCTATATTTTCTATCTATAGAGATTATTTACATTTAACCCCAACTCTGCTAGGGTGAGACTGACGTCCGTAGAATGGTTATCATCTCTGGGGGGGTCTGCCCGACGTCACCATGCGACGTCACCCATGACAACTGGAGTGTTATTGTAGTGTTATTTTTGCACTATGGTAGTGTTATTTTAATGTTATTGCAGTGCATAATACCAATGTTGTTTATTAAGTGGTTTTAATTATTTTTTACATGAAATACTACATGGGTTATGTTATTCACCAACAACTCTCACTTAAGACACATGTGTAGCACTTGGTTATCTTTACTGATGAATAAGACACATGTGTAACACTTGGTTATCTTTACTGATGAATAAGACACATGTGTAGCACTTGGTTATCTTTACTGATGAATAAGACACATGTGTAACACTTGGTTATCTTTACTGATGAATAAGACACATGTGTAGCACTTGGTTATCTTTACTGATGAATAAGACACATGTGTAGCACTTGGTTATCTTTACTGATGAATAAGACACATGTGTAACACTTGGTTATCTTTACTGATGAATAAGACACATGTGTAGCACTTGGTTATGTTTACTGATGAATAAGACACATGTGTAACATTTGGCAGTATTTCACGAGTGATGCAGCTGCAGTGTTTCATGGGCGATGCAGCTGCAGTGTTTCATGGGTGATGCAGCTGCAGTGTTTCATGGGTGATGGAGCTGCAGTGTTTCATGGGTGATGCAGCTGCAGTGTTTCATGGGTGATGCAGCTGCAGTGTTTCATGGGTGATGCAGCTGCAGTGTTTCATGGGTGATGGAGCTGCAGTGTTTCATGGGTGATGCAGCTGCAGTGTTTCATGGGTGATGCAGCTGCAGTGTTACATGGGTGATGCAGCTGTAGTGTTTCATGGGTGATGCAGCTGCAGTGTTTTATGGGTGATGCAGCTGCAGTGTTTCATGGGTGATGCAGCTGCAGTGTTTCATGGGTGATTCAGCTGCAGTGTTTCATGAGTGATGCAGCTGCAGTGTTTCATGGGTGATGCAGCTGCAGTGTTTCATGGGTGATGCCAGCTGAAGTGTTTTCATGGGTGATGCAGCTGCAGTGTTTCATGGGTGATTTCAGCTGCAGTGTTTCATGGATGATGCAGCTGAAAGTGTTTCATGGGTGATTGCAGCTGTATGTTTCATGGGTGATTCAGCTGCAGTGTTTCATGAGTGATGCAGCTGCAGTGTTTCATGGGGATGCAGCTGGCAGTGTTTCAGGGGTGATGCGCTGCAGTTTTTCATGAGTGATGCAGCTACAGTCTTCAGGGAGATGCAGCTGCAGTGTTTCATTAGTAAATGCAGCTGCAGTGTTTCATGGGTGATGCAGCTGCAGTGTTTCATGGGTGATGCAGCTGCAGTGTTTCATGGGTGATGCAGCTGCAGTGTTTCATGGGTGTTTGCAGCTGCAGTGTTACATGGGTGATGTAGCTGTAGTTTTTTCATGGGTGATGGGCTGCAGTTTTCATGGGTGATCAGGCTGCAGTGTTTCATGGGTGATGCAGCTGCAGTTTTTTCATGGGTGATTCAGCTGCAGTGTTTCAATGGGTGATTCAGCTGTATGTTTCGGGTGATGCAGCTGCAGTGTCTCATGGTGATGCAGCTGCAGTGTTTCATGGTGATGCAGCTGTAGTGTTCATGGGTGATGCAGCTCCCAGTGTTTCATGGGTGATCCAACTGCAGTGTTTCATGATGATTCAGCTGCAGTGTTTTCTTTGGGTGATGCAGCTGTAGGGGTTTCTTGGTGATGCAGCTGCAGTGTTTCATGAGTGATGCAGCTGCAGTGTTTCATGGGTGATGCAGCTGCAGGTTTCATGGGTGATGCCAGCTGCAGTGTTTCATGAGTGATGCAGCTGCAGTGTTTCATGGATGATGCAGCGGGCATGTTTCATGGGTGATGCAGCTGCAGTGTTTCATTGAGTGATGCAGCTACAGTGCTTCATGGATGATGCAGCTGCAGTGTTTAAATGGGTGTTTGCAGCTGCAGTTTTTCATGGGGATGCAGCTGCAGTGTTTCAGGGGGTAAATGCAGCTGCAGTGTTTAAATGGGTGATGCACTGCAGTGTTTCAGGGTGGCAGCTGCAGTGTTTCATGGGTGATGCAGCTGCAGTGTTTCATGAGTGATGCAGCTACAGTGCTTCATGGATGATGCAGCTGCAGTGTTTCATGGGTGATGCAGCTGGCAGTGTTTCTTTGGGTGATGCAGCTGCAGTGTTTCATGGGTGATGCAGCTGCAGTGTTTCATGGGTGATGCAGCTGCAGTGTTTCATGGGTGATGCAGCTGCAGTGTTTCATGGGTGATGCAGCTGCAGTGTTTCATGGGTGATGCAGCTGCAGTGTTTCATGAGTGATGCAGCTGCAGTGCTTCATGGATGATGCAGCTGCAGTGTTTCATGGGTGATGCAGCTGCAGTGTTTCATGGGTGATGCAGCTGCAGTGTTTCATGGGTGATGCAGCTGCAGTGTTTCATGGGTGATGCAGCTGCAGTGTTTCGTGGGTGATGCAGCTGCAGTTTTCATGGGTGATGCAGCTGCAGTTTTTTCGTGGGTGATGCAGCGGCAGTGTTTCATGGGTGATGCAGCTGTAGTGTTTCATGGGTGATGCAGCTGCAGTGTTTCATGGGTGATGCAGCTGCCTCACTGGACAAGATGGTCACTGCAGGTTCAGGATGAGTAAGTGATAGTCAACTTACTCAAATAATTAATCAATTTGGAAAGGTTAGATTCGCAGTAGTACCTCTTGAACGTCTCGTCCGATCAGCTTCAAACTAAGAGCTGTGCTCAACGGAAGGTTCACATTGTTGTTATGTTGCAGAGATGCCGTAGCAATACGCAATCCTCCCCCCCCCACCCAGACCAAAAGACTTAAATAGGCCTATAAACCTAGGGGGGCCCAGCACTCAACCCCACTATTTTTTAAACATGGTCATCACTTTTCATATCCATGGTCATCACTATCATTACAGGCACCCTATCTTATCATTGTCATCACTGTATATCATGGTAATACTATCAAAATCATGGTCATCCCCGTATAAATTTGGGAATCACTATACTATCATGGTTATCACTATCATGCCCCTCACTATCATTATCATGTATACATCCCTATCAGGTCATCACTATCATTATACATTTCATCACTAATCTTTATCATGTCATCACTATAATTAATCATGGTAATCACTATCATTAAATTCCATGGTCATCACTATTACTATCATGGTTATACACTATCATGGCATCACTAATTATGGTCATTACTACAATTATCATGGTCATCACTATCATTATCATGGTCATCACTACTTTATCATTGTCATTTACTTAAATTATCATGGTAATCACTATCATTATCATGGTCATCAATATCATGGTCATCCCCTAAATTTCTATCATGGGTAAACACTTATCATGGTCATCACTATCATTATCATGGCATCACTATCCAATCATGGTCATCACTATCGCCATCATGGTATTCACATCAAATTATCATGGGTCTTCGGCTATTTGCTTTTCAATGGTCATCACTATCATTACATGGTCATCACTATCACTATCATGATCATACAATCATTATCATGGTCATCACTATCCTTATCATGGTCATCACTATCATTATCATGGTTCATTCTCACAATCATGTGTCATTCACTATCGCCATCAAAGTCAACCAAAATGTCACAATCATGGTCATACACTATCGCCATCATGGTCATCACTATCAATACATTGTCATCACTACAAATTTTAGGTCATCATATCCAATCATGGTCATCACTATCACCATCATTTGGTCATCATTATATCACCCATCATGTCATCATTAACACAATCAATGGTCATCCCTTTTTACCATCATGGTCATCCTATCACCCCTCATGGTCATTTACTATCCCCCAATCATGATCATCAAATTATACCCAATCATGGTCATCACTATCATCAGGGTCATCACATCACCAACAATGGTCATCACTATACCATCATGGCATCACTATCACCATTTATGGTCATCCCTATCACCATCATGGGTCATCACTATCATCAGGGTCATCACTAACACCAACATGATCATCACTATCACCAAACATGGTCATCACTATCACCATCATGGTCATCACTATCACCATCATGGTCATCACTATCACCATCATGGTCATCACTATCATCAGGGTCATCACTATCACCAACATGATCATCACTATCACCATCATGGTCATCACTATCACCATCATGGTCATCACTATCACCATCATGGTCATCACTATCACCAACACGGTCATCACTATCATCAAGGCTGGACTAGGTTCACCTGTGATGTGTTCGTATCCAGAGGACTGTAACATGTCATAGTTGTTTTAGGCTGAAGCTAGGCCTATACTGACCCAGGTCAAAGGTCACGACGGGAAGTGTCCGTCACTGTTTTCACTGTAACAAGGGTGGGTGTCCCTCCCTCCCACTCACCAGCCTCCTTCTTTCCCCCATTCCTTCCCTCCTGCCCCTCCCTACCTCTCTTCATTCTTCTGGAAAATATAGAGTATTTCCCTCCGTCCAGCATCACCCTGCCTCTCTCTCACTCGGCGTCCAGGCATCCTAGAGTCAACAAGGCCTACTCCTGTCTCCCTCGCGGGCATGGCCCCTCCGAGCCATGGGCACAAACACACTGCCTGTGTACCCAGATATCGTAAATAAAGAAGCCTTCCAAGCCTGCAACAAGGACACAAATAACCTTTTCGTAAACACACACACAACACACATACACACACACACACACACACACACACACACACACACACACACACACACACACACACACACACACACACACACACACACAACACACAAGAAGTGATAATACACACTGCAAGAAGGCCTTCGACACAGTTCCTCACAAGAGGTTACTGCAAAAGCTAAGGATACAGGCACACATAACAGGAAAGGCACTGCAATGGATAAGAGAATACCTTACAGGGAGGCAACAACGAGTCATGGTACGTGACGAGGTGTCAAAGTGGGCGTCTGTGACAAGCAGGGTTCCACAGGGTCAGTCCTAGGACCTGTGCTGTTCTTGGTATATGTGAATGACATAACGGAAGGGATAGACTCAGAAGTGTCCTTGTTTGCGGACGATGTGAAGTTAATGAGAAGAATCAAGTCGGATGAGGATCAGGCAGGACTACAAAGAGACCTGGACAGCTACAAGCCTGGTCCAGCAACTGGCTCCTTGAGTTTAACCCCGCCAAATGCAAAGTCATGAAGATTGGGGAAGTGGCAAAGAAGACCGCAGACACAATATAGTTTAGATGGCCAAAGTCCTGCTAACCTCACTCAAGGAAAAGATCTGGGGGTGAGTATAACACCGAGCATATCTCCTGAGGCGCACATCAATCAGATAACTGCTGCAGCATACGGGCGCCTGGCAAACCTACGGATAGCGTTCCGATACCTCAGTAAGGAGTCGTTCAAGACTCTGTATACCATTTACGTCAGGCCCATACTGGAGTATGCAGCACCAGTTTGGAATCCACACCTAGTCAAGCACGTCAAGAAATTAGAGAAAGTGCAAAGGTTTGCAACAAGACTAGTCCCAGAGCTACGGGGATTGTCCTACGAAGAAAGGTTGAGGAAACTGGCCTGACGACACTGGAGGCCAGGAGGGTCAGGGAGACATGATAACGACATACAAAATACTGCGCGGAATAGACAAGGTGGACAAAGACAGGATGTTCCAGAGATGGGACACAGACACAAGTGGTCACAATTGGAAGTTGAAGACTCAGATGAATCAAAGGGATGTTAGGAAGTATTTCTTCAGTCATAGAGTAGTCAGGCCGTGGAATAGCCTAGAAAGTGAAGTATAGGAGGCGGGAACCATACATAGTTTTAAGGCGAGGTATGATAAAGCTCATGGAGCAGAGAGAGAGAGGACCTAGTAGCAATCAGTGAAGAGGCGGGGCCAGGAGCTATGACTCGACCCCTGCAACCACAAATAGGTGAGTACAAATAGGTGAGTACACACACACACACACATACACTATTACTCTTATACTTGCGAGTACATCTCATCATATCAATGTACTAGATGGTACATATTAAGAGTAATATAGTATTTTATCAAATGTGCCCTTAACACCATATGATTATATGTACAGAATAACTATGATGTATAAGTATACTAAGTTATACTCCAAGAGTTGTATATGAACATATATCCTTTAATATTCAAATAACATTAACTATAATTATTATCACCTAGACATCTTTGTTATTAATCATTTTAACTTTAATTTGATTGGTTTGGATTCATTCAGTTGTAATTCAAAAGTGCTACTGAAAAGCCACACAATTTACGGAATAACTGTACAAGAATACTCTCTGACCAACTGGAATATAATCAGAAACAGACTAGATACCAGAGAAGGAAAATTCCCAATAGGCCCGTGGCTGCCTTTAAGAGATACTTAAAGTCGGTGCCGGATCAGCCGGGCTGTGGTTCGTACGTTGGTCTACGTGCGGCCACCAGTTACAGCCTGGTTGATCAGGTCCTGATCCACCGGGAGGCCTGGTCGTGGACCGGGCCGCGGGGGCGTTGATCCCCGGAATACCCTCCAGGTAGACTCCAGGTAGACTCCAGGTAGGGATCAATAAGCTGACCTAGTATTTTCTGGAGATATCTTCACTTAGTGGATGTCACATTTTGTAACAGGAGAGTGTCGGAGGGAGAATGAGAGAGGGAGAGTGAGGGAGAATGAGAGAGGGAGAGTGAGGGAGAATGAGAGAGGGAGAGTGAGGGAGAATGAGAGAGGGAGAGTGAGGGAGAATGAGAGAGGGAGAGTGAGGAAGAATGAGGAAGAGTGATCAGTATTGTGTGAGCAACCATGCCCAGTCATCGTCCACTTCCGGCCACCCACACCCTCGCCCTCCCGCTTACACCCACATCCACCACACACACCATCGCCCCCACACTCACACCCACAACCCCACCCACATTTACCACCCAAACCCTCGACCTCCTGCTTACACCCACAACCCCACCCACATCTACCACCCACACCCCATCCCATACCCACACCCCCACACCCCCCCGCTCACATCTACAATCCATACCCTCGCCAACACCCTCACCCACACCCACACCCCCCCCAACCCCCCAACACCCTCCACCCACAACCCTTTTACCTACCTGGAGTCTATGTGAAGTCAATCATGAGGGAATTTCAGAGGTCAACGCCCCAGCGGCCCAGTTCATGGCTAGGCCTCAAAGTGCATCAGGCCTGAGTGGGAAAGCGCCCACGAGCGGTGGTTCCACAGGGTCAGTGTTGGACCCTTGCGTTCACAGTCTACATAAACGACATAGACGAGAGAATAAATAGCGATATAAGCATTTTGCCGATGACACCAAAAATAGGCCGACGAATTGATTCTGACGGGGGACATTAGGCATTCCAGAAAGATTTGAATAGACTGATGCAGTGATCGGAGAAGTGGCAGATGCAGTTTAATATAGTCAAATGCAAAGTTCTAAATATTTGACAGGAAAATAACCATGCCACATATAAACTAAATACCTGGAGTTTACCTGGAGAGAGTTCCGGGGGTCAACGCCCCCGCGGCCCGGTCTGTGACCAGGCCTCACGGTGGATCAGAGCCTGATCAACCAGGCTGTCACTGCTGGCTGCACGCAATCCAACGTACGAGCCACAGCCCGGCTGGTTAGGTACCGACTTTAGGTGCTTGTCCAGTGCCAGCTTGAAGACTGCCAGGGGTCTATTGGTAATCCCCCTTATGTTTGCTGGGAGGCATTTGAACAGTCTCGGGCCCCTGACACTTATTGTATTGTCTCTTAACGTGCTAGAGACACCCTTGCTTTTCATTGGGGGATGTTGCGCCTGTAAAGGGAGAGCCTGTCTCTTTCTATTTTACATCTACTCCTCCTTTTTCTTAAAGGAATAAGCCTTGAGCATACATCGAGTGCCACCGAGTTAATCTGTTCTAGGCATAAGTTGGGGTCTGTGTTGCTTAGTCTATCTTCCCAGCTTATATCGGTTAGGACTTGATTTACTTGGTCTCACTTTATGTTCTTATTATTGAAGTTGAATTTGGTGAAGGCTCCCTCATGATTAATTTCATTATGTCGGTCTGGGGCTCCGCGCATACATGTCTGAACCTCGATTATGTTTTTGATCTGAGTATATTGTTTTTGATAGGTGACATTTCTTATCAATCATCATTGTTAGTGAAGATAAGTCCAGTGTATTCTCCATCTAGTAGGCTCTATTATTTGCTGGTTTAAGGTTGAATTTTGTGCAGAGATTTAAAAGCTCGTGTGTGTGTGAATTCTTGTAAGAGCTGCCTCCTGGAGCTTTCACTGCAACAACATTATTTGCTATATTCCTCCATTTTAGGTGCCTTAATTTGAAATCCCCAAGGAGCAAGATGTTGGGGGCAGGAGCTGGCAGATTTTCCAGACAGTGGTCAATTTTTAACAGCTGTTCCTGGAATTACTGGGACGTTGCATTCGGAGGCTTGTAGACTACCACAATGACTAGGTTTTGGTTCTCGATCTTTACTGCTAAAACTTCCACTACATCATTTGAGGCATTAAGCAGTTCTGTGCAAACAAGTGACTCTGCGATATACAGGCTAAACCCCCCCTTCCCTTTTTGCTTTTCACTCTGTCGCATCTGCATAGGTTGTAACCTGGGATCCATATTTCGTTGTCCAAGTGATCCTTCATGTGGGTCTTTGTGAAAGCCGCGAACATTGCATTTGCCTCTGCAAGCAGTCCACGGATGAAAGGTATTTTGTTGTTCGTTGCTGGCTTTAGACCCTGTATATTTGCAAAAAAGAATGTCATCGGACTGGTGGTATTGGTGGTACTGGGGGAAACTTTTTTTCCGGCATTAGTATCTGGTTTGGAGTGGAGGCCATCGACTGTGGTTCCACTCCAGGACTGACTGGATTTGGTGAACGATTTCTGCTATTTCCTGCCAGTTGTTTTTCTTCCTGGCACTAAAAAACCTCCCCCTCTTGAGTGGCTGTGGCTACCCAGGTTTTCCCATGGTCTGGATGTTTTGTATCTTTTTGTCCCCTTTAGATGGTGTGCCTGGCAATTTAAGTTATAGCACAGTCTTTCTTGTACTGAAGAGGGACACATTTCAGGGTGAAAAAGCTTACATGAAGGGAGTTTGCATTTTCCTGTTGTCATATGGGCACGGCATTTTCTAGGGTGGTCATAGTTGCATGTCCTCTGTTTTTCCAGATTTCCCATGCCTGCAGATACCAAGTGCATAGTATGTGCACAGGCTTGGTTTCCATTTGCCTTGGGTTTCTGTGACTTTGTTCCCTGTTGGTGCATGTTTACCTGTGTCTTTCCTATCCTCACTAGCACTAACAATGGGGCTCTCACCAGTTGTTTTTAGTAATGTATCCACACTAATGCTAGTGGAGTCCCCTTGTTCGCTATATCCTGTGGTATTACTAGTTTGTAATATTGGTTTTAATCTTGTCTTTGACTACACTTGTTTCCTCACTACAGCTCCTGTCTCCCTCGGGTCATTTATATGCATTCCCTCCTGCGTACATTTACTGACTACCTGGACAGCATCTCCACCCTCACCATTACTGTCTCCCAGGACAGCATCTCCAGCTTCACCATTACTGTCTCCCAGGACAGCATTATCAGCCCCACATTTACTGACTACAGGGACAGCACCTCCAGCCTTACAGTTTCTGACTACATGGCCAGCATAAGGGCGATACCAGCCAGGCCCCAGACATTTTATTTTCCATCTGGTAATAGAGAATGCTTCCAGATTTTCTATAAAGGTGCTTTATGATGTTATCCTCTTTTAATATCAATGTGAATTTTAGTACCACAGATGATCTCATTTGGGCAACCCAAAAACACTTCCCTGATTCAATACTGCTTTGTAGATATAATTGGAATATCTGCACAAAAATGGCAATTTATCCAGCGGAAGCCCGTTTGGTTTGATTGACTGCAACTACCAGAGCTTCATATGATTTTTGAATGGTTTGAAATTACTGTAATTCTACTAGTAAACCTTCTGGAATACTTCTATAATAACCTCCTTAAAAGTGAAGACTCACTTATTTGTATTTCTATTCTACCATGTACTGTGTATATTATGACCAGCTTACAGGTGTAGCTTCCTGTTTTAATTTAATTGTTTGTGCGTTTGATAGGGCATCAAAAACCCCGTCTGTATCACAGTTGTCTGCTTATTGTCCAACGACAGTTTGAAACCGTCAAGGTTCGACCAGTCCTAGGATAGGACCCAGTCGGAAACTGATCCTGTGGTCACCTTATTTTAAAACATATCTGGTCGGTGACTGGGCTATCACAAGAAAGAAACTACTGAAATTATCTAACCGAGTACTATGTGGGATATTAATTGATACAAAAATGGTAAACTTTGCGTGTTGAAGAACCGGTGATTGCTGCAGCTCCAACAATGAACGAACGGTCAGGTTCTCACCCCTTGTTTTATAGATCACTGTATCTATCTTTTCCGTTTTTTTCCGTCTTCTCCACCACTGGTGGAAATTTGATTGGAGGAAAAGACGTTTTATTTTGCAGTAATATTGTCTTCTCGTTGTGGTATAATGAGACCCGCTGTACCTACAGGTTATAAGAAATTCACTGTATACGTCGGTATTTCAAGAAAGAGAAAAAAGTCTAATGAAAGCCACTCCACTAACTAAGTAACCTTATATTTACGATTAGTTGATACTACAATACTGTATTCTCCTATTCACTATGTAATCATTAGTGGTTTAACAACAACTTTAGATTATATGCGAGGTAGCCCAGGAAGATTATTTAAAACAGCTTGACCTGGTGGTAAATTCCTGGCGACTTCTGGCACGTGGCCTCGTTTAGGCTTATCAATTCATTTGAATTACACCTGTAATACTAAATGACACATTACATTTATAATCTATGTACTTAAGGGGCCAGCTGTAGTAAAAACTATAACAAATGTATACACAATATGAACAGGGAGACTTTTCTTTCCTCTGACAAAGAAAAGGTCTAATTTTCTTAATATTATATTTAATAATACGATTGCTGAATTGGATTTAGGAGTTCTGGTTAGCAGTAATCTAAAACCAAGTACAACAGCGCATTAGTGTTTGCAATAAGGCGAACACAATTCGTGGCTCATATCATAGAAGTAATAAATAAGTATTATGCCCAGCTGTTGTTCTTCAACTATATTACATATCCTGTTGTTAGGCCTCATTAGATTGTGCTGCACATTTCTTGTCACCATATACAGAATGGAGATAATAAATGCTCTGGAAAACGTACAAAGGAGGATGAAAAAGTTGATCCCATGTATCAGAAATATCACCATATGATGATAGACTGAGAGTCCGCTGAATCTGTACTACCTAGAAAAGCATAGAATTTGGGGTAATAATGATTGAGGTGCGTATAAATGGAAAACAGGAATTAATAAAGAAAGGGTATGTAAATAGCGTGCTGAAAATATCTGGCCTAGACAGGACTCTCAGCAATGCGGTTTTTAAGTTGGTAAAATTCAGAATTCAGAAGGATAAAGGAAAGCACTGTCTTTGGAAATAGAGTTTGTGGCTGAGTGGAACAAACTCCTGAGTACCGTCAAAGAAGGTAAAACTTGTGTAGTTTTAATTAGGTTAGTTTAAATACTTGAGTGGGTTGGGTGGAGTGAGTTGACCTGACTAGCTTGTGCTACTATGACTGATGGAAAAATAAACCAGACGCAAGAAAATGATTCTTTATTGACCTACGTTTTCGCCCACACAGTGACTTTATCAAGTCACAAACAGATCTGCTTGGTGAGGTACGTGAGTATTTATAGGAAGGAGTCCGGTTGGAGAATGCTCGTAGGTTGGATCTGAACCTACATGTGACAATCTACCGAGCATTCACCACCTGACACAATCCTTAACAATACCCAGGATACCTTTCAACCCAGGCAGATCAGTTTGTGACTTCATAACGCTCACTGTGTGTGGCGTAAACGATGCCAATAAAGGATCACATATACTGTTTCTGATTTATTTTTCCTTCGTGTCGGTATTTTATTCCATTAATTCCACTAGTGTTCTATGCGGTGCTCCTTGCTAAGTAATGTGACCGGACTAGACAAGTTTGTAGGTCATTGAAGGCTATAAGTCTGGAATGATACTTGACCTGCCTCGCATGGGCCGTAGGCCTACCTACCTGGAGTCTACCTGGAGGGCATACTGGAAAGATCACGCACCCTCGCCCGGTCCATGACCAGGCCTCCCGGTGATACAGGGCCAGTTCAAACGAGGCATGTACTGCTGGCGCACGTAGTCAACGTACGAACCATATCCCCGCTGATCAGCACTGACTAGTAACGTCCAGCTCCTCTTGAAGACAACAGGTTAATGGTAATGAACCTTAAAGGTTTGGTGGGAGGCTTTTTGAACAGTCTTGGCCCCGACACTACTGTTGTTTTCTCTTAGTGTACCAGTGGTGCTCCTACTTTTATGTTACATCGTCTGCCCAATCCTTGCCTTTCGTAGGGAGCGATTCTGTGTGCAGGTTAGGGACCAGTCACATCCAGAATCTTCCCAGGTGTGAGATTATGATATATGCACTCTCGCCTGCGCTCCAGTGAGTACAAGTCAATGCTTCCAGCATTCCAGTAGTTAAGGTGTCGATGGAACTTATACGTGACCGTAAAGGTATCTCTGTACATTCTCTAGATTCTGCATTTCACCTGCCTTGAATGGGGATGTAATAAACAGCGTACTGCCTGCAGCACTGCCTGCAGCCGTGTTCCTACATTAATGTTGTTATTGTTCTTATCAGTTCTAAATCGAATGGGAATCTAACTCTTCGCTTCCTTTCATTTATGTGCGTGTGTCATGGTAGTGAGGGGTATTGGAACGTCAGCATAATCGGGAATATGGGAGTAAGGTGCGGAGATCATTAGGCAGGTATTAGGTCAGGGTATGTGGATTAGGAGAGATGAATGGCGGAGGTCGGTAACTGTGAAGGTCACTGAGGTGACCTACATCTTTCACCTCATTACTCTACTCACCACATACTCCACCCTCTCACTACTTGAGAATAAAAATAAATGAGTAAATAACGGGACAGTGAATATAACTACTCTACTCAACACAGTTTTATTAATAAGTACTTGTACAATAATATATTTGTGGAACAGGAGAACATTATTGGGTTTTAGATAAATGTGGTGGTACATATAAATATTAGAGAACAGGGAATACAATCATACTAGACCGAAACAGAATATAACTTACAATATGGTTAAGAGGACAGTTACCACCACAGAACTAAGTCACAGGTCACAAGACCTACACAGCACGAGTACTGCTCCAAGCCAGTACTCTGCCCAATGCCATCCAACATCTCCTCCAGAGACTTCAGCAGCCTCTCCCGAGCCTGCACCAGCATGCAGTCTCCTCTTCTGTCTGCAGTAGCGTCTGCACCAGGCAGAGCTCCGACACAAATCTCCTCTGCTCAGCTGATCCTTGAGCTTTTATACTGTTGGTCCAAGCACACTCCACAACCACGTGTACGACCTGATGCCTAAGTCTGACGCCGTCCAAGAACACAAGATCCAGACTGGGCATGGCTACCCGACATTTGCCAAGGGCAGGTGTGATCATATAATGGTTAAAAATTAGGTCTCCCAGAGACCTCAGAAGCCCAGCTAAACTACATCACACTGGTCCAACACTCGGACACGAGCTTTTTCCTTTTCGGTTATTGTAGTCTATGCAGAGTGACATGTGTGATAAAAGGTTGCAGAAAATAACAAACATGATTGAAGAATGAGACACTTACGCAGATATATGGAATCTTAATTGAGCAACGTTTCGCCACATATGGCTTTTATCAGTCGCAATACAAAGAAAAATCTGGTGTACAGAAAGGAGCTGAGGGTAAAACAGACCCTCAGCCTGAACACTACTGTTCATGCTGAGGACAGATTACCTCAAACTCCTCTTCTCTTGAACACCGTTCTTCCTTTTGTACTGAGACTGATTAAGCCACTGTGTGTGCAAACGATTTTCCTCAGTAAAGATTCATATTTGCATAAGTGTCTCATTCTTCAAAGTGGGTATGATCATTCACTAATTTCATACCACGTTGCCTTATGTCGAGAAATGTCTTATTTTCTCTCTTTCTCCGTCTCCTCGGCATTTGTGACCCTCATATCCTTGACGTCAGAACTTACCACTAAGTCGTAGTTCTTTCTCTCTCCTTGGCTACCATTCTGATTTCAAAAACTACCTCACATTCTAACAGACTTTCTTCTCTCCCAAACTCTCTAAACTTTGGGTGAAATCCTCCTGCTCTTTGGCCTTCTTTATATTCCAGTCTCCTAAAATCCGTTTTCTATACAGTCAGACTACTTTTTCGCCAAACTAATACTCTTGTAGAAATCTAGTTTGTAAGTCTCGTACCACTAATGCTTCCTGAAGTCTACTCTTTTCCTCTCTTCATGCGTTCTCCAATACTTGGAGAAACAGTCCACTCTCTTTAGACAAACCTTAAAGAGCACAAAAAGAAACAAGTTTAAGAATCGCTTATGCCATGTCTAAAGTCTTTGAAAAATAAATCTAAATCGATACATACACATTCATTATCAGCAGAATATTCTTAACTTTTCCCAGCGTGGCGTCAAGGACAGGAAAAGGTACTTATGATGCTATCATCAAGATGCTAGACTCGATCTATTCAGCTTTAGAAAATAATAAATCTTGCATGTTTAGTGAGACCCGAAATAAAGGACACCACATCCTACCATCCTGGAAAACAATTACAGGTTTCCGTTTTACACTCACTTGGCAGGACGGTAGTACCTTCCTGGGTGGTTGCTGTCTACCTACTTATTGCCTTCTATATCTAAATATAACTTCACAACAGCAGTAACAAACATTGACTGGCACACCTGAGACTAAAATCTGAGACAAGATATGACGAATGTTTTTAATAAATTTCTAAAAAAGACCCAATACCTCTATAACAAGCACTGCCCAAAAAAAACTAAACAGATGACAGCTAAGAGACTGACTCAGTCCCTGGCTAACACCCAGCATTTCTCAAATCCATAGAATACACAACACCGATATGAAAAACTGTAATAAGAATGGGACACATACCAAGACCAAACAAACGTTCTCGTCAATCCTACCCAGCCTGATTAAAAGGGCAAAAAAATTGTAGTATGAGAACAGATTATCCAACTACGAGGTGATATAAAAAGACCTTGGAAAACCCAATCGGAAAATCCTGGGAACAAAATAGAAATCACGAAATAGCTGAATAAAATTAGCAAAATCAGATGAACCCCAACTCCCACCAACAGAAACAGCAAAACCGACTCATGATTTCTTCTCCACTATAGGACAAAACCTGCCAATAAAATCCCAAGCTCAGATACCCCACCAAATGACTACTCACTGGCAACTACCCGGAACACACTGTTCCTACTCCGACTAACCCATACGAAGTCTCCATTATTATCAACGCACTAAAAAAAAGGCAGGAGATTTAAATACCTTACCACCCTTTATATACAAAAAAGTGACACAAGTACTATCAACAATCATGCAACACTCTTTAACAAATCCATTGAATCCTCCCCCTTCCCTACAGCTCTCAAATAGCCAAGGGTCACCCCCGATCCATAATGAGGGCGACCAGAGTTAAATAACTATGGCCAATATCCAATTACTCCCTCTCCTCAAAATCTTCGAAAAATATAATTCATAAACGATCTACTCCACCCCATCACCCCAAACATTCTCACCCCAGCCATTTTGGATTCAGGCCTAATAAAAATACTAATGAATGCTATTTATACACATCTAGAACATATATACACTGAGCAATAGTGAAAAACTAAGTCCCACTGGGATCATCACTGACTTTACTTAAAGCTTTTGATTCAGTTTGACCTATGACTTGCTCCACGTAAAATTGTCACACTATGGTATAAGAGAGGCAAACTCCCTCACTACCACAAGTCTTACCACAGCAACAGAAGGCCTATATGTGTACGCAAATGGGCAAGCTCTCCGCTTCAACCAATTACATGTTGGTGTCGCCACAGGGAATGTTCCTTGCCCTCTTCTGCTTTCTCCTATAATCAATGACCTACCAAATGCTTCGCAATTACTCAAACCCAGAAAAACAATGGGGTGGGTGGGGACACTTTTTGCAGATGACCACATACGTCCATCCTCACCCGAGGCCCAGTCACGCTAGCCAATACTGTAAACACCGAATTACAGAAAATATCTACCTGGATGAGGACTAACAAACTTACACTAAACATTGACAAAACCTACTTCATTCAGATTGGTAACAGAGCTACAGATGTAACCACTTAACCTAACGATAAACAGATCACCTATCATAAACAAAGCGAACGAGGGAAAATTCTTAGGAATCCACTTAAAAAGACTCAAATTTCATACACAATACAACAAATTTCTAAGAGAAAATTTCCAAGACTGTAGGCATCTATTCGTAGATACGGTACTATTGTTCCACAGACATCCCCTCCTTGGCCTTTAAGCAACTCTCTTATTTACACCCTATCTCACCTATGGAATTTGTGCATGGGGCTCAACAACAACTAACCATCTCAGACCACTAATTACCCAACAAAAGGCAGCAGTAAGAATGAATACAAAATTCTCACTACAGGCAGCACACTACACCAATATTCAAAACACTCACCTACTCACCAGTACAAAAACATCCATACTTATTACTGCACCTATTACATACATAGAACACTTAACTCTGATATTAACCCACCCCTTAAAACATCTCCAACGCAACCTCAACAACACATACCATACCACAAGGCACAAGATCTCTCTTTGATGTTCCTACGTGTCCATCTCACACTATGCTAAAACTCAATGCACATAAAAGGCCCTAAAATCTGGAACTCATTACCTGTAAATATAAAAGAAACACTACTGATTTATAACTACAAGACTCATCTCAAAGATCACTAACTCACTCAAACCAAAATAAATACTGAATAACTGAACCTTATAAAGTGTATATCCTAAATGTACTCACGATTTTACAACACACAAATGTAAACCTAGGACCCAATCAAACTTTGTTATTTATTAAATACACTACCTAACGAATACTCCATTCGACTGAAATGTACAGCAATGCATACAACCATATGACCAGTCTTGTAATACTCATTTGTGCTTTCTAGTTATCTGTTTTATAATAATTTTTATATCACGTGATTTCATCATTGCTAGTTAATCTAAGTTAATTTTAAGCAGCCCGTAATGCTATGCATATAAGTCTTTGAGCAATCTGCTCTTACCAGTATTTTTTTGTACCTCTGTATTATGCAAAATATAAATAAATAAAATAAAATATACGAAATGTCTTCATGTACCACCTGAGATACGAACATAATGTCCCAAAATTATTACGTTTTCTGTAACAATTACTCAACAGAAAGTGATACACAAGTCAGGGATAACTAAAATATTATGAATGCTTTCTTTGAGAATACATTTGAGATAGGATTTTGTTCCGATTTTTAACCCAGGGGAGTTAGTCACCAAGGATAATCCAAGAAAGTCAGTGCATCATTGATGACTGTCTGTCTTATTGGGGTCCTCCACCCAGGTACCTACGTACTTACCAGGTGAAAGAGGACAGTAGATGTAAGGAAACACGCACATTGTTTCCACCCATGCCGGGAACTGAATCACGGACACTCTATGTGTGAGGCGAGAGCTTTGCCTACCCTACAATTTTCAATGAAAAAAATTATCTATTATTCCCCAATATATATATATATATATATATATATATATATATATATATATATATATATATATATATTATATATATATATAAATATATATATATATATAGGGATATAGTTATAGTAGTATATGTATATATATATATATATATAATATATATGAATAATGTATAGTAATATATATTAAATATAAGGTTATATATTAATATATATATAATATAATATAGGAATATAATAGTATATATATAATATATATATAAGAATATATATATATATATGATATACAGATAAATATATACTTTTTATATAGTATATAATTATAAATATATGGGATAATGACAGAAATGTTAAAAGCAGGGGTGAGCTAAGTGAGGTGGTGTACTTTGTTTAATAAATGTAGAAGAGGGGAAGGTACTAGGATTGGCGAGAGCGTGTATATTCTTTATATAAAGGAAAGGTGGAAAAGAATTGTAAAAATATAGAGGAATAATTTACTGAGTATGCAGAAAAGTATACGGTGGATTATAATTGAAAGAATTAGAGTAAGACAGTGTAGAATTGCGGATGAGCAAGAGGTTTCAGAGTGGGTGGGATGTGTAGATCAAGTGTTTACATTGAAACATATATGGTGAACAGTATTTAGATAAAGGTAGGGAGTCTTTTATTGCATTATGGATTTAGAAAAGCATTGATAGGGGATAAGAGCAATGTGGCAGTTTGCAAGTTATGGAATAGTGTAAGTACTAAATGCTGTAAAGAGCTTTTTGGGGATAGGCGCTCGTTATGTGTAGAAGAGAGGGAGACTACTTCCCGGTAAAAAGTAGGTCTTAGACAGGGATGTGTAATGTCACCATGGTTGTTTAATATATTTATAGATGGGGTTGTAAAAGAAGTAAATGCTAGGGTGCTCGGGAGAGGGGTGGGATTAAATTATGGGGAATCAAATTCAAAATGGGAATTGACACAGTTACTTTTTGCTGATGATACTGTGCTTATGGGAGATTCTAAAGAAAAATTGCAAAGGTTAGTGGATGAGTTTTGAGAATGTGTGTAAAGGTAGAAAGTTGAAAGTGAACATAGAAAAGAGTAAGGTGATGAGGGTATCAAATGATTTAGATAAAGAAAAATTGGATATCAAATTGGGGAGGAGGAGTATGGAAGAAGTGAATGTTTTCAGATACTTGGGAGTTGACGTGTCGGCGGATGGATTTATGAAGGATGAGGTTAATCATAGAATTGATGAGGGAAAAAAGGTGAGTGGTGCGTTGAGGTATATGTGGAGTCAAAAAACGTTATCTATGGAGGCAAAGAAGGGAATGTATGAAAGTATAGTAGTACCAAGACTCTTATATGGATGTGAAGCTTGGGTGGTAAATGCAGCAGCGAGGAGACGGTTGGAAGCAGTGGAGATGTCCTGTCTAAGGGCAATGTGTGGTGTAAATATTATGCAGAAAATTCGGAGTGTGGAAATTAGGAGAAGGTGTGGAGTTAATAAAAGCATTAGTCAGAGGGCAGAAGAGGGGTTGTTGAGGTGGTTTGTCATTTAGAGAGAATGGATCAAAGTAGAATGACATGGAAAGCATATAAATCTATAGGGGAAGGAAAGAGGGGTAGAGGTCGTCCTCGAAAGGGTTGGAAAGAGGGGGTAAAGGAGGTTTTGTGGGCGAGGGGCTTGGACTTCCAGCAAGCGTGCATGAGCGTGTTAGATAGGAGTGAATGGAGACGAATGATACTTGGGACCTGACGATCTGTTGGAGTGTGAGCAGGGTAATATTTAGTGAAGGGATTCAGGGAAACCGGTTATTTTCTTATAGTCGGACTTGAGTCCTGGAAATGGGAAGTACAATGCCTGCACTTTAAAGGAGGGGTTTGGGATATTGGCAGTTTGGAGGGATATGTTGTGTATCTTTATACGTATTTGCTTCTAAACTGTTGTATTCTGAGCACCTCTGCAAAAGCAGTGATAATGTGTGAGTGTGGTGAAAGTGTTGAATGATGATGAAAGTATTTTCTTTTTGGGATTTTCTATTCTTTTTTGGGTCACCCTGCCTCGGTGGGAGACGACCAACTTGTTGAAATATATATATATATATATATATATATATATATATATATATATATATATATATATATATATTATATATATATATATATATATATATATATATATATATATATATATATAATATGCAAAACAACCACTCTGAAAGAATAGAGAAATTCCAAGCACTTTCGTGACTACTCACATTATCAAGGATAATGTGAGTAGTCACGAAAGCGCTTGGAATTTCTCTATTCTTTCAGAGTGGTTGTTTTGTGTATTCTGAAATCACTGTTTACTGTGATCTTATTGCATATATATATAATATATATATATATATATATATATATTATATATATATATATATATATATATATATATATATATATATATATATATATATATAAATTTATGTTAATGAAAAAATTAATAATTTGGCACCAAAAGATCTTAGAAAACTTACTAACCTTGTATATATAAATCGCATATTTTAGTTAATCCAACTAAACTATTTAGATAACATTATAAAGAAGGCACATCTGTAGAACTTCTAAGCCATTGATAGAGGTCAAGTCAATCTCCCGGGTTAAACCAATGGCCAACTAGTCAGGTCAGGATAACATCCATAAGGAAGGAGCACGTCATAGACCTATTAGCACAACCGAGTCAGGTTGAACTCACACCCATAAACCACCCACCCATGTATTTATCAACCTAATTTTAAAAACTACAAAACTCTTAGCTTCTATGACGGTCCGGAGTTTGTATATCACACCCATCCACAATCAGTACCAAACCAGTGCCTTTATCAATCCTTTTTCCACTTATGCACCTCAACCATATCTCCTATTAGCTTTCTAGAGAGTGCAGATTCAGGCCCTCATCTTCCTCATAGGGAAGATTTTGTTCATGGATCAACTTTGTATCCTTTTGTACGTTTTTAGTGCATTTATATCCATTTTTACGGCCTAGCACTGCACCATAATCTTAGGCCTAATCTAAGCATCTAGAGAGTTTGGCAGACTTAGGACCCTCATTAATCCTCATAGGACAGATTCTGATACATGGATCAACTTTGCATCCCCCTTTGTACGTTTTATCATTTATACCATTCTGTAATCGGTGACCAGACGTGCAGCATAATCTAAATGAGGCCCCAACCCAAGGATATATATAGAGTTGAAGAACAACCTGAGGACTTCTATTATTTATGCTTCTTGATATGAAACCAAAGATTCTGTTAGCTTTATTGCGAACACTTATGCACTGTTGTTTTGGTTTCAGAATACTGCTGACCAGAACTCTTAAATCCTTTTCGCATTCAGTAATATTAAGATCTATATTATTTAGTTTACATGTGGCATGGTTATTTTCCTGTCCAACATTTAAAACTTTGTATTTGTCTATATCAAACTGCATCTGCCACTTTTCCGACCACTGCATCTATTCAAATCATCCTGGAGTGCTCTAGTGTTCTCATTAGAATGAATTAGGCGACCTATTATGGTGTCATCAGCAAACTTGTTACGTCGCTATTTATTCCCTCATCAATGTCATTTATTTAATTTGTGAACAACAATGGGCCCAACAGTGATCCCTGCGAAACACCGCTTGTGACGTGCCCCCATTCTGATTTCTTTCCATTTATGCAAACTCTTTGCTGCCTATTTGTCAACCATGCCTCTACCCAGCAAAAAATTTCTCGTTTTCCGTGTGCCTTAATTTTCCTCAATAACCTTCGATGAGGAGCTCCATCAAAAGCCTTACTGGACAGGTAAGCCCACGTGGTGCGCGGGTAAGAAAATAAATCGAAAAATATGGAAAATGAATTTTGTTTAATGAAAAATAGTTTAAGAATCTGGCAACATTTTGATGAAAATCCCATTGTAATACAATGTTTCTATAGCAAATTATAGATATTTGAACATTTCTTGTGATGACGCGTCACGTAAATATATGCGTCAACGTAATGTGAATTTTTAGATTTTTTTTTTTAATTTTTAGTCTGTTTTTCTTTCCAATGCACTAAATTTACCAATGAACATCATTACAGTGTGGGAGGAGCTATAGCATAGTAGGAGGAGTCAGTAGGAGAGGCAGGGAGAGAATTTGCTTCGTCAGTAGTTTGGTCATCGGCCACAAAATGTTTTGTACTGACGTTGTTAAAAGTAATAAACTTAATCTGCCTATTCCATTTACTCAGAAATGATAGCAGACATAAGATAAATAAGACAAAAGCATAATAAAGACAGCCAAAATAATAATATTTAACATATTATTATACACGCTTTCTCTTCATGGTACTCTGCCTTTTTATTTATTTATTTATTTATTTATTTAATAAATGCCTTGACAAAAAAACTGAAAGATAGACTGCAAATCACCCAGAACAAAACCGTAAGATTCATCCTGGGGCTGGAACCAAGAGAACATGTAGGCCAGGATGAATTACAGCAGTTGGATATGCTGAATGTTGAAGACAGAGTAAAACAACTGAAGATAAATCATGTTTATAAAATTGCTCACAAACAGTGTCCAGAATATCTTGCTGTCAATTTTGTCAAGGTTGGGAACCAAAGTTATCATAGTACTAGGGGGAGAGAGCACAACTTTGTAGTACCCACAGTCATTGGCCAGGCTTCAAACACCTTTTATTGTACAGCAATAAAGAAATGGAACAGACTGCCTGCACATGTCAAAGCCAGTCATAACATGAACCAGTTCAAGAAGAGTGCCAAAAGGTGTCTGATGAATGTAGCTACAGAAAGGGAGGGGAATGATTTTCTATTTTTTAACTAACATACGTGTAAATTTTACCTTATTCCTAGTAATGACCCTCGTATTGTAGATAGTCTTAATGACCCTCGTGTAGTAGATAGTCTTAATGACCCTCGTATTGTAGATAGTCTTAATGACCCTCGTGTAGTAGATAGTCTTTTTAGTATGATAATAAGATGTTATCTTCATTATAGAATAATAAGAAAATATTATAACCTTTATATTATAATAATAAGGTAAAAGGACCCCAATGGAAATAAGTCACTCTGTCTGACTTTTTTGGGTTATCCTAGGTTCTCTACACATATGCTGCTATGTATGATAATTCTATGTAACTGTATTTGTGTATACCTGAATGAACTTACTTACTTACTTATGAATGTTGGTGGCCGCCGCGATCAATGATTTAGTCAAGTACATGACCATAAAAAGGTTTTCGCATTCGTCTATGATCTCCTACTAGAGAAAACGGTGTAATATACAGAGGAAACTTTAATTAAAACATCACTTACATTGCATAGAAGAAGCCAAAAGTAGCACGATTTTCGCGATTTTTTTTTATGTAATCAGGTGTACGCATTTACCCCATAACCTCCGAAGTAAGATTTTGGCCTATTGCTTGAAAGAACTCTATTATTAATGGTTATATGGAAAATTTTCTAGGGGTATTACTTGTACGTACGTCAACATTACATGCATACGAGTAATCTCATTGGGAGACAACAACTATATTGTTTACCGTAGTCACCCCGTGTAGACATGTGAGACATGAGTGACCACCTCTGGTCACTGCAGGTGGCTCCTTCGACATTCACAATCTTATCCATATCCCTCCGAGACCAGTAAAATTGGATAGCACCCACAAGTACGGCGCTACTAATTAATTGTGGACTGTATAGATTATATCAGTTTAACTGAATGAAGGGGGGGGGTAGGTTACACAAGGATATATCCATCAAGGAAAAACACTTGTACATAATCCCACCACTTACGGTAAACACGAGGAAATTAAATCTTCATCAGAGTACAAAACAAATTCTGGCCACAAAATAGAGCGAAACACCAACGTCAAAGACCTGGGAGTGATCATGTCGGAGGATCTCACCTTCAAGGACCATAACATTGTATCAATCGCATCTGCTAGAAAAATGACAGGATGGATAATGAGAACCTTCAAAACTAGGGAGGCCAAGCCCATGATGACACTCTTCAGGTCACTTGTTTTATCTAGGCTGGAATATTGCTGCACACTAACAGCACCTTTCAAGGCAGGTGAAATTGCTGACCTAGAAAATGTACAGAGAACCTTCACGGCGCGCATAACGGAGATAAAACACCTCAATTACTGGGAGCGCTTGAGGTTCCTAAACCTGTATTCCCTGGAATGCAGGCGGGAGAGATACATGATTATATACACCTGGAAAATCCTAGAGGGACTAGTACCGAACTTGCACACGAAAATCACTCACTACGAAAGCAAAAGACTTGGCAGACGATGCAACATCCCCCCAATGAAAAGCAGGGGTGTCACTAGCACGTTAAGAGACCAACAATAAGTGTCATTCCCGATTTTTTTATTAAAAATCCCGGCCCTTTACCCTTTAAACCCCATAGATTTCATGGTTAAGAATTATTAATAATGAAATTTTTTAAGGGGTTTTAAAAGAGTAAATTCTTGCATTTTACTCTTGAAAACCAGCCACAAATGTGTATTAATAAATTGGGCTAATTATAAATCCACCACCAAACAAAAAATTTTTTGAAAACCCTTACCCACTTTTTAATAGTCCCTTAATTATAAGTAAGAAAAGATAAGATTTCTTTCGGGAAACCTTGGGTTACCACCCAGGAAAACCCCCCCGAAATATCTCATCGGGGAGTCAACTTTTTTCAGGGGCCCAATTTGCCCCCAACGACCCAACCAGTCGACAACACCCATACCATTTGCTCATAAAAAGGAAAAACGGGTTAAAAAAAATTCAAATGTTTCCAAAGCCAATCCCGGCCCCCTTTGGGGTTTTAAGGTGATTTGGCCCCACCACCGGCCAGTTGCCCCGGTTCAGAAGACCAGCGCGTTTTGGAAAAAAATTTTTCTGGGGGCTTGGTTCCTAAACTTAATCTAAGGAATCTATTAACACAACTAATTTTTAAACCGAATCACCCCCGGTTAACATTAAAAAATGGGCCCAAACCTTTGTAAACTGCAGGGGGCTCCTTGACAAAAAATTTACCTACCCTTTCCCAGCCAAAAAAAAAAAATTTTTGGATGCCCCTAATTTCCCCGGGGCGCTCTATTTTGTGGACTGAAAGTTTTATCTTTTTAACGATGAAGGGGGGGGGGGAGTTAACCCAGGAAATTCCTCAAGGAAAAACTTTTCCCCCAAATTCCCAAAATATTTTGGGGTCATTGAAGTAGCTGACACCCATACCTTTCCAATTAAACACACCTAACGGCCAGTATCATCCAAAAAGAAGGGTTATTTAACTGTGGGTGATTGATGCCCCTTATTTTTCATTCACCATAAACATTTCGATGCCCTGCTCACCGACAGGTTTCTTATTCCAGAGGACGAGGTATCTTTGGGTTTTTGCCCCGGGTTTTAGAAGTCGTGCCCCCAAAAAAAAACTTCACTACCCGAGACGGAAACGGATAAAAGAGCTCACTGGAAACGGCGACTCATTTCACTTCACCATTCTCTTAACTTGGTTTTTATTATCATGATTACTTTTAAAGCCCACCATAGGGTTTTAATGTCTCCAAATTATTTACAATTGGGGGCCACTCCATTAAGATCTAAACCCAAAAGATAAGGATTAAACCCAAAGGGTATTTAAACCGGGGAACACTCCGGGCAGCCCGCCCCCCCCGGTCCACCTTATTCATAATATTACCACTTATTACAGCGGGCCAAAACACTTTCTCTCACTCTTCACCAGGGACCGTCACGACACTTCCATTATGAAGTGAGGCCTATATTAAACCCTTTGGGCCCCAAAAAAATTTTTTTTTTTTCCCCCAAAAAAAACAAAACCTTCCCCCTCCTCCATGCTCTGTGTCGACCCCCCCGCACTCCCCCCGGCGCAAAAAGGGAACTTTGGTTTTTATTCAAAATACAATTTAGAACAACATAATGCATTTAAACATGTATATTTAATTAAAAAAATTACGTTTAAATTTTGGGAAATTTTTTTTCCACTGGGGTTTAAAGATTTTAATAACATAAAACCAAATTGTTTAATTTAAAAAAAAAAAACATTTAAATCCAAAATTTTTTGGGGGGGGGGGGAAAACCCAAATTTTTTGGGAAAACCCCAAAAAAACACCAAAGAAATTTTTTTTGGTTTTAAAAATTTCTTTATTTTTTCCCCCTTTATTTAAAATTTGTTTAATTTTTTGGAAGGTTAGCTTCCCTAAAGCCCTGTTTCCCCAAATCCAACCCCGAAAATTAAATTTTTTTTTTTTTTTTTGGCCATCTTTTTTAAAAGTTCCCCCAAAATTTTTTTTAAATTCCCAAACTTTTACCAAAAAAACAAAACCAAAAAATTTTTTTTTTAGGAAAACCCCCCTTTTAAATCCAATAAATATTTACCATTTTACCTCCTCAAAACCCCGTGAAAAAGGGTTGGGAAAACGGGAGAAAAACCCCCTTTTTTAAAAAAATTTTTTTTAAATCAAAAACCCCAAATTTTTTTTCTAAATTTTTCCCCCAAAGGGGTAAGGGATTGGTCCCATAATATAGGACCCGACCGGCCCTTTAAATTTATTCATTTTGTCCAAAATTTTTTTCAAAAAACCTGAAAAACCCCGATATATGCTAAAAAATTTAAAAAAATCTTTTCCCAAAAATTAACTTGCCAGTGAAATCCCGACCCTGCCCTTGGGGGGGGACTGAGGGGGGCCCCTTCCTTTGTCATAAACTAGCCCCGGAAATCCCGGATCAAAAGTCAATTAAAAATAACCGGGGAAATTGCTTCCAATTATTTCAACACGGCCCGCCTTTTCCCGCTATTCATTTTTTTGCATAGCTGCACTTTCCCCCATCTAGCCAGGGTTAAACCCCTTTCATAAATGGGGAAACCCAAACTATACCTGAGGGAATATTTCCTTTTTCAAAAATTTTAAAATTGACAGGGAAATTTATTTTAACGTCCAAAAAAATACTAACCCCCCAATTTTTAAAAAATTAAAGCATTAATTTTGAAATATAAAATTTTTAACTTCTTTCCCCTGGAAATAAAAAACCTGGAATTTTTTTGAATAAAAAACTTTGAAAGTGAAGGACCTATACAAACTTTCCCCTTGATAAAGGCCATGGGCCTATTTTTAAAATTTTTCCCTAATAGGATATTTCCCTTAAAAACACGTACAAAAAGCCCCTTATGGTTCCAAAATGTTTTCCCCGTCTTCCCATTTAAAAATATCTTTCCCAAATTCCCCCAAAACCCGAAATTTTTTTTTAAAAACACCTTATGCATTTTTCCCCCCCTTCTTTTTTAAAAAACCTTTTAAGATCTCAAAAATTTGATTTGGGTAAGAAAAACTTCCTTTCCCCCAAAAAAAACATATTTTTTAGCAGACCTTTTTTAAAATTAAAATTAAAAATCAAAAAACTTTATTTTGGGGAGAATTGAAAATTTTTGGGCCTTTTTTCGCAAAACCCTTTAAACCCCCCAAAAAACAAAAAAAAATTCCCCAAATTTCCTCCAAATCATCCGGGAAATTTTCACATATACCCCAAATTAATTTCCCTATTTTTTTCTTTTTTTTAAATCGAAAAAAACCAAGCCCAAAAATAAAACCCCAAAAAAACCCCCGGGTAAATTTAAAACCCAAACCCCCCCACCCTCCCCCCCCCTTTTTTTTTTAAAATTAAATTTTTCCCTTTTTAAAATTACACAATTCAAAATCAAGGGCTTAAATTCTAATTTTTCCTTGTCCCCCTTTTTTTTTCCCCGGTCCACCATCACCCGAAAAAAAAAAAGACATTCCCCCTTTTTCGACAAACCTTTTAAAAAAATTAATGTTTCAAAGGCCAAAATGGGAAACCCCCCCTGAAAAAATTGGAAAGGAAACACACTAAAAAATTTTTGAAAAAACACCCCGATACCCCCCAAAAACTAATTTAACATTTTTTCAAAACCCCATACAACAAATAAAAACAAACCCCAAAAAAAAAACCCTTTATTTTCCCAAAAACCCTTTTTTTTTCCAAAAAAAAAATTAAAACAAACCCAAAAATTTGGCCTTACCCTTAAAATAAAATGAAGGGTTTAAAATTTAAGAATTTTGTTTAAAAGTAGCCATCAGGGCCTGTTTCCCCCCCCCCCCAAAAAAATTTTTTATAAGGTAAAAACCCAAACCCAAAAACCCAAAACCCCAAATGGAAACCCAAAAGTTTAAATTAAGATTAAAAGGGGGGTTAAAATTTTCCTTCCCAAACATGCCTTTTTTTGGAAAAGGAAAATTCCCCCCCCCCCCCCCCCCCCAAAAATTTTTATACCCCGGGCACCCCCGAGGAACCCAAAAAAAACATTTCCCTCATTCACTTTTACTTTTGCCAAACATGAAATATTTTTTCAACCCCCCAAATAAAATTCCCCACTTTTCCGGGGGAAATTTTTTACCCCCCGGGCTTTAGCCCCAATGGTTTTTCCCCAACCCTTAAAATGACTTTTCCAACCCCTCTGTCAAGCGTCCCCCCTTAATTCCTTATTTAACCATCACACTATGCGGATTTTAACCCTTCCCAAAAGCCCCCTTTTTCCCCCCCTTTCCCCATTTTTGGGGCATTTCCCCTTTCCCCATGAAACGCCCCCTTTTTTTTTGTCCCCCTTCACAACCCACTTTAACCCTAAAAAATTTGCCCAAAACTTCCCCCCACTTGCCGTTGGGCAGCAAAGGAAATAATTTATTTCCCCCGAAAAAAATCCAAAAAAGGTATTACAAAAAACCCTATAAAGGGGAAAGGTGGGGCCCGTTTTTAATTAAAATTTTTCCCGCCCCAAAAGGGTTTTGGAAAAAAAAAGGGGAACTCATTTTTTTGGTTTTTCAGATTTAAAGGGTTTCCCAGGGTTCATTTTTTTTGGGTTAGGGAGGATAAACATTTTTTTCTATTATATTGGAAAAATTTTTTTTAAAAATTTGGGAAAAAACCCTCAAAAAATTTTTTTTCCTTTTATTTTTCCTCCCCTTTTCAAACCCGGGGGAAAAAGGTTTTGGGTTTTGAAAAAAATAAGTTTTTTCTTTGTTTGGGGCCTTTAAAGGGAAAACCCCCCCCTTTTTTTTTCTTTTTGGGTTTTTCCCCCCAAAACCCCCCAAAAAAAAATTTTTTAAATTTTTTCTTAAATTCCTTAGGATTTTTCCCTTTCCCTTTTCCCCCCCTTTTCCCCCTTTTTTTTCTTTCCCCCTTTTTCCTTTTTTTCTCTCCCTTTTCCTCCTTTTTTCCTTTTCCCTTGTTTACCGTTTTTTGTTTTCCCTTTCTTTCCGTATGGGTTCATATCCCCCAATTTGTTCACTCTTAACCCTGCCCCCCCAAAGTTTGGGGGGGCCATTCTCCAAAAAAGTATTTTTGGGGGAAATTTCGGGGGGGGGGGGGGGGGGATAAAAAGGGAAAATCATCCTGAAAATACACTGAGAAAGGGAAAACAAAAAATTAAAAAACCAAATTTTTAAAATTTTGAACAACCGGTTTTTTGGGTTTAAAATGGTTTTCCCATTTTTAACAGGTTAAGGGCCCTTTCCTTTTTTTTTTTTTTTTTTTTTTTTTACACAGGGTTTGTCAAGGTTACGGATCCCTAGCTTTATTGACAAGCTATTTACAAGTTAAGGATTCCTAACTTTATTGGCAAGCTAAGAGCTGTTGTCTACATCAGCTCATTTGAAAGCATTTTTATTGTTATGAGACATACAAGTAGGGAACAGGATGAAGTTGGAGCCATCTGTGGGCCAGCATTTTCATTTGATCAACTGACTTTATCTCGTTGACATCATTATGCTGTACGAATGTGTTCCATACTCGAGTCATCCTGGGTATGTATGATCTCAGATGGAGTGATGTTCTGGAGAAGGGTACAGCCAGAGTGAAGTTGCTGCTTTCTGCCCGTCTTGTGGCATAAAAGCTTGTTTCACGCTGTCCTCGAAGTGGATCCAAGTGTGGTATTTTGACAATATTGGCCTTGTACATAATAGTAACGCCACCCACATCCCTCCTGTGTTGAAGGCTCTGCTGAAATGACAGATCTATCCAGGATGGGTCCAGGCGAGAGATGAGACGTCTTGCTCTGTTCTCTACTCTGTCAAGCAGACGCAGATGAGAGGGGGGAGGGCAGGCAAACCAAGAAAGTGGAGCATACTCAAGGTGTGAGCGTACTTGTGCCTCGTACAGGAGCTTGCAACCCCTACTGTCAAGCAGATGCGAGATACGGCGAAGTGCTGTAAGCTTCCTGGCTGCCTTGTTTCCAAGATTTACAACATGGTTCTTCATGGTTAGTTTGGAGTCAAATTTCACCCCAAGGATATCAACTTCTTCTCCAGGTGCCAACACCCTCCCATTCATCCTTACTACTGCACCAGCATAACCATCACGGTGCCTAGAGAAGATCATCATTTGCGTTTTCTCAGGTGCAAATGTTACTTGCCATCTATTTCCCCAAGCTGATATAGCTCTCAGCTGGTGATTGATGTAGCTTAGAGCAGCTGGCATTTCTTCTCTTGGATAAGTGAATGTCAGTGTACAGTCGTCTGCATATGCATGTGATTCTGGGATGAGATGAAGAAGGTCGTTGAAGTAGACATTCCATAACAATGGACCCAGCACGCTTCCTTGTGGAACACTTGCCCCAATAGGATGTCTTGCTGATTCCGTTCCATTGAGAACTACACTTAGAGATCTACCATGGAGGTAATCACTGAGGAGACATAGCGTAGAGCCTGCAATTCCCAGTGCTTGAAGTTTTGCTAAGAGGCCCTCGTGCCACACCCGGTCGAATGCGCCAGCAATGTCCAGTGCTACCACACAGCTTACTTTGGATTCATCCAGTGACTGGTGCCACTTAGTGGAGAGGTTTAACAACAGATCAGCAGCAGAGTAACCTTTCCTGAAGTCATGTTGACGATCACAAAGTAGTGAGTGGTAGTCAAAAAACTCTGTCATTTGTCTTGAGATTATTGTCTCAAGGATCTTACCAGTGATTGACAGGAGTGACACTGGTCTGTAGTTGCTGATTTCTGCTCTGCTCTTCTTTTTGTGAACAGGGACTACATTTGCCTCTTTCCATAGAGAGGGCCATTTACACTGTACTAGGCAGTGCTGAAAGATGCGAGTTAGAGGTGCTGCTAGCTGGTCTGCACATCTTCTCAACAAACTTGGGCTCAACTTGTCTGGGTCCACAGCCTTTTCTTGGTCAAGCGATTTAAGAAGGAAATGCACCTCCTCCTGCCTTATTGTCACCACTGACAGTTTTGACACAGTTCGTGCAGCTAGCCAAGGAGGGTCCCTTGCTGGATCAGGAACTTGCATTTTGGTAGCAAAGTGTTCAGCAAAGAGGTCCGCCTTCTCTTGACTACTAGTAGAGGTGGTCTCTAGTTCTCTCTCTCTCTCTCTCTCTCTCTCTCTCTCTCTCTCTCGTTCTCTCACTTTTCCACCTTCACACACAACACACACTCACATAAATAATTAAATAAGTAAATAAATAAATAAATAAATATATATATAATATATATATATATATATATATATATATTATATATATATATATATATATATAATATATATATATATATATATATATATATATACATTTACTTTTCATTCTTGCACTAAGCAAAGTGACCTCAAAAATAAGATAAGACTTTATTAACAATTAACTCAAAGTGTTTTCAGAAAATCTTTACAGTTTCAACACAACACTTTCCACCTTCTAAGTACAAACACGTCTGCTTGGTTTCACAATATCGTTCATAAAATTCGCTTCTTTTTCCAAAAAACACGTAAAATCCCCCGTAGCACTTATCTCCACTTACTCTCTCACACACTCTCAAACATGTTTCCTGGATGCTTAATTAAGCCGCTGTCTCTCAAAGCTTCCTCTCCTTCTTTACTTTTCACAGTGATCAATTTTGCAGGTTAAGAGTTGTTGCCATATCTCAGCTTATTTCAAAGCCCAGCACTGTCTGGAACTTTTGATAAAGTTTTTGGTTTCACATTTTCAAGTATAGTTAAGAGAATTGTTCTTAAAAAAACATTTTTTTTCAGTTCTCATGTTCCCTTCACACTTATACGGTAGAAATACTCATTCTTCCCTCACAGTCCTTGGGCACTTTCAGGTACTTTTTTTTCAAGCATGTATTTGTTATGCAAAGTCATCAAGCATTCCGAAACATGATCCTGTTCAAGCTTGTGTTTCAGTCTTAATGGCCATCATCACTCACTCACACACAAACACTCTCTCTCTCTCTCTCTCTCTCTCTCTCTCTCTCTCTCTCTCTCTCTCTCTCTCTCTCTCTCTCTCTCTCTCTCTCTCTCTCTCCTTCTCTCTCTCTCTCTCTCCTCTCTCTCACTCACTCTCTCTCTCACACACAAATCATGAAGAAGGGGAAGGACAAAGAAGGCAACAGACGGAGTACAGTCTAGGGAGCCAGAGACTACAAACCTCACTCAAGGAAAAAGATCTTGGGGTGAGTATAACACCAGGCACATCTCCTGAAGCGCACATCAACCAAATAACTGCTGCAGCATATGGGCGCCTAGCAAACCTCAGAACAGCATTCCGACATCTTAATAAGTAATCGTTCAGGACCCTGTACACTGTGTACGTTAGGCCCATACTGGAGTATGCGGCACCAGTTTGGAACCCACACCTAGCCAAGCACGTAAATAAACTAGAGAAAGTGCAAAGGTTTGCAACAAGACTAGTCCCAGAGGTATGGGGTATGTTCTGCGAGGAGAGGTTAAGGGAAAAACGACTTGACTACACTGCAGGACAGGAGAGATAGGGGGATGTGATAACGACATATAAAATACTGAGAGGAACTGACAAGGTAGACAGAGACAGAATGTTCCAGAGATGGGACACAGTAACAAGGGGACACAGTTGGAAGTTGAAGACTCAGACGAATCACAGGGATGTTAGGAAGTATTTCTTCAGTCAGAGTAGTCAGGAAGTGGAATAGTTTGGGAAGCGATGTAGTGCAGGCAGGATCCATACATAGCTTTAAGCAGAGGTATGATAAAGCTCACGGTTCAGGGAGAGTGACCTAGTAGCGACCAGTGAAGACGCGGGGTCAGGAGCTATGAGTCGACCCCTGCAACCACAACTAGGTGAGTACTACTAGGTGAGTACACACACACACACACACACACACACACACACACTCACACCGTCAAAGAAGGCAGGGCCAGGAGCTGAGTCTCAATCCCTGCAACCACAGACTGTAAAACTCTGCAAAACTTTATTAGAAAACACTGCCCAAACAAGTATAGAAACTTCAAGAGGAAATTGGACATGTATCTCCGCCAGGTGCCAGATCACTCGGGCTTCGATGAATACGTGGGCCAGTAACAGCTTGGTTGACCAGGCAAGCCCCAGTGAAGCCTCGCGGAGGGCCAGGCTGCGTGAGTAGGAGAATTTTTGACATCCTTCATAGGAATATCAAAGTACACTAGAAAACAGACCAGGCAAGAAATGATAAAGACGTAGAAAATACCTACAAAAGTGATATAGAGTACACAAGGGCAGAGTTGGAAATTAGACATTGATGAGTCTCAAGGGTGACAGGAAGTATCTTCAACGTCAAAGTGGTAAGGAAGTCGAAGGACCTTGATGAAGGAGTGCTGGAGGCTGTCTTCATACATAGGATTTAGGATATGTATAATAGAACACACGAGGATAGAACCCTGTCATGGTCAGTTAAAAGGCAGAAGCAGTGGTAGGAACTGAGACTCAAATCCAGCAACCACAAATAGGTAATTATAAATAGGTATGTGGAGGCAAACTCCGTACAAGTTTACAAGAGTTTTTATGATAGAACCCAAAGAACCAAAAATCAACTTTGCCGGCAATTATATTGTAAGAGGTGGAACCTGGAGCTGAGACTCGCTCCCTGTACAGACAGTTTGAAGAGAGTAACTAAATGAAAACAATTCAAAACGAACCATTGGCGAGGAAATAGTTCGTTCCCATGACAGCAGTAACTCCATCGTTGCTGCTGCCATGGGATGCAATGGGCGAAAATAAGGTCATAGCAAGTGACAAAACAGAATTTTACCTTCTATTTGCTAAACATTTCCTAACCTATCTGGCTAACTACATTCTACAAAAATCACTTTGGACTAGAGCAGGAGGTTATCGACGCTGACCCTAGTAGCCTCGTTGACCACAGCTACCCAGGAAGGTTACTGTGGAAGTTGCCACACATCGCCTATGAAGGAGGGCCCTGGATACTAATCACATACACCAACAGAAGCCCGTCAAACCTCCCACTGACGGCACTTCCCACACGCCCTGCCCCTCCACTTATATCATATTAACTAGCCAGTTCACCTTGGTTCCTGGTGAGTACCTAACACTTGTAAAAAAAAAAAAATACAGCATCGTACTGGTAGAGGTGAATGAAGCTTCTAAAACACTAATAAATCTATATAAAAATGAATGTAATATCCAGCTTCGGCCACTATCTTGTCCCTGTCTTGCTGCCCATGCTTCAACTTCTCAGATAGGTGTTTGTGATTAATTTTTCATTGCCTAACTTTTTCGTGACCATCAGATGTAGAAATAATTCTTTGAAAAACTAAAAAATTCTTGATTTTCGAGAAACTCACTAATAGGATCGACTGGGCAATCCACTTTGTTTTATATATATAAAAAAGTAAATTATTGGGTGTCCGCTTCAGAATAATACCTGTTTTCTGAATGAACTTGCAGATGTGGTACCCAGTATTTGTTAATGTGTGACGACTTACTTCAAATTGATCCAAAGCCTCAGATGCGAAATATTATATTGTGTATTAGTGACTGTCTTGAGGATGTGAGTTGTTTTACATAGAAGGTACAGGATACAGTAGCGCTTATGCGACTTACGGTAGTGTGTAAATCAGTCAGAGACGCTAGAGGGCAGCCTCCTCCTCCATCACGTCTCAGACGACCAGAGGCTAAATGCAAATTTGATAATCTACAGCATTCTTATGCATAATAAAACTGGTTACCGGTATTGCAAAACACATACTTACACACATATATATATATACACACACACATACACACTCGCACACACACACACACACACACACACACACACACACACACACACACACACACACCACACACACACACACACACACACACACACACACACTCGCACACACACACACACGCACACACACACACACACACACACACACACACACACACACACACACACACACATACACACACACACACACACACACACACACACACACACACACACACACACACAACACACACACACACACACCACACCACACTCGCACCAAAACACACACACACACACACACACACACACACACACGCACACACACACACACACACACACACACACACACACACACACACACAACACACACACACACACACACACACACACACATACACACTCGCACACACACACAACACAGCATCACACACACACACACACACACACACACACACACACACATCACACACACACACACACACACACACACACACACACACACAACACACACCACACACACCACACACACACACACACACACACATACACACTCGCACACACACACATAGAGCTAGGACTCGACCCCTGCAACCACAAATAGGTGAGTACACACACACACACACACACACACACACACATCACACACACACACACACAACAACACACACACACACACACACACTGCAATGGGTAAGGGAATACGACAGGGAGGCAGCAACGAGCATGTACTGAAGAGTATCCAGGGTGGCGCCTTTACGAGCGGGGTCCCACAGGGTCAGTTCTAGGACCAGTGCTATTTTTGATAAGTGAACGACATGATGGAAGGAATAGACTCTGAAGTGTCCCTGTCGCAGATGACTGAAGTTGATGAAAGAATTAAATCGGACGAGGATGAGGCAGGACTGCAAAGAGACCTGACAGGCTGGACATGTGGTCCAGCAACTGGCTTCTCGAATTCAATCCAGCCAAATGCAAAGTCATGAAGATTGGGAGGGGCAAAGAAGACCGCAGACAGAGTATAGGCTAGGTGGACAAAGACTACAGACCTCACTCAGGAAAGACCTTGGTGACCATAACACCGAGCACATCACCGAGGCACACATCAACCAAATAACCGCTGCAGCATACGGGCGCCTGGCAAACCTGAGAATAGCGTTCCGATACCTTAATAAGGAATCGTTCAAGACACTGTACACTGTGTATGTTAGGCCCATACTGGAGTATGCAGCAATAGTCTGGAACCCACACCTGGTCAAGCACGTCAAGAAGTTAGAGAAAGTACAAAGGTTTGCAACAAGGCTAGTCCCAGAGCTCAAGGGAATGTCGTACGAGGAAAGGTTAAGGGAAATCGGACTGACGACACTGGAGGACAGAAGGGTCAGGGGAGACATGATAGCGACATACAAGATACTGCGGGGAATAGACAAGGTGGACAGAGATAGGATGTTCCAGAGAGGGGACACAGGGACAAGGGGTCACAACTGGAAGCTGAAGACTCAGACGAGTCACAGGGACGTTAGGAAGTATTTCTTCAGTCATAGAGTTGTCAGCAAGTGGAATAGCCTAGCAAGTGAAGTAGTGGAGGCAGGAACCATACATAGTTTTAAGAAGAGGTATGACAAAGCTCAGGAAGCAGAGAGAGAGGATCCAGTAGCGATCAGTGAAGAGGCGGGGCCAGGAGCTGAGTCTCGACCCCTGCAACCACAATTAGGTGAGTACAATTAGGTGAGTACACACACACACACACACACACACACATATTCTTGGACTGCAAGAAGGCGTTTGACACAGTTCCACACAAGAGATTGGTGCAAAAACTGGAGGACCAAGCAGGGATAACAGGGAAGGCACTTCAATGGATCAGGGAATACTTGTCAGGAAGACAGCAGCGAGTCATGGTACGTGGCGAGGTGTCAGAGTGGGCACCTGTGACCAGCGGGGTCCCACAGGGGTCAGTCCTAGGACCAGTGCTGTTTCTGGAATTTGTGAACGACATGACGGAAGGAATAGACTCTGAGGTGTCCCTGTTTGCAGATGACGTGAAGTTGATGAGAAGAATTCACTCGATCGAAGACCAGGCAGAACTACAAAGGGATCTGGACAGGCTGCAGACCTGGTCCAGCAATTGGCTCCTGGAGTTCAATCCCACCAAGTGCAAAGTCATGAAGATTGGGGAAGGGCAAAGAAGACCGCAGACAGAGTACAGTCTAGGGGGCCAGAGACTACAAACCTCACTCAAGGAAAAAGATCTTGGGGTGAGTATAACACCAGGCACATCTGAAGCGCTCATCAACCAAATAACTGCTGCAGCATATGGGCGTCTAGCAAACCTCAGAACAGGCATTCCGACATCTTAGTAAGGAATCGTTCAGACCTGTACACCGTGTACGTTAGGCCCATATTGGAGTATGCGGCACCAATTTGAACCCACACCTAGCCAAGCACGTAAAGAAACTAGAGAAAGTGCAAAGGTTTGGGCAACAAGACTAGTCCCAGAGCTAAGAGGTATGTTCCTACGAGGAGAGTTAAGGGAAATCAACCTGACGACACTGGAGGACAGGAGAGATAGGGGGGACATGATAACGACATACAAAATACTGAGAGGAATTGACAAGGTGGACAAAGACAGGATGTTCCAGAGATTGGACACAGTAACAAGGGGACACAGTTGGAAGTTGAAGACACAGATGAATCACAGTGATGTTAGGAAGTATTTCTTCAGCCACAGAGTAGTCAGTAAGTGGAATAGTTTGGGAAGCGATGTAGTGGAGGCAGGATCCATACATAGCTTTAAGCAGAGGTATGATAAAGCTCACGGCTCAGGGAGAGTGACCTATTAGCGATCAGTGAAGAGGTGGGGCCAGGAGCTCGGACTCGACCCCCGCAACCTTAACTAGGTGAGTACCTAGGTGAGTACACACACACACACACACACACACTAGCTGAGCTCGGCAGGGTAATAGAGGAGAGGATAGCTGAAGAGAGCAGGAAGTGGGGACTACAAGTCTTAGCAGCAGAAGAAAAGATAAAGTGCTTAGAAGAGGAGCTAAAAAACCTGAAACAGAATAGAGAGACATATGACAGCACAGGAATGACATCAGGGACTTCTATACCAGTCACAGACAAGGGGGCTGTAGGGATTCAGGAAAGATGAGTACAGGAAGACCAATCGTGAAGCTTGCAGTCAGTGCAGGAGACAAGACTTATGCAGAGACTCTAACAGTCAACTACAGTGGCAGGAAAAAGCTGAGCAGGGAAGACAGTCCACTGAGCATAGGGGCTGCAGCAAGGGCAGGGGTTGAAGGCAGGAACATCTCGATGGAAGGAGATAAAACACCTCAGAGGACACAAAGAGAGACACAGTGGGAGGAGGATAGGGAGAGGTCAGTGTTTGTCTACGGGCTCCAAGAAGTTGAAGGGGAAACCTATGACGAAAGAAACCAAGGGAAGAAGAAAGCGATCGAAGGTATTTTGAAAGTAATAGGAGAGGGAGACATGACCCAGGTGGCAAATTTTCGGAGAATTGGGTGGTTTGCACGCAGAAGGAGACAGCCTGTCAAAGTAGTCTTCAAGGCAGAATCAGCTCGAACCAGTTACAAACAGATCTGTTTGTGACTTGATAAAGCCCACTGTGTGGGCGAAACGTTGTCAATAAAGGATCACATTATGCTGCTTATGTGTTTATATTTCCATTGTGCCGGTATTTTATATCATTTATTTCACATCCCTTGAAATTGGGCAACTACCTGAGGTATGGAAGATGGCAAATGTAGTTCCCATTTTTAAAAAAGGAGACAGAAAAGAGGCACTAAACTACAGACCAGTGTCGCTGACGTGTATAGTATGCAAAGTTATGGAGAAGATTATCAGGGTGAGAGTGGTGGAGCACCTGGAACGGAACAAGAGTATAAACGACAACCAGCACGGATTCATGAAAGGCAAATCCTGTGTCACAAACTTTCTGGAGTTTTATAACAAAGTAACAGAAGTAAGACACGAGAGAGAGGGGTGGGTTGATTGCATTTTCTTGGACTGCAAGAAGGCCTTCGACAAAGTTCCTCACAAGAGATTAGTGCAGAAACTAGAGGATCAGGCATGTATAACGGGAAGGAACTGCAATGGATCAGACAATACCTGAAAGGGAAGCAACAACGAGTCATGGTACGTGATGAGGTTTCACAGTGGGCACCTGTGACGAGCGGGGTCCCACAAGGGTCGGTCCTATTACCAGTGCCATTTTTGGTATATGTGAATGACATGATGGAAGGGATAGGCTCAGAGGTGTCCCAGTTCACAGATGATGTGAAGTTAATGAGAATTAAATGAGATGAGAATCAGGCAGGACTTCAAAGAGACCTGGACAGGCTGGACACGTGGTCCAGCAACTGGCTTCTCGAATTCTACCCTGCCAAATGCAAAGTCATGAAGATCGGAGAAGGCCAAAGAAGACCGCAGACAGAGCATAGGCTAGGTGACCAAAAGCTGCAAACCACGCTCAAGGAAAAAGATCTTGAGGTGAGTATAACACCGAGCACATCTCCGGAAGCACACATCAGCCAGATAACTGATGCAGCATATGGGCGCCTGGCAAACCTGAGAATAGCGTTCCGATTCCTTAGTAAGGAATCGTTCAAGATACTGTACACCGTGTACGTCAGGCCCATATTGGAGTATGCAGCACCTGTTTGGAACCCACACTTGATCAAGCACGTCATGAAATTAGAGAAAGTGCTAAGGTTTGCGACAAGGTTAGTTCTACAGCTAAGAGGAATGTCCTAAGAAGGAAGGTAAAGAGAAATCGGCCTGACGACACTGGAGGACAGGAGGGTCAGGGGAAACATGATAACAACATATACAATACTGCGTAGAATAGACAAGGTGGACAGAGACAAGATGTTCCAGAGAGGGGACACAGAAACAAGGGGTCACATTTGGAAGTTAAAAATCCAGATGAGTCAAAGGGATGTTAGGAAGTATTTCTTCAGTCATAGAGTTGTCAGGAAGTGGAATAGCCTAGCAAGTGAGGTAATGGAGGCAGGAATCATACATAGATTTAAGATGAGGTATGATGAAGCTCATGGAGCAGGGAGAGAGAGGACTTAGTAACACTCAGTGAAAAGACGGGGCCAGGAGCTGAGTCTCGACCCCTGCAACCATAATTACGTGAGCACAGCACACATGCACACACAAACACACACACACACACCAGCGACCAGTGAAGAGGCTGGGCCAGGAGCTGTAACTCGACCCCTGCAACCACAACTGAATAGTACTAGGTGAGTACACACACACACACACACACACACACACACACACACACACACACACACACGCAAAGAGACCTGGACAGGCTGGAGGCTTGGTCCAGCAACTGGCTCCCCGAATTTAACCCCTGTCAAATGCAAAATCATGAAGATCGGGAAAGGGTAAAGAAAACCGCAGACAGAGTATAGGATAGGTGGCCAAAGACTGCAAACCTCATTCAAGGAGAAGAATCTTGGGGTGAGTATAATACCGAGCACATCTCCTGAAGCGCAGCATATGGGCGCCTGACAAACCTGAGAATAGCATTCCTATACCTCAGTAAGGAATCGTTCAAGACTCTATACACCGTTAACGTCAGGCCCATACTGGAGTATGCAGCCCCAGTTTAGAACCCACACCTGGTCAAACACGTGAAGAAATTAGAGAAAGTGCAAAGGTTTGTAACAAGGCTAGTTCCAGAGATCAGGGAAATATCCTACGAAGAAAGGTGAAGGGAAATCGGCCTAACGACACTGGAGGACAGGAGGGTTAGGGGAAACATGATAACGATATACAAAATATTGCGAGGAATTGACAAGGTGGATAGAGACAGGATGTTCCAGAGATGGGACACAGAAACAACGGATCACAATTGGAAGCTGAAGATTCAGATTATTCAAAGGGATGTTAGGAAGTATTTATTCACCATAGAGTTGCCAGGAATGGAATAATCTGGCAAGTGACGTAGCGGAGGTGGGAACCATATATAGTTTTAAGACGAGCTTTGATAAAGCTCATGGAGCAGGGAGAGAGAAGACCTAGTAACGATCATTGACGAGACGGGGCCAGGAGCTATGACTTGACCCCTGCAACCACAAATAAGTGAGTACAAATAGGTGAGTACACACACGCACACGTACTGGGGGCCCAAAAGTGATGATAACAGTGAAGTACAACCTGCCAGTGAACAGCAGGAAGCCAAGACAGAAATAAGATGAGAGCACCCGAATGATTGCGGACACTCTAGCTGGAGGTAGTACTAGAAGACTTCATGTACTAACATGTTAGGGACACAACCAGAGAGAGAGGAGACGACGAACCAGCAAGACTAGATCTTGTATTCACCTTGAGGGAGATCACACACGAAAGGCCCTTAGGCGCTAGCGATCAGGTAGAGAGTAAAGAGAGTAAAGCTGTACGAGAAGGACTGGAGAAGCCAAACTTCCAAAAAGAGGACTACCCAAGTATGAGGCAATACCTACATAAGGTGCAGTGGGTAAGTGAGTTAGAGGGAAAGACAGTAAACGAAATGACTACAAAGTGCAGGGAGAAGTGACCACAAAGTGCAGTGGAGGAGTTCATACCAAGGGGCAACAGAAACAACAGAAAGACTAGAGTGAGCCTATGGTTTACCAGGAGGTGTGGAGACGCCAAAGCCAAATGGGCTAGAGTATGGCAAAGGGCCCAGGAAAACAGGGAGTTGAGCTGAAGAACCAGTAATGAATATACATGGGTAAGGAGAGAAGCTCAGCGTCAATACGAGAAGGACATAGCATCAAACGCCAAATTTGACCCAAAGTTGTTATACCCACATCAGAAGGAAAACAACAGTCAAGGACCAGGTAATCAGGCTGAGGAAGGAAGGAAGGAAGGAGGGCAGCTCACAGGGAACGACCAGGAAGTATGTGAAGACTTTACTCACGATTCAGGGAGGTATTCACAGTGGAGACAGAGAAACTTCCAGCAAACCGAGGTGGTAGGGTGCACCAGCAAGTGCTGGACACACTACACACAACCGAGGAGGAGGTTAAGAAGCTGCTAGGGAGCACTAGATACCTCGAAGGCGGTGGACCTAGATAATATCTCTCCTTGGGTCATGAGAGAGAGGGAGCAAATGCACTGTGTGTGCCATTAACAACAATCTTCAATAAATCTATGGAAACATGGCAACTGCCTGAGGTGTAGAAGACAGCAAGTGTAGTCCCGATTTTTAAGAAAGGAGATAAACAGGTTGAACTAAATTACAGACCAGGGTCAGTGATATGTATAGTATGTAAAGTTATGGAGAAGATTATCAGGAGAAGAGTGGCGGGGCACCTAGAAAGGAATGGGCTCATACATGACAATCATCAAGACTTCAGGGAAAGTAAATTTTGCATCACAAACCTATTGGAGTTCTATGACAAGTTAACGGAAATAAGACAGGAGAGAGAGGAATGGGTAGAATGCATATTCTTGGACAATAAAAAGGCTGTCGACACAGAATCCCACAAGAGATTGGTTGAAAAACTAAAAGAGCAGGCAGGAATAGGAAGGAAAGTACTGTATGGATCAGAGAATACCTGACAGAAGGAAACAACGTGTGTCAGTACGAGACGAAATATTATAGTGGGTGCATGTGTCAAATGTGGTTCCACAAGGGTCAGTCCTAGGTCTGGTGCTGTTTCTTGTATATGTGAATGACATGGTGGAAGGGATTGATTTAGAGGTGTCCCTGTTCGCAGACGATGTTAAGCTAATGAGGAGAATACAAGCGGGCGAGGATCAGGTAATCCTACAAGGGATCCTTACGGGCTGCAAGCCTGGCTCGACAAAATGGCTCCTGGAGTTTAACCCCAGCGAGTGCAAAGTTATGAAGCTTGGGGAGTACAGCCTAAGAGGTCAGAGGCTGCAAAACTCACTCAAGGAAAAGGATCTTAGGGTGAGCATCATACCGAGCACATCTTCTGAGGCGCACACTAACCAAAAAACTGCTGCAACATACGGGCGCCTGGCAAACGTGAGAAAAGCTTTTCGACATCTAAGTAAGGAGTCATTTACGACACTGTACATCTTGTACAACAGACACATATTGGTGTATGCAGCACCAGTACGGAACCCCACAGCTAGTCAAACACGTCAAGAAGTCAGAGAAAGTGGAAAGGTTTGCAACAAGACTAGTTCCGGAGCTAAGGGGTTGTCCTACGAGGAGAGGTTAAGGAACTCAACCTGACAACACTGGTGGACAGGAGGGAAAGTGGAAGCATGATAACGACATATAAAATAGTGAGAGGAGTTGACAGGGTTGATAAGAACAGAATGTTCCACAGATGGGACACAGCAACAAGAGGTCACAGTTGGAAGTTAAAAACTCATATGAGTCACAAGAATGTTAGGAAGTATATCTTCAGTGGAACAATCTGCAGAGTGATGTAGTGGAGGCAAGATTCAGATTCAGATTCAGATTCAGATTCATTTATTTCGTTGCAAGTAGTACATTGAGATTATATTTTTACAATGATGGGTTGCAGTACAAAAAGCCTCTATTATGCCTTGGCATTATGGGCTGACTTAATTTAATGTCTTACTGACTACTTATCACTAAAGAAATTATCATAGTTGTATTAATAATAAGTGAATCTAATTTATACAAACCAGAATATATATTTATGTATTCTAAAATGACTTTTATGAAATATGATTCAGGAGTAGTTTACAGTAGTTTATAGTAGTTTACAGTAGTTTACTGTAGTTTACAGTAGTTTACTGTAGTTTACATTAGTTTACTGTAGTTTACAGTAGTTTACAGTAGTTTTACAGATAGTTTACAGTAGTTTACAGTAGTTTACAGTAGTTTACAGTAGTTTACAGTAGTTTATAGTAGTTTACAGTAGTTTACAGTAGTTTACAGTAGTTTATAGTAGTTTACAGTAGTTTACAGTAGTTTACAGTAGTTTATAGTAGTTTACAGTAGTTTACTGTAGTTTACAGTAGTTTACTGTAGTTTACATTAGTTTACTGTAGTTTACAGTAGTTTTTACAGTAGTTTACAGAGAAGTTTACAGTAGTTTACAGTAGTTTAACTGTAGTTTACATTAGTTTACTGTAGTTTACAGGTAGTTTATACAGTAGTTTACAGAGTTTACAGTAGTTTACAGTAGTTTACAGTAGTTTACAGTAGTTTACAGTAGTTTATAGTAGTTTACAGTAGTTTACAGTAGTTTACAGTAGTTTATTAGTAGTTTACAGTAGTTTACTAGTAGTTTACAGTAGTTTACTGTAGTTTACAGTAGTTTACTGTAGTTTACAGTAGTTTACAGTAGTTTACAGAAGTTTACAGTAGTTTACAGTAGTTTACAGAAGTTTACAGTAGTTTACAGTAGTTTACAGTAGTTTACAGTAGTTTACAGTAGTTTACTGTAGTTTACATAGTAGTTTACAGTAGTAGTTTACAGTAGTTTACGTAGTTTACTAGTAGTTTACTGTAGTTTACAGTAGTTTACAGTAGTTTACAGAGTTTACAGTAGTTTACAGTAGTTTACAAGTAGTTTACAGTAGTTTACAGTAGTTTACTGAGTTTACAGTAGTTTACAGTAGTTTACAGTAGTTTACAGTAGTTTACTGTAGTTTACAGTAGTTTACAGTAGTTTACAGTAGTTTACAGTAGTTTACTGTAGTTTACAGTAGTTTATAGTAGTTTACTGTAGTTTAGTACAGTAGTTTATTAACAGTAGTTTACTGTAGTTTACAGTAGTTTACAGTAGTTTACAGTAGTTTACTGTAGTTTACAGTAGTTTTACAGTAGTTATTAACAGTAGTTTACAGTTAGTATTACTGTAGTTTACAGTAGTTTACAGTAGTTTACAGTAGTTTACAGTAGTTTACAGTAGTTTACGAGCAGTTTACTGTAGTTTACTGTAGTTTACAGTAGTTTACAGTAGTTTACAGTAGTTTACAGTAGTTTACTGTAGTTTACAGTAGTTTACAGTAGTTTACTAGTAGGTTACAGTAGTTTACAGTAGTTTTTACTGTAGTTTACAGTAGTTTACAGTAGTTTACAGTAGTTTACAGTAGTTTATATTATGTAGTTTACAGTAGTTTACAGTAGTTTACAGTAGTTTACAGTAGTTTTACAGTAGTTTACAGTAGTTTACAGTAGTTTACAGTAGTTTACTGTAGTTTACAGTAGTTTACAGTTAGTTTACTGTAGTTCATGTTACAGTAGTTTACAGTAGTTTACTGTAGTTTATTACAGTAGTTTACAGTAGTTTACTGTAGTTTACAGTAGTTTACAGTAGTTTACAGTGTAGTTTTAACTGTAGTTTTACTGTAGTTTTACAGTGAGTATTACAGTAGTTTACTGTAGTTTACAGTAGTTTACAGTAGTTTACAGTAGTTTACTGTAGTTTACAGTAGTTTACTGAGTTTTTACAGTAGTTTACTGTAGTTTACAGTAGTTTACTGTAGTTTACAGTAGTTTACTGTAGTTTACAGTAGTTTACTGTAGTTTACAGTTACAGTAGTTTACAGTAGTTTTACAGTAGTTTACTGTAGTTTACAGTAGTTTACTGTAGTTTACAGTAGTTTACTGTTTAAGTTTACAGTAGTTTACTGTAGTTTACAGTAGTTTACAGTAGTTTACAGTAGTTTACTGTAGTTTACTGTAGTTTACAGTAGTTTACTGTAGTTTACAGTAGTAATTTACAGAGTAGTTTTACAGTAGTTTAAAACAGTAGTTTACAGTAGTTTACTGTAGTTTTACAGTACGTTTTAAAACTGTAGTTTACAGTAGTTTACTGTAGTTTCAGTAGTTTACTGTAGTTTACAGTAGCTTACTGTAGTTTACAGTAGTTTACTGTAGTTTACAGTAGTTTACTGTATTTACAGTAGTTTACTGTAGTTTACAGTAGTTTACGTAGTTTACAGTAGTTTACTGTAGTTTACAGTAGTTTACTGTAGTTTACAGTAGTTTACAGTAGTTTACAGTAGTTTACAGTAGTTTACAGTAGTTTGCTGTAGTTTACAGTAGTTTTCAGTAGTTTACAGTAGTTTACAGTATTACTGTAGTTTACTGTAGTTTACAGTAGTTTACGTAGTTTACAGTAGTTTACAGTAGTTTACAGTAGTTTACTGTAGTTTACAGTAGTTTACAGTAGTTTACAGTAGTTTACTGTAGTTTACAGTAGTTTACAGTAGTTTACAGTAGTTTACAGTAGTTTACAGTAGTTTACAGTAGTTTACATAGTTTAACTAGTAGTTTACAGTAGTTTACTGTAGTTTACAGTAGTTTACAGTAGTTTACAGTAGTATTAGTTTACAGTAGTTTACAGTAGTTTACAGTAGTTTACAGTAGTTTACAGTAGTTTACTGTAGTTTACAGTAGTTTACAGTAGTTTACAGTAGTTTACAGTAGATTACAGTAGTTTACAGTAGTTTACAGTAGTTTACAGTAGTTTACAGTAGTTTACTGTAGTTTACAGTAGTTTACAGTAAGAGTTTACAGTAGTTTACAGTAGTTTGGCAGTAGTTTACTGTAGTTTACAGTAGTTTACAGCAGTTTTACAGTAGTTTACAGTAGTTATACAGTAGTTTACTGTAGTTTACAGTAGTTTACAGTAGTTTACAGTAAGTATACAGTAGTTTACAGTAGTTTACAGTAGTTTACAGTAGTTTACAGTAGTTTACAGTAGTTTACAGTAGTTTACAGTAGTTTACTGTAGTTTACAGTAGTTTACAGTAGTTTACAGTAGTTTACAGTAGTTTACTGTAGTTTACAGTAGTTTACAGTAGTTTACAGTATGAGACTGCTACAATTCGGTGAACGGCAATACTGGTTTTGGTAAGTATGTATACTTCTATGTGGTAATTTGTCAATATATAAGCTTAGTTGTCTAGTCATGAAGTTTTAAGATTTAGGTAATTGGTAGATTTTTTGGCAGTGTTAAATATTGAGTATTGAGTATTTAGTCTAGGGTGATTAAGTGGCTTATGAGAAGAGTCTTAAATTTATTTTCAGTCCGGGTTATTTTGGTATTTTCTGGTAATGAATTTCAAATTTTGGGGCCCTTTATGTGCATAGAGTTTTTATACAGTGTGATATGGACACGGGGTACATCAAAAAGAGATCTGTGTCTTGTGTTATGGTCGTGTGTCCTGTTAAGATTGGTGAAGAAAAGTTTGAGTGGAGGTTTATATATATTGCGTGTATTGTTGCATGTAAGTAGTAGGCACATGAATAAATATGGATGGTGAGCAGATTTAGACTTTTGAATATTGGTGGAGTATGCTGTCGGGAGTGGGAATTTGTTATCATTCTGACTGCTGCCTTTTGCTGGGTTATTAGTGGTCTCATGTGATTTAAAGTTGTTGATCCCCATGCACAAATTCCATATGTGAGATAAGGGTAGACGAGTGAGTGATACAGAGCAAGGAGAGCTGATTGTGGAGCATGGTATCGTATCTTTGATAGTATGCCCACTGTCTTAGAGATTTTCTTGGTTATTTGTTGTATATGTGTCTGGAACTTGAGGCTACTGTCAAGGTGGATTCCTAGGAATTTTCTCTTAGTGACACTTGTGATGGGTGATCCATTTAGTGTTATGTTAAGTGGAACATTTGCAGCTCTGGTTCCAAATTGAATGAGATAGGTTTTGGCAGTATTTAGGGTAAGTTTATTCGTCATCATCCAGGTAGATATTTTCTGCAATTCAGCATTGACAGTGTTGGCGAGTATGACTGGGTTTGGGTGGGAGAAGACGTATGTAGTGTCATCTGTAAATAATATGGGTTTGAGAAGTTGTGATGCATTCGGTAGGTCATTGACGTAGATGAGAAAGAGGGGTGGTCTTTGGACACTTCCCCGTGGGACTCCGACTGTGATTGGTTGTGTGGAAGAGTTTGCACCATTTGTGTACACATATTGGCTTCTCCTGCTAGGTATACTTTAGTAGTTGAGGAGTGACCTCTTATACATAGTGGTTAATTTAGGTGTACAGTAGATTCAATGGTCGACTGTATCAAATAGCTTTACGTAATCATAAAATTCCAGGGACTCTCTTTCGGGAATGTTATTTGTTCAAAGAAGTTATGATGCATCATTTGTGCTTTATTATTCCTGATCCAAACTGACGGTTTAGTTTTATGTAGACAGGTAGAATGATCGATGAATTAATTTCAAGATTCTAGAAGGGTGGTAGTGATATTGGGCATAGTTATCAAGTCTGCTGGTCACTCCTTTGTGTACGGAGTGCCTCGATTTGGAGAGTTGTTGGAGGTGTGATCAATGGATTTGTTTAATATGTTGCAATATTGGTGACAATACATTGGAAGCTTGTTTGTACATAAAGTTGGCAGTTGTTAGTCTCCGCCTTGTTTTTGGGTGTTGATGATAGGAATATTGTTGGTTTTTGATGGATATTTGGTAGTCTCGTAGAGCAATGACGTATTGAGTTCGGGATTTTGCTCTAGGTTCTTTCTATGTGAGAAAAACATTGGTTGTTGCTGTTTCATTGGTCAGTTGGGTGTCTATTTTAATTTGTTTTGTTTTTGGTATCTTTTTAGCTCCAAGAATTTTGGATAGAGTTTTCCAGGGTTTTTTTTCATATCACCTTTGATGGTTTGTAGTCTGTTTTCATAATACAATTTTTTAGACCTTTTCATGAGGCTGGTAAAAGCTGACGAGTAGTGTTTAAACTGTTGTCTAGTTATTTGGCCCATTTTGCACTGTTTTTCATGTAGGTGCTTTGTGTTAATGGATTTAAGGATGCTGGGTGCTTGCCATGGACTATTCAGTCTCTTAGCTGTGATCTGTTTAGTTTTCCTGGGGAAATTTTTGTTATAGAGGTAATGGGCTCTTTATAGAAAATTATTTATACATTCATTTATATCTGTATATATTTCAAGCTCATTTTACCAGTCAATGCTATTCATAGTTGCTATAAAGTTATTTACAGCTGTCTCGTTATGTAGTCTGAAGGTAACTATAGTAATGTCTTGGGGCAATTTACCTAGAATGGTTATGAGAAAGGTTGGGTAGTGATCTGTGGTGTTGTCTGTGATTATGCCTGATTTTAAAGGGGATATGGTGTTAGTCCAGATGTTGTCTATTAAAGAGACACTGGTCTCGGAGATTCTTGTAGGTTTAGATATGTGATAAAGCTCATAGGGCAGGGAGAGAGTGGACTTAGTAGCGACCAGTGAAGGACCGGGGCCAGGAACTATGACTCAGCCACAATTAGGTGAGTACACCCACATACGCACACAAACGAAACCACTGGGTGGCTTAGCAGAGACTGGACTGTAGTAGTAGGTTCACCGGCCTTGTCCCGGCGCGAGACTTTTCCAGATGGTGACCTGGAAGACTGGACTGGAAGTCATCAGATGTACAGGGACTTGATATCGCCATGAGTTATCAAAAAAGGTGCAGAAGTACTGTATGAACCACTAACCGGACGCTATAACAGATCACTGGAAATGGGCCAGATGTCAAATTAATGGAAAATAGCGAATGAAACGCTAATATTGAGTCACAGGACAGACAAGAAATGCTGAAAAAACGCTGTTTACGAAACTGTAATGTAGTATTATCCTCAGCATTAATTCTTAGATAAAAAAAAAAACAGAAAAAGTTTAAAGAATTGCTTCAAGATAGATTCTATAGAGAAAAAAAATATTACTTTGAAGATACTGGAAAGTTCCTCGTTGATATAGAGAGGAAAAGAGAATTGGCAAACAAATTAGAACACAAAGATATACGAGAATATAAAGAGAAACAGTCTCTCAACTTCATCAACAAGGACAACACAGTATACAGTGATTGATGTTTTTTTTTTCAGCTTCATCAACAAGGACACCGCTGACTCACGAAATTGTAATGACACGATTGCAAACAAAGTCATGTTGTGTGTCATGCTGACGGCTTTGAGGGGACTATGAGGAGGTAGAGTGCTGTACTTACTATGGGATGTGATACATGAGGAGGTAGAGTGCTGTACTTACTATGGGATGTGATACATGAGGAGGTAGAGTGCTGTACTTACTATGGGATGTGATACATGAGGAGGTAGAGTGCTGTACTTACTATGGGATGTGATACATGAGGAGGTAGAGTGCTGTACTTACTATGGGATGTGATACATGAGGAGGTAGAGTGCTGTACTACCATGGGATGTGATACATGAGGAGGTAGAGTGCTGTACTACCATGGGATGTGATACATGAGGAGGTAGAGTGCTGTACTTACTATGGGATGTGATACATGAGGAGGTAGAGTGCTGTACTTACTATGGGATGTGATACATGAGGAGGTAGAGTGCTGCACTTACTATGGGATGTGATACATGAGGAGGTAGAGTGCTGTACTACCATGGGATGTGATACATGAGGAGGTAGAGTGCTGTACTACATGGATGTGATACATGAGGAGGTAGAGTGCTGTACTTACTATGGGATGTGATACATGAGGAGGTAGAGTGCTGCACTTACTATGGGATGTGATACATGAGGAGGTAGAGTGCTGTACTACCATGGGATGTGATACATGAGGAGGTAGAGTGCTGTACTTACTATGGGATATGATACATGAGGAGGTAGAGTGCTGTACTTACTATGGGATATGATACATGAGGAGGTAGAGTGCTGTACTTACTATGGGATGTGATACATGAGGAGGTAGAGTGCTGCACTTACTATGGGATGTGATACATGAGGAGGTAGAGTGCTGTACTACCTATGGGATGTGATACATGAGGAGGTAGAGTGCTGTACTTACTATGGGATGTGATACATGAGGAGGTAGAGTGCTGTACTTACTATGGGATGTGATACATGAGGAGGTAGAGTGCTGTACTTACTATGGGATGTGATACATGAGGAGGTAGAGTGCTGTACTTACTATGGGATGTGATACATGAGGAGGTAGAGTGCTGTACTTACTATGGGATGTGATACATGAGGAGGTAGAGTGCTGTACTTACTATGGGATGTGATACATGAGGAGGTAGAGTGCTGTACTTACTATGGGATGTGATACATGAGGAGGTAGAGTGCTGTACTTACTATGGGATGTGATACATGAGGAGGTAGAGTGCTGTACTTACTATGGGATGTGATACATGAGGAGGTAGAGTGCTGTACTTACTATGGGATGTGATACATGAGGAGGTAGAGTGCTGTACTTACTATGGGATGTGATACATGAGGAGGTAGAGTGCTGTACTTACTATGGGATGTGATACATGAGGAGGTAGAGTGCTGTACTTACTATGGGATGTGATACATGAGGAGGTAGAGTGCTGTACTTACTATGGGATGTGATACATGAGGAGGTAGAGTGCTGTACTTACTATGGGATGTGATACATGAGGAGGTAGAGTGCTGTACTTACTATGGGATGTGATACATGAGGAGGTAGAGTGCTGTACTTACTATGGGATGTGATACATGAGGAGGTAGAGTGCTGTACTTACTATGGGATGTGATACATGAGGAGGTAGAGTGCTGTACTTACTATGGGATGTGATACATGAGGAGTTAGAGTGCTGTACTTACTATGGGATGTGATACATGAGGAGGTAGAGTGTTGTACTTACTATGGGATGTGATACATGAGGAGGTAGAGTGCTGTACTACCATGGGATGTGATACATGAGGAGGTAGAGTGCTGTACTTACTATGGGATGTGATACATGAGGAGGTAGAGTGCTGTACTTACTATGGGATGTGATACATGAGGAGGTAGAGTGCTGTACTTACTATGGGATGTGATACATGAGGAGGTAGAGTGCTGTACTTACTATGGGATGTGATACATGAGGAGGTAGAGTGCTGTACTTACTATGGGATGTGATACATGAGGAGGTAGAGTGCTGTACTTACTATGGGATGTGATACATGAGGAGTTAGAGTGCTGTACTTACTATGGGATGTGATACATGAGGAGGTAGAGTGCTGTACTTACTATGGGATGTGATACATGAGGAGTAGAGTTGCTGTCCCTACTATGGGATGTGATACATGAGGAGGTAGAGTGCTGTACTTACTATGGATGTGATACATGAGGAGGTAGAGTGCTGTACTTACTATGGGATGTGATACATGGGGAGGTAGAGTGCTGTACTTACTATGGGATGTGATACATGAGGAGGTAGAGTGCTGTACTTACTATGGGATGTGATACATGAGGAGGTAGAGTGCTGTACTTACTATGGGATGTGATACATGAGGAGGTAGAGTGCTGTACTTACTATGGGATGTGATACATGAGGAGGTAGAGTGCTGTACTTACTATGGGATGTGATACATGGGGAGGTAGAGTGCTGTTCTTACGATTGAATTTTACTGAAAGATGCTGTAACTTACTATCTATTAACTTTTGAGAGTAGAGTGCTGTACTTACCATATGTTTAATGTGAGTAAAGTGCTGTAAATAGGAGTACAGAAAGTAATCGTACGTACAGGGAATGTACACAAAGTAGTAAGTACTGTACTTACAGGATTATAATGAGGGAGTAGATGGCAATTAATTCTAAAGAAACAATTATGGTAAAAAAACATAAAACCCTTTTCATGGAGTAGGTAGTGACGAAAATCGTAAGGAGAGTAAGTACTCAAGTACTGTAAGTCCGTGAGTACAGGCAGATTTATAAAGGAAGAAAGGAACAACTAGAAGACAATAGATGAGTAAAATGAGAAAAGTGGCGAGTACAAACTGGGAGAGTAACCGAGTGGGCAGTATAAACTTTGAGTAACAACCAGGCAAAACAACTAGATGAGTAAACAGAAGTACAATAGGTGAGTACAACGGAAAAGTACAACTGGGGAGACAAGCATAAACTTAGGTGAGTACAACCAGAGCAGTACAACTAGGTGAGTACAACAGAACAGTACAACTAGGTGAGTACAACCAGAACAGTACAACTAGGTGAGTGCAACCAGAGCAGTACAACTAGGTGAGTACAACCAGGACAGTACAACTAGGTGAGTACAAAAAGAGCAGTGTAACTAGGTGAGTACAACCAGAGCAGTACAACCAGGTGAGTACAACCAGAGCAGTACAACTAGGTGAGTACAACCAGAGCAGTACAACTAGGTGAGTACAAAAAGAGCAGTGTAACTAGGTGAGTACAACCAGAGCAGTACAACCAGGTGAGTACAACCAGAGCAGTACAACTAGGTGAGTACAACCAGAGCAGTACAACTAGGTGAGTACAACCAGAGCAGTACAACCAGGTGAGTACAACCAGAGCAGTATAACTTGGTGAGTACAACCAGAGCAGTATAACTTGGTGAGTACAATCAGATCAGTACAACTAGGTGAGTACAACCAGAGCAGTACAACCAGGTGAGTACAACCAGAGCAGTATAGTGAGTACAACCAGTGTGAGTACAACCAGAGCAGTATAACTTGGTGAGTACAATCAGAGCAGTACAACTAGGTGAGTACAACCAGAGCAGTACAACCAGGTGAGTACAACCAGAGCAGTACAACTGGGCGAGTACAACCAGAGCAGTATAACTTGGTGAGTACAATCAGAGCAGTACAACCAGGTGAGTACAATCAGAGCAGTACAACCAGGTGAGTACAACCAGAGCAGTACAACTAGGTGAGTACAACCAGAGCAGTATAACTAGGTGAGTACAACCAGAGCAATATAACTAGGTGAGTACAACCAGAGCAGTACAACTAGGTGAGTACAACCAGAGCAGTATAACTTGGTGAGTACAACCAGAGCAGTACAACTGGGCGAGTACAACCAGAGCAGTACAACTAGATGAGTACAACCAGAGCAGTACAACTAGGTGAGTACAACCAGAGCAGTACAACCAGGTGAGTACAACCAGAGCAGTACAACTCGATGAGTACAACCAGAGCAGTACAACTGGGCGAGTACAACCAGAGCAGTACAACTAGATGAGTACAACCAGGGCAGTACAACTGGGCGAGTACAACCAGAACAGTACAACTAGGTGAGTACAACCAGAGCAGTACAACTGGGCGAGTACAACCAGAACAGTACAACTAGATGAGTACAACCAGGGCAGTACAACTAGATGAGTACAACCAGGGCAGTACAACTAGATGAGTACAACCAGGGCAGTACAACTAGCGTACAATTAGGTGAATAGTAGGTGACTACAAATCGGCAAGTACAACTAGGGGAGTACAACCTAGGAACTACAATTAAGGGAGTACACCAAGGTGAGTACAGTTAAATAGATTTTGATGAGTACATAAAAAATAATCACAAATAGGCGAGTGCAACTTCCTGAGTACAAATCCACATACAACAGTCTGCGTATTAATGGCAACAGGGATGAAATAAGACATTTATTAGTAAAATAAATGTTTATTTGAAAAATCACGCGGCAAGGACATGACAGATAATTGATTTGTTATGAGATATAAATAACCTTTGCTTTGTAAGTACTGCTACACACTTTGGCATAGAATTGACTAATGTTGAAAGCATTCTGTCAAGTTCTTCGTCGTGGTACCTGGTCCTAATAACAACAACAATTAGCTTGTCTACAGTTGAACAGTCGTGTTTTGCGATCCTGCGTTTGGTTATTGCCCAGAGATTCTCAAATGAGTTGAGGTCAAGAGAGTTTCCAGGCCAATTTAGAACGCTTAGCTCACTCTCTTCGATGAATGTTAGCATTTTTCTGGAAGTGTGGCATGGAGCAAGATCCTGCTGGAAAATGACTTCTCTGTCAGGAAAGTCTCTATCCATAATGGGAAGCAAATGAGTTGCCAGGATTGCTTTGTATTTGTCACTGTTCATCGTTCTCTCAACAATAAGAAACCGTCCAGGGCCTTTAGCTGTAAAACTACCCCGAAACATCTTAGGTGGGTGTTTTGACTCCTGTTGAATATGTCCATTTCGACGAGGTTCGCCTTTGCTCCGTCTCACTACCACTGATCTGTACCCATGTACTTCAAAATGCGTTTCATCTGAAAATGTAACTTTGTCCATTCATCTGTCATCCATCCCTTATGATCTAGTGATTACCGCAGCCGGTTTTTTCTTAGCAACAGTCAATAACTATTTCTTTACCGGCTTTCTAGCAGTTCTGCCAACTTCAAGGAGCCTTCGGTGAACACTTGAAGAATCAACATTTACGCCAACTGAAGCCAAATCTGTCTGTAGATCTTTCATGGTTTTCTTGAGATCCTTTACACTATTTCTTATGATAACTTTATCATTGCGAGTTGTCGACTTGCGTTTCCTTTCACATCTTCCTCGACGCAGCGCTCCACAATCACTAATGCTGTCACTCTCTCCCAGAACTCCACCAACGTTGACTTTGCTAGCTCATTTTCGGTGATCTTCTGATATTCACATCACAATGTCTACAAGCTCAATGCTTTCACCAGTTTCCTCAGTGACTCCCATCATGAATTTTCCACCATAATCATAATCAAGCAATCTGGCAAAACTACATTCACTCACAGCACCTCAGAATAGCCTACAGACACATATGTCAGCACCGACATTCCAGTAACCACCGCAGTTGTCGTAGCAACTTCTGAAGAAATAATCCATTACTTAATAACCGGCACTTAGACTATTTGAACTAATCCAAAATTTACTCGCCCATTAATCTGCACCATGACTACAGCAATACCACTCAGCAGACGTACGCAGAGTCTTCCAACTACAGTCATATGCAAACCAACCACGGGTAGCACCCGCAAGTCAACATTTCTAGCACAGCATTATTCTACAGACAGCACATCACTGAGCACACCAGCACACCACTAGCAGCTACCAGCACTGCACTCACTAGCTCCAACTAGCACCACCACCAGCACCACTCCAGTCAGCACCACCTACTCCACACTACTTCCACCACCCAGCCACCTATTCCACTCCACTCCCCACCACTCTACTACACACTCACACTCACCACCTCCACTCACTCTCCCCCTCTCCATCTCTCTCACTCTCATCACCAGCCTTTTCCATTCCCTATCACTCCATCACTCCTCCCATCCAGCTCTCACTCCCCCTCCGTGTTACAACAGCACCGCACCTCCTCTCACCTCCCAGCTCTACAATTCTGACTTTCCAGCACCCACTACTACCAGCACACAGCACCAGCACCCACTGCACTCACCAGCACCACAAGCACTCACTCACAGCACCACACCAGCCACTACACCAGCCACTACACCAGCACCACGCACAGCACGAGCACCAGCACCAGCACCACACTAGCACCAGACCAGCACAGCACCACATCACACCAGCACCAGCACCACCACAGCACCAGCACCAGCACACACCACCAGCACTAGCACCCACACCACACCAGCACTAGCACCCAGCACGCACCCACCAGCACCAGCCAGCCACCGCACCACACTAGCACCACCACACAGCCCCAAAGCACTAGCACCAGCATCACACCAGCACCACCACCACCCAGCACCACCTAGCACCACACACCAGCACCACACCACACAGCACCAGCCACCACCACACCACACACACACAACAGCACCACCACCACGCACCAGCCTAGCACCAGCACTAGCACCGCACCAGCACAGCACCACCACCACAGCACCACCAGCACAGCACCCACCACCACCACCAGCCCCGGCACCACCACACACCAAGCCAGCACCACAGCCACCAGCACCACACCACCACCACCACCAGCACAGCACACCACCACCGCACCACCACACCACCACCCCCACACACCACCACCCGCACCCACCACCACACCACCACCACGCACCAGCAACACCACACCACACCCAGCACAGCACCGCACCACCACCACACCACCTACCAGCACCACCACCACCACCAGCACCAGCACACAGCACCACCACCAACCAGCACAAGCACCACCACCACCACCACCACCCCACCAACCACCACACCACCACCACCACCACAGCACCACCACCACACCACCACCACCACCACCACCAACACCACCACCAGCACCACCACCAGCACCACACCACCACAACACCACCACAGCACCACCAACACCAGCACACCAGCCACCACCACCACAGCACCACCAGCACCACACCACCAGCACCACCACCAGCACACCACAGCCACCACCAGCACAAGCACCACCACCAGCACCACCACCACACACCACCACAAGCACCACCACCAGCACCAGCACCACCACCACCACCACCAAGCACCACACCACCACACACCACCACCACCACCACCACAACACAGCACCACCACCAGCACCACCACCACATCACACCAGCACCACCACCACCACCACAAGCACCAGCACCAGAAACCACCACCACACAGCACCACAGCACCACCAACCACCACCACCCACCACCACCGACCACCACCACCACCACACCACCACCAGCCACCACCACCAGCACAGCAGCACCAGCACCACCCAGCACCACCACAAGCCCCACCATCACCACCAGCACCACCACACCACCACAAGCACCAGCACCACACCAGCACACCACCACACTACCAAAGCACCAGCAGCACCACCACCACCACATCACCACCAGCACCACCACCACACAACACCACCACCACCACCACCACAAACACCACCACCACCACCACCACCCACACCACCAGCACCAGCACCACCACCAGCACAAGCACCACCACCACACCACAACACCAGCAACATCCCCACACCACCACCAGCACCACACCACCCACCACCACCAGCACCACACCACCACAAGCACCACCACCAGCACCAGCCCACCACCACCACACAAGCACCACCACCAGCACCACCACCACCACAGCGCCAGCACCACCACCAGCATCACCACCACACCACCACAGCACAAGCCCACCACCACACCACCAGCACAAGCACCACCACCAGCACCACCACCACACACTAGCACAAGCACCACCACCACCACCACCACCACCCAGCACCACCACCACCCAAAGCACCACAGCACCCACCACCAGCACACCACCACACCACCGCCACCAACCACCACAGCACACACCACCACCACGCACCAGCACCAGCACAGCACCAGCACAGCACCAGCACCACCACCACACAAGCACCACCACCACACCAACACCACCAAAGCACCAGCACCACCACCAGCACCACCACCAACACCACCACCAGCACCACCACCACCAGCACCACCACCACCACTACCACCACAGCACCAGCACCAGACCACCACCACCAGCACAAGCACCACCACCAGCCACCACCACCACAACCCAGCACCACCACCAGCATCACCACCAGCACCACCACCAGCACCAAGCACCACCACCACACCACCACCGCCACCACCACAAGCACCACCACCAGCACCACCACCAGCACAAGCACCACATGCATACCACCAGCACCACCACCACCAGCATCACCACCACCAGCATCAACCACCAGCACCACCACCAGCACCACCACCAGCACCACTACCAGCATCACCACCAGCACCACCACCACCACCACCACAAGCACCAGCACACCACCACCACCAGCATCACCACCAGCACCACCACCAGCACCACCACCAGCACCACCACCAGCCCACCACCAGATCACCACCACACCACCACCAGCATCACCACCACCAGCACACCACCAGCACCACCACCAGCATCACCACCACCACCACCAGCATCACTCCAGCACACCACCACCCCACCACAACACTAGCACCACCACCAGCACCACCACCATCACCACCAGCACCACCACCAGCACCACCACCAGCATCACCACCAGACCACCACCAGCATCACCACCAGCACCACCACACACCACAACCACCACCACCATATCACCACCACCAGCACCAGCACCACCACCACACCACCCACCACCAGCACCACCACCACCACTCCCACCACAGCACCAGCACAGCACCACCACCACCAGCACAACACCAACAGCACCACCACCACCACAGCGCAAAACCACCACCAGCATCACCACCAGCACCACCACCACACAAGCACCACCACCAGCCCACCACCGCCACCACCACAAGCCACCACCAGCACCACCACCAGCACAATCACCAGCATACCACCAGCACCACCACCAGCATCACCACCACCAGCATCATAACCACCAGCACCACCACCAGCATCACCACCAGCACCACCCAGCATCACCACCAGCACCACCACCACCACCACCACAGCACCACCACCACAAGCACCACCAGCATCCACCACCAGCACCACCACCAGCCACACCACACCACCACCAGCACCACCACCACATCACCACCACCACCACCAGCATCACCACCACCAGCATCATAACCACCAGCACCACCACCAGCATCACCACCAGCACCACCACCAGCATCACCTCCAGCACCACACACCACCACCACCACAAGCCTAGCACACACCACCGCACCACCACAGCGTCACCACCACACACCACCAGCACCACCACCAGCACACACCAGCACCACCCAGCATCACCACCAGACCACCACCACACCACAACCACCACCACCATGACACCACCACCAGCATCAGCACCACTACACACAGCACAAGCACCACCACCACCACCACCACCACCACCACCACCACCACCACCACCACAAGCACCCGCACCACCACCAGCACAAGCACCACCACCATCACCCCCACCACAGCACCAGCACACCACCACCAAGCACCAGCCACCACACCACCACCAGCACAACCACACCAGCACCACCACCGCCACCACCACAAGCACCACACCAGCACCACCACCAGCACAGCACCAGCACCACCACCACCACCACACAGCACCATCACCACCACCAGCACCCACCACCAGCACCACCACCAGCACCACCACGCATCACACCAGCACCACCACCAGCACCTACACCAGCATCACCCACACCACCACAAGCATCAGCACCACCACACAAGCACCACCAGCACCACCACACAGCACCAGCACTAGCACCAGCACCACCACCACAGCACCACCACAAGCACCAGCACCACCACCAGCACAAGCACCACCACCAGCACCACCACCACCACCACCACCAGCACCACCACCACCACCACCACAAGAAACCAGCACCAGCACCAGCACCACCACCAGCACCACCACCAGCACCACCACCACCACCACCACAAGCACCAGCACCACCACCACCACCACCACCACCACCACACCACCACCACCATCACCACCACCACAAGCACCAGCACCACCACCACCACCACCACCACCACCACCACCCTACAAGTTGTCAACAAAACGTTTAATATGTTGAGTGTCATTCTTCATGACAAAATCCAGGTCCTCTGTCTCAGCTAGTTTATTTTTAATGATTTACTCACTTGTCTTATATATGATATGTGATGTGTGCCAAGAAAATTATAATTGCTACTACTACTACTACTACTACTGCTACTACTACTACTACTACTCTACTACTACTACTACTACTACTGCTACTACTGCTGCTACTACTACTACTACTGCTACTACCACTACTACTACTACTACTCTACTACTACAACTACTACTACTACTACTACTACTACTCTACTACTACTACTACTACTGCTACTACTGCTGCTACTACTACTACTACTGCTACTACCACTACTACTACTACTACTCTACTACTACAACTACTACTACTACTACTACTACTACTCTACTACTACTACTACTACTGCTACTACTGCTACTACTACTTCCACTACCTGCACTACCGCTTCCACTGCTATCTCCACTTCTTTTATTTTTCTATTTTTCTCCCGTCTCTGCTTTTCTCTCGTATAAATACTTTCTGTCTTACCTTTGTGTGTTAGTGTGTGACTAGTTAATGGCCCAAGTCGGACCGAAACATCATCATTAAGTATCTTTCCCCAATGTGCGAGTTATTTATATATAATTGCTTTTCATTTGTTAACACTGATGTTAAGGTCTGTCTTCTTACAATGTGCTGACCAAGCCCTCACGTCTCTCACACGCATTCAACATTCAACATTCAAACACGGATGCGGTATTTTTCCCATCCCAGCTTCGTGTTACCTGCGAATTTGCCGACTTTGCATGTTTGACCCATTTGGAATAATTTGTTCTTCTCAAACACAGCTACTGAGATGTACTTGTAGTGTATTCCATGTGCCTTTGTATCGCCTATGTGTTACGTCGCCGAAATTTGTTATGGAAATCTATGCTTGATGAATCTGCTGTGACTTCTCCGCCACCGAATCTGTATATATAATTGAAGAAGTGTGTTACATTTGCAGGCTTGATGTTTCCCTTGCTAAATCTATGTTGAGTTCCAGCTGTTTCAGTCTGGTGTTGTCTTCCACTGATTGTGTGTTTTTTATGGGTGTTGACTCCGGACTAGTCGCCGGGACGGGGTACGCTTTGGCTGGTGTAAGGTACAAGGTACATCTAGACTAGTACAGTGTACACTTGGGATGATACAGGGTACAGGGTACTCCTAGACTTGTACATTTTACAGGGTACACCTACAGTAGAGCAACATGCAATTGGGAAGTGACTGGATTTTCGTTCTGGCTTCTTCTAAGATGACAAATACAGATTATGATGATACCAGCTTACACCGAACGCTTAGGACGTGGTTGAGTGATTTAATCAAGAGAGCTTCTGTGACTTACCAGATTAACTCACGAAAGTTTCTTGTGAATTATCAGCATTGTGGAACAGTTCTTGTGAATTACTAACCTTGTAGAAGAGATCTTGTGAGTTAACAGCCTTGTAGAACAGATCTTGTGAGTTATCAGCCTTGTAAAACAGATCTTGTGAGTTTCCAGCCTTGTATAACAGATCTTGTGAGTTACCAGCCTTGTTGAACAGATCTTGTGAGTTACTAGCCTTGTATAATAGATCTTGTGAGCTACCAGGCTTGTAGAACAGATCTTGTGAGTTACCAGCCTTGTAGAACAGATCTTGTGAGTTACCAGCATTGTAGAACAGATCTTGTGAGTTACCAGCCTTGTAGAAGGGATGTGTGTGATTGTGTGTGCGTGTGTGTGTGTGTACTCACCTAGTTGTACTCAACCTAGTTAAGGTTGCAGGGGTCGAGTCTCGGCTCCTGGCCCCACCTCTTCACTGGCTGCTACTCAGTCACTCGACCCGCTCCGTGAACTTTATCATACCTCTGATTAAAGCTATGTATAGAACCTGCCTCCACTACATCCCTTCTCAGACTATTCCACTTCCTGATAAATCGATGACTGAAGAAATACTTAACATCCCTGTGGTTCATCTGATTCTTCAACTTCGAACTGTGGCCCCTTGTTGCTGTGTCCCATCTCTGGAACGTCCTGTCTCTGTCCACCTTGTCTATTCCTCTTAGTAGTTTATATGTCGTTATCATATCCCCCTATCTCTCCTGTCTTCCAGTGTCGTCAGGTTGATTTCCCTTAACCTCTCCTCGTAGGACATACCCCTTAACTCCGGGACTAGTCTTGTTGCAAACCTTTGCACTTTCTCTAGTTTCCTTACATGCTTGGCTAGGTGAGAGTTCCAAACTGGCGCTGCATACTCAGTAAAGACCTAATGTACACAGTGTACAGGGTCCTGAATGACTCCTTATTAAGATTTCGGAATGCTGTTCTTAGGTTTGCTAGGCTCCCGTATGCTGCAGCAGTTATTTGGTTGATGTGCGCCTCAGGAGATGTGCCTGGTGTTATACTCACCCCAAAATCCTTTTCCTTGAGTCTCTGGCCCCCTAGACTGTACTCCGTCTGTGGTCAGCTTTGCCCTTCGTGTGTGTATGTGTGTGTGTGTGTGTGTGTGTGTATGTGTGTGTGTGTGTGTGTGTGTGTGTGTGTGTGTGTGTGTGTGTGTGTGTGTGTGTGTGTGTGTGTGTGTGTGTGTGAAAGTAGAACAAGGTAACGATTTTAACATTTTAACGTAGTCGAATTCTCACTTAAGCCTCTCATCATACTCACCGGAATGAGGTACTTGAACCTGTGTAAATATCTCTCCGGAGCACTCTTGGGTGCTTGAGGATATCCTCATTGTCCACACTAAATATACCAGCGGGCACCCCAGTAATACCCCAGTAACACCCCAGTAACACCCCAGTAACACCCCAGTAACACCCCAGTAAAACCCCAGCAACACCCCAGTTCAGCCTAAAGAGTACTAAGATAAATAAAGAAGCATTTCACATGTAATCATTTGAGCAAATGGGAATGTATTTATGTTGTGATCTCACACTCCTTCCCTTTCTGAATTACTCACCAATTAAGTAACGTGAAACGTGAAACTATGTTGTTTTATGTGTTCTCTCTTGTATGTATTCACCTATATGTGGGTGCAGGGGTCGGGTGTTAGCTCCAGGACCCGCCTCTTTGCTAACCACTAATAGGTTCACACTTCGCCTTTTCGTACTTCTTTTTAAAGATATGCATGGATCCTGCTTCTACATCTCCACTCTCCAAGTCGTTCCACTTCCTGAGGAAATACTTCCTGACATCCCTGTGACTTCAACTTCCACATGTGCCTTCGTGTTTCTGTTTCTTATTTCTCAAACACTCTATTCCTCTCCTCCCTAACAATTCTTCTCAGAATTATGTACAGTGTTATCATATCATCCCTAGACCAGCTTTAGTTTCCTAATCTCTTTCATAGGACATATCTTTAGCTTTGGGACAGTTAGTTGAAACCCTTGACTTCTCTGTTACTTCACATAATTGTAGGTATGGTTCCATACGTATTGCTACCCGAATTCTGCCTGGTATATGACTTATACAATGACGTGAAATGCTCCACTGGTTCGGTCCGTTGATTTTTTAGATTTGCCAACCACTACCTCAATTGTGGTAGAACTTGCAGTGTGAGTAGGAATCTCCTGACAGCAATATGTTTCTTTAAACCCTTTGTCTAGGTATCCACTGAAGTTGTAATACCTTTAACTTTCCTGCTATACATTCGTGACACTGGCTTGGTAATGTTCGTGTTGTGTCCATTCATTGTGATTGCTTGCCCTCTGCATGGCTCTATGTATTGGTTGTCTGAAGACTGTTGAGTAGTTGACAGCATCTTTGTTACCTCTCCAACCTTGTGGTAGAATTAAGTTGTGAGTCTAACTCACACAATCAGTTTCTTACCTCTCTCTTGTCTACTTAAGTTGTGTCATCACTTGTTAAGTGCCTACTGCATTGGCTACTTCTGTTAATTTTCTATATTCCTCTGAAAATCATCATTTACCATTCATCCTGCTGAGTCTAAACTCTTTGGTATTGCTTGTTGAGATTTCTTGTTGCATTGAGCTCTCTAGTAGACCATGGAGTGTTTATCTGGAATACACACTTAAGTCACACCCAGCCTTCTTACACTCTGTTACTACTTCCTTTATATTAATATTTCTTGAGTCATAATGTTCCGACCGAGTTTTGCGAATTAATTATTGCATTATGCTCTAGACACGTCTCTTCATATTCCTGTGTCTACAAATTTTGTTTAAACATATAGAGTCCACTTCATCTCCTTAGAGATTAATTTGTTGAGAGTCATGGTAATTAATATGCTTAGATGTGTAACATGCACTCTGATATTATTTCATTTGCAGTATTGTCGTCACTTGCATCGATTCAGATTTTTTGTTTTTGATGTTAGTGTGCGTATATTGGTGTTATGTGAAGCGAAGTGTTAGTGTTAGAGATGAATTGATTGAAGTTGGTATTGATGTGAGTGAGAGATGTTGGTATTGATGTAGTGTGAGATTGTTGGTATTGATGTAGTGTGAGATTGTTGTATTGATGTGAGTGTTGAGATTGTTGGTATTGATGTGAGTGTGAGATTGTTGGTATTGATGTAAGTGTGAGATTGTTGGTATTGATGTGAGTGTGAGATTGTTGGTATTGATGTAAGTGTGAGATTGTTGGTATTGATGTGAGTGTGAGATTGTTGGTATTGATGTGAGTGTGAGATTGTTGGTATTGATGTAAGTGTGAGATTGTTGGTATTGATGTGAGTGTGAGAGTTGTTGGTATTGATGTGAGTGTGAGAGTGTTGGTATTGATGTAAGTGTGAGATTGTTGGTATTGATGTGAGTGTGAGATTTGTTGGTATTGATAGTGAGTGTGAGAGTGTTGGTTATTGATTATGTGAGTGTAGAATTGTTGATATTGATGTGAGTGTGAGATTGTTGGTATTGATGTGAGTGTGAGATTGTTGGTATTGATGTGAGTGTGAGATTGTTGGTATTGATGTGAGTGTGAGATTGTTGGTATTGATGTGAGTGTGAGATTGTTGGTATTGATGTGAGTGTGAGATTGTTGGTATTGATGTGAGTGTGAGAGTGTTGGTAGTGATGTGAGTGTGAGATTTTGGTATTGATGTGAGTGTGAGATTGTTGGTATTGATGTGAGTGTGAGATTGTTGTATTGATGTGTTAGAGTGAGTGAGATGTTGGTATTGATGTGAGTGTGAGATTGTTGGTATTGATGTGAGTGTGAGATTGTTGGTATTGATGTGAGTGTGAGATTGTTGGTATTGATGTGAGTGTGAGAGTGTTGGTAGTGATGTGAGTGTGAAATTATTGGTATTGATGTGAGTGTGAGATTGTTGGTATTGATGTGAGTGTGAGATTGTTGATATTGATGTGAGTGTGAGATTGTTGGTATTGATGTGAAGTGTGAGATTGTTGGTATTGATGTGAGTGTGAGATTGTTGGTATTGATGTGAGTGTGAGATTGTTGGTATCGATGTGAGTGTGAGATTGTTGGTATGATGTGAGTGTGAGAGTGTTGGTATTGATGTGAGTGTGAGATTGTTGGTATTGATGTGAGTGTGAGATTGTTGGTATTGATGTGAGTGTGAGAGTGTTGGTAGTGATGTGAGTGTGAAATTATTGGTATGATGTGAGTGTGAGATTGTTGTAGTGATGTGAGTGTGATTGTTGGTATTGATGTGAGTGTGAGAGTGTTGGTATGATGTGAGTGTGAGATTGTTGGTATTGATGTGAGTTTGAGATTGTTGGTATTGATGTGAGTGTGAGATTGTTGGTATTGATGTGAGTGTGAGATTGTTGGTATTGATGTGAGTGTGAGATGTTGGTATTGATGTGGGTGAGATTGTGGTATTGATGTGAGTGTGAGATGTGGTAGTGATGTGAGTGTGAGATTATTGGTATTGATGTGAGTGTGAGATTGTTGGTAGTGATGTGAGTGTGAGATTGTTGGTATTGATGTGAGTGTGAGAGTGTTGGTATTGATGTGAGGTGAGATTGTTCGGTATTGATGTGAGTGTGAGATTGTTGGTATTGATGTGAGTGTGAGATTGTTTATTGATGTGAGTGTGAGATGTTGGTATTGATGTGAGTGGAGAGTGTTGGTATTGATGTGAGTGTGAGATTGTTGGTATTGATGTGAGTGTGAGATTGTTGGTATTGACGTGAGTGTGAGATTGTTGGTATTGATGCGAGTGTGAGAGTGTTGGTAGTGATGTGAGTGTGAAATTATTGGTATTGATGTGAGTGTGAGATTGTTGATATTGATGTGAGTGTGAGATTGTTGATATTGATGTGAGTGTGAGATTGTTGGTATTGATGTAAGTGTGAGATTGTTGGTATTGATGTGAGTGTGAGATTGTTGGTATTGATGTGAGTGTGAGAGTGTTGGTAGTGATGTGAGTGTGAAATTATTGGTATAGATGTGAGTGTGAGATTGTTGGTAGTGATGTGAGTGTGAGATTGTTGGTATTGATGTGAGTGTGAGAGTGTTGGTATTGATGTGAGTGTGAGATTGTTGGTATTGATGTGAGTTTGAGATTGTTGGTATTGATGTGAGTGTGAGATTGTTGGTATTGATGTGAGTGTGAGATTGTTGGTATTGATGTGAGTGTGAGAGTGTTGGTATTGATGTGGGTGTGAGATTGTTGGTATTGAAGTGAGTGTGAGAGTGTTGGTAGTGATGTGAGTGTGAGATTATTGGTATTGATGTGAGTGTGAGATTGTTGGTAGTGATGTGAGTGTGAGATTGTTGGTATTGATGTGAGTGTGAGAGTGTTGGTATTGATGTGAGGGTGAGATTGTCGGTATTGATGTGAGTGTGAGATTGTTGGTATTGATGTGAGTGTGAGATTGTTGGTATTGATGTGAGTGTGAGATTGTTGGTATTGATGTGAGTGTGAGAGTGTTAGTATATTGATGGAGTGTGAGATTGTTGGTATTATGTGAGTGTGAATTGTGGATTGATGTAGTGTAATTGTTAGTATTGATGTGAGTGTGAGATTGTTGGTATTGATGTGAGTGTGGAGTGTTGGTATGTGTTGAGTGTGAGATTGTTGGTATTGATGTGAGTGTAGAGTGTGGTATGATGTGAGTGTGAGATTGTTGGTATGAGTGAGTGTGAGATTGTTGGTATTGATGTGAATGTGAGATTGTTGGTATTGATGTGAGTGTGAGAGTGTTGGTATTGATGTGAGTGTGGGATTGTTGGTATTGATGTGAGTGTGAGATTGTTGGTATTGATGTAAGTGTGAGATTGTTGGTATTGATGTGAGTGTGAGATTGTTGGTATTGATGTGAGTGTGAGAGTGTTGGTAGTGATGTGAGTGTGAACTTATTGGTATTGATGTGAGTGTGAGATTGTTGGTAGTGATGTGAGTGTGAGATTGTTGGTATTGATGTGAGTGTGAGAGTGTTGGTATTGATGTGAGTGTGAGATTGTTGGTATTGATGTGAGTGAGAGATTGTTGGTATTGATGTGAGTGTGAGATTGTTGGTATTGATGTGAGTGTGAGATTGTTGTATGATGTGAGTGTGAGAGTGTTGGTATTGATGTGAGTGTGAGATTGTTGGTATAATTGTGAGTGTGAGATTGTTGGTATTGATGTGAGTGTGATATTGTTGGTATTGATGTGAGTGTGAGATTGTTGGTATTGATGTGAGTGTGAGAGTGTTGGTATTGATGTGAGTGTGAGATTGTTGGTATTGATGTGAGTGTGAGATTGTTGGGAGTGATGTGAGTGTGAGATTGTTGGTATTGATGTGAGTGCGAGAGTGTTGGTATTGATGTGAGTGTGAAATTGTTGGTATTGATGTGAGTGTGAGATTGTTGGTATTGATGTGAGTGTGACATCGTTAGTATTCATGTGAGTGTGGCATCGTTGGTATTGATGTGAGTGTGAGATTCTTGGTATTGACGTAAGTGTGAGATTGTTGGTATTGATGTAAGTGTGAGATTGTTGGTATTGATGTGAGTGTGAGATTGTTGGTATTGATGTGAGTGTGAGATTGTTGGTACTGATGTAAGTGTGAGATTGTTCGTATTGATGTGAGTGTGAGATTGTTGGTATTGATGTGAGTGTGAGATTGCTGGTATTAATGTGAGTGTGACATCGTTGGTATTGATGTGAGTGTGACACCGTTGGTATTGATTTGAGTGTGACATCGTTAGTATTTATGTGAGGGTGAGATTGTTGGTATTGATGTGAGTGTGAGATTGTTGGTATTGATGTGAGTGTGACATCGTTGGTATTAATGTGGGTGTGACATCGTTGGTATTGATATGAGTGTGACATCGTTGGTATTGATATGAATGTGACATCGTTGGTATTGATATGAGTGTAACATCGTTGGTATTAATGTGGGTGTGACATCGTTGGTATTGATATGAGTGTGACATCGTTGGTATTGATGTGAGTGTGACACGTTGGTATTAATGTGGGTGTGGCATCGTTGGTATTGATATGAGTGTGACATCGTTGTTATTGATAAGAATGTGACATCGTTGGTATTGACATAAGTGTGACATCGTTGGTATTGATATGAATGTGACATCGTTGGTATTGATATGGGGGAGTGTTGAGACATCGTTGACGTTGTAATGTGGGTGTGACAACGTTGGTATTGATATGAATGTGACATCGTTGGTATTGATATGAGTGTAACATCGTTGGTATTAATGTGAGTGTGACAACGTTGGTATTGATATGAGTGTGACATCGTTGGTATTAGTGGGTGTGACATCGTGGTATTGTTGAGTGTACATCGTTGGTATTATGTGAGTGAGATTGTTGGTATTGATGTGAGTGTTAGATTGTTGGTATTGATGTGAGTGTGACATCGTTGGTATTAATGTTTGTGTGACATCGTTGGTATTGATATGAGTGTGACATCGTTGGTATTGATATGAATGTGACATCGTTGTTATTGATATGAGTGTAACATCGTTGGTATTAATGTGGGTGTGACATCGATGGTATTGATATGAGTGTGACATCATTGGCATTAATGTGAGTGTGACATCGTTGGTATTAATGTGGGTGTGACATCGTTGGTATTAATGTGGTGTGACATCGTTGTATTAATGTGGGTGTGACATCGTGGTATTTATGTGGTGTGACATCTTTGGATTAATGTGGGTGTGACATCGTTGGTATTAATGTGGTTGACATCTTGGTATTAATGTGGGTGTGACATCGTTGGTATTAATGTGGGTGTGACATCGTTGGTATTAATGTGGGTGTGACATCGTTGGTATTAATGTGAGCGTGACATCGTTGGTATTAATGTGAGTGTGACATCTTTGGTATTAATGTGGGTGTGACATCGTTGGTATTAATGTGGGTGTGACATCTTTGGTATTGATGTGGGTGTGACATCGTTGGTATTAATGTGAGTGTGACATCGTTGGTATTAATGTGTGTGTGACATCTTTGGTATTAATGTGAGTGTGACATCGTTGGTACTAATGTGAGTGTGACATCGTTGGTATTAATGTGGGTGTGACATCTTTGGTATTAATGTGAGTGTGACATCTTTGGTATTAATGTGAGTGTAACATCGTTGGTATTAATGTGAGTGTGACATCGTTGGTATTAATGTGGGTGTGACATCTTTGGTATTAATGTGAGCGTGACATCGTTGGTATTAATGTGGGTGTGACATCTTTGGTATTAATGTGAGTGTGACATCTTTGGTATTAATGTGAGTGTGACATCTTTGGTATTAATGTGGGTGTGACATCGTTGGTATTAATGTGAGTGTGACATCGTTGGTATTAATGTGGGTGTGACATCGTTGGTATTAATGTGGGTGTGACAACTTTGGTATTAATGTGGGTGTGACATCTTTGGTATTAATGTGGGTGTGACATCTTTGGTATTAATGTGAGTGTGACATCGTTGGTATTAATGTGAGTGTGACATCGTTGGTATTAATGTGGGTGTGACATCTTTGGTATTAATGTGAGTGTGACATCTTTGGTATTAAGGTGAGTGTGACATCGTTGGTATTAATGTGAGTGTGAAATCGTTGGTATTAATGTGGGTGTGACATCTTTGGTATTAATGTGAGTGTGACATCTTTGGTATTAATGTGAGTGTGACATCGTTGGTATTAATGTGAGTGTGACATCGTTGGTTTTAATGTGGGTGTGACATCTTTGGTATTAATGTGAGTGTGACATCGTTGGTATTAATGTGGGTGTGACATCTTTGGTATTAATGTGAGTGTGACATCGTTGGTATTAATGTGGGTGTGATATCTTTGGTATTAATGTGAGTGTGACATCGTTGGTATTAACGTGGGTGTGACATCTTTGGTATTAATGTGAGTGTGACATCGTTGGTATTAATGTGGGTGTGACATCGTTGGTATTAATGTGAGTGTGACATCGTTGGTATTAATGTGGGTGTGACATCGTTGGTATTAATGTGAGTGTGACATCGTTGGTATTTAATGTGGGTGTGACATCGTTGGTATTAATGTGGGTGTGACATCGTTGGTATTAATGTGAGTGTGACATCGTTGGTATTAATGTGAGTGTGACATCGTTGGTATTAATGTGGGTGTGACATCGTTGGTATTAATGTGGGTGTGACATCGTTGGTATTAATGTGAGTGTGACATCGTTGGTATTAATGTGGGTGTGACATCGTTGGTATTAATGTGAGTGTGACATCGTTGGTATTAATGTGGGTGTGACATCTTTGGTATTAATGTGAGTGTGACATCGTTGGTATTAATGTGAGTGTGACATCTTTGGTATTAATGTGGGTGTGACATCTTTGGTATTAATGTGGGTGTGACATCTTTGGTATTAATGTGAGTGTGACATCTTTGGTATTAATGTGAGTGTGACATCTTTGGTATTAATGTGAGTGTGACATCTTTGGTATTAATGTGAGTGTGACATCTTTGGTATTAATATGTTTCATCATCAGAAAGAAACTCTCAGAATTATTGTTTGAACTTTATCATCAAAATTCCTTTTCGTTGACTTTTACTAACTCGCTAACCATTGGTTATTTTTTTACATTTAAAGACAGACTCCCTGCACCTTTTAGCTCGGATATTAAATATAATTATAAATATGCCAAGTGTTCGTTGCGGTATATTGGTAACTCATCACGAAACTTTCGTGTCAGAATGTTCAAGCATGAAGATGTGTCTCATAGAACTGAGTTCTTCATCTAACTCATCCTTCTCACTCTGAAATTGGGGAACTTTCACTTGCTTTAAATCGCTCGTTAAATTCCAGAAATTTTAAAATTTCGAATAAATGCTATAATTTTCTTGACTTTAGATTGTAAAGTAAAAGGACACAAGTGCAACTAATGTGACATTTATTGTGGCAACGTTTCGCTCTCCAGGAGCTTTATCAAGCCATTACAAACAATACATGGACACAGAGGGTATATAAAGGCTCAGAGTGAGGTGAATACTAGTGAGGTACCATTTCGATGTTCACTAGTGGTAGTAGTAGTAGTAGTAGTGGTAGTGACAAAAGCAATTAATTCGTACATGAGTAAAAGGATATAAAAGCTATTACTTGGGTAACATAAAAATAGGTTGGACATCGAAATGGTACCTCACTAGTATTCACCTCACTCTGAGCCTTTATATACCCTCTGTGTCCATGTATTGTTTGTAATGGCTTGATAAAGCTCCTGGAGAGAGAAACGTTGCCACAATAAATGTCACATTAGTTGCACTTGTGTCCTTTTACTTTACATATTGTCGGTAATTCTACCAACTTTATTATGACCTTAGATTGTTGGAGTTGAGTTTTATATATTCGAAAGTTGAAGTTTGAACTTAATAACATTGAAATATCTATTCAACTCTTCACTGTTAATAGCCTTTGTTTATATATATATATATATATATATATATATATATATATATATATATATATATATATATATATATATATATATATATATATATATATATATATATATATATATATATATATATATATATCCCAGTGAGAAGCCACACAACGTTGAAGATGCTCTAACCAGTAGAGTCGATGGTGTATTGGTTAGAGAATCGTGAACGTTGTGTGGCGTCCCACGGGGCTGGACAAGGAGACACGGGATCGAATCTGGGCCAGCCGCAGTTTCATTAATGACAGACATATATAAAGTAATCGCAGACAGGCAATCATAACAAGACAAGTATTGCGGTCCCATACACACAAACACACACACACACACACACACACACACACACACACACACACACACACACACACACACACACACACACTACGGTCACAAACAGCACCCAGCGACCACCGGGAAGTACCAGAATATCACACAAGTATCTTGCAACATCATGATACTAAGTATCAGTTGGTCGCCACCCTGTCATTATATATGGCTTAACTGTACCAAGTCTGTTTGTAACCTCGTCTTTAGTAACCGGACTCTTCACAGGTTAAGTTCTCCATACCCGGGTCAGTTAAGTGGCTGGACTGACACCTGAAACCTGCCCTAATAAGCTGCCATTAAGCATGTCTTAAATTATTCCCGCAAAAGCCTTCAAGTACTTAATTAGTCTTGTCGATAGGTTGTGGCTTAGGATGTAAATGTAGGGGATGACGTAGGTACATGTGGAAGCCTCCACCAGGAAGATTCCTTGACGCCGGTGAGTGAAGGCTTTTGATCCGAGGAATTAGACCTGCTTTCCCTTTCCTTGGAACGGGCCTGGTTACTTTCCCTGTCCCCTTAGGCGATCCCTCACTTACATAAAATTAATTGTTATATACGTGGAAGGTAAGCTAGACGTCATCTTGTAGCTGAACCAACCACTGCTGAGAATGATGATGTCATGGAGAGTGAGGACCAATGGTTACCCAATGTTCACTTAGACCAGTGATGTCATACAATACAAAGCCACCCATTGGACGGATTTAAAGTCTTCCAAGTATGCCTGACACCGAATTTTGAACCGGTAATTACGCATCACATTAATGAATTCTATCTAGATTTTATAATTTAATATGATATGTACCAATCAGAGGGAATATGAGCCAAAAAACCATTGGTGCATGACTCAACGTACGTCTGTAGAAAGCAAGTGAGAGCTGGCAATTCGTCCAGCGCTGCCGGACAACATTACCTTATAAATGAGGAGGTTCTGGAGGCTGTGTTGCAGTCTGGTGTGAGTTTGTCACGAAGTCTTCACTTTCAGCGTCCTCCATCTTATTATACAATACTAGAAAGTGAGTTTGTGCATCGTCTTGTATCTCTGCTTAGGTAACCTGACTATAAAGTCTATGCCTCTCCAACCTATGTAGGATAACCCTTTACCTCCCCTGAAAAAAGACAAAAACATTCACCATCATTTATTCAGTAGCTGTCTTGCCAGAAGTGTGTAGGTGTTACAATTGACCTAGAACACAACGCTGAGCGATTTCCGGAAATAGAATTGTTTCATCCTTCACTTGCTGATCCGCCCTGGGAACTTTCATGGTGGGTCATCATGAGGTAAAACTTTCAGCTTGCCTAACCCTTTATTCAGTCAAGGATGAGCCCTCCTATTCAACTTAGAGGATATATATATTTATTTAGCCTGGTGGTGAGGGGGGACGACCGGAGCTCCAACATCTCGTCACTGGTTTAGTCGTCACTCCTCAGCTAAGACTTATAAAATAAATGATAATGTTGAGGATATTGGAGAGGCGAGACAAACACAGACGACAGTAAACATCACTTAGAAAAACACTGGTCTAGCTGCTCATAACATCATTGCAATAATAGCTGATGCATCGACAGGTTGGTGACACGTGTGCAACACCTGGATGTCTTTATTTTCAAGACGTCTCGCCCACCAGCGGCTTTTTCTATTATATATATATATATATATATATAAAATATATATATATATATATAATATATATAAAATATATATATATATTAAATATATATATAATATAATATAAATTAATGAGAACATCTTTTACCCGACATGAGTGTTCGTGAAAGTGTTGACAGTGGAAAGTGCACTCTCCTCCTCCCCCAAACATGTGCTCACTAGAGTGACACTTTAAAGGAAGTGCAGCAGCCAACAAGTGTTCAGTAGAGTGACAATTTATTGGGACATTTGTTTATACTGGTGAAGGTCAGCAGTGTTGTGGTGTGCTGAGTGTATTGTGAAGGTCAGCAGTGTTGTGGTGTGCTGAGTGTATTGTGGTCAGCAGTGTTGTGGTGTGCTGAGTGTATTGTGAAGGTCAGCAGTGTTGTGGGGTGCTGAGTGTATTGTGAAGGTCAGCAGTGTTGTGGGGTGCTGAGTGTATTGTGAAGGTCAGCAGTGTTGTGGGGTGCTGAGTGTATTGTGGTCAGCAGTGTTGTGGTGTGCTGGGTGTATTGTGAAGGTCAGCAGTGTTGTGGGGTGCTGAGTGTATTGTGAAGGTCAGCAGTGTTGTGGGGTGCTGAGTGTATTGTGGTCACAGACCCTGAGCTGCTTTGGGGATTAGTGTGGACGGTTACAAAGCATGGCTTGCTTCTGCAGTGTTTTAAAAATTGAGGTTGGAGAGTTGAAGGAGGAGGTCTTGCTTCTCCAGGAGGAGATTAGGAGGCTGAAGGTCCACCTCAATGGGTCTGGGAGAGAGTGTGAGGTGGCTGGAGTTGTGGGGAATGAGGCTTCTAGCAGTGAGGTGCAGTCTGTCTCTCGCTGTGAGGAGGCTGTAGCTGGGGAGGTAGCAACGGCTACCAGCAGTGAGGTGCAGTCCAGCACCTGCTACAAGTGGCGAGTGGTTCACAGTAATGGAGGCGCATCAGAGTAAGGAAAGTTAAGAGTGAAGATCTGAAGGTAGGAAATCGCTTCTCTGTTCTTCAGGATGAATGTACTTCAGTGGCCAGTGAAGGTAAGGGTACTACTGCCCCTGCTATGGAGGTAAGCGCATTCTTGGGGTTTGGTGACTCTCAGGTAAGATATATTGACCGTGCTTTTTGTAATAGGAATAAGAAGATGAGAGACAGAGTGTGCTTTCCCTGGAGCTGGTGTTGGGGACATTGTCAACAGGCTGGATAATATCACGTCAGGTAATGGGAACAAGCCCATTATCTGTCTCAGTGCTGGTGGAAATGATATTGGGAAGGGTAGGAGAGAAGAGCTGCTAGATAATTTACAGGTCAGCTATAGATTTCATTAAGTCTAAGGGAGGGATCCCAATCATATGTAGCATCTTGCCTAGAAGGGGAGTAGGAAATGAATGGTTGTCTAGGGCAATTGGTGTAAATTGCTGGCTAGACAGATACTGCAAGGAACTTGCAATCCCATTCATTGACAACTGGAACAACTTTTATGGCAAACATGATATGTATGCAAGGGATGGGGTACATCTCTCTGGGGCTGGGGTGGTAGCACTTGCAGACTCGATTGAGAAGGCCATTGGTGAAATGCCTATGATTTTAAACTGATGGAAGATAGAGTATGGGTGTGTGTGGGAAACAAGCAGGTTGCAAACACTTGGTTGGAAACAGTAAATGTATAAAAGGCATTCAGCATGAAGTTATAAATAAGACAATAGATCAGGTCAGCAAACAAAGGGGGAAACAGCAGAGGGCAGCAAGGGACTAGCTCCCTTAAGGTTTACTATACTAATAGCAGGAGTGTAAGAAATAAGATAGATGAGCTAAGATTAATTGCAAGTGCAGGAAACTAGATATTATTGCTATAACAGAGACCTGGCTTAATCTGAAAGATAGAGAGATGCCCTCTGAATGTCACATACAAGGCTATAAATTATTCCACACTGACAGGGTCAACGGGAAAGGTGGTGGAGTAGCGATGTATGTCAGAGACAATTTAAATTGTTGTGTTAGACAAGATATTAAATTAGAAGCGTCAGCCACTGAATCTGTTTGGTTACAGCTTCTCGAGGCCGAGAAAAACACTATTTTGGGTGTGATTTACAGGGCCCCAAATCTTGATAGGGAGTGCAGTAAACTTCTATGGGACGAAATTCGTAAGGCATCTACATACGAAAATGTGTGCTAATGGGAGATTTCAACTATAGACAGATTGACTGGAGCAATTTGACAGGAAATTTAGAGTCAGGTGACTTTCTTGATACGATCCAGGATTGTTTTTTAAAACAGTTTGTGACAGAGCCAACTAGGGGTAATAACCTCCTTGACTTGGTTCTTGCCAGTAGGGAAACACTAATTAATAATCTTGAGGTTAATGATGAGCTTGGGGAAAGTGATCACAAATCACTCAGTTTTAATATATCATGGAATTCCCCTAATAATGGCAATCAAGTCTCCGTCCCTGACTTTCGCTTGGCTGATTTCATAGGACTGAAAAATTACTTAGGTGGGCTGAACTGGAATGACCTGACTAAGGGTCAGGTAGGTGGTGATGGTTGCCGATATGATGCTTTCCAGGGCATAGTTCTAGCTGCTCAGTCAAATTTATGTTCCAAATAGGGAAATCAGATCAAACAAAATGATCCTAAATGGATGAACAATAGATTAAAATATCTGATTGTCAAAAGAGAGGCATATATAGGCAAATCAAAAGAGGAGAGGGGCAATTGAGAAATCGATATATTCAGTTAAAGAGAGAAATAAAAAAGGGAATTAGAAAAAGCAAAAAGAGATTATGAGGTTAAAGTTGCAAGAGAATCGAAGACTAACCCAAAAGGATTCTTTCAGGTATACAGAAGAAAGATCAGGGACAAGATAGGCCCACTCAAAAGTTCTCGGGTCAGCTCACTGACAGTGATAAGGAAATGTGTAGAATTTTTAACACATACTTCCTCTCAGTTTTTACACAGGAGGATACCAGCGATATTCCAGTAATGATAAATTATGTAGAACAGGACGATAATAAACTGTGCACTATTAGGGTCAACAAGTGACATGGTCCTTAGGCAAATGGATAAATTAAAACCTAACAAATCCCCAGGCCCTGATGAACTGTATGCAAGGGTTCTAAAGGAATGTAAAGAGGAGCTTAGCACACTTTGGCTAATCTTTTCAACATTCACTACAAACTGGCATGGTGCCAGATAGTGGAAAATGGGGAAATGTGATACCTATTTTCAAAACAGGTGACAGGTCCTTAGCTTCGAACTATAGACCAATAAGCCTAACCTCCATAGTGGGAAAATTTATGGAATCAATAATTGCCGAGGCAGTTCGTAGCCACCTTGAAAAGCATAAATTAATCAACGAATCTCAGCATGGTTTTACAAAGGGGCGTTCCTGCCTTACGAATTTATTAACTTTTTTCACTAAGGTATTTGAGGAGGTAGATCATGGTAATGAATATGATATTGTGTATATGGACTTCAGTAAGGCTTTTGACAGGGTCCCACATCAGAGACTATTGGAAAATTAAAAGCACATGGAATAGGAGGAGAAATTATTTTCCTGGATAGAGGCATGGTTGACAAATAGGCAGCAGAGAGTTTGCATAAATGGGAGAAATCAGAGTGGGGAAGCGTCACGAGCGGTGTTCCACAGGGGTCAGTGTTGGGCCCCCTGCTGTTCACAATCTACATAAAAAGACATAGATGAGGGCATAAAGAGCGACATCGGCAAGTTTGCCGATGACACCAAAATAGGCCGTCGAATTCATTCTGACGAGGACATTCGAGCACTCCAGGAAGATTTGAATAGACTGATGCAGTGGTCGGAGAAGTGGCAGATGCAGTTTAATATTTGACAAATGCAAAGTTCTAAATGTTGGACAGGACAATAACCATGCCACATATAAACTAAATAATGTAGATCTTAATATTACGGATTGCGAAAAAGATTTAGGAGTTCTGGTTAGCAGTAATCTGAAACCAAGACAACAGTGCATAAGTGTTCGCAATAAAGCTAATAGAATCCTTGGCTTCATATCAAGAAGCATAAATAATAGGAGTCCTCAGGTTGTTCTTCAACTCTATACATCCTTGGTTAGGCCTCATTTAGATTAGCTGCACAGTTTTGGTCACCGTATTAAAAGAATGGATATAAATTCTCTGGAAAATGTACAAAGGAGGATGACAAAGTTGATCCCATGTATCAGAAACTTCCCTATGAGGATAGACTAAGGGCCCTGAAACTGCCCCTCTCTAGAAAGAACGTAGAATTAGGGGGATATGATTGAGGTGTATAAATGAAGACAGGAATAAATAAAGGGGATGTAAATAGTGTGCTGAAAATATCTAGCCTTAGACAGGACTCGCAGCAATGGTTTTAAGTTGGGAAAAAATTTAGATTCAGGAAGGATATAGGAAAGTACTGGTTTGGTAATAGTTGTGGATGAGTGGAACAAACTCCCAAATACCGTTATAGAGGGCCAGAACGTTGTGTAGCTTTTAAAAAAAGGTTGGATAAATACATGAGTAGATGTGGGGGGGTGTGAGTTAGACCTGATAGCTTGTGCTACCAGGTCGGTTGCCGTGTTCCTCCCTTAAGTCAATGTGACCTGACCTGACTAGGTTGGGTGCATTGGCTTAAGCCGGTAGGAGACTTGGACCTGCCTTGCATGGGCCAGTAGGCCTTCTGCAGTGTTCCTTCGTTCTTATGTTCTTATGTTCTTATGTTGTGGTGTGCTGGGTGTATTGTGAAGGTCAGCAGTGTTGTGGGGTGCTGAGTGTATTGTGAAGGTCAGCAGTGTTGTGGGGTGCTGAGTGTATTGTGAAGGTCAGCAGTGTTGTGGTGTGCTGAGTGTATTGTGAAGGTCAGCAGTGTTGTGGTGTGCTGAGTGTATTGTGAAGGTCAGCAGTGTTGTGGGGTGCTGAGTGTATTGTGAAGGTCAGCAGTGTTGTGGTGTGCTGAGTGTATTGTGAAGGTCAGCAGTGTTGTGGGGTGCTGAGTGTATTGTGAAGGTCAGCAGTGTTGTGGGGTGCTGAGTGTATTGTGAAGGTCAGCAGTGTTGTGGGGTGCTTTAGTGATTGTGAAGGTCAGCAGTGTTGTGGGTGCTGAGTGTATTGTGAAGGTCAGCAGTGTTGTGGTGTGCTGAGTGTATTGTGAAGGTCAGCAGTGTTCTGGGTGCTGAGTGTTATTGTGAGGTCAGCAGTGTTGTGGGGTGCTGAGTGTATTGTGAAGGTCAGCAGTGTTGTGGGGTGCTGAGTGTATTGTGAAGGTCAGCAGTGTTGTGGTGTGCTGGGTGTATTGTGAAGGTCAGCAGTGTTGTGGGGTGCTGAGTGTATTGTGAAGGTCAGCAGTGTTGTAGGGTGCTGAGTGTATTGTGAAGGTCAGCAGTGTTGTGGGGTGCTGAGTGTATTGTGAAGGTCAGCAGTGTTGTGGTGTGCTGAGTGTATTGTGAAGGTCAGCAGTGTTCTGGGGTGCTGAGTGTATTGTGAAGGTCAGCAGTGTTGTGGGATGCTGAGTGTATTGTGAAGGTCAGCAGTGTTGTAGGGTACTGAGTGTATTGTGAAGGTCAGCAGTGTTGTGGTGTGCTGAGTGTATTGTGAAGGTCAGCAGTGTTGTGGGGTGCTGAGTGTATTGTGAAGGTCAGCAGTGTTGTGGTGTGCTGAGTGTATTGTGAAGGTCAGCAGTGTTGTAGGGTGCTGAGTGTATTGTGAAGGTCAGCAGTGTTGTAGGGTGCTGAGTGTATTGTGAAGGTCAGCAGTGTTGTGGGATGCTGAGTGTATTGTGAAGGTCAGCAGTGTTGTAGGGTGCTGAGTGTATTGTGAAGGTCAGCAGTGTTGTAGGGTGCTGAGTGTATTGTGAAGGTCAGCAGTGTTGTGGGGTGCTGAGTGTATTGTGAAGGTCAGCAGTGTTGTGGTGTGCTGAGTGTATTGCTTCTAAACCATAACAGAATTGTGTTTGTATGTATTCATTGTAGGACCTGCTACTCAAAGCACCTCGGTTCAGTCCCCTGTGCATTTTTGTTTTTTCCTCAGTCATCTTCCCTCTCACTTTCAGTCATCTTCCCTCTCACTTTCAGTCATCTTCCCTCTCACTCTCAGTCATCTTCCCTCTCAGTCATTTTCCCACTCGCTTTCAGTCATTTTCCCCTCTCACTGTCATTTTCCCTCTCACTCTCAGTCATCTTCCCTCTCACTCTCAGTCATCTTCCCTCTCACTTTCAGTCATCTTCCCTCTCACTTTCAGTCATCTTCCCTCTCACTCTCAGTCATCTTCCCTCTCAGTCATTTTCCCACTCGCTTTCAGTCATTTTCCCCTCTCACTGTCATTTTCCCTCTCACTCTCAGTCATCTTCCCTCTCACTCTCATTCATCTTCCCTGTCACTCTGTCATCTTCCCTCACTCTTAATCATCTTCTCTCTCTCATTCGCTTTCTAAGTCTCTCTCTCTCTCTCTCTCCTCCCCTCTCTCTCTCTCTCTCTCTGTCTCTCTCTCTCTCTCTCTCTCTCTCTCTCTCCCTCCCTCTTTACACAGGGTTGACAAGGTTAAGGGACCCTAGCTTATTAAACAAGCTAATTACAGGTTAAGTATTCCTAACTTTATTGACAAGCTAAGAGCTGTACCTACATCAGCTCATTTGAAAGCATTTTTTATTGTATGAGACATACAAGAAAGGGAACCGGGAAATGAAGTTGGAGCCATCTGGGGGCCAGCATTTTCATTTGATCAACTGACTTATCTCTTTGACATCATTATGCTGTACGAATGTGTTCCATACTCGAGTCATCCTGGGTATGTAATGATCTCAGATGGAGTGATGTTCTGGAGAAGGGGACAGCCAGAGGAAGTTGCCTGCTTTCTGCTCCTCTCTCTCTCTCTCTCCTCTCTCTCTCTCTCTCTCTCTCACCACACACACACACACACACACACACTTCTCCATCACTCTC
>NC_069401.1:30665487-30710487 GCF_026875155.1 Cherax quadricarinatus | reverse complement strand
GCAAGATCTGTAAGTTACGACAATCCTAAGGCTCTCTCCATATACTACAGTTGTCTTAACACCCCCCTCCCCCTCCCTCCATCCCTGCTAAGGGAATTGCTGTCAGACAAGAACATAAAACGATGCAAGTACTAGACACGGCTATTGTAATTATAGATTACTAAGCAGTGTCCTGTTAGCTACCGACTCAAACTAGATTTAACTGTGTACCTCGTCCTTCAAGGAGGGGGAGAACCCAACAAAGGAAGCTTGGTGTCCACACGACCACAACATCAACTCCACACTACGCCACCACACTCTCCACTCTAAGTCGTGTTGTGGCAGCAATACTGGGAAAAGAAACAATTATGCTGCAACAGTACTGGCTTTCATTATTATTAGAGTAGTGATTCTCTCTCTCTCTCTCTCTCTCTCTCTCTCTCTCTCTCTCTCTCTCTCTCTCTCTCTCTCTCTCTCTCTCACTCACCATCCTACGACCAAGTCATCAGTACTTTGAATTCTTATGGTACCGACAAGATGATGAATAAGACATGAGGGACACCAAAGCCAGTCAGTGGCTTTGTCAGTTCATGCAGAGGTTATTTGAAGGTTTTGAAACCGAAGACGATAGAAAACGAAGTGATCAGTCCCTCAGCCTAGATGATGGTGTTGAAACTGGTGACGGTAGAAGACGAGGTAATCAGTCCCTCAGCCTAGAGGAAAGTATTCATCACCGTAGTTTTGATGAATTTGAATCTTGTATAGATGATGCCTTCTGCTACCCTGAGGCCCAATTCTTGGAATGACTTACTTATCCTGCCCACGGTGATGACGATGTGTATTGCTACACTTCATATAAGAACATAAGAAGGGGCACTACAACAGGCCTACTGGTCTACAAGCAAGTGATACTTTATAGGTGCTATCCTGACCACCTTCTGCGAGACTTAATGACCTCACTGACCTCAAACATTATGACTAAGAATTAAGATTGCTAGGCAGGTCCAAGTCACACTCGCTGAAGGAGGAAGGAACACTGCAGCAGGCAAGAGATCATCTTCCTCCTGCCTATGCTTCAGATTCATCAATACTGCGCTGGCAAATATCATCATCTAGGATGATAAACTCGTCTTCTACTGTCTCTGATGGGAATACCTTCAAATAATCTCTGTCTTGAACTGATACAACCACTGTGTTCGTCATTCTGAATTCTTAGTGAACCTCGCATATCATGATAACTTCAAATTGCGCACACAGAAACACCATAGAAATAACACAAAAAAACAAATGAACCATGACTCACGAAATCGTAATGACACGATTGCAAACAAACCATACCACGGGTGGGGTTAGAACCCGCGATCAGAGAGTCTCAAAAATAAACCATGGTACGGGTGGGGATTGAACTCCATATAAGACACAATAACACCATGTAACACAACACCATGTAACACAACACCATGAAGAACATGTAACGAAGGAACACCAGAACGCCTAAAGCCCATGCGACGCGGTCCAAGTCTCACCCTAACAATCAAACCACAGGTGCAGGTAAAATCTGACCTTACAGGATCAGCAACAGAGTTAAAGCTTAGGTCTAATATACCAACATTAAATTCCTCTATTTAAAGTACAAATTTTTATAAAATTTGGTGAGTTTGTTAGCATCGTACAAAACCATGAACATACACACATAAACGCCATTAAAAAAACTACTTATAATTAAAAATGAGGAAAAAGTTGAATACCGCAGCAACGAGTTGTTAAATTAAATATATAATTAATCCCACTTAAAGCGAGAGTGTTAGTCAACAATCGTTAGACATCTTGAACGTGCTACGAAACTCACGTTTAGGGCCATAAATACCCTGAGAACAGGTAACACAGGAATTTAATCCAGGAAAGGATAGTAAGACATATCTTTTGGATCGAAGTGCTAACCTAGGGGATAAAGACTGGGACAGGAGGCAGCGGTTTCAAACCAGGGAAAAAATTAGAGAGAAAGAAAAAAACGGGGAAGGAATTTCAGAAAAAAAGAAGGTAGAAGGGTGTAAACACAAGCTGATGCCAGACGTATGAGAAATATCTATATCTAAGAAATGTTATAGCTAATATACCTTTTTTTGGGGGGGGTACGATGACATAGTCATTACCGAGCGTTAAATAATATATGTAACTATTTAATTAATTTCATTCTTACCAAAATACTTTCTTTTATCATTAAGAAGTAATAATTAAGTCAATGGAAATTTGGCAACACAGAGAGACAGATCAGTCTATGAATGACGCCGTAAGTTGTAGCTGCTGCTAATTCTGTTATTTTATAAACGGGTGGACCGGTAAGCCAGCGAGAGGCCTCTGTCAGATGACCAAAAGCTCCGGCCCGGGCTGGTTATCATATGACCAAGATCCGCGTCAGGAAATACTGCTGTACACTAACGGCCCCCTTCAAGGCAGGCGAAATTGCTGACCTGGAGAGTGTACAAAGAACTTTCACGGCACACATATGTACGATAAGGCACCTAAATTACTGGGAACGATTGAAGACCGTTGATCTGTATTCCCTGGATTATTATTATAATCAAGGGGAAGCTCTAAACCCGTAGGATTATACAGCGCCTGGGGGGGATGTGGAAGGCATTCAGGCTTAATTCGGGGAACTGGAGCACAGATCCAATTCCCTAAATCAAGAGCCCCTCACCAACATCAAGGAACCTTCCCTGAGGGGTGTATTCCCTGGGGCGCAGGCGAGAAAGCTACATGATAATATCACTTGGAAAATCCTAGAGGGATTAGTACCAAACTTGCACACGAAAATCACTCCCTATGAAAGCAAAAGACTCGGCAGGAGGTGCAATATTTTCCCTTTGAAAAGCAGGGGCGCCACGAGTACACTGAGAGACAACACAGTAAGTGTCAGGGGCCCAAGACTGCCTCCCAGCATACATAAGGGGGATTACCAATAGACCCCTGGCTGTCTTCAAGAAGGCACTGGACAGGCCTCTAAAGTCAGTACCTGACCAACCGGGCTGTGGTTCGTACGTCAGTTTGCGTGCGGCCAACAGTAACAGCCTGGTCTCAGACCGAGCCGAGGGGGCGTTGACCCCCGAAACCCTATCCAGGGAAACTCCAGGTTAAATCCTTGCAAGTCTTTGGTGTAAAAATATTCTCTCTCTCTCTCTCTCTCTCTCTCTCTCTCTCTCTCTCTCTCTCTCTCTCTCTCTCTCTCTCTCTCTCTCTCGCTCTCTCTCTCTCTCTCTCTCTCTCTTTCTCTTTCTCTCTCTTCCTCCCCTCTCTCTCCCCCTCTCTCTCTGTTTCGTGCTGGAAGCTGGACTTATTGTCAGCTTCCTGGTGATTGTGATTCTTATTAGTTGTTTTTTGCTCTTCGACCTTGTGAGGTTGTGGGGCGTTGAGCAGCGACTTGTCTCAGAGAGAGAAGGAGAGAGAGAGAGAGAGAGAGAGAGAAGAGAGAGAGAGAGAGAGAGAGAGAGAGAGAGAGTGGGGGGGAGGGACGACGGGATAAAGCAGTGAATGAACAAAAAGTCAATATGATTATGACACTAAAGGGTGAAAATGATTCAGTTGCAAAAGTTATCTCAACTGATTTCTAAAATTTTATCTACGATACGAACGCTTCACAAGCGTTTTAAAATATTATTGCGAGAATAGACAAATTCCCGGAAGATCAAGGCACTTACCATTGTCAGATTGTCGGATGACGGAGGCCAGCATCAACGTACAGACTCCAGGAGAATTTAGACAGACCTCAGTGGAATGTGGAATGATTGATGTGTATGAAAAAAAAGGTTGACGTTGCATGAAAAAAAGCTTGCAATCAGCCATAATGCGGTGCAGCGCGCGTGGAGAGCGGCACTGTGCCAGAATGAGCAAGAGGTATGGATAGGGAGGCACTCTGTTAGAAACTCATGTGTATGTTTAGTCTGGTGTTGGCACGCTAGTGCCAACACCACCACCTGCCAGTCACGCGTGTGGTGCCCTCGTGAGGTACATACCAAAACAAAGGCTTAATCACTTTTGCTTGTTGTGAGTCGACTAGCTTAGCCGCTTTTGTTGCAAGGGATGTGTCAGAGTTGGAAAATAATTGAATGCAGGTACAAGATGGCTGGAAATGTGCGCTTCAGAGATAGCAGGTTTAGTAACAAAGTCAACCATCTCTCAACTGAACATGCGTGACTCTGCACCCAGCAGCACACACACGACTAGGTACGCAACAGCACACATATACACGACTACATACGCAGCAGCACACACCTGGTAGTATGTAATTTATTGAGCTATTCCTGTAATTTAATGAGCATTGGAAAGCGAGCATTGCATATTTCAATGACCGGAAATGAATTCAAGAATACAGAACATCATCGTAAGCTCCCCTCTTCTATGTGCGGATTATTTGTGTATAAAGAAAGTCACATTAAACATACGTCTCAGTGACGTTTGTATTACCTACAACATTTAGCGAAAGGAGATAGAAATCTCGCCACTATCTATATAAAAAAAAATAGCTTTGAAACCAGTATCAGTGCGGGTAAAAAAGATCATTGTATATCGGTACTTGTAATGCACGATGCTGTTAGTGCATGGAAGGTGTTCAGACGACAGGAAGTGAGAAAGATATTTAGCTTACGGTGAAATCTTTATTGCGAAGTTACGTCTAGGACCGAACTTTTTCAAATATATTATGACATTTAGCATGGTCCTGGACGAAACGTTCAGCACCAGGATGGTGTTCATCGTTTTGAGTGCAACTTTAAAACGTGTAAAACCGTACAGCGAAAGTCTGTGTGTAAGATCCGCGGAGTGATGGACGGACATAACTTGCAAACCGTATCTGGATCGTCGTATAAAAATACATACATTACATACACCGAAATGTTTGGATAGTTTAGTCCATTTTTCAGAATAACTATGCAAATTACAAGTTAGTGTGAGTATATTTTAAATTTTTTCACGAATTTAGAAATGTAGATAAAAAAACAAGATAACACCTGAATATAAGTGATGCCATACCAGACTCCACATAGATACTTCGCTCAGGAAAGATGCAAGAAGTAGCTAAATCCAAGATGACCTAACTACTGAAGAAGGCCAAGACTAAGAAGTGTGACGGAGGAGGCAGAGTGCATATGACAACTTTAATCTAGTTTGAAGTAGATTAAAGAATTAGATAAGTATAATAGAGACGTCGTAACTAAGCCCTGTAAAAGATAGGGTCAAGTTTTGAATGGTTTTGCGCATTCTGACACCCTGGTTATAGTGGAATAATGGCACAAATGGAACATTTGGAACTTTCCTATATATATATATATATATATATATATATATATATATATATTATATATATATATATATATATATATATATATATATATATGTATGTATACATATTTTTTTTTTTTTTTTGCTCTTTACGTTGGGCTGAGAAAATTCAAAATAAGCCAAGCGTCTCATAATAAAAAATCAAAAGCATTTGTATCTTTATTTCAATTTGTTAATACTGTCTTCCTCAATGTATTCCCATGAAACAATATTCAGAGGTTTGGGCAACCATTGAACAAAGGCACTTAAGATGAGCCTCAGTAACTTGAGAGACGGTGACAAATGATTTAGAAAAGTAACACGATAAATGAAAATGTTGCATCCTTCAACATGAGAGACTATATTAAGTAGAACATTGGTGCAACAACACAACAACGGTACATTTCCCGGCTAGCATCATTGCACAAATCTTCACCCATTAATCATTCTCCTGAGGCCTTCTGCAACACACTTGCTATTGCAATGTGTAGAACTCTACGACACAAGTTGCATTCCTACATACATATAATTTAATGATATTATGAAACCAGTTTTGGACAAGACAATTCTGAGACACACGCACCTGTCTTGTAACACCGTATTACAGGATGGATATAAATTCTCTGGAAAATGTACAAAGGAGGATGACAAAGTTGATCCCATGTATCAGAAACCTTCCCTATGAGGATAGACTAAGGGCCCTGAATCTGCACTCTCTAGAAAGACGTAGAATTAGGGGGGATATGATTGAGGTGTATAAATGGAAGACAGGAATAAATAAAGGGGATGTAAATAGTGTGCTGAAAATATCTAGCCTAGACAGGACTCGCAGCAATGGTTTTAAGTTGGAAAAATTCAGATTCAGGAAGGATATAGGAAAGTACTGGTTTGGTAATAGAGTTGTGGATGAGTGGAACAAACTCCCGAGTACAGTTATAGAGGCCACAACGTTGTGTAGCTTTAAAAATAGGTTGGATAAATACATGAGTGGATGTGGGTGGGTGTGAGTTGGACCTGATAGCTTGTGCTACCAAGTCGGTTGCCGTGTTCCTCCCTTAAGTCAATGTGACCTGACCTGACAAGGTTGTTTGGTGCATTGGCTTAAGCCGGTAGGAGACTTGGACCTGCCTCGCATGGGCCAGTAGGCCTTCTGCAGTGTTCCTTCGTTCTTATGTTCTTATAAAACACGCACTTGAAAAGAGCGTGCAGGTAATTTTTACGTGCAAAAAAAGAGGGGAATTACCAGGGAGAACAATGCTAAACAATTTTGTGAGATCCTGGTATCATATATATATATATATATATATATATATATATATATATATTATATATATATATATATATATATATATATATATTATAATGCAGGCTTTTATATATTTAATTTCGTTAGATTATATTTTTGAATATTCAAAATTCTATTACGTGTATTCATATGCATTGTTTCTTCCCAACAGATGACCATTATGACCACCTGTACCATCCTGTGTGTCCTGGTGCTGGCTTGTGCTGGTGAGTTGCTGCCGCGCGTAGACGCTGGCAGGTAGAAGGAAAGGTAGAGAGGTGGGAGGGAGGTAGAAGGAAAGGTAGAGAGGTGGGAGGGAGGTAGAAGGAAAGGTAGAGAGTTGGGAGGGAGGTAGAAGGAAATGTAGATAGGTGGGAAGGAGGTAGAAGAAGTAAGAGAAGATGGGAGGTAAGTAAAAGCAGACTTAGAGACCATGGAGGGGACAGAAAGACAGGAATGACGAGCAGTGTGGCGAGGAATGACGAGCAGTGTGGTGAGGAATGACGAGCAGTGTGGTGAGGAATGACGAGCAGTGTGGTGAGGAATGACGAGCAGTGTGGTGAGGAATGACGAGCAGTGTGGTGAGGAATGACGAGCAGTGTGGTGAGGAATGACGAGCAGTGTGGTGAGGAATGACGAGCAGTGTGGTGAGGAATGACGAGCAGTGTGGTGAGGAATGACGAGCAGTGTGGTGAGGAATGACGAGCAGTGTGGTGAGGAATGACGAGCAGTGTGGTGAGGAATGACGAGCAGTGTGGTGAGGAATGACGAGCAGTGTGGTGAGGAATGACGAGCAGTGTGGTGAGGAATGACGAGCAGTGTGGTGAGGAATGACGAGCAGTGTGGTGAGGAATGACGAGCAGTGTGGTGAGGAATGACGAGCAGTGTGGTGAGGAATGACGAGCAGTGTGGTGAGGAATGACGAGCAGTGTGGTGAGGAATGACGAGCAGTGTGGTGAGAAATGACGAGCAGTGTGGTGAGGAATGACGAGCAGTGTGGTGAGGAATGACGAGCAGTGTGGTGAGGAATGACGAGCAGTGTGGTGAGGAATGACGAGCAGTGTGGTGAGGAATGACGAGCAGTGTGCTGAGGAATGACGAGCAGTGTGGTGAGGAATGACGAGCAGTGTGGTGAGGAATGACGAGCAGTGTGCTGAGGAATGACGAGCAGTGTAGTTTAGTGCAGTTAAAGTAGACTGAAACTGCTGAAAGATCTAACCTGCGAAAATAAAATTTAAATGTATAAATTTAGATTTCAAAAATATTCGAGAAATATTAAAATAATAATAATAATAATAATATCATTATCATTATTATTATTATTATTATTATCATCATCATCATCATCATCATCATCATTACTGATTATTAATGAGTGTTGGTGCACAGGTACATTGAGCACTGCACAGGAGACCAAGTGCATAGGAGATGATTTCAACTGTGGCGACAAATGCATTCCTTCTTCCTTCGTCTGTGATGGCCACTTCGACTGTGGCAACGGCAAGGATGAGGTGAGTGACGGACAGAACCTGGGAGGACGAGAGAGTGGGAGAAGAAGAATGGGAGGAGATGGATCTGGTAGAGGACATGTGAGGAGGAAATGACATACGAGGAGGCGAGGACGTGCGGGAAGAGGACACAGGAAAAAAATACATGAATGTTGGAATACGGGACAAGGAATGGGTTAAAAGGAAGAGAAGGGTACGGGAGAAGGGGGCGGAATTGGAAATGAGACTTGAGTACGAGAGGGAGGCATAAGGGAGAGGATAAAAAAAAATGTTTAATTGAGAAGGAGAAATAAGGAATGGAATAGGAAAAGAATGTGTTTTATAGGACGATAGAGAAGAGACATGAAGGAGGATGGAAATAAAGGGAGTTGCAGCCACCCCAGGAACATTATTCCAAGTACTCTTAATAATTTAATACAATGAAGTAACGTCAGGTAAACTAATAAATATTAGAAAAATGAGTTAAAAAACAACATGGAACAATAATAGAAAATTAATAATTTATAAAAGTCTTAGTGTTAGAATTACCGAGTTGATAGATCAGTCAACTGTGTCTTATCAAGCATATAATTATAAAGTTCGTGTGTGAATTATGAATAGAAAAATACTATATATATACTGACAGGTATGTTTCCTTTAGTTTATATATGATTAAAAGGATTAAATTGTTCTTGTCGTGTGGTGAAAATGTTAGGTGTAGCTTTAATGACCCTCATGTAATCGATAGGCTTTAAACACATTAACCAACCAAAACAAATAACGGGGAAAAATGTTAACCTTAGATATTTTTAATTTATGCTAGCCCATGACAACTAAACTTATCGGGTCATCCTTCTCATATCAGGTGAACTGCAAGAAGGTGTCTGCAGCTGCAGCCCCACCCGTTGCTTTCCGTGACGACGCACCAACCTTCCCTCTGGAGTTCGGTGATTAACCTTCCTGAAGAGGAGCTCAGTGATGCTGCGGGAAGTGTGGAGCTTCACTTGTGCGGAAGGGGCGTGTGTGGAGATGCTGGAGTTGGGTGGGTGTCTGTGGACAAGAGAAAAGACCGCAAAAGAAATTTAGACTCGTGGGATACTGAGAGGAAGTGTGAAGAATGGTTAAAAGTTGGGCGGCTTGTATGAGGTGGGAGAAGAAGTTATTAAGGAAACGTTATAGTTGATGGCTCCTGGAAGCAATATGATGCTATTGTCTAAATGTGTGGTGAGATTAGTGGTACAATTAGCAGTAACATTGTCAAGGGATGCTGTCCTGGAGGAGGTTACGTCTCGAGGTCAACATAACACAACTGAGCCCCAGAGAAGTATTAGCTGGAAAATCAAAAGTTACGTTAACTACCGCAGCGGAAAATGTGTATATAGAGCGCGCACACACACACACACACACACACACACACACACACACACACACACACACACACACACACACACACACACACACACAAACACACACACACAACATAATCACTGCAGATCTGTTCATTAAATTTTCCAGCGCTCTTGCTGTCTCTCTGTCATATTACAATACATCTCACAACGTTTTCAAAACATGCAAGAAGTGCCGCCTTCTCCCGGGTATAAAATTGTCTAAGTATTGACTCTGTTAGCCACAAATTCCTTCCTGGAGAAGGAACGACAGTGCAACGCTGTGAGGTCCATCATCTTTGTGTCAAATATAGTAATACATTTTTTTATTGTAAATATAACGTTTTTAAATACCCTTGGTTCATGTGTGTAGCTGAGGTGCTAACTGCTTGCTGGAGCCAGAAGATCATGTTTGTCGCGTGCACATGGATAATAATGTTGAAAAGTCAAGAGGTCGTGTTTAACATGTGATATGGTTAATAAGGTTAACAGTCTTCGAGACTGTTAACCTTATTAACCTGAATATTTTTATCATGTAAGATTGAGTATGAATCTTTATCCTGAAATATTCGTCCATACTGAAACCAAATACAGCATGAACAGTAATTAAATTAGGGGAATTACTTCTCCTTTGTTAAACGGAACCATAAATACTTCCTACTAAGGACATGGTGAGTAGAAGTCCCTCACATTACTTGCTTCTGTAGAGGAGTGAAGAACAGAGAAGCACTACCGTAGGTTCACTGGTACACATGCACACCAGACATTAGTCTCAACACCCAATGGAAATAAGTCACTCTGGCTTTTTTGGGTTATACTAGGTTCTCTACACATATGCTGCTATGTATGATAATCTATGTAACTGTATTTGTGTATACGTGAATAAGCTTACTTACTACTAACCTACCCAACTCTTGGTTTGGTTGGTATTATCCTCACCTCACACAACTGAGAGTCCAGGATCGACCCTCCGGCACTAGGGAAACATTGGGCATCATTTTCTTACACCAGCTGCCCCTGTTTACCTAGAAGTAGGTACCTGGGTGTTAAGCGGCTGTTGTGACTCGCCAGAAATGCTCTGCATAACCAGGGGCTTTCTGTATAGTAAGCCAGTGATCTCAGTTACGCCTGTATCATGTACTTGTAGTAATAAAGATTATTATTATTATTATTGGTAGTACTAGCAGTAGTATCCTCACACATTGATCAAACTTATTTTAAGGTCTACGATGTAATTTGTATGATTATTACGAATAAATAGTCAATACCGTGACTGGAACAATACACAAATAACCCGCACATACGAGACTGAATCTTAGTGCGACGTTCTGGTCAGACTTGCACCATTAACCAGACACACAGAAGCGCGAAGGAAAGGGAACCAGAAGGGAGAATGAGAGGAAGTATAATAGAAGAAGTAGTAATAGTAGTAGTAGTAGTAACAGTATTAAGTAGTGCAATAGTAGAAGAGTTGGTAATAAGTAGTGGCGATGAGACAAGAGTCAGAGAGTGGAGCGAGGCAATAGTAATAATAGTAGTAGTAGTTTGGAGGTAGTTAAAGTACGAGAAAAAAAAAGAAAACAGCACTTCAGGAGAGCTAATGGCCAACGAGGGGAAAAAAAATGCAGGAATAAAACTCAGGACAGAACCCACTTTGGCAGACGAAAGGAAGGGCAAAGAAAATATAGAAAAGGAGAAGAGGCGAGGAGAGGAGGAGATAAAGATCAGTTGAAGTCACGAGTGTTCCCAAGTTGGAGTATTTAACAAATAATGAGATGTTTCAACAAGGCGGCGTCTATACATAAGTGCTTTTTTCCTAAGATACGTTATTAAATACTGTGGCATGCAAAGAGTACGTAACCTTTATTCGGCGCATGTACACACCCTCATTTACAGGCTATCTCCCCCAACCAGCGAACCAGGTTGCTAAGAGTTGGTGATGGGGCCCCGTCGTTCAACTAGTGACCAGGTTCTAGCCAATAAGAAGGTGGGATTGGCAATCGCAGAGGTTATGTGGATACCGCTCTCCTGTCTGCCCTTGTCATTCCCATTCTAGAGCTGGTTGAAGCACGGTCTGCTATCTTGTGGCTTCTATTTCTGCCTTGCTTACCGTGGAGTGCACTATACTTATCACTGTACATAGTGTACATATTGCTGTTATAAATTGGTGAAGGATAATATAAGTCTAAACTTTTTCTACTGTGTTTATTTGCTCCCATTACACCTGGGATAACAGGCCTTTGAAATCCTAGGTTGTAATAAATACTCAAACAACACTACTTACTCTGTACTTATATCTAATATATCCTTTGTGGGGAATTACAGTGAGTGGGGTCACGGCTGAGTCGGGTTAGTGGTCCCTTGTTTCAGTCGTGAATTCAGTCTGAAGCTGCCGCTCCACTCCAGGGTAACTTCAGCCAATGTGTACTAACCTTTATTCCTCTCAATAGGCAGTGCGATTGTGACACGCAGCTGATATGGTAACCTCTGGTCGTGCGAGTGCCACCTCTACACGTGTACATCTGAATGCATTCACCATTACTCACGTGGTAGTGTTGGGATGGGGGGGTCCTGAGAATACCTGTGTGAGTCACGCAACTGCCTGCTCCAGCTAGTGAGACCCTTGCCTGTGGTGATCATATGTTGTACGAATGTGTTCACCACACAAGGACACAGAGGAGAAGGGTGCCCTTCTCATAGTTGAATTGTGACTGTCCGCTGTTGTCTCAGTCTACCCCGTAGGCACTCAAACTGGCGGGCTGAAGGTGCCTGAGTCGTTATTGTTTATGGGAAGTGTAATTACTGTCTTAAGCTAAACGACTATCTCTAACTTAATTTAAATATGTGTAGTAGTAATGTAGCAATTGTAGTGTATAGTTAGCCTAAGAGGCTAATTCTTAGAATTAAGTATATACAGAATTGACACCTCTTTAGGCGTCCCCCCCCTCCCTAAATTTCCCCACCTGGAGGGTGGGCATAACGGTTCTGGAAAATACCGATGTTTTCCACATCCTTACTCTACCTATGGCGTCTGTGTATGGGGATCTACTATAATAAGTTATTTAAAGCCAACAATAATTCTACACATATGCAACAGTTAGGTATCTTTATTTCGAAACGTTTCGCCTACACAGTAGGCTTCTTCAGTCGAGTACAGAAAAGTTGATAGAAGCAGAAGATACTTGAAGACGATGTAATCAGTCCATCACCCTTAGAGATACCTAACTGTTGCATATGTGTCTTACCTATCAACCTGTCGGTATTTTATACCATTTTAATGTTCAATCTGTCAGACACTGCAACACAAGGGTATCTTGGTACAGACCTGCAATCAACTTCGACAACCTCTACTAGTGAGAACGGCTGGATTTGAGAGGGACCTGTCCTTCCAACATCTGAGTTCTTACCTCTCCTAGTTACCTACGTCTCACCTCCTGGCGCTATATAAGGTTCCATCCTGTCACTTCATCTCCATATTGTTTCATACCATGGAACAATGCTCTTCTCCAGACTGAGGGACTGACCACCTCAAAACTTTAAGGGTGATGGACTGATTACATCGTCTTCAAGTATCTTCTGCTTCTATCAACTTTTCTGTACTCGACTGAAGAAGCCTACTGTGTAGGCGAAACGTTTCGAAATAAAGATACCTAACTGTTGCATATGTGTCTTACCTAACAACCTGTCGGTATTTTATACCATTTTAATGTTCAATAATTCTACAAAAAGTGTCTGAACGATTAACCAGTCTCGTGCCAGGCACCACACTCCACCACTCTTAAAAAAATTAAACTTTCTCAACATGTATAATATTCACTCGTACTACTGTGCATATAGTATACATAGACAGTTAGTTCAAATATAAACCCTACTCTGAAATTCTTCCAGGAGAGCTGTCGCGGAACAAAAAAAAAAAAAATCTCTTTGATATCCACCGTGTTCAACTCAATTTGAATAAAAACTCAATGTGAATAAACGGCTCCAAAATCTGGAAAAACTCTGCCTGAAGATTTCAAATATTCACCACATGTGACCTGCTTCGAAGCTAGTGTTAGAAAGCACCTCGTAACCTTCATATGATTCTCAACAACAATATACTGCAACAAAAGTTCTGAAACCTGTTTGTTGACTATGACTGTTGATGATTATGACTGCTGATGATTATGACTGCTGATGATTATGGCTGCTGATGATTATGACTGCTGATGATTATGACTGTTGATGATTATGACTGTTGATGATTATGGCTGCTGATGATTATGACTGCTGATGATTATGACTGCTGATGATTATGACTGCTGATGATTATGACTGTTGATGATTATGGCTGCTGATGATTATGACTGCTGATGATTATGACTGCTGATGATTATGACTGTTGATGATTATGACTGTTGATGATTATGACTGCTGATGATTATGACTGCTGATGATTATGACTGCTGATGATTATGACTGCTGATGATTATGACTGTTGATGATTATGACTGCTGATGATTATGACTGCTGATGATTATGACTGTTGATGATTATGACTGTTGATGATTATGACTGCTGATGATTATGACTGCTGATGATTATGACTGTTGATGATTATGACTGCTGATGATTATGACTGCTGATGATTATGACTGCTGATGATTATGACTGTTGATGATTATGACTGCTGATGATTATGACTGCTGATGATTATGACTGTTGATGATTATGACTGCTGATGATTATGACTGCTGATGATTATGACTGCTGATGATTATGACTGCTGATGATTATGACTGTTGATGATTATGACTGTTGATGATTATGGCTGCTGATGATTATGACTGCTGATGATTATGACTGCTGATGATTATGACTGTTGATGATTATGACTGCTGATGATTATGGCTGCTGATGATTATGACTGTTGATGATTATGACTGCTGATGATTATGACTGCTGATGATTATGACTGCTGATGATTATGACTGCTGATGATTATGACTGTTGATGATTATGACTGCTGATGATTATGACTGCTGATGATTATGACTGCTTCAAGAAAACAAGCCTTTATTTTATTCATATTAAGTCGAGTTCACTCTTACCAAAGATATCGGAGATTAGGATTCTAGCCAACACAACTACGCGGCAGTAATATCCATTTCTGAATCATGGTTGGATGTCACGGTGACTAACGACGAGGTCAGAATAGAAGGTTACAACATAAAGAGCTTAGACAGCAATAGAAATGGCGGTGGGGTACGTGTCTATTTAAGAAATGAATTAATCTACAACCCCAAACCTGATTTAAATGATAATAAACTGGGGATTCTATGGCTTGAGGTGTTATTACCCAAGACTAAACTAATCCTAGTAGGAAGAAGTCAACACCTTCCCCCACCCATGATCAGTTCTCAGAAGCTTTTTCTTAGAGTTCTCCGGAACTGGTAGTAGTTCTGAGAGAATGATAGTGGGAGACTTCAATATCTGTTTCCAACAGAAAAATAATGGGCTATGTAACAGGAATAAGAAAATCTGGGATTAAATAGTTACTCAGCTAATTAATTCACCAACCCGGATCACACAGCTTTCAGCCAACATATTAGACCACATACTTTGTAATCGCCCTGCCAACATTAGTCAGTCAGGCGTCATTACCACATGTCTTAACGATTATCTCATCATTTACTGTACCAGGAAAATCATCAGGGATCGGACAGGCCTACACAGGACAATTAAAATGAGGTCAACTGGAGACTATAGTAAAAAAATACTGATAAATAGGCTACAAATTTGTGTTTGGACAGTGATCACATGTTGGACGGACGCAAATGATGCCTGGGAAAAATCCTTGATAATATTGCACCAGTTAAAGAGGTTAGGATTAAACGATGAACTGAACCCTGGATGATTATTGAGATATTAGATAATATGAAATTCAGAGACAGGTTGCTAAAAAGATTTAAGGCAAACAGACAGGATATTGCAGCTCTAAATGAATTCCATAGAGTTAGGAACAGAGTGCAGAGGTTCATAAAAGGAGAAAAGGCAAGGCATAGTACTATTGCTCAAAAATTGAAGAGTACAAGAATAACCCCAGAAAGCTCTGGCAACAACTAAAACAGTTGGAGTATAGCCACAAAACCCGCAGCTAGATCTAACATATGTCTAAATATTGAAAACTAGGTATACCACCAGACAACTCAAGTGGCACTGGAGGTATGTTCTTTTAATTCCTATTGCACTTCTGTCGCCTCAACACCAGTAATTAAACTGCCAGTTGCATCAAATTCCTTAAACACAGACTCTGATAAATTCAAAACATATTACGTTAATAAGGGCGTCACCCCGAACAGTTGCCAACTAGTAGGTGTATCTTATGACTTGGTGCTAACACAACTAAACAGGTTAAACTTAAGAGCTCTGGTCCCAATAACATCCCTCCTAAGTTCCTAAAAGATGGCCCCTCTGCTTTACCAGTTCCCATTGCGTACATAATAAATTTGTACATAGCGACAAATACTGTCCCGGAAGGATTCAAAGAGGCCAGAGCTACTCCTGTCTTCAAGAAAAATAACAGGTATGATGTCAGCAACTATAGGCCTGTTAGTATACTGTGTGATGTCCAAAATTCTAGAGAAGGCGGCATACTGTCAAGTAGTTAAATATCTGAATGACAAAAACATCCTGTATAATTACCAGACAGGTTTTAGGAGATCTCATTCAACCGACACCTCCCTCATTAATTTGATGAACTACCTGAGAACTGAAATGTCGGTGGGGAATTTCGTAGGAATGGTAACCTCAGACTTGTAAAAGGCCTTCTATACAGTCAATCACAATATATTATGTAAGAAACTGCAAGCTATCTGCATGAGTCCTGTAGAATGGTTTAAGTCCTACCTGAGCAACAGGGACCATATTGTCAAGATCGACAACACAATTAGAACCCCTGCCGATAACATGTGGGGTTCCTCAAGGTAGTATCCTGGGTTCATTGGTATTCGTGTGCTATGTGAATGACATGCATATCAGTGTCAAATACAAGCTTCTACTGTACGCAGATGATAGTGCTGTGTTAGTATCAGGTATAGACCCACAAGATATTGCTAATGTACTTTCACTAAAACTAGAGTCCTGTAGTAAATATTTGGTAGACAACAAACTATCACTACACCTCGGGAAAACGGAAGCCATACTATTTGGAACGAAACATAAATTGAAAAGCGTAAATAATTTTAATTTCCAGTGTAATTGGGAACCTATTATTACAGTAAATTCAGAGAAATATCTGGGAATCCTCTTTGACCCAAGCATGTCAGGAGAACTAATAGGCAACAATGTAGTAAAGAAAGCGAATGACAGACTCAAGTTCCTCCACAGACAAGCACAGTGTCTACCAACTGAGGCTCACAGGACCTTATGTCTAGCTCTCATACATTGTATGAGAGCTCTTCATGGTACTTTCCATTAACAAAAAACTGAAAGATATGCTACAAATCACCCAGAACAAAATGGTGAGATTCATTCTGGAGCTGGATCCTAGAGAGCATGTAGGCTAGAATGAATTACAACAACTGGACCTGCTGAATGTTGACGACAGAGTAAATCAACTAAAGCTAAATTACGTTTATAAAATTGCTCGCAACCAGTGTCCCCAGTATCTTACTGCCAATTTTGTTAAGGTCGGGAACCAATGCAATTATGGGAAGAGAAAACAACTTTGCAGTGGTCAGGCTTCAAAGACATTTTTCTCTACAGCAATAAAAGAATGGAATACATTGCCTGCACATGTCAAAGACTCATAGCATGAGCCAGTTCAAGAAGAGAGCCAACATGTACCTCATGAATAAGGCTATAGAAAGAGAGGAGAGTGATTTCTTGTATGAAAATAACTAATTTCACCTCTCCCCTAGTATATCTTATTTTATTGTAACTGTTTTTACATAGTTAAAATACTTACCTGTTTTTAACTTTCAAATATAAATAATAATTTTCACAAGGACCCCAATGGAAATAAGTTACTCTGACTTTTTTTGGGCTCTCCTAGGTTCTCTACATATAACTCACGAAATCGTAATGACACGATTGCAAACATTGTGACGGTCTGGAGTTTTGAGACTCTCTGATCGCGGGTTCTATCCCCGCCCGTGGTATGGTTTCTGTACACATATGCTGTTACCTACCTACCTGCAGTCTACCTGCAGGGTATTCCGGGGATCAACGCCCCCGCGGCCCGGTCTATGACCAGGCCTCCTGGTGGATCAGGGCCTGATCAACCAGGATGTTACTGCTGGCCGCACGTAGTCCAACGTACGAACCACAGCCCGGCTGATCCGACACTGACTTCAGGTATATGTCCAGCTCCCTCTTGAAGACAACCAGGGGTCTATTGGTAAATTCCCTTATGGCTGGTGGATGGCGCCCCTACTTTTCACTGGGGGCATGTTGCATCGCCTGTCAAGACTTTCGTAGGGAGTGATTTCTTGGTGTAGAATAGGGACCAGTTCCTCCAGGGTCTTTCAGGTGTAGATTATGATGTATCTCTCTCGCCTGCGCTCTGGTGAGTACAAGTCAAGTGCTTCCAAGCGTTTCCAGTGGTAAAGGTGTTTGATGGAACTTATATGTGCAGTAGAGGGTCTCTTGAACGGAGATGTTAATGTACAGCAGTACTCCAGCCTATAGAGATCAAGTGATTTAAAAAGGATCATCATTGGTTTGGCATCTCTTGTCTTGAATGTTCTCATTATCCATCTTATCAGTTTCCTCGCAGATGTGATAGTGGCATTGTTGTGGTCCTTGAAGGTGGGATCTTCGGACATTACCACACCCAGGTCCTTCACATTTATTTATTTATTTATTTATTTATTATAAATTTGTGCACACATACAGAGGTACAAAAAAATACAGATAAGAGCAGTATGCCAAAGCCACTTATACTATGCATAGCATTACGGGCTGGCTTAAAATTAACTTAAGATTAATTAAGCAATGATGAAGTCAGTGATAAAACATTAATGTAAACAGATTACTATAAAGCACAAGTGAGTATTACAAAGACAGGTCATATGAAGGATTCTGTTAGGTAGTGTATTTAAAAAATAATAAAGTTAGATTGGGTTTTAGGTTTAACATTTATGTGATATAATTGTGAGAAACATTTAAGATATTCAATTTATAAGGTTCAGTTATTCAGTATTTATTTGGTTTTGGGTGAGTAAGTGATCTTTGAGTAGAGACTTGAATTTATAAACAGGTAGTGTTTCTTTTATATTTACAGGTAATGAATTCCAGATTTTGGGGCCTTTTATGTGCTTTGATTTTTTTGCATAGTGTAAATGAACACGGGAACATAAAAGAGTGATCTGTCCCTGTGTTAGGGTCATGTTTTGTTGAGGTTGGCAAAGGGGTGTTTGAGGGGGGGGTAAAACAGAGTTAAGTTTCTATGTATGTAATAGGGGGAGTAAAAGAAAGGTTGTTTTGTATGGTGAGTAGGTTTTTTGTATTGAATATTGGTGGAGGTTTCTGCCCGTGTGAATTTGTTATCATTCTAACTCACCTTTTGTTGGGGAATTATGGGCGAATGGTTAACTGTTTTAGGCCCCCTCACAAATTCCATAGGGGGATAGGGGAAAAAGAGGTGATATAGGGGCCCCAAGGGGTGACTGTGAAATATACCGTATTTTGATAGTATGCCTACATTTTGGGAAAATTTTTTAGAAATTTGTTAATGGTATAAATTTGAGTTATTATCAAGGTGGGTTCCCCAAAATTTTCCCCTGTTTTGTTTGTAAAGGGATCCGTTTTTCTTTATTTTAAAGAGGGCACTTAGTCTGTTCCCAAAAACTGAATGAAGTAGGTTTTGTAATGTTTGTGTAGTTTGTTAGTTCATCCAGGAGATATTTCTGTAATTGGGTATTTACAGTATTGGCTAGTGTGACTGGGCTCGGGTGAGAGAAGACGTATGTAGTGTCATCTGCAAATAGTGTGGGTTTGAGTAATTGCGAAGCATTTGGAAGGTCTTTTTAGTATAGGAAAGAGAAGAGGGCCAAGGCCCACTTCCCTGTGGGACACCAACTGTAATTGTTGCGCAGAAGAGTTTTGCCCCATTGCGTACACATATTGGCTTCTGTTGCTGAGGTATGTTTGAGGTAATTGAGGGAGTGCCCTCTTATACCATGGGTGTGACAATTTTACGTGGAGCAAGTCATGGTCAACTGTATCAAAAGCTTTACGAAGTCAATAAGACCCCCGTGGACTTCTTTTTTCTCTATTGCAGTGTATTATATGTTCTAGCATGTGTATAATACCCTCATTAGTATTTTTATTAGGCCTGAATCCAAATTGGCAGGGGTTGAGTATGTTTTGGGAGATAAGGTAGGAGTAGATTCGTTTATGAATAGTTTTTCAAAGATTTTTGAGAGAGGGTGTAAGTTGGATATTGGCCTATGTTATTCAACTCTGTTTGGTCTCCTCCTTTGTGGATCGGGGTGACCCTTGCTATTTTGAGTACTGTAGGAAGGTGGAGGATTCAATGGATTTGTTAAGAGTGTTGCAATGATTGGAGATTAGCACTTGTGAACTTTTTATATATAAAGGGGGGTTTTAAAGGTACTTAAATCTCCTGCCTTGTTTTTTAGTGCATTGATAATAAGGGAGACTTCGTATGGGTTAGTCGGAGCTAGGAACAGTGTGTTGGGTAGTTCCCGGTGAGGTAGTTATTTGGTGGGGTATCTGAGCTTGGGATTTTATGGGCAAGGTTTTGTCCTATAGTGGAGAAGAAATCATTGAGTCTGTTTGCTGTTTCTGTTGGTGGGGGTTGGGGTTCATCTGATTTTGCTAATTTTATTTCGCTATTTCGTGATATCTTTTTTGTTCCCCGAATTTCAGATAGTGTTTTTCCAGGTCTTTTTTATATCACCTCGTAAGTTGGATAATCTGTTTCATAATACAATTTTTTTGCCCTTTTTATCAGGCTGGTTTGGATTGACGAGTAACGTTTTGTTTGGTCTCTGGTTATGTGACCCATTCTGTACTGTTTTTCATATTGTGTTTTGTATTTATGGATTTGAGAATGGGTGGGTGTTAGCCGGGACTGTTCAGTCTCTTTGCTGTCATCTGTTTTATTTTTTTAGGGGAGTGCTTGTTATAGAGGTATTGGGTCTTTTTTAGAAAATTATTAATACATTCGTCAATATCTGTATAGATTTCTAGCTCAGTGTGCCAATCAATTTTTTGCTAATGCTGTTGGCGAAGTTATTAATGGCTGCCCCATTGTGAAGTCTGAAGTTGACTTTAGTAGTGTCTTGGGGTAGTTTACCAAGAGTTGTTATGAGGAAAGTAGGGTAGTGGTCTGTGGTATTATCTGTAATTATGCCTGTTTTAAAGGGAATGGTGTTGGTCCAGATGTGGTCAAGTAGGGAAACCCACTAGTCTCTGTAACTCTTGTAGGTTTTGTTACTTTTGGGTAGTAACATACAGTTACTCATTGTGTTTGTGAATTCAGTAACGTGTGGGTCCTGGTCTTGCAGGAGATTTATATTGAAGTCACCTGAGAGTAGTAAGTGATCTTTGTTCATGCATGCATCAGTTATCAATACTTCCTAGATTTTGACTAAATTGGCTAATGTTTGACTGGGAAACTCTGTAGATGTTTATCCCAAAGTGAGAGGTTTTTTTAGGTATTTGGGTTTGAATTTAGCTATTATATATTCCCATGTTCATCCCTTGTGCAAGTATTAGTGATACATTCTAGTTGGGCTGAGTAGTATATGGCGTGCCACCCCCTTTTTGGTCTGGCCTACAGTTTTTTATGGCTGTGTAACCAGAATGGGGTAACTCTGACATCAGGCTTTAGCCAAGTTTCAGTTAGTGTAATGATGGACATATTGGCATTTTAAGAATTTGTAATGCTATGAGGTTTAGTAATGCTTTCTTAAAGACTGATATTGTATTAAAGAAAAGTTATGTTGTTGTTGGCACTGAGCAGTGCCTTTGATTGTTCTGCTGTAGTAATTTCAGTAACTGTTTGATTCAATTAAGTCATTAAATAAGAGTTGGTATCGATCAATGTTGTAATATAAGATTTGTAGTGAAACTATAGTTAGAATTTAGTATAAAACAAAGTAAATAGTCTTAAGCTAAAAAATAGCACCTGAATTATTTAACAAATGTAAAATAATGAGCTAAGGGACTAATTACTTGTCCGTTCTATTGTGTGAGTAGAAATTTGATATACTTATTTCCTAACAGTATTTCTCTGCATTTTCCAATAACGGAGTAGTTTGAAATTTGTCTTCATTGAACATCATATTTGTTCTCCGTTGACCATTGGAAAAGTTGGTTCATATCTTCTTGGAGACTTGCCGTGTCCTCAGTGGATGACAGTCTCTTGCAGATCCTTGTACCGTCTGCAAAGGATGTTTGCGGTGCTATGGTTTACATCTCTATGCCCTGATATAAGGGTGAGGAACAGGACAGGTGCGAGTACAATCCCTTTGTGGAACAGAGCTCTTCACTATGGCAGCTTCCGATTTACTCTGTTTACCACTACTCTTTGTGTTCGATTGGTTAGAAAGTTGAAGATGCATCTGTCAACTTTGCCAGTTATCCTTTAGCACACATTTTGTGAAACTATTACACCATGATCGCACTGTCAAAGGCTTTTGAAAAAATCTGTGTATACTACGTCAGCATTCTGTATGATAATCAGTGTAACTGTATTTGTGTATACCTGTATAAATTATTCTTTTTCATCTAATGCCACATCAAAACTTCTTTCGTTTTTCCTCTCTTTTCCATATAGTGTACAATAGGCTGCAACTCCTTCCTTCAGCTGCGTACTGATAATTTTGTTTTATTATTCTTTGTCTTCTTTTATCAATGTCTACAGATATAATTCTCACTTAAGTAACATTTCCATTAAACAACTTTATATTTAAAATTTTCTTAAGAGAATAGAATGCTGGTTTACAATGTTCTGATGACATCTTTTGGGGACAGTTGGTCCCAAAGATGAGGAGGTACTTGTGCCTCCTCCCATGGGAGACTTAGGTCTCAGACACTCCCTAAAGAGGGAGCCAAGGCCGGCCACCACTTGGAAAAGGCCCGGGCCGGGAGAATACCGGCGAATCTTTAATAATAATAATAATAATAATAATAATAATAATAATAATAATAATAATAATAATAATAATAATAATAATAATAATAATAAATCTCGGTCATCGACACCATGCCCAGCCCTTCTAGGGTAGGGTAGGTGCCTGAGCCCGAGCTTGCAGCTCACAAGACTGTCATTCCCAATAACCCCTTGGGGCGGGATGGCAGGCAAGAGAGGCCTAGCTTTACCCTACGAGCCCCGTCAGGGCGGGAATGTGGCTAGGCCTGGGACAGTTGGTCCTAAAGATGAGGAGGTACTTGTGCCTCCTCCCATGGGAGACTTAGGTCACAGACACTCAGTAAAGAGGGAACCAAGGCCGGGCCACCACTCGGATAAGGCCTGGACCGGGAGAATACCGGCAAATCAACAAGAACAAGAAGAAGAAAATTCTCGGGGTAAAATCATATGTATTTTAGTTACAGTATAGTTCAAATTTTTTCCAGAGGTGCTATGCATCCCACGGGCCTTCAGATTAATGGATATTTCATAAAGAAATTCTGAAATTTATATTTGTTAAGTACAGGAACACATACCTGGAGATTACCTGAGAGAGTTCCGGGGTCAACGCCCCCGCGGCCCGGTCTGTGACCAGGCCTCCTTAGGTCAGTGTCCCAGGATGCGACCCACACCAGTCGACTAACACCCAGGTACCCATTTTACTGATGGGGAACATAGACAACAGGTGGAAAGAAACACGTCCAATGTTTCTACTCTGGCTGGGAATCGAACCCAGGCCCTCACCGTGTGAAGCGAGAGCATTAACCACCAGGCCACCAGAGCCCATAAGTACAATTTTCATACATATTTTAGCATATGTTGTAAATTACTAGGATAACCCTCAAAAAAGTCTAACAAAAGGACCTATTGTCATTGGGGGTGGGATCCTGGGACAAAAGGAAGAACCACATGGATATAAGGCAGACAGTCCCCGATGACACACTGACTTTTCTCGGGTTATCATGGGTGGTAACCCTCCAGATTAAAAATCCGAACCAAATTTTTACCTATTTTACCAATTTATCTTCAACTTGAGACTCAGTAGAAAGAATGAGCTTCATTCTTCTTCTACTTTATCTTATCTTAGCCCAACTTAAATTTTATTTATATTATCTTAGTCTACGCTGAGTATGAGAGAAAAATGAAGAAACAAATTTGACACAGAAAATGATTTTTAAAACACAAACTGCATGAAATATTTTGATCTGAGTCGCAGATTTTGATAAAATGATAAATGATAGCCAACCAGCGAGTTTACTTTTCATTGGGGTTTTTTCATTAATATTATTAAAGCAAAAAATATTAATTATCTAAAAAATATTAGCAATAATATTAATAACTGTGGAATTTTTGATAATTTTTCCCGTGATTTGTGTGTAATAATTAAGGGGGATAATAAGTTTTATATGAAATCGTGAAGGAAATTAATATTCAATAATAAAAATGTATTACACATCTAGAAGTGTTATTGCATTAATTGAGAAGACGTACGGGTTTACACAAGATGTGGAAAAATACTGTATATATTTTCCAAAATTCAGTATTATTGAAATAGATGGCCATACTGTATTTAATAATATTTATGTCATAGAAAACGGAAAGCCTGCGTCTGGGCAGGAGACTCGCCATCTTGGTTTTAATTGGATACAACGTTGGTGTAATGGGAAGAATTTTTCGTGCTTAGTTTAGTTAATATTTTTTATTATGCACCCCATACCCATCCTGTGGGGGGTAGTCAAAGATTACAGAGGTACATAATGGGTCCGGGGTGGGCCTCAAGTTTTGATGGCTGAGCAAGTTACAGAGGTAATGAATTCACAATTTACAAAGGTAATGAACTCACAATTTACAAAGGTAATGAACTCCAGGTGGGTCTAGTCACAATCATGACAAGTTACAAAGGTATTAACAGATTTAGAGGTACACAATGGGTCCTGGGACTGGGCCCCAAAGTTTTGATGGCTGAACAGGTACAAGGTAATGAACTCACAAGTTACAAAGGTAATGAATACTGTAAGAAGGGTTACTTGCGTTTATACATGGCTACAATCATGAACAAATTTTAGAGTAATGAGCAATTCACACTTCCACACCCGGTCACAAACTGTAGTGAGTTTTTGGTGCAAATATTGATTGTTGAGTCACACACACACACCACACACACACACACACACACACACACACACCACACACACACCACACACACACACACACACACACACACACACACACACACACACATAAACACACACACACACACACACACACACATAAACAACACACACAACACACACACCACACACCACAACACACACACACACAACACACACACTCAACACAAAAACACAACTCCATTCACACACACTAAATACACACACACACACCACACAACACACACAACACTCATACACATACACACGCACACAAAAACACACACACAAACACACACGCACACACAAAACCACACAGGAGCTTGGACTCGACCCCTGAAATCTCAACTAGGTGAGTGCACACACACACACACACACACACACACACACACACACACACACACATACACACACATGCACACATGTGGTAATGCTTTATTTACAGCCAGCAAAGTCAGGGTATTTCTCCAGAATGGTCTGTAATACCCCCAAACTGTGGATAAAATACTTAGCCATTTCTTGAACACTTCTGAGTGAGTTGTTTCTAAATTCATTAATTTTTTATCACACTCCAGTACATAATGACGCAGGGTGTGCAATAGTCCATCTGGCAAAGTTTACATTTCGTTTGGTCTACATCTGGTGGTGGTGATTTAACCTGCCAAAGATACTTGTAACCCAGCCGGAGCCGGGCAGTAGTGACATCCAAGAGTCTGCTTATTTTGTTGGATGCACCATAATATTGGCTCCTCCTGCATGATAGAATGATGATAGATGGACTCACTGGTGTCAATCTCCTGAGCCTTAAGTCCATAAAATTCAGTTGAAGTTTTTTTCGTTTTTATTGTTCTAAAACTACTACCTGACAAGCCAAGATTGTAATCTACTCCCTCTTTGAAAGCATACAGCTTAGCCAATTTATCAGTTCTATCATGCATCTGAAGGGCCAATGTGAGATGGAATCCACAGCATGTGCACTCTGACCCCACTGTCCACAATCCTACCATACCTGTGTCTGGCTTCTGACACAAGCATGCCACAATTTATGCTTAATGAGTTGAGAGCATTTATGGATGACAGAGAATCGTTACAATTAAACTGTCAATCTTTGAAACATAGATGCATTTCAGTGCAAGGATATGGCAAACAGTTCTGTCTGAAGGGTAGAGGCCCAATTATTGATGAGTGCTCCAATTTTTTTAAAAGAGAGCCATCCTCTGTAACGACAACAGCAGCCTACCAGCTGCACCAGTGGATGGTGAACAGAACCAAAAGCGTAAATAATTTGCGAGAGTGGTGCTGTGTGACTAGGTTATCATACAGCTTAAGGCCTCATGTTTGGCTTCAAGGCGAAGTTTGGTTGTGATTTAAGAAGTAGTTTGGGGAAATGGAGGAATGGTGTTTGGAATAGGGTAATTTTCCATGGACGGAGAAGTGCCGCTGTTGCCTTATTTTGACTTTAGATCATGTATCTGTTTCTTGCGGAGGTCGGTTCCAGTTTTTTTCGACCCATTTAGAGGAGTGTTCACCAGTGTGAGGAAATTTTTGGAGGGCTTCTGTGCAGGGGTTTGAATGAGCTTGCCTGAGCATATTAACCCAATTAGGATATTTCTTTCAGTAACACGATCTCTGATGTTTGGGAATATAAAGTTCTTTTGGCATATTTAAAATTTTGGCAGTACGAGGCATCCTAAAATGATCCTCATGCTTCGTTCTGCGTTTTTCCAGCCCTCCAAGCTTCCAGTCAGACACAAGAGCAAGTAGGACGCAGCATAATCAACCAATGATCTAATATAAGCAAGATACATCATTTTCACAATTTTAACATTAGCACCATACCTGGGGTGAAGCCCTGCCACAACTCTAAGTGCTCTTAGTCTTTCTTTGTATTGGTGACAAAGTCTTGTTACAACAGGTCCAAGTAGTGGAACCTCAAAGCCTAGATACCTGTATCTGCTTACATATTCTAGAAGAGACCCATCATGCAATTGGATCTGACGAACTGTGCCTCTCTGTCGAGGAGGACGCCTATTGAGTATCTTTGTTTTATCAGTAGAGATTATTAACCCCAGTGTTGGAGAATCCGGTGGTGTGAATCATTATGTCATCAGCAAAACTAATCACATAATGATGGGGCTGACTAGGCATAGCATTAATTAATGCATTAATTAGAATATTGAACAGTGTGGGACTGAGCACACCTCCCTGTGGGGTTCCTAATTCAAAGTCTTTAGTTACACTTCTATGTCCCTGGAAAAACGCAGACGATTTTCTGTTGGACAGGTAACCTTTAATCCAGCGGAGAAGCCATCCTCCAACATCCATTCTGGCAAGTTCACTAATGATTACATGTCGGTTGGCTAAAATCGAAAGCGGATTTAAGGTCAAGGAAGGTAGTGTAGAGCTGTCAGTGTGCAGGGTGAGAAAGGTGGCTATGAAATGATGCACGCTCCTTCCATGCATGAAAACATGTAACCAGGGAGAAAAAAAATTGTTTGCTTCTGTACATGAGACGATTAAGAATCATTCTCTCAAATGTTTTACACAAGCAGCTAGTAAGAGATTTTTGGGCGAAATGCATTTTGTTGATTGGGCTTAGGAATTGGAATGATGGGCTGTTGGTCCAAGATTGAGGGAGCTCCCAGTTACATAGCTCATGTTATATAATTCAAGTAATGGATTACCTGGTACTCGACACAGCAATCTGAGTATGTTGTAAGTAATGCCATCCTCACCAGGCGACGTGGGTTGCCCTTAGTTAGTGCTGCATCAAGTTCATAATTATGAAAGGAATGTTGCAGTCATCTGCCTTCCCGAGCATAAAGCAAACAAGTCTCTCCTTGCTCATATTTGTCATTAATTTTGCCTGTGTGGTACTGGGAAGATTGTCATAGCTAGATGTAGCAGCCCAAGCACTGACTAACTCATTCGCCCTATGCAAGGGATGAGGGTGCGCGATCAGCCCAGTTCTGTTACCCTTAATTCTATTTATGTCATTCCATGCCCGGCTAAGTGGGGTGTGAGCATTAAGACTGTTGACAAATTTTTCCCAGTCTGCCGCAGCTCTGTCATACGCTCTCTGGCAGCAGCAAGGGCAGTTTGGAAGAGCCTCAGCATTCCAGGGGTACGGTTTTTCTATAGGCTAGGCCTAGTCTGCGAGCAGTACGTTTCAGTGTACGAAGTTTAGAATCATTGTAATAAGTATGGTTTTTGAAGGAGGTATGATTATTATGGAAGTTTGTTGGGTTTAGAGTACCAAGAGGTTTCAGTGGCGGCTCAAAGTAGTTCTGAATACTGCTCACAAGATCATTGTTAAAGGTCTCTACAGAGGAACACTCATAGGAATTATACCAGTCAGTCACATGTGCAACAAAGTCATCATGCTGATCAGTGGAAACATTAAAACGTTTCCGTTTGAATATCCCACCAGGAAGGATAGTATTACCAATATCTAGTGAGGTTAGCCTAGGGAAATGATCAGACGCTATATCTGTTACAATGGAAGACTCACAGCTGGCAGAAGTAATGTTGAAGCCAAGGCACAGATCAAGGATGCCTCCATAGATATGTGTGGGTTCAAGGTCACCTACAATTTGGATATTATCATGACTGTTTAAGAGTGACAACAGTTGATTGCCATTACGATTACCAAACTGTGAGTTTCCAATGCTTTTGTGTCTTGCATTGTAATCGCCAATAATAAGAGTAGGCTCAGAATGAGCACAAGTTGGGAGCTCCAAGTAATTAAACTTATCAGCAGGAGCGTAAAGTTAAATATGTTGAGAGCAGAGTTCCCTATATAAATCCTAACACCAGTGATATTGTTAGCCCTCTGTTTTCTTATGTGCAAGAAGTTGATGGGGAAGTGATTTTTTAATATATAGAACACAAGAGTTAGTAGATTTGAGGTTATATGCAACAAATGATGGTAATTTAGGGGGTTGGGATTTTTCAGGGACTCTGCACTCTTGTAGACACACAACATCAATGGGTTCGGTTATTTTATGATGAAGGTCAGGAAGTCTTTTTCTAAGTGATGCAATATTCCAGCTTAATATAGAAAGTTTATACGAGTTTTGATCCATTATAGTAGTCCTGGGATCATCTTGAGTTTCTCAGCATAATGAAAAAATTTTTCATATAAATAGCAGACCTTATCAATGTCAACAGTGCTACCCTTGTCCATGAGTTTTGTAAGTGCACTTCCAGTTGTAAGGCCTCGTGGGAGTCTTCGTATACTCAGAGCATGACGCTGTTTATGTGTGAATGTATGACAGGTGACACCACCACTCACATTCCCTCCTCCACTAACACGCAACACTACAACTGTCATCACCAGCGCCACTACCAACATTGTGTTCATTACATTTATCAACAGTATTGTATTCAACATTAATGTCTATGTGGTTAACCTCATCACACTTTGCACCACCACTTATATTACGCTCATCACTATTACTAACATTATAGACACCACCGCTCTCATCACACTCTTCACCACCACTTATATTACGCTCATCACTATTACTAACATTATAGACACCACCGCTCTCATCACACTCTTCACCACCACTTATATTACGCTCATCACTATTACTAACATTATAGACACCACCGCTCTCATCACACTCTTCACCACCACTTATATTACGGTCATCACTATTACTAATATCATAGACACCATTGCCTTTATTGTGATGCTCACTATAGTTATCAACACAAGTATTATATTCGTCATTATTGTAATTAAGAACACCACCACCACCTTGTTCAGCAGCCTTACACTTGCTTTCACAAATTGTGACAATCTTGTTATTGGTACACTCTACACATCTTTCCTTGTGTTGTTCAAGTTGTTGTTTCAGGAGAAATTGTTGTGTTTCCAGTACTTTTATGCGCGACAACAGATTGTATACCACAGGAGCAAGACTTGGAACATCTGGAGACGTGAAGTCCCGGTCAGCTGAGCTCGTTGGCTGACTGTCAGCTGACTCAGCTAGGCTGGTATTGACAGCCGACGTGATGGACGCCTGTTGACGTGCTCCCCAGGTGAGGTGCTCAACCCCATTGTCTGAGGGCAGGCATGAGCCAGTATTCATACCCGAGGTACCTGGTAGTCCTGGGGAGTCATAATGAGGGGTACAGGGTGAAGTGCGGTTGGCTGAGATGCGATCAGCCCTCACACTGCAGTCAGTATGAGCTGCTGTGACTCCTGAGGTCTTACAATTGATACATTGTTTATCAACAGTCTGTTGCTGTTTGATCATATCATAACACCGTTCAGAAGGATGAGCATTGGCACACACTGCACACCAGTGTGACTTAGATGGGCATTTCCTGGCAATGTGGCCCCAGCGTTGACACTTATAACATCGACGTTGAGGAGGTCTGTACAATGCAATGTAATAGCGTCTTTTGAGGGCTGCACGGGAGTGAATATAGCGTGGCAGAGTCCCCTAGCCAGTCCACTCAGCTAATATCAGACCGTTGGAAAGTCGACGAAGGCTTGCAACTTGCTCTGACGCCAGATATTGAGGATTCAAGTGCTTGTTGACGTTGTAGATGACAATAAGCACTTTAGGTGCCTTGGTGGGCAGCTCGGAGTTTGATGTTGGCATATTCGTGAGTGAGAAGTTTGTCTATAAATGCTGAATCATTAGGCACAAAGACGTAGTTATCCTCATCGCTGACAAACTTGATCGTTTTCTCATGATTGTTTACACTAGCTTCGAAAAACCAGTTACACTTGGTCTCTTGATCAGTGTTGTTAGGGAAATCTAACCTGACAGCTTTGGGAGGGTGTGCGCCCACTGTATTGCTTTCAGCAAGCTTTCTCTGGAAGCCTCGTTCTTTTTTCCGAGCCTGTTTACTAAAATATGTTTCAAATCTGCCTTCACCATCATCTACGTCAACACCATCAGCTATACTCATAGCTGACAGGAGTTTCACACTGGCGATGGGCTAAAGGATAACGGGAATGAGAAGGGACAAAGGGATATTCACCTTGCTAGACACAGGCAATATGGGTGCAGTGGCCTGCGGGTCGCAGTGCGATTTTCAAGGTCATTCACTGGGCCCACAGTCGTCTCGAGAGTTACCAACCCTGTACTACTTGTTAATTACTCCAAACCCGCAGCACTTAACACATCTAGCACACGTGTCTTGGAATGACAGACAGATTTTCACTACATAAGAACTAGTTCTCACAACACCGAAGGTACGGCCGGAACACTGTAGAACGTTCACAAAGGCTGGCTTGGAGTGCTGTTTAGCCTGGATCAGCTAAACTCGCCCTTATCCCATATGTAGATAATGGCGACGAGTTAAAGGATACCGGTAAATAGGAAAGTCGAGGAAGGGACATTCACCTCACTAGACACACGCAGTATGGGTGTAAGTGGCATGCGGGTCTTATAGTGCCATTTTCAAGGTCACCCAGCAGGCCAGACATTCCTCACTCATTTTAAGCCTACGTAGGTACTGATGGTAGCACAATGTCCTAAGTCAGTGAAATCCACTCATGCAAATAGTTACAACAAATCTGCAGCACTTAACACTTCTATGCACAAACTTACTATGTTTATAGGTGAACCTCTGGCATGTCCCACTTAAAAAGTCAGTACTGCAATGCTCGTTAAATTGTTCTTAACTAAGCCACTACAGGAAACACTGGTATGCCAGCAGCACTGTAGAACGTATACATAGACATGCTGGGGGTCAGGAGCTGTAACTGCAGGCTGCCTTAGCTTGTCCTGCCTAGCTTGGAATGCTGCTTTCAAGCTTGCTTGAATGTGCTTGCTAAGCCCGTGTCAACCACTTGGATATTTGCTTGTAGCAGGCAGGTAGGCACACAGGAGACCATATTCGTAAGATGAGTGGAGTGCGGCACGAGGACTGACACGGGCACTCAAGCATTTATGTGGTCTGGCAAAAACCGCCTCTAGACCATAAGTAAATAGAGGCGAATGGCTGAGTTCCAAATCGAGGAAGGAGGGGAGACAGGCGAGGTGGAGTGAAGGTGTAGCCTCCTACAGCCACTTCAAATCAACATGTTTGTGTTTCACTAGGTATATCACTAGTCACAGTTCACACATAAGAGTTCCAGCAGCAATTCAGCTGCGCTCCAACGATATTTGTTGCATGATGAGTTATCAGTCGGGTGAGATAAGCAGTTCTGATATAGAAGGCCTAGGACTTCACTCAACACACACGTCCTCTCCCCTCAACCACTCAGGCCTCTAGAGGTTAAAATTGTGTTGACACCTCTCAAATAGGAGGCGAAATTGGTGGATGTGGATTCCTGCATAACTTGAGATATCAGACGACTGGACGAGACAGCTCCAGGAACCTCAGATAAGCTCTCTAGATTTGTGTGTAATTCTGGCCAGCATTATTTTCATAGATTTAGTTAGAGTGAGGTTTTCTGAGTATGATACACATTAATCTCCAGTCAAATTGGTGAGTGATATTAAGATACATTTTCCTTCTGTTATGTAATTGTGTATATATATAACTATTTATTATTTTTAATATACAGTCCACAAATTTATATATTTACCAGTATTCCTGGTGTATGTATATTTCATTTAATTAATAGGTCCAGAGCAACTTGTGGATATGACAGTGGTAGGTATCGAAGGGGGACATTTTTGCGACCTAGGTGTCCCAAATTCCTACTTGTCTATGTAACATTGATAAATAATAATTATCTTTGTTATCATTTACTGTTATGTACATAATTAGTTACATTCAGATAAATGCAATTTTCCACACAAGAACTTTTTTTTTGGGGGGGAGAGGGAAGGGGAATAGGGGGTAATAGAATATGGTGTAATGTGTACATTGATCTAATCAGTGATGTTATTAATCGTACATAATTGAAGGAGGAGTGTTAATGTTGCAGTTTTATAACTGTAGTGTAAGCGCGCCTCTGGCAAGACAGTGATGGAGTGAATGACGTTGAAAGTTTTCCTTTTTCCGGGCCACCCTGCCTTGGTGGGAGACGGCCCATGTGTTAATAAACAAATATAAATAATTGAAGCTGATAGAAACAGTATCGGAATAAATTTAGTACTATGACATAACATAATGTGGAGCACATCAGGATTTTAAATTTAAGAATTAATCTAAGTCTGCCCGAAATGCCTAGCCATGCTAGGTGTTCTAGTGGTACACTCTGTAATTATTATTTTACTACATGTAAACCACACAATAACCAAATTTTGTAAACTCAGCATTGTAATCCTTATAGAGAATAAACTTTGAATTGAATTGAATTGAGAGTGCAGTCATGAGAATAATACAGACACGGAGTGCAATTATGGGAATAATACAGATACAGAGTGCAATTATGGGAATAATACAGACACAGAGTGCAGTCATGAGAATAATACAGACACAGAGTGCAATCATGAGAATAATACAGACACAGAGTGCAGTCATGAGAATAATACAGACACAGAGTGCAATTATGGGAATAATACAGACACAGAGTGCAATTATGGGAATAATACAGACAGAGAGTGCAGTCATGAGAATATTACAGACACAGAGTGCAATCATGAGAATAATACAGACACAGAGTGCAGTCATGAGAATAATACAGACACAGAGTGCAATTATGGGAATAATACAGACACAGAGTGCAATCATGAGAATAATACAGACACAGAGTGCAATCATGAGAATAATACAGACACAGAGTGCAATTATGGGAATAATACAGACACAGAGTGCAGTCATGAGAATAATACAGACACAGAGTGCAATCATGAGAATAATACAGACACAGAGTGCAATTATGGGAAAAATACAGACACAGAGTGCAGTTATGGGAATAATACAGACACAGAGTGCAATTATGGGAAAAATACAGACACAGAGTGCAATCATATAATATATTCATATAGTTTATTTGGACATGATACATAGTTGTACAAGGAATTATATTAGTTGGGTGTATAAGTCAAAAGCTCGTTGTATGCAGAGCATTATGAGCAGGTTTAAAATTAACTTAAAATTAACAAGCAGTAAACAGTAAACAATTTACAATATGAAGTGCATTTGAGTACTATTTGAAACAATGAAATTTGAACATTTCGATATTGAAGCATTATAGTTGTACAAATTTGTCGCATTACAGTGTATAACAAACACGATGATCAATTTACTGTATGTTGTCTTGAAATTTTAAGATTTAAGAAAATGGGAGAATTATTGGTAATGTTAAATATTGAGTGTTGATTATTTAGTCCTGGGCGAGTAAGTGGATTTTTTAGAAGAGTCTTAAATTGATTTTCAAGCCTGGTTACTTTAGTATTTTCTGGTAATGAATTCCAGATTTTGGGGCCCTTTATGTGCATAGAGTTTTTATGCAGAGTGATATGGACACGGGGTACATCAAAAAGAGATCTGTGTCTTGTATTATGGTCGTGTGTCCTGTTAAGGTTGGTGAGGAGAAGTTTGAGTGGAGGGTTTATGTTTGCGAATATTGTTCTATGTATGTAGTAGACACATGAATAAGTATGGATGTTCTTTATGGTGAGCAAATTTAGATTTTTGAATATTGGTGGAGTATGCTGTCGCGAGTGGGAATTTGTTATCCTTCTGATTGCAGCCTTTTGCTGGGTTATTAGTTGTCATAGGTGATTTGATGTCGTTGACCCCCATGCACAGATTCCATATGTGAGATAAGGGCAGACGACTGAGTGATACAGAGCAAGGAGAGCTGATTGTGGAACATAGTACCGTATCTTTGATAGTATGCCTCCTGCCTTGGAGATTTTCTTGGAAATTTGTTGTATATGTGTCTGGAATTTGAGGTTACTGTCAAGGTGGATTCCTAGGAATTTTCCCTCTGAGTCTTGTGATGGGTGATCCATTTAGTGTTATGTTAAGTGGAACATTTGCAGCTCTGGTTCCAAATTGAATGAGATAGGTTTTGTCAGTATTTAGGGTAAGTTTATTCATCATCCAGGTAGATGTTTTCTGCAATTCAGCATTGACAGTGTTGTCGAGTATAGCTGGGTTTGGGTGGGAGAAGACGTATGTAGTGTCATCTGCAAATAATATGGATTTGAGTAGCTGTGAAGCATTAGGTAGGTCATTGATGTAGATGAGAAAGAGGAGTGGTCCTAGGACACTTTCCTGTGGGACTTCTACTGTGATTGATTGTGTGGAAGAGTTTGCACCATTTGCGTACACGTATTGGTTTCTGTTACTAAGGTATGACTTTAGGTAGTTGAGGGAGTGGCCTCTTAAACCATAGTGTGTTAATTTAGTGTGCAGCAATTCATGATCGACTGTATCAAAAGCTTTACGTAAGTCAATGAAAATTCCCAGTGGGACTTCTTTCTTCTCGAGAGCGGTATATATTAGCTCTAGCATGCGTATATTAGCATTATTCGTGCTTTTATTATTCCTGAATCCAAACTGACAGGGGTTAAGTATGTTGTTTGAGATGAGGTAGGAATAGATCCGTCTATGAATTAATTTTTCAAAGATTTTAGAGAGTAGTGGTAAGTTAGATATTAGTATATAGTTATTCAAGTCGGCTTGATCACCTAGTTTGTGGATCGGGGTAACCCTCGCTATTTTGAGAACTGCTGGGAAGGTGGAGGATTCAATGGATTTGTTAGTGTTGCAATAATTGGTAACAATACTTGTGAAGCTTTTCTGTACATAAAAGTAGGTAAGTTGTTTATGTCTCCTGCCTTGTTCTTAAGGGTGTTGATGATGAGCGAGACCTCTGTTGGGTTGGTTGGGGCTAGGAATAGTGTATGCGGGTAGGTGCCCGTGAGGTAGTCTGATGGACGGGTGTCTGAGCTTGGGATTTTGCTTGCTAGATTCTTTCCTATGGTGGATAAGAAAACATTGAGTCTGCTGTTTCAGTTGGTGGGAGTAGGTGTTCGTCCGATTTTGTTAATTTGATTGTTTTGTTTTTGGATATCCTTTTAGTTCCTAGAATTTCAGATAGGGTTTTCCAGGTGTTTTTTTATATCACATTTGATTGTTTTGTAATATGTGTTCATAATACAATTTTTTAGACCTTCTTACCAGGCTGGTAAGGGCTGACGAGTAACGTTTAGACTGGTCTCTAGTTTTTGACCCATTCTGCACTGTTTTTCATATTGGTGATTTGTGTTAATAGATTTGTGGATAGTGGGTGTTAGCGAGGGAATAATGGGAATAATGTGAATAATGCAGACACAGAGTGCAATCATGGAAATAATACAGACACAGAGTTCAATCATGGAAATAATACAGAGTGCAATCATGGGAATAATACAGACACAGAGTGCAATCATGGGAATAATACAGACACAGAGTGCAATCATGGGAATAATACAGAGTACAATAATGGGAATAATACAGAGTGCAATCATGGGAATAATACAGACACAGAGTGCAATCATGGGAATAATACAGAGTACAATAATGGGAATAATACAGAGTGCAATCATGGGAATAATACAGACACAGAGTTCAATCATGGAAATAATACAGAGTGCAATCATGGGAATAATACAGACACAGAGTGCAATCATGGGAATAATACAGACACAGAGTGCAATCATGGGAATAATACAGAGTACAATAATGGGAATAATACAGAGTGCAATCATGGGAATAATACAGACACAGAGTGCAATCATGGGAATAATACAGAGTACAATAATGGGAATAATAAAGAGTGCAATCATGGGAATAATACAGACACAGAGTGCAATCATGGGAATAATGCCGATGAGGATGAAATGATTCTCAGTGTTACTTGGATGAAGTATATTATCACCGCCTGCATTGTAGTGTTATGCTGGCTTCCCAGTGTGTATTGAATCTCACACCACAGATAAGGTAGCTAGGTATTGGCCAGTCTTAGTTTACTAGCCTGTTAGGGAGGTGTTAGGATACATGAAGACCATAATTTGGTAAGTAATACATATTCTTTAAGTGTCTTTTATAATTTTCTGTTTATGTACTTATATATATATATATATAAAATATATATATATATATATATATATATATATATATATATATATATATATATATAATATATATATATATATATATATATATATATATATATATATATATATATAATATATATAATATATATATATATATATATATATATAAATTATATACATATATATATATATATAATTATATAATCACTCAAATTACTCATGTTAAACCATTCAATAATCCATAATATACAGTCCACTTTTAATACAGCCAGTGTTACTGGCTTGAAATGATTTATTTAATAAAAAATAAATTACTATATGTTCATATAACTCTGAAGTCGAGACGTGAGCTGGGGATCAGAGACGGTGGGAGTCGAACGAGTAATGTGGTGACCCATTTAAAGTCCCACATGTCTCTCAGGTACATCAATATCAGATGTTTTAGATGTACCAGAGTTTTCTCCAGTTATGTGTACCAGAGTTTTCTCCAGTTATGTGTACCAGAGTTCCCCAGTTATGTGTACCAGAGTTCCCAAGTTATGTGTACCAGAGTTCCCCAGTTATGTGTACCAGAGTTCCCCAGTTATGTGTACCAGAGTTCCCGAGTTATGTGTACCAGAATTCCAGTTTGTGTCCAGATCCCAGTTATGTGTACCAGAGTTCCCCAGTTATGTGTACCAGAGTTCCCCAGTTATGTGTACCAGAGTTCCCCAGTTATGTGTACCAGAGTTCCCCAGTTATGTGTACCAGAGTTCCCCAGTTATGTGTACCAGAGTTCCCAGTTATGTGTACAGAGTTCCCCAGTTATGTGTACCAGAGTTCCCCAGTTATGTTACCAGATTCCCAGTTATGTGTACCAGAGTTCCCCAGTTATGTGTACCAGAGTTCCCCAGTTATGTGTACCAGAGTTTTTCCAGTTATGTTCCAGGTTCCCCAGTTATGTGTACCAGAGTTCCCCAGTTATGTGTACCAGAGTTCCCCAGTTATGTGTACCAGAGTTCCCCAGTTATGTGTACCAGAGTTCCCCAGTTATGTGTACCAGAGTTTCCCAGTTATGTGTACCAGAGCTTCCCCAGTTATGTGTACCAGAGTTCCCCAGTTATGTGTTCCAGAGTTCCCCAGTTATGTGTACCAGAGTTTTCTCCAGTTATGTGTACCAGAGTTCCCCAGTTATGTGTACCAGAGTTTTCTCCAGTTATGTGTACCAGAGTTCCCCAGTTATGTGTACCAGAGTTCCCCAGTTATGTGTACCAGAGTTCCCCAGTTATGTATACCAGACTTCCCCAGTTATGTGTACCAGAGTTCCCCAGTTATGTGTACCAGAGTTCCCCAGTTATGTGTACCAGAGTTTTCTCCAGTTATGTGTACCAGAGTTCCCCAGTTATGTGTACCAGAGTTTTCTCCAGTTATGTGTACCCGAGTTCCCCAGTTATGTATACCAGACTTCCCCAGTTATGTGTACCAGAGTTCCCCAGTTATGTGTACCAGAGTTCCCCAGTTATGTGTACCAGAGTTTTCTCCAGTTATGTGTACCAGAGTTCCCCAGTTATGTGTACCAGAGTTTTCTCCAGTTATGTGTACCAGAGTTCCCCAGTTATGTGTACCAGAGTTCCCCAGTTATGTGTACCAGAGTTCCCCAGTTATGTGTACCAGAGTTCCCCAGTTATGTGTACCAGAGTTTCCCAGTTATGTGTACCAGAGTTCCCCAGTTATGTGTACCAGAGTTCCCCAGTTATGTGTCCAGAGTTTCTCCAGTTATGTGTACCAGAGTTCCCCAGTTATGTGTACCAGAGTTTTCTCCAGTTATGTGTACCAGAGTTCCCCAGTTATGTGTACCAAGTTTCCCAGTTATGTGTACCAGAGTTCCCCAGTTATGTGTACCAGAGTTCCCCAGTTATGTGTACCGAGTTTTCCCCCAGTTATGTGTACCAGAGTTCCCCAGTTATGTGTACCAGAGCTCCCAGTTATGTGTACCAGAGTTCCCAGTTATGTGTACCAGAGTTCCCCAGTTATGTGTACCAGAGTTTCCCAGTTATGTGTACCAGAGTTCCCCAGTTATGTGTACCAGAGTTCCCCAGTTATGTGTACCAGAGTTCCCCAGTTATGTGTACCAGAGTTCCCCAGTTATGTGTACCAGAGTTCCCCAGTTATGTGTACCAGAGTTCCCAGTTATGTGTACCAAGTTCCCCAGTTATGTGTACCAGAGTTTACCCCAGTTATGTGTACCAGAGTTCCCCAGTTATGTGTACCAGAGTTCCCCAGTTATGTGTACCAGAGTTCCCCAGTTATGTGTACCAGAGTTCCCCAGTTATGTGTACCAGAGTTCCCCAGTTATGTGTACCAGAGTTCCCCAGTTATGTGTACCAGAGTTCCCCAGTTATGTGTACCAGAGTTTACCCCAGTTATGTGTACCAGAGTTCCCCAGTTATGTGTACCAGAGTTCCCCAGTTATGTGTACCAGAGTTCCCCAGTTATGTGTACCAGAGTTTACCCCAGTTATGTGTACAATCCTGAATTAACAAAAATGTTAATTCAGGATTGTACCTGTGAAATTCGTACATATGATTTCTTACAACAACAACAACAATAATAATAATAATAATAATAATAATAATAATAATAATAATAATAATAATAATATATAATAATATAACAATAATAATAATAATAATAATAATAATAATAATAATAATAATAATAATAATAATAATAATAATTCTCTTTAGAAGGATTAATAACCCAGGGTAACTAACGTGAAGGGCTTAGGAGCTCTCTTAGGATGAAACTCACAAGAGTTAGGTATCTATTTTCTGTTAGGTTAATTTGTGCAGCAGGTGCCCCATATTGAACCCCGTTGCTTTCTGTTGCAAGATGAATCTTTCTACCATTGAGCTACGAGGCACCCGAGCACTGGTTGACAAATTTTAGCACACTGTGTATATGTAATCACTTATATGTATGCGTTTATATGTAGTTGATGGGGTCGAGCCTCAGCTCTCGGCCCCGCCTCTTGGCTGGTCGCTAATAGGTGCACTCCTGCATTCGACAGCCATCTCATACCTCTTCTTAATATTATATACGGATACCTCATCTACCGCTTCACTCTCAAGGTTGGTAGACTTGCTAACTACTTAAAGGCTGAAGAAATACTTCTTAAAGTCTGTACGACTCGTCTGAGTTAATAAAAAGGCTTTTAGTTTACCTGGGATACAAAATGGTTTAAAATTGAGCTCTTTCATCGCCCAAAGCTCCTCTAACCAGCTTCCTTAACTTAGGATAGCTTTATTAGGTTATCTTAGATAATTTCTACATGAATTATCTCGATAATTTAAGTATATTAACCTCTATGTGGCTTCCGGACCAATGTACAAATTTATACTGATATGTAAATCTTTTGTAACCATCAAAAACACGTTTCTCACCTCTCCAAGACTACTCCACTCCTCCCTCCAACTTCCCCTTACCTCCTCCACCTTCCCCTTACCTCTTCCACACTCCCCTTACCTCCTACACACTCCCCTTACCTCCTCCACACTCCTCTTAACTCCCTTCCGTTCACTCTTCCTTTCCAATTTTCACTTCCTTCCTGCCTTCCCTCCAGTTTCCCCTGATCCTTCCCTCCAGTTTCCCTTAATCCTTCCCTCCAGTTTCCCCTCATCCTTCCCTCCAGCCACCATACATCTTCCTCTGAGCTGTGTCCCACACTCCTCACAATGAGAGTTCACGCTCTTCCGGGTGTGCCAGACGTGGTGAGAAGGGGCTTTATTTGTGTGTTAGTGTGTATGTTCAGTACTCTGCATTATGGTGCTGCCTATCATGGATCCAACACAGTGATATAATAGTGTATGATAGCGAGGCTTAGTTTACCCTCCTATGTAAACAGAGCTCTGGTGACAGAGAATGCCAGGGGACACTAGAGTATGTTACTGAACACTGATCAAGAGAAAGGGATTGAACACTTTAAAATCACCTCTCCATTTAATTCGCTGTCTCCAGTAAATAACAAAAAGGCACAATACCGTGGCTGGAACAATACACAAATAACCCGCACATAGGAGAGAGGAGCTTGTGACGACGTTTCGGTACGACTTGGACCACGTAAATGGTTCAAGTCGGACCGAAACGTCGTCTTAAGTTTTTCTCTCCTACATGCGGATTATGTGTGTGCTGTGTCCAGTATTAAATTTGCGTCTATATTCGGTTGGGTAAGGATATTTAGGGTAGGTGATGCACTGTGTTGATGGCAGTCTTCAAGTAACAGTTACTCCAGCTGTGCTGGAAGAAAGCCCTTGCAACTCTGCAGATGATGAACCCACGCTGGAAAACCTGACGATATCCTCACTGCCTATTGAAGTTTCTCTATTCTGGCTGACACTACTGAAGTCTCTCACCTCAAGTCTAAAGTCTTCCAGCTCAGGCTGTTGCTACTAAAGTCTTCCAGCTAAGGCGGACAGATTCCAACACTTTAAATGAACCCCATCCTTCGTGATGGAGTGTGAAAGGAAAATATAGCATTTTTTCCTACTATGTAACTATCATATCAAATAAGGTAGCAACACACTGCCGAAATATTCACTTTGACTAAAGAATAACAAAAAAAAAGTGTATATACACGCCTGAGGGATATTTAGGGGTATTTATCTCTAGGGTGATTAGCGAAATGTTTTACCTTCAGAAAATAGCAGGTCTGGTAATTAATGGATTATTGTACGAGTATGCCCAGGAGAGATCATATAATTTATTTTCTTAAATCAGTTACAGATTAATGCGGGGTGCTGGTGAAATTATTTATGATAGTGTGGGATAATCTGACCTTGGTGAGTGATGCTTGTGACTAGCTATGTTATTACTGAGTTAGTTGATCTGACCTTTATAAGTAATGCTTGTGAGTGACAGTCTTATCAGAGTTGGTTAATTTGATCTTGATGAGTGAAGCTTGTGACTGTCAGTCTTATCAATAAGTGGGTTGATCTGACCTTGATGAGTGATGCTTGTGACAGTCTTATCAGAGTGTGGGTTGACTTAAGCTTACTCTGGGTTGCAGGTGAGTCATAGTCTACAGAAGGTTAATCTGACCTTAATTTATGGTGCGAGTGAGCTTGTTACCACACAGAGGACTTCAGTAGTAACGCGATCGCCTTATATCCGAAGGACCCAGGTTCAATAACGGAAATTTCGCGACATAAGTGGAAAATCTCCTAACACCTGCTATCAATATTCCCCTAACACTAAACAGGAAACAGGTACCTGGTGTTAGTTGACTGTTAGGGGTCGCATCCTGGCCAAAGGAACTAAATTACCCCGGTGGAAATAGGCCCAGGTACTTGACGTTCTTGGATTATCCAGGGTTAATAGCTCTCCAAGGTTAATAGTTCTCCGGGGTTAATAGATATGATCTATTTTTTTCTTCATCACATATGGGAGGTTGAACCAATATTATTTACTGGGTCTGTGTCCCGTAATTGTGATTATTCATTAAGGAAGAAAATAATTAAATTGTTAATTAACAAGAAGAAGTTTCTTTATTTTGTTAAACTCGTTCACATCTTTGTGTGTAACACGTGTTATTATTCTTTGTGTTATTGTTCTTTGTGTTATTGTTCTTTGTGTTATTGTTCCTTGTGTTATTGTTCTTTGTGTTATTGTTCTTTGTGTTATTGTTCTTTGTTATTGTTCTTTGTGTTATTGTTCTTTGTGTTATTGTTCTTTGTGTTATTGTTCTTTGTGTTATTGTTCTTTGTGTTATTATTCTTTGTGTTATTGTTCTTTGTGTTATTGTTCTTTGTGTTAATGTTCTTTGTGTTATGTTCTTTGTGTTATTGTCCTTTGTGTTATTGTCCTTTGTGTTATTGTCGTTTGTGTTATTGTTCTTTGTGTTATTGTTCTTTGTGTTATTGTTCTTTGTGTTATTGTTCTTTATGTTATTGTTCTTTGTGTTATTGCTCTTTGTGTTATTGTTCTTTGTGCTATTGTTCTTTGTGTTATTGTTCTTTGTGCTATTGTTCTTTGTGTTATTGTTCTTTGTGCAATTGTTCTTTGTGTTATTGTTCTTTGTGTTATTGTTCTTTGTTATTGTTCTTTGTGCAATTGTTCTTTGTGCAATTGTTCTTTGTGTTATTGATCTTTGTGCTATTGTTCTTTGTTATTGTTCTTTGTACAATTGTTCTTTGTGCTATTGTTCTTTGTGTTATTGCTCTTTTTGTTATTGCTCTTTGTGTTATTGTTCTTTGTGCTATTGTTCTTTATATTATTGTTCTTTGTATTATTGTTCTTTGTGTTATTTTTCTTTGTATTATTGTCCCTTGTAGTGTTATTCCCTGTGAAGGACTCATATATACTCATAATATACTAAGTATAACAACAAATATGCTGTGTGTAGGATATTTAACTAAGTTTCTGAGGTTATGTAAAATACTCATTTCTACATACATAAACACATTTAAATTATCTGTTCAGTATCCTCTGCGACCTGTTCCTGGCGTGTTAATGGACGCTCTTCGACGTCCTGTTGTTCAACGTCTTCGATATGTTTCGAGTCTCCTGTTAAGATCCGTTACCTCCTGTGTGATGCAACTGGTCGCTCCGAGGCGCCGGCAGGTAACAGCAGATATATTTTGCAGAGATATGAATTCCTTTCTTTAAGTAACACTTTGTCATTGCTTAACTTCCTTCTGCATTATTTTGTAGATTATAAATATCAGGTCATTGAAATTCTAGGTTGGTGTAGTGGGTTCTGACCCTTGCATTTATACGTTAATTTGTACCACATGCTGCAACTACTTATTCTGGTTGCTATTATTCAGTCTGGGTTGAGGCCATGCAAGTGTAGCATTAATTGTTGTATCTTGTGAACCACGTGTGTCACGGTGTATATACCTGATGTTTGGGAATTAGCATTAGCTCACACCGTAAGTCATTGTATTGATGTGTGGCAGTAAAGCTTTTTCACAGAAACTTGTTTGTATATCTGTGTACAGGTACAGTATGGAAATCTGTAAAGTTACTAATCCTTATTACTGCGGATTTTGGTGTAATATTCAAGAGTAATATCGACAAGCAGCTGCTGTTGTGATGCTCACTTCTGACGTCTTATTACAATGTCAGTTTTAAAATAATTTCAGGTATATTAATACATTGTTGCTCTTATGGATATTTGTGTTGTGTTTTAGCAGTGTTAGTCTTGCTAATTAGGCAGTGTTGTGCTGCAGCACTTAGCAACATCTGAGCACAAATTTAACACTGACATGTTAAATCTGTGCTCAGTACATGAACAATGTGTTCAGAGTGATACTTCTACTTTTCTCTCTTTAGTCAATAATCTTACCTGTGTTAAGTAATTATAATCACACTTATGAGTAAGATCAGTGAACCTTTAAGGTCATTCACCTTAACATAATTGAAGTATTTGATCAACAGTATTCAAAATTATTTATTTATAAGGTTGAGACATCGTATTTAAAATTAAGTAACTTAGATTTTACTTTTAATGTGAGGCAAGTTTCTAGGAAGTGATTATTATATTATTACATTCAGATTTCTTTGATGTTTTTAATGCTATGACTTAGCATTAGACTACTGCTTCTGACGTCCCGCAGGAGCTTATTGTGTGTTCCTAGAAGGTATCAAAGTGATTTTATGTTCACTGCAATCATATTGAGAGTTGCAGTGCAACGTGTGTGGTATTGCATCCCCCTGGCACTAATTTATGTGAAGGATTCTTCTGGGGGTTAACCCCACATCCCTTCCCCTAGAAACCCGGTTTTATATGAGGCCTCACGGTAGATTAAGGTGTGATTAACCAGGCTGTTACTCCTGGCTGCACGCAGTCCAACGTACGAACCACAGTTCGAATGGTCAGTAATCTGTCAAGTTTCCTTATGAAGACAGCCAGAGGTTTATTGATGATTACTGTCATGCACTAAGGGAGAGCGTTGTAAATTAAAGGACCATTGACACTCAACGAATTCTCTCACACTGCACTCCATACACCGTTGATTGTTTATTGAAGGTACTCTACAGCCAAGTCTCCTGCTGTCATACTTAGTGATTTCGTTTGGTAGGTTTGGGAGGAGTCCCATTAGGATGTTGAAGATATAACTGTATTGTTGACCCCTCTGTTATTGTTCCATGTATTGTTGTCTCTTGTGGTGTTATCCCCAGTTATAATGTCCTTTGTGTTACTGTCCTTTGTGTTATTGTTCCATGTATTATTGTCTCTTGCGTTGTTAACCATAGTTTTAATGTCCTTTGTCTTAATGTTCTTTGTGTTACTGTCCTTTGGGTTA
>NC_069401.1:30650487-30660487 GCF_026875155.1 Cherax quadricarinatus | reverse complement strand
GTGTTTTTAAATCACTTGTGTTTTTAAATCACTTGTGTTTATTGTCATTGTGTTTTTATCCATTTTGTGTTATTATCACTTGTGTTATTATCACTTGTGTTATTATCACTTGTGTTATTATCACTTGTGTTATTATCACTTGTGTTATTATCACTTGTGTTATTATCACTTGTGTTATTATCACTTGTGTTATTATCACTTGTGTTATTATCACTTGTGTTTTATCCTTTTTTTATTATCACTTGTGTTATTTCACTTGTGTTAATTTCACTTTGTGTTATTTTTACTTGTGTTATTATAAATTTGTTTTTATTATCACTTGGGGTTTTTATCACTTTGTTTTTATAACTTGTGTTATTGTCATTTGTGTTATTATCACTTGTTTATTATCACTTGTTTTATTGCCCAACTTGGGGTTATTTTAAATTGTGGTTTTTTATCACTTGTGTTTTTTATCACTTGTTTTTTTAAACACTTGTGTTTTTAAACACTTTTTTTAATTTTCACTTGTTTTACAAATCAATTGGGTTATTATCATTTGTGTTATTATCATTTGGGGTTTTATTATCACTTGTGTTATTATCCTTGGGTTATTATCACTTGTGTTTTTATCCTTGTGTTTTTATAACTTGTTTTAAATTATCACTTTTTGTTATTATCATTGTGTTATTATCACTTGTTTTATTATAAACTTGGTTTTTGGGCCCCGCCCCCTTTCCACACTCAGATTTACCCATTTTAATTTGGTTTTTTTTTTCCACTTTCCCCATTGTTCGGCCCCCTTTTTCAAGTCTTTTGTTTAAAAATAAAAAAAAATTAACCGAAGACCTTTTGGCCCCTTTTGTTTGTGCGGGCTGTGCTGCTGCCGCCGCTGCCGCCGCTGCCGCCGCTGCCCCCCCGCCGCGATGCCGCCGGCCGCCGTGCCCCCGCTGCCCCCGCTGCCCGCCGCTGCCCCCGTGCCGCCGCTGCCGCCGCTGCCGCCGCTGCCCCCCCCGGCTGCCCCCGCTGCCCCCGCTGCCCCCCGCCGCCGCCGCCGCCGCCGCTCCGCCTTGTGGGTAAATTTTAAAAATTTCCTTTTTTCCCTCCGGGAAATTTTAATCAGTATCTGGGGAAACAAAACTGGAATAAGGCTTCGGAAAGACTGAGGATGATTTTAAAAAAGCGATCTCAGAATAATTTCTTGGAACTGCAATAGAAAAAATTTCCATCGATTACGTGCTTTGGGGAAAAATTTGGAAGATGATGGTACTGTGGGAAAACGGAGACGAGACAGGGAAGTGCAATACTTGTGGGACTGACAGTGCTGGGCAGAGGATCCGTAAGGTAGGTCGGGGGGGAGTTTTTCTGTTAACGATGGGGGGGGGGGGGGGGGGAATTTGTATTTAGCAGGGTGTTGAGAAAATTCGTCTGGCTGTGAAATTCTTTGTTAAAAATTTAATGGGGTTTTGAAATTTGTTTGTGCTTCGATACTCGGGTGAAAGTTTCCATATTTGGAAAATTTCCTCCTCCTGTCTTCTCTTTTCCTCTCTTCCCCTTCCCCTCTCTCTCTTCCCCCTTTTCCCCTCTCTCTCTCTTTTTTAAATTTTCCCCTTCAAAAAAAACCTCATTTAAGATATTTTTTTTCAGTTTGGTTTCATTTTGCAATAAATATCGGTTTTTTTCGGGTTCTTTTTTTAAATACCCGTAAGGTGTAATCTTCTGGAGATTACTTCGTTACATTTAGGGTTTTTAAATTTTTTAAAAATTATTTTTATTTCTCACTATTGCTCTTTTTTCGTTTTTTTAAAACCCTGAAATTTATAATTTGAGGTTTTATTTTAAAAAAAAACTTTTGGGTGAGGTTGTGCTTTTTCTGTTCTAGGGTTTACAGAACCCTTCCCTCATCCCTCAGGGGTTATAACAAACCCCCAGGGGGCCCTCACAAACTTCCCAAACAGCGTCCCTCAAACTTCCCCACGCATCCCTAAACTAATTTTCCAACAGCATCCCTCACAAAACTTCCCAAAACAGCTTCCCACAACTTACCAACAGCCCCCTCCTAACTTCCCAAAACAGCGCCCTCCAAATTCCCAACAGCACCCCTCCCTAACTTACCAACAGCACCCCTCACAAAATTACCAACGCATCCCTCAAAATTTAAACCCAACAGCCACCCCTTTCCTAACTTACCAACGCATCCCTCAAAAACTTCCCAAACACCCCTCCTAACTTACCAACGTTTCCCTCACTAATTTCCAAACAGCACCCTCAAAACCTTACCCAAAGACCCCCATAAAACTTACAACGCCCCTCCTAACTTACCAACACCCATCCCTCCAAACTTACCAACAGCTTTTCCCTCACTAATTTACCCCCTTTTCCCTTTCATTTAACTTCCCAAACCCAGCATCCCTCACTAATTTTCCAACACATCCCTAATTTAACTTCCAACAGCATCCCTCACAAAAACTTCCAACAGCTTTCCCTAAATAACTTACCAACACCCATCCCTCACTAACTTAAACAGCATCCCTCCAAATTAAAAAAACCCACACCCCTCAAAATTTACCAACAGCGTCCCCACAACTTCCCAACAGCACCCCTAAATTTAATTCCCAAAAAGCCCCCCCTTTTTTAATTACCAAAGCTTTCCCCCCTTTTAACTTCCCAACGAAACCCCTTTTAACTTTCCCAAAAAGGCATCCCTCACTAATTTTCCAAAACGCATCCCTCCTAATTTAAAAACAGCTCCCTCATTTAATTTTTCCAAAACGCTTCCCCCCACTAACTTCCAAAGCATCCCTCACTTAACTTACCAACGCTTTCCCCATTTAACTTCCAAAAGCTTCCCTCAAAAAATTCCAACAGCCCCCCAAAAATTTAACTTACCCAGAAACCCTCACAACTTCCAACGCACCCTCCAAAATTACAACAGCACCCCTTTTTTAATTTCCCCAAGCAAAATTTTTTCCCTTCCAACAATCCCCCCTAATTTTAAAACCCCCCTTTCCACTAACTTCCCAAAGCCCCCCTCCAAAAATTAAAAACAGCCCCCCCTCACAAATTACCAAAAAGGCTTCCCCTTTTTTAATTACCAACAGCTCTTCCAAATTAAAAACAGCTCCCCACAACTTACCCCGCGTCCCTCCAACTCCAAACAGCAAAAGTTAAAAAAACCCCGGTCCCCATTTCTTCCAGCAGGGCCCTTTTTTCTTCCAAAAAGGCTCCCTATAACTTCCAACCCAGCATCCCTCCTAACTTACCAACAGAAATCCCCCCATTTAATTCCCAAACAGCTTTCCCTCCAAAATTTTAAAAACAGCACCCCTCACTAATTTTCCCCAACAGAAACCCCTCACTAATTTTCCCAAACAGCATCCCCTCACTAATTACCAACAGCATCCTAACTAACTTCCCACGCTTCCCTCACTAAACTTCCCAAAACAGCATCCCTCATTTAACTTACCAACGCTTCCCTAAATTTAACTTAAAACAGCTTTCCCTCCAAAATTACCAAACCATCCCTCACTAATTTTACCAACAGCACCCCTCCTAATTTACCAACGCCCCCTTTCACTAATTTTCCAACAGGGCCCTACAAATTTTTCCCAAACGCGTCCCTCAAAAATTTACCAACAGCATCCCTCACTAAATTAACCAACGCATCCCCAAATAATTTTCCAAAACAGCATCCCTCACAAACTTCCCAAAACAGCGTCCCTCACAAAATTACCAAAAAATTTCCCCCTCACAAAATTACCAACGGGCGTCCCTCACAAATTTTCCAAACAGGCCCCTCCTAACTTAAAAAAGCATCCCTCACTAACTTCCCAAACAGAAACCCTCACAAAACTTCCCAAAACAGACCCCTCACAAACCTTACCAACAGCCCCCCTCACTAATTTTCCAACGGGATCCCTCATTTAATTTTCCCAAACCGCATCCCTCCTAACTTACCAACAGCACCCCTCCCCTCCCTTTTCCCAACAGCAACCTCCAAAATTACCACAGGCACCCCCCAAACTAATTCCAACACATCCCTCCTAATTTTCCAACCCCATCCCTAAACAAAAACTTCCCACAGCTTCCCTCATTTCCTTCCCAAAAGCACCCCTCACAAAATTACCAACAGCATCCCCATTTAACTTACCAACGCACCCCACAAAATTCCCAACAGCCCCCCCACTAATTACCAAACGGGCTTTCCCTCACTAACTTCCCCAAAGCATCCTCATAACTTCCCCAACAGCCCCCTCATAACTTCCCAACGCTTTTCCCTCACTAACTTCCCAACAGCATCCCTCACTAATTTACCTTCCCAACAGCACCCCTCACAAATTTTAAACCCAACAGCGTCCCTAAACAAAAGTACCAAAAGCGTCCCTCGTTCCCCCTTTCCAAACAGCGTTTTTGTTAATTACGGACAGCGCCCTCGTTAACTCAGTCCCCTTGGACCGGGTTTTGTAAAATTTGCCCTTATCATTGGTTCTAGCAGGAAAATGCTTAACGTGACAACCTGTTTGTTTAAAACCTTAGCCCTCTTCTTAAGAATTCTGAAAGGGACTTTCTAAACCTTAGATTTAAATTTAAATCCAGAATTTCTTTTCTCTAAGATTTTTTAAAACCAATTTTCCGGAGATATGGTGTAAGAGAGGGGTCAGTATTTAATAGTGAGCGTGAGTGGGGGATTTAGTGATGGTGAGTGGTGATAGTGGGGTGTGAGGGGTTTTGTTTAAGTGATTTGTGAGGGGTGAGAGTGGGGGTGAGTAGTGATAGGGAGTGGAGTGGTAAATAGGGTGTAAATGGTAGAGTGAGGGGGGAGTATTTGTAGTGGGGTGTGAGGGGTGTTAGTGAGGATATGGTGTTTGTGAGTGTGAGGGGTGATAGTGATGGGGGTTGGGTGTTTCTGGGGAGTGGTGATATGAGTGGGGAGGGGTGGGGGAGTAGTGATTTGGGGGTGAGTGGTGATAGTGAGGGGTGGTGGTGATAGTGGGGGTGATTGGTGATAGGGGAGTGGAGGGGTGATGTGAGGGTGAGTAGTGATAGTGAGGGTGAGTGGGGATAGTGAGGGGGAGTGGGGTTTTGTGAGTGTGAGTAGCGATAGTGAGGTAAAGGGGTGTTAGTGGGGGGTGATAGTTTTTGTGAGCGGGGAGTGGTGATAGTGAGGGAGTGGTGATAGTGGGGTGAGTGGTGATAGTGGATTTGTGAGTGGTTAGAGTGAGGGTGAGTGGCGATAGGAGCTTTGAGTGGTGATAGTGAGGGGTGAGTGGTGATAGTGAGTGTGAGGGGTTTGAAGGGGTGTGGGGGGGGAGAGTGTCAGTAGTGATAGTGAGTGTGAGTGGTGATAGGAGGGGGAGTGGGATAGTGAGTGCGAGGGGTGAAGTGAGGGTGAGAAATGATAGTGACTTGAGTGGTGATATTTGGTGATGAGTGGTGTTAGTGAGTAGGGAGTGGTGAGAGTGGGGTGAGTGGTGAGAGTGGGGGGGTGGGGTGGTGATAGTGCCCAATAGTGTTAGGGGAGGTGAGGGGTTGGATAGTGAGGGTGAGGGTTTTGTTAGGGGTATATGGGATAGTGAGTGTGAGTGGTGATAGTGAGTGGGGAGTATTTGATAGGGGTTGTGAGCGTGATAGTGGGGAGTGGTGTAGTAGTGTGGGTGGTGAAGTGAGTGGGGGTTTGGTGATAGTGAGGGGATGGTGTTTGTTTTGGAGGGATGGGTGATAGTGAGTAGGAGTGGTGTTTAGTGAATTTGTTTGGGGGATAGCAATGGGGAGTGGGGGGATAGTGAATGTGAGCTGGGGGATAGTGGGGTGCGAGTGGTGATATGAGGTAAAGGGGCCCGAGAGTAAAGGGAAATTGGTGAGAGTGGGGGTTGGGGGTTGGGTGGGGGTTAGAGAGTGGGTAGTGGTTGAGAGTTTTGGTTGGTATGGGGGTAAAAGATTTTGGGGTTTTGGTGGGAAGTGTGGGTGGTATTTGAGAGTGTTGGGGGTTTGTGGTGGTAGAGGGGTGGGTGGTGGTTGAAGAGTGTGGGGGGGTTTTTTTGGGAGAGTGGGGTGGGGGTTTGAGAGTGTGGGTGGTGGTTGAGAGTGTGAGTGGTGGTTGAGAGTGTTTGTGGGGGTTTGAGGGTTTTTGGTGGAGTGGTGGTAGAAAAATGTGGGTAGGGGTTTTAAGTGTGTGGATGGTGTGGTAAAAAGAGGGTCGTGGGGGTTTGAGAGTGTGTTTGGTGGGCGGTAGAAGTGTGGATGGTGGTTGAAAGTGTTTGTGGGGGGTTGGGAGGGTTTTGGGTTTTTGGGGTTTGTTGGTGGGTGTTGAGAGTTTTGGGGGTAGGAATGTTGGTGGTGGTTGATTTGGTGGGTGGTTGTAGTAAAGTGGGGGCAGTCGTTGAGAGTGTGGAGGGTTTATTGGTGGTTGAGATTTTGGGTTTGGTGGTGATAGGTGGGGTGGGGGTTTTTAGAATGTGGGTGGTGGGGTTTGGTTGACTTTTTGGGGGGTTGGGGGTGGTGGGGGTAAGAGTGGTGGTGGGGCTAGTGGTGTTGATGGTGGTGGTGGGGGGTTGTCGTGGTAGTGGGGAGGTGGTGGTGGCGGTGGTGGTGGTCAGGGTGGTAGTGGGGCTGGTGGGGCTGGTGGTGGTGAGGTGGTGGTAGTGGTGGGTGGTAGTAGTGATGGTGTTGTTGTGGGGCTGGTGGGGGTGATGGTGGTGGTGGTAGTAGTGATGGTAGTGGTGGTGGTGGTGGGGGTGGTGGTGGTGGGAGTAGGGTGGTGGTGGTGGTAGTAGGGTGGTGGTGGTGGTGTTGGGAGTGTTGGTTGTGGGGGTGGTGGGGGGGTGGGGGGTGGGTGGTGGTGGGGGTGGTGGGAGTGGTGGTGGTGGGGGTGATGGGGGTGGTGGTGGTAATGGTTGTGGTGGGGGTCTAGGGTGGTTTAAGTGGAAGTGGTGTGGTGGGAATTGGGGGTGGGGGGTTGTGGTGGTAGTGGTGGTGACTGTTGTAGTGGTACTGGTAGTGGTGGTGGTTGTTTTGGTGGTAGTGGTGGTGACTGTTGTAGTGGTACTGGTAGTGGTGGTGGTTGTTTTGGTGGTAGTGGTGGGGGTGGTGGAGCTGTTTTTTGTTTTAATGATTGTTTCGGAGTGAGAACTGTCATTATAAAGTGTAACACTCAAGATGGAGGTTTAATTAAGTTTCTGGTACTAGATAAAACACCACTCTGGGTTAAATCTCACAAGAAACAGTTTTCCTTTCTACTATTCTCTTTAAATTATTCCTTGGGAGCTCACGTCTTGTTTGTGTAAATTTTTTCCGATATCTTTAATTAATATATCTATTACAAATGCGACATTTGTTAGTTTAGATATCTACCAGAGAATACTAGAAAGTCAGTTTGTTGATACTAGGGATGAGACAATACCAAAATTTCTCCCGATACTCAATTCTCGACCGATACTTTGGTACATCAGTAATTGCTAGCCCTGTAGCATCTAGCTTCTGGCCTTGAATGAGTTAGTTATTTTTCTGGCTCAGGTATCCTGTACCACGTTAAGATTTTCACGGAGTTTGTGGGTTTGCGTGGGAGTGAAAGTGGGTAAATAATTCCTAGCAAATGAAATGTTGAGAATTTTTATGAAATACGAGGTTTGTGTAGAGTTAACAATGTTGATATTCAAAATTAACGACGCTGGAATTAGGCTGCTACGTACCACTACGTACCAGTAACTTACTGATTATTTTGAGTATTCAATATATATGCATTTTATTTATACTGTGCTATTGGCATAGTTTAAATAAAATCCACTTTACTTGGAATACTGTATAGTACTATACTTTCATTGATAATCTGTATCATCTGGTACGTTACTGAAATTTCACTGTACTCAAAAGTGCCAGAGTAAATAAATGTAGTGTGCTCAGCAAGACTCAACACACATCACTTTTATTTGGTTAAACTTCTCATATGCTAACTTTTTCCACTCTTACTACTCTCTGTATCTCTTATTCCACAATCGCTCTTCTTCCCTCCCGCACCCACTTTCCCGTGACCACACACTTCTGCTCAACACTCTAACGTTGCATTCTTAAATCAACAAAGCTTTACTGTCAACCACTTTACTGTTCACTAAACAGCAAACTGCAGAAAGCAGCCGTGAGCAGCGCAGCATCAGGCAAAAAGGAGACACAAAAGCGACCCTAACTCGGGACATGGCAAAAGACTACCCAAATTACTGAATTTGAGTTCAGCAACTTGTAAACCCTGACTACGACGGTGCTTAGATGTTAATCAAAGTAAGTTAGGTCTAGAGTTATATTCAGGACCTGAATCATCGTGTCTCACAGCACACAACCTCAGAAAAAAGTAAAAAAAAAGAAAATCACCAATTCTGAATAAGGCTTTGTGAACAGAGGAGCACAGAGTACGAGATGCACATTCCGGCTCACCAACGTGTCTTACTTGTCCCCCCAGACAAATATGACACTTGTTACACAAGTGTCTCATTCTTCAACTTGTCAGCTTTCTAATTATTTACATCACATCTACCAGAAAACCTGAATCTACAAGACAAGAGCAGAGGAGAAAAGCGTTCTCACAGAGAGAGTAGAGAGGAGAGGTGTTGCCTCGGTGATGTCCAGCCAGGGAGAGTGAAGCAGTGGCTTGCCTCGCTGGTTACACTGGTGTTACACTGGTGTCAGTTGTAGTGTTGTTACATTGGTGGCAGTTGTAGTGTTGTTACATTGGTGGCAGTTGTAGTGTTGTTACACTAGTGGCAGTTGTAGTGGTGTTACACTGGTGGCAGTTGTAGTGTTGTTACATTGGTGACAGTTGTAGTGTTGTTACACTGGTGACAGTTGTAGTGTTGTTACACTGGTGGCAGTTGTAGTGGTGTTACACTGGTGGCAGTTGTAGTGGTGTTACACTGGTGGCAGTTGTAGTGTTGTTACACTGGTGGCAGTTGTAGTGTTGTTACACTGGTGGCAGTTGTAGTGTTGTTACACTGGTGACAGTTGTAGTGTTTTTTAAAACTGGTGGCAGTTGTAGTGGTTTTTACACTGGTGGCAGTTGTAGTGGTGTTACACTGGTGGCAGTTGTAGTGTTGTTACACTGGTGGCAGTTGTAGTGTTGTTACACTGGTGGCAGTTGTAGTGTTGTTACACTGGTGGCAGTTGTAGTGGTGTTACACTGGTGACAGTTGTAGTGGTGTTACACTGGTGGCAGTTGTAGTGTTGTTACACTGGTGACAGTTGTAGTGTTGAACATTAAAATGGTATAAAATACCGACAGGTTGTTAGGTAAGACACATATGCAACTATGGAACAATGCTCTTCTCAAGACTGAGGGACTGACCACCTCAAAACTTTAAGGGTGATGGACTGATTACATCGTCTTCAAGTATCTTCTGCTTCTATCAACTTTTCTGTACTTGACTGAAGAAGTCTACTGTGTAGGCGAAACGTTTCACAATAAAGATACCTAACTGTTGCATATGTGTCTTACCTAACAAGTTGTAGTGTTCTTACACTGGTGACAGTTGTAGTGGTGTTACACTGGTGACAGTTGTAGTGTTGTTACACTGGTGACAGTTGTAGTGTTCTTACACTGGTGACAGTTGTAGTGGTGTTACACTGGTGACAGTTGTAGTGTTGTTACACTGGTGACAGTTGTAGTGTTGTTACACTGGTGGCAGTTGTAGTTTACCTGGAGTTTACCTGGAGAGAGTTCCGGGGGTCAACGCCCCCGCGGCCCGGTCTGAGACCAGGCCTCCTGGTGGATCAGAGCCTGATCAACCAGGCTGTTGCTGCTGGCTGCACGCAAACCAACATACGAGCTACAGCCCGGCTGATCCGGAACTGACTTTAGGTGCTTGTCCAGTGCCAGCTTGAAGACTGCCAGGGGTCTGTTGGTAATCCCCCTTATGTGTGCTGGGAGGCAGTTGAACAGTCTCGGGCCCCTGACACTTATTGTATGGTCTCTTAACGTGCTAGTGACACCCCTGCTTTTCATTGGGGGGATGGTGCATCGTCTGCCCAAATCTTTTGC